>OY728138.1:1330718903-1331968903 GCA_963277665.1 Viscum album
TAGCAGGTGTTGAGGATTGGGTGTCCCCAGGAACCGACTAGTAATTTGGTAAAATAGAGAGTAATTTAATAAATGTGAAAATTTTAGTTAATTTATTTAATTTATTATTTATACAACTGTATAAATTTTTGTGACTAGATATTGTATTTCATTCTATTGCTGGTGTCCTACTATGTTTTACACACACCCTACTTGAGCATCCTGGTCAGTACCTTAATAGAATTCATTTTTCAATGATAGGATAAGGGAAAAGAAATTAATTAAGATGGATTATTTTGGATAGATCATGTATGAGAGGACAAAAATTTTTTAGGGAGCTGAATTTCATTTTTCAATATCTTTATTTTTGGGTTTTAATTGGGACAGATTGAACATACTTTAGTAGGACATATCTAATATTTAGTTTTGGATATTATATTTTATGATTTGGTCATCATGTGATTTTGTTACTTTTATTATTATGGATATATCATTTTTTTATTTTTTATCTTGGGTATTACCGTTATAAAGAGGTTATAATCTCACCATGATGGATATGAGACTATCACTTATACTTGGTAGTCTCTGGTGTACGGGGAGGCAATCTTGAGGTCATATTGAGAACTGTCTTGGGGAATAAGATTGTGAAACCCAGTACGGGATATTAAAATGTTTTTTTAGAACCTAGTTATCTTTTCCATTCATTTGTGTTTCTATTTGTTAAATATAGATAAGAGACTAGTAAGAGTTAGGTCTTGTATATTAGCTCATTCATAGGATTTGATTCTACATGTAAGGGGGAAGACAAAAGTACACAAGGTGTTATTAATGTTATTGATGTCTGTGGATCAAATTGATTCTATTTCTCCTTGGGTGATGCACTAGTCATGTTATGTGATTATTATTTCTGATATATTCAATGAATTTACTTACATATTAAAATGGAGTGAAATTTTTGTATGCATGTTTCATTCTAGGAACATAGAACTATATTCTAACATGCATCATTTTAGTCACACATGAAAAATAAGAATTTGTGTAATTGCAGAAATTGAAATATTTTTCCTTAAATGTGAAAAATTTAATGGAAAAAGATGAATGATATGAAGACTAAAATTGTAAAGAGATGTGAAATTTAGGAAATTGGTGTATTGTGATAAACATGAGTATTATGAATGATGTTACCCTTATTAACCATGACTTAGGTGTAGAATGATTAAGGGTAGTGATAGTGCCTCACTTTTGACCATGTTACGGGGTTCAGTGCAGTGTCATGTTATATATTTTTGTGGAATCACTCTTGTAAAATGTTTTAATGTTGTCAAATGTGTCCTAATATGCATGTGTGACATTGTATAAACTCTCATATATTATGATGCTGGTTGATTGGATGAAATGCGGTTATGGATAGAGATTCTCTATGAGTAGTGGAATGTGTGTTACAAATAGTCATGGGTGAGGAAGAATGAGAGATGTTCTGTGAGAACTTTTCAAATTTTATAAAATTTATATAAAGAGACCCATATCAGGTGGTGAATAATATATCTCATTTGACGTATGTGTTTTAGGTGTATTACCCTCCAACGTCTACCAGAGAGGGTTGACATAAGGTATCTGAGTTCTAGATTGTCTCCATCCAAACAATTCTGTAGTATTTAGAGATTCCATCTAAAAAGAGTGTCAAGATAGATGTGTATATATTCCATGTATAGGTGAAGTACTGGAGGGATTTTTACTCTTAGTCTAGATTATATGATGGTATGTTATGGAAGGAATTTTTAGATTAGTCCTTGGAGAACTTTTATCTAGAAATGCTGAGGTTAGATAGAGCAACTGAATTCAATTGGTCGACTATGGGGAGTATGTCCATGATAGACTATGTTGTAAAATTTATATATTTTCATCAGTTTTTTCTATCATTGTTAGGGGATTAAGAATCTACATCAAGACATTTAGAGTATGAACATAAATGATAGATTAAGTCCCTCGTAAACATCTTTGTATTAAATTTATTTTTTGGGGTGGTGGATCAAGTTCGCATAGCTTAGGGGAACTAGAGGGAGGCCTCCAGTGTAAGAAAGGTGTACAGTTTTTTATGATCAAGTGGTATTTATTTCACGGTATGAAAATGTAATTTTGTGAATGTTATATAGGTGAAAATAGGAAGAGTGGCCTGGGGGAATAATCAGTTTCCCAGGATATAACCATAGTACATTACCCCAAGTATAAAGGCTATGCCACAATCATTTACACTATCCCTGGCCACCAATAGAGTGTCGATATTATGGAAATATAAGAAATTTAAATACGTTCTATATAAACATATGACCTTTTGTTTATGATGGAGGAGCTAGATAGAACTATATCGCATAAAGGGGCTATTCTATACTTCATTAGATTTCAAGTTGGAGTTGTACTGAATATGGAATTAGAGGTAATTAATGAGGATCCTCTAGGAATGCATGGATATATTTAGGACATTGTCACAGATCGGGGGACTCAGATAGTCTCACATGGAAGAGGGGTAGGATAGTTACTGGTAGTTCAATATACAAATGTGGATAATGATGGTAGACTATCGACAGGGAGAGATACTATTCTTCTATATTCTATTCTATATAGTTCCTCATTTGATATTAATGAATCTAAACTTATTTATATATGAAAAAATGTAAATTATATGAGCTATAGGGTGGATTTCATGAGTTTATTATAGATGATAGATACAATGTTCGATGTATGGTCTACCGACATCTTGTAGTGCAAGTGGTGTTGTCTCGAGTTTGGGGAGTATCATTTTATATGGGATCGTCACATTTGTGACATGTTAGGTTTTGACATAATTTTGGGTATAAACAAGTCAGTTACATACCCTTCCCATATTTGTTTTTCTATAGGAGAGTAACTTTTACATCTACTAAGGTTGAAAATTACATTAACTATGGAGAATGGCATATCTAGCCGGGTTGTGCAGGGATAGTTCATCAACAACTGGGAGAGATTAACTCATAGGTTTCTATTCTATTGCATTATTATGGGAGTGTGAAACAAGATGTATTAATTCTCGAAGAGTACATGTTTTGGGATGTATTTCATAATGACCTCATAGGGCATCCACTTGAGTGAGATGCAGAATTTACAATTTAGATCATGCCGAATGTTGAGGCAGTTTCGATACCACCATACAAAATGGAATAAACATTGATTCATAAGCTTAATTTGTTAGAATATATGGTGGATAAGGGGTTTATCGATATGATTATATCATCTTGGGGTTCTCCAGTGTTGTTTTCTAATAAGGCTGATAGAACCTTATACTTGTGTGTTGATTACCAGAAATTGAACCAGATGAATCTGATGAAGATGTTTCCTCTCCCACATAATGATGATCCATTTGAAAAATTCCTGGGAGTTTGTGTCATCTCCAATATATACATGATATTTGGGTATCATCTACTGAGATTTTTATCTTCTGATATACCTCATACCTCTTTCGGAAACATGCATGGCGTAGATGAGTTATTCATAACTTCATTTGGTTTAACAGACCCCCATAATATTTATGGATCTGATGAATATAATATTCCATACATACTTATATAGTCATAGGGTAGTGCTTGTGGATGACATCATGGTTTACTCCAAGGCTCATGATGATCATGCCCAAAATATTGACAATGATTTAAGTACCCTAAGAGGGAATTAATTATATTCCAAGAAATCAAAGTGTTAGTTATTGATTCATTAGGTAGAATTCTTGGGTCACATCATCTCGGAGGAAGGTGTGTCAGTGGACCCAAAGATGTTTTAGGTCATGATTCCTTGGGATCATCCCAAGAATATTTACTATATACATAGATTTCTAGGTTTAGTATGATATTATCAGAGTTTCATTCATGAATTTTTAGTTTATAGAGTGCCAATTTTCTCCTTGAACAATAAGAGTATAATGTTTTAATGTTTGTATGAATTAGATAATTCATTCTAAAGGTTATAGAATCATTTTACGTTGACACTGATCTTGATCTTATACAAGAAAAGTGAGGAGTACATGATGTTTTATGAAACTTCTGGGATTGGACTTAGAGTTATGGTGTTGTACATAAATGGAGTTATGGTGTAAATGACTAATATGATAAGGCCTCATGAATTTAACTACCCTATGAATGGCCTGGATTTAGAAATAATGGTTTATTCTTTGAAGTGATACAGACATCATCTTTTGTAAAAAATCGTATGGTGTATACAAATATAAAGATATCAAAGTATATCATTTCATAGTGATATTTGTATCTCTAATAGAGGAGGTGGGTTGAGTATATAGGGAAATTTAATTTTTACATGTCATATACACCTAGAAAGGGAAAAAATGTGGAAGTTTATTTGAGTAGCAAAACATAGTAATAGGCAATTCATATGTCTAGTGAAGAGTAGAAGATGATGACATTACCAGCTGAGATGGACATTATACTTCATGGGAGTAAGTAGTAGATGAATCTCATGTTAGTTTCAATGGATTGTACACTTTTAATTTAGAGATTATAATGGAAACATGATGATCTAAACTATTTTCACCTGAGGGAAAAACATTAAGGTAGGGAGACCCATTCAAGGTAGATAATAGTGGAAGATGACATCATTGGTTTCTAGAATCGAGTTGTTGTACCTATGATAATACTGGAGAATATGTTGCAAGAGTTTAATATATTTATGTGTGTGGTTTATCAAGGTGTGACAAAAAATGTACAGTGAACAATGGGAAAAAAAAATTTGGTCGGGCATGACAAAGGAGATAATTGGGTTCATGAAACGATGATACATGTGTCAATAGATGAAGGTAAAGCATTAATTAATTAGTGGTTTAACACAGCCATTTCCAATTTTGAAATGGAACTAGGATGGAATTACTCTGGATTTTATGGTGGGTCTCTAGAGGATTCCTTTAAAAAGGTACATTGTTTGGGTTATTGTGGTTTTTTGACAAAGGAACACATTTTATGCCTATATGATAGAATTTCTCAGTTGAATAGTAAGGGTACTTTTATGTCTGAAAGATATTCCCTCTTCATAGGGTACCCCCAACTATAGTTTCAATCCATGACCAATGATTTACCTTGTGCTTCTGACAGTTCTTAGGAAAGGTTCTTGGTACACATGATTTACATAGTATGACATTGCACCTACAGACATATCCCCAGTTAGAGCATACTATTCTGGTGCTAGAGGATATACTATGAGCATAAGTCATTGAATATGGTGGATCATGGGAGAAGAACCTATCTTTAGTAGAGTTTTCTTATAAGAAATGTTTTAGGATATGATATTGATTTTACAATATGATTCACTTTATGGTTGTCCATGCATATCACCTATATGCTTGATAGAGGCAGGTGAGTCAAATTTTGTTGAATGGAGTCTTGTATAGGAGCTTGCATAGTATGTTTAGCTAATTATAATGTGGATGGATATAGGTTAGATTAGACTTAATTCATATGCTAATAAACATAAATGATCAATAGTGTTTATAAAGCGTGATCATTTATTCCTTCAGTGTCGAAGAGATCAGGTCACTGCATGATACAGAGGTAGGGCACACCGGTTCCTAGGTTTGTATCACCATTTGAGGCTATAGAATGAATTAGGCTAGTCGAATAAAAATTATCTATTCTACCATGATATACTACTATGAATGATGTTTCAATTATTTTATCACTTCAATAGTATCACCCCGAGCATCTCATTTGATCTATGCGGATGATATTGGGTTTGAGTTTGATGTATCCTTTAAGAAGCATCTGATCCATGTGTTAGATTGTAGTGAAAATGTATTATTGGGAAATTACATGATAACGGTTTATTTTTTATTGTAACATGGTAATTTTTAGGAGGAAACATGGTAGAAATAAATTAGATATAATGTATGTGTGGCCCAATATTTTTGGCTCAGAATATTATGGATACATTGGTTAACAACTCGAGGATGAGCTGTTATAAATTGGAGAGACTCTAATGTCTCAACTGTTTCTAAATTTGTCTCAATTTTGTTTTTAGGTGATCTTTTTCCTAGATATGATATTTTTATTAGGATTTTACCTTGGGGGTTCCTGTAATAGAATTTATAACTTTGGAATGAAGAGGGAAAATACACAGCCTGTGCACAATTTTCCTAAACCATGCACAATAGCTGAACAAACTATTCAACCCTCGGAAAAGAGAGTTCGCATGGCTGGTGCGTGGTTTTTAAAACTATATACCCTATCAGGTGAAACTATGTACCCTGACTTATATTCTGTTCCCATTTTGGAAAACCATTTTCCACTACAAAGTAAACCATGCACGAGTTTTTAATTTAATAGAAAATTATATTTAATATTTCTTTAACCCACAAAACTCACCCAAATTGACCCTAACAAGGCCCAAGTCATTTTCACACATTATTTGGAGCCTCCGATATGGATTTTGTGATATATCGACCTCCCTTCTTCAATATTCGAATCCTAAATTGAATATTCGCACCTATTCTGGTTAGTAGACCCATCCTATTCGGTTACCTGTCTCTTTACCTTTCATCTCCCATTCATTGAAGGGATATTTTCACCTATTGGTTTTATATGTATGTCTTGATTTATTAGATGTTGTTTCATTTGATATTGTGTCTAGTATTTTAACCAAGATCTAAATCTTCAATGTGATTAGGGTAATCCCACTAATATTCGGGATTTCTAACAAGTGTGAATCATTGTTTTTGAGCTAGGTGGTTTATTATTCAAAATCCAATGTCTTGAATTCTATTATGTTCATTTAATTATAGAATTTATATAGGATTATTATAAATGTATTTTCATTAATTAATATATTTAATTTGGTAAATTGATTAATTTATAGATTTGAAATTTTGGATATTGAATTGATTGAGTTTAAACAATTTGTTGTTAAATTATTATGCATATATTGGGATTGATGAATTGAAAAAATTAGTTTATTGAATTTATTTATTGAGTTATGTCAATATTAAATGGTTACATTAGATTAACTAATTGGTTAATTAATTAATTTCTTGTTATGGTATATGTGACATTGTGTTATTTTAATATATATTATTTTTGATAGATAAGACATGAGATTATGAATGGATACAATGGAATTTATATATGAATTGAGATAAAGAATGGTAAAAATGGAAGTCATCTGTAAATTGAGATGCTTAATGGTAATAAAATAATTCATACTAGAATTGAAATGATGATTGTTAATAATGGAATTTATATGTGTGTTGAGATGATGAATGGTAACAATGAAATTTATATGTGAATTGAAATGATGAATGTTAATAACTAATTTATATATTAATTGAATATATTAATGGTAATAATTACATTCTAATATTTCCTATCGCTTTGGGATTTTTTAGACTCTAGCATGGGATAAAAAATTTATAGGGGTTTGGGTATCCCAAATAACCAAATGATTATGTGGTTGAATAATGAGTAATTGAATAGATGTAAATTTTTTGACTATATTACATTAAATTATTCCTTATACTACTACATACATTATATTGGGTTTATATTATTTTAGATTCTATTGGTGGTGGCCTACTAAGTTGTACTCACAACATACTCAGGATGCTTGATTGGTTCGCGAATAGACTTCATGTTTGCAGGGCAGGTTAAGGGAAAATGATCTAGGTTGGAAGGATGATTTGGGATAGAGCATTGATATGGGAACTAGATGTGGTTCGAGACCCATATGGGAGTTGTCAGTGTCATTACATTTGGTTTTTCATTTTGACACATAGAACATACATTGGCATGGTATATTTACATTTTAGTTTTGGATATTGAATATCATGTTTTGGTAATCATGTGATTGTGATACTATAATGATTATGGTTATATCAATTGGTTATTTTTTTATTTTTACTATTTTATTAATATAATAAGAAGTGTATAGTCTCCCCATTATTTATATTAGACCCTCACTATTTTTCTATAGCCTAGGAAATGTGAGAAGGTTCATATGAGGTCCCATAGAAAACCAAATAGGGGAACTAGTGCATGGAACTTGGGTTGGGATGTCATATATGTGTTAAGTATCTATATTCACATTAGTTTGAATATTAATATAAGACTCCCCTGATCATAGTGGGATGAGTAGTTACATCCACACAAATTGGGTAGGAATTTAAAACTATCGAAGTAGTTTATATTCACCATTGTTAGTTATACTTTTATTATTCATTTAGAATAAGAATTCATATAAATAATCATAAAATCTTAATATTATATGGTTAAAAATTGTATAGAATTTAGTCTAATGGATTCCAGGTATGAGGATTCAGGGACACTATATTTTGAATGTTTCTATTACTTTATATTACAAGCAATAATTCAAGAGAAACTGAACATGGATGATATATGATGATACCAATAAATCATGATTGATTATTTAATGGTTTAAAATATGAAAAAATATATTCTCCACTCATCATGACTAAAGTAATTTTTCAATTGTTCTTTTCAAAACATGTTCCTATAATCTTCATATAGGGAAATAAATTTTCAACCCTCCCCATTTAGAGGATTCATTATAGAATTTTATAATATGACATGACTAAAAGAAAGCCATATGATATATGCCTAATAGGGATAAATAAAGGATTAGTGAAATAAAAAATTCAAATAAGGTATTTATATTAATACATTCATTTTAAAATAAATAATGTTTAGTGATCATAAAATATTATGTTTAAAAAACTGAATGTCATGTATCTCTAACCATTTAGCTAGAGCATTATTAGATTCCACGATAAATATTTTGATAAAAAATAGATGATAAATTTTATGTCTTTCTAGTTTGATATGTCCTATGAATGATAATTCCCGTAGTATGACATCAAGTAAAAAATGTGTTCTTTGAAACAAGATCATCAAAATGGATCGATGAGTTTTTTGATTCTTTTCATAATACATATAATGAAATATTATTGAAAAATACAATTTCAAAAATTTCAAGATAAATGTTTTTTTGGATTATACACTTCCAGTCGAACATGAATGTGAAAAGAAAGAAGTGAATATTAATTTAAATAAAGTATCCACACATTCATGTATCCTTTCCAACCCTAGAAAATTAAACATGGTAAGTATAGAAGTTGTATCGATTCTTAATAGAAGCATGTTTAACATTTGAGTACTATGATTTCCTTAGTAGTTCGATTTAGTGAAAGTGGGAGTTTTTTGGAGTTGGTTCCATAGAACAAACTACGTTTTCACTTTAGATTACATGTATATTCAAGGAACTGAATAGTGTTTTCAATATCATATCATATATTTATGTTTCATCTTCATAATAACAATGTGATGATTCTTCAAAGTAACGGTCACATAGATAAGGTCACAGAAGTTCCCCACTATGATGAGAACTGTTATATTCTATGATGATATATCATAAAAAGATTCCATCTTTCAAATAATGTACATTAATATGACACATAGTACATAAAATCACAAGTGATAGTACTTTTAAAATAATGAGGCATCTTCTCAGGAAGATTAAATTTGGTAATCTTTATGATTAGAGATTATGATAATATACCCAATAGTAGGAATTACACATGTTTTGGTGTCATATAATATTCCTATATGCGAGTGTGTTTATTGGTCCTTAATATTATAAATTATTATTAATTCATGTTATGAATTGTTAAATTCTATTTATATTTTAATCCATTATGATAAAAGTTAATGTGGAAGTTGGATACGTCAGGTGTATCATGAATGAGATGTTTTTAATTAGCAGTTATTGGAAGGATTTTCCTCCCCAATCATTGTAGACATTGTTATGTCAGCCCATTGGATGAAATATAATTGTATCATTATATTTCATTGGTAGAGTATAATAAATTTTGTTTCAAATAGTCAAATAAAGTCATGTCGAGAACATAGGTAATTACAAAGATGTACAACATATATGATGAGATATTGGGGAAAATGAATTATATTACACCATGAGAATTAATATGTGGATGTAAAATTACAACATTATGTTCATTCTCTTAGGCTCCTTGACCTGTTGATAGATAGTAATTTTGGACATTAGGAAGGACCTCTTATATGCAATTTAGAATGAATTAAAGAGAGTAACATACTTTGTTTTTTTGTTGATCAAGATAAAATTCAATTTCAGTTTAATTAATGTAAGAAAGATGAATCTCAATACCGGGGAATAATTTTTTTTATGTTTTATTGGTTGAAAAAATTAAATATTAATTTATTTAATATATTTTGAATAAAATATATTTAGTTTTTTTAAAATACTTGATATATATTAATTTGCACGTTTGTGAATCAAATATTTGTTTAATAGAATAATTTTTTTTCCGGTATTCTCTAAATGTAAAGGAGTTAAATCCATGAAAGACCACGTTTAGTGGTGAATATTTATTTCCATGATGGTAAATAATATTCATCACCATGTAGGTTAGTGCACACCATAAAATAATAATAATAATATTATTATTATATTATAGAATGGGGTTTTGTGATGTCCATTATATTATTTAAGGCATGATACATAATTAATTATTATTTTAACTAAAAAAATATCTATAAATAGATGGTTATGTCAATTTTATGGGTCTAATCGAGTCCTAGAAAATTTTTGAGCACTAAAAATTACCTCTAAAAATCAATTTTCTCCATCCCTATTAAGAATAACAAATGAAATACTAATTCCTTGTAGATCAATATATGAATGTTCAAAATGAATAATTCATGACAATTGAATCACCATGATACCAATCAATAATCCATTAGAGTTTCTTGAATATCAAAGGAGAATATGTGGATCACCACTAGAGGGATTAATCCCTTTGATCCTCACATCACATTGTAGGAAATTCAGAAATGTTCTTTCCAAAGATCAAAAAACAATCAATGAAATGATCATAAGTCAAGATATTTATTTTCATTTGATATAAATAAAATTTTTATAAATTTAATATGAATGATCTTAAATCAGGTTTTTATGAAACTAATCATTAAAATAGATATTAATATATTTCATAAACCACTCAATTAAATTTCACTAAGATCAAAGAATTGGTATTATTTCATTAATGATATTGAGGAAACATAGATACAGATAAATGTGTGGCATATATATTGAAAATAAATGGTTATAGTATATATTTACTCATAATGTGTTGAATATATGTCTTAAATAATGGTTAGAGTCAATTATTGATTATAACTGCTTAATAAATTATCACATTACGTAGGGTAATACGGTTTGCTGATGCTCTGAGTTGAAAGAATCATAATAGATTATCTATGTTGTTGATCTTAAAATATGAAATATTTTTGGGATTTCAATGGATGGATTTTGAAATCATGATGAAAGGGGGGATATATTATCTTTCTCAAATGAATTTTCAACCATCGATCCATGTGAAGACTAAACATATGCATAAGGAAGATATATATCTTTAATATTAGGATAAAACATTTCCAGATTATAACCCTGAATGTGTTGGAATGGTATAGAATAATAACCAATTATGTGTCCCATCAATACCAATCATAATGAATGGGATATTATCATAATCTCATAGATTTTAATTCTCTATTCCACCTAGAATTACAAATATATATAGAGATGAAAAAGTATATTTATATTGGGAAAACATGAAGAAATATATTGTAGATTATATATCTCAGTGCATGGGATTTTAAAAAGTAATGACTGAGAGATATAATTAAAATTGGATACTATAAAAATTTCCCATACCAAAATAGAAATAGTAAAAAATCACAGTGGATTTCATCATCGGACTCCAAAAATCATCTCTAAAACACAATGTTTTTTGTGTTCTATTCAATCACATTATAATGTCAATAAACATCATTTATATCTTAAATTATTTCACAAAATATCTACATATGAGGATATAAATTGAGTAATTTTTATGGTTTCATGGTGTACCAAATTCTATTGTATCTTATCATGAGTTTGGTTTTATCTCAACATTCAAGAGAATCATTCACAAGGATCTAGATACAAAATCGTGTTTATGTACTAACAATCATCATCATAAATATTTTTTGTATGAGAGGTCAATTTGAACTCTGGAATACATGTTGGTATCTATATTAAGAGGTTTCATTGGTGGTTGGGACTAAAATGTTCCTTTGGTGTAATTTTATTACAATATAATATTTTACATAAGGTTTTATATGGATCTTTATGAATCATTATATGGTAGGATGTGCATAACATTATCATTATGGGACAATATTAGAGAGGGAAATAATTTGGTACCTTATCCATATTAGGGAATAAAAGAAAATGTAATACCACAAAAATAGTATGCATGGATATTTTCCATTATAATGGAAGACCATGTCTTAAAAAAATGAATTTCTATAATTTTCCATTTATTATATGATTGTATTTTTGGAAGGATTAGGAAAAACTTGCTTCAGAGCCATGGAACATTTTATACACTTACTGTAGACTATAATTTACCAATTGTCACAAAATATTCAATGTTTTGTATTTCAAAAAATCTTGTGACTCCTTAGAAACTCAAAACCATGTATTAGATATGAATTTGAGTTTTTATAAAATGTATAAAAAGGATTTGAACAATTTTATTAACTCTTTCATGAAAATATTTCATAAATATCATTAAATTAAAAGGACACTCATGAACTCAACATTCTATTTTGATGATTCATATTAAAAACCTATAAAAACATTACTCAATGGATATATCTAATCATATTAGGAATTCCTCTAATTTTAATTAAAATTTGTAAATCTACATGATATCCAAACCAACATGCATCATTCAAAAATACTAAAAACAAAAAATAAGTAATTTATAAAAAATTCACTAACTAATTTATAATTCTCCAAAATAATCATCATTATCAATATAATTAATCATAAAAATATTTCTGATATATTTGAATCATCATAAAACCTTATTGTAACGCCCCGACCCTAGTTACCCAGAGTAAATGTATTATTTTAATACATTGGCATGATTATAAGGAATCAAGTCCCGAAGGACCGATCAATTTAGTAGTGTTGGAAAATAGATTACATACATTAATGTTACATTACACATTATAACATACAAAACAACATAAATAATCCTTTTTGAATGCCATTATTCCCTTGGATTAACCCTGCATATCAATCAAAATACACCTCTTGGAATCTTGTGGAAAATAAAACCTAGAAAGGGGTGAGCACAAATGCTCAGTAAGGATAACAATATAGCAGAAACATTCATAAATAAGCATAAACAACTAAGGAAATTTATAACTAAAACAAAAGCCTTTTAAACTTGAACTTTAGTATAATATGGTATAAATAAATTGAAATAATTCCATTTACTTATTCACAAGGATATTCTACCAATCGATTAATCACATGAAATATCAATAACCACTTTCAAAACGATGAAATTCATAATGACTGACTATCATAACCATGTATCCAAGGCCTCGTGACAAGACTAAAAATAAGATTTTGTCACGGCCTCATTCCAAGACACTAGTTTATCTCATGTGACCTACCGATTCATCGTGGATCTATAGCAGGATCCACTCGTCACTTACCAAGTCCAATGCATTCCTCATATGAAAAGGTCTAAACATAACATAAACATTCGTATTAAAACTAGCATACGAAATGTAAATACTTTCTCTATAAAACATGAAAGGTATAAAAAATAACACATCCATAGTAAAACATATCACAAAACCTTCAACAAAATATGGAAGATGTGTATCATGATAAATCAACTTCAAAACAAGTTTAAAATCCATCAAAGGATGTTGACATAGATGAAAATGATTTGTAAAACTCTTTGAGAGAAATATCCATTTTTCTGGAAAACATTTAAAAGTCGCACAATTTAGAAAAGAAATATAAAGACATTTTTGAATCAAAGTGTCCCATAAAACTTTGAAACTTCTGAAAGGAATTAACATTTTAAAAGCATTCATGTCCATATAAATAACTCCTTAAAAACCATTTTGAAGACATGGACATTAATGAGAAAGATTTAAAAGAATAAATATTTAAAAAATTTGAAATGTTGTTTTAGTAAAAAAAAAGTACCTGAAAATAATCCCTTTGAAAACTCCTTCATAAAACATGGACATGGATAATAAATATTTCCCTGTAGATACTTACGTAAAAACAACCTCGGATAATAAAGAGATTGTGAAATTAACTCTTACCAATTTGGTAACTTACAAAACATACACCCCATGAAAGTGGTATCATACAATGAACATGTAAATACACATAAATTAAATTTAATTACCCAAAGAATACAATTATGTGCCGTACATACACCACAAAAAAGGTAATAGTGGCAATATGGAATGAATCTCACGGGAATAAGGAGTGAGATGAAAACTCCATACCTTACACTTTCCTTTAGTCGAGGGTTCGTTTATCCTCCTGTATGAAGACTATAATATGTTATTAAATTATACCAGAACCATATTAATATTTATGATATCATACATTATTCATTTATGACTTTATACTACCCATTTAATTATAATTTCCATGTTATATTAATATTTCGGTTAATAATCGCTTTCTTTATCTTACGTGTTTTAACTTTTTACTCTTGATTGTATCAAATAGATAAAGATTTAAATATCTCTAGAATATAAAACATGATATATTTGTCATATATATTTTGAATATAAAAATTTATAATAAACTTATATATGAAATGGAAAACTCCATTTAGGGAGATGGTAGTCTGTATGTACGCATAAATGCAGTTTCCGTTTTCATATAGTATTGAACGGAAGTAAGTGAATAAGATATATGTAAGTACATAAATACATATATATATATATATATAAATATATATATCTCTAGTAGCATTATTATTTTATATATTAAATACTTATTAGTAATATATATTTTTATAATCATCGATGAATTGTGAACTTGGAAATGAATGTCATCGCATCATGGAGACGGTAATCCGTACGTACGCACAAGCAAAAATATCATTCTTTTGATATTAATATAATATATAATTGTATGGCATATAATATATAAAGAATACATATCATGATATATTTATTATTTACATAAAATACACATCATTATTATACTCATCCAAATAATAATGTATTGAATAACAATTACAACATGACGTGGTGACCGTAAGTCGTACGTATGGACGTATGGTGACATGTCATCCAAAGGATGTATAGAATAATGAATTTGGTTGTACCATAATTATAATAACATCACAGTATATATAATATACTTGAGTAATTATTTTAGAATATAAACAATAAAAAAAATAAGTGGAAGATGAAAAGAACTTGAAAGAGGGTTGTGAAATCATTACCTGTTCTTCGGGTTCTTCCTTTTGATTTGATCAAAAGGGCTTCATAGGATGGCTTTCTGATAAAACTAAGGCCTCTAGGATGAAGGTCGGATATTTTATAGGGTATTTTTGAAGGTTTCATCCGAGCCAAATGGCTTAGAAGGTGTGAATTTGAGAGAAGGGGGAGTGCCCTTTTATAAGAGGGGTGAAGGGCACCTTAGAAAAAACATAAAATATTATTTTATAATAAATTCATATTCGGTTTCTAATGGCTCCAAAGCTTATTAGATAAAGTATAAGGTGGGGATAGGTCTAAAGAAACTCAACCAATAGGTTTTAGACAAGTTTAGGTTACCATTTTAACCTTATCATTTAGATTTAACTCTATGTTAAATATTTTAACTTTTACCGTGTCTTCTTGTATTCTTACACTATATGGTTAGTAAACATACTATATACTTCCAATAGAACCCCATATGGTTCCTTAATGTCATATATATTATTATATAAGTATTTTTGATGAACCATAGATTTTTAGCACCATTATATCAATTAAAAATATAATATTTGTTTTAAAAACTATTTTACTTCAATTTTCACAATATTTGGTATTTGTTTTTTGCTAGAATAATAAAAACATGACCACTTATAAAAAAATACATTTAATCAATCCTAACATGTCATATTAACCTATATAATTCTTGGATATCATAAAAACTTTGAAATCATATTTATTTTAATATTTATAATACCATTTATTTGATTCTTTCATGAATAAGGTAATTACTGCATGATCATTGTGTCATAAATAAGATTTTTTATATAATGTCTAAATATTATAAATAAAATAACATGATGTATGAAATCATTTTATCTTTCTAATGAATATTTATAATCAAATTTATCTTATGAAAAACCCTATATAAAAATGTTTTATTTATTAAACTTCGATTTTAACTCTTTTAACTCTTCTTTGAATTAAATAATAATAAATGTGATAATCTAATCCAAGTGGACCTAAATGAAAATATTTTATTCCTAAGGTTGTTATTGGTCAAGATAAACTTTTCAAATAGAATTAGGACATGTGTCAGGGTAATATTAATATCATTTTTAAACTTAATTACCCTATTTACTTTTAACCGCGGTAAATAAAAGTAAAAAAAGTTAATATTGACCAAAAAATATTTTCATCTCATTGAACCACATTTTAATCCTCGATATTAACCATTTATTTCAGATTTTCTAAATTCATCTCAAATAATAGGTAAAATAATGTTTCATGTGACTCTGCAAAACCTCCTAGGAGGTGGGTAAAAGACGGTGAAAAGTTCAATAAAACATTTATATATCAAAATTATTATAAACCGACTCCAATTAGTTACATTTAACTTGTATAGGATTGATGTATCTATTTTGAAATTAAATAATTTAAATAATATAAATAATTATTTAAATAAAAATTTGGTTTTAAACTATAACTTAGTGTTTTTTACTATTCATCAAAAATTAAATGTTTTCAGAAAAATGCCAAAAATTTACCCTAAGATGATTTTGATATTCTAAATTCAATAATGAATTCTATTGTACCAAATTAAAAACATAGAAGTTTCATTTATAAATTTAATATTAATTCCCGCTATCAAAACAAAAAGCCTATTTTTAATAAATAATAATTATCAAAAGATTGACACTTCTTTATGTCTGGTTTAAATGTGAAATTATGTCCAATGACCAACATTGGATTAAATTGTAAAAATATATTCTAAATACAATTTAAAACCACAATAGTTCATAATTTATCACTATTAATTATTTCGATTAGAAAAGTTGTTTTTAATTAAAATTTAGTAATTTTCACTATTCATCAACATATGAAAGTTATCAGAAAAGTAGAAAAAATTCAACATAAGCTAATTTCAATATTACAAATCAAAATATTAAGTCCATTTTGAATGATAAAAAGTATAAAATTTTAAAAAGTGGGTATTACTATTCATAACGACTAGTTTGATTAGTTGTGGTGTGTGTTAGAAATCAAAGTTGCATACAACACACGCTACCATATTATTCAAAGAGAAGAATACCGTGGAAGCTTGGGGTGTTACATTCTCCACTCCTTCAATAAATTGCATCCTAAAAATTTATGCTCGGTATTGGAAACTTGGGGTTGACATTTCAAAATATCTAAGTTGAAATCCCACATCGAAAAATAGATTAATGAGGCCTCTATTTAAAATAAAGAGTGGTAAGTATGATGGTTACCAAAAATTACACATACTAGTGTTCCATGTAGGAAAATATGGATATGTAAGATAAATATAACAATCAATATCTGATGGAGAGTGGTAGAGAACAAGGCTATGATAAGGCCAAAAATCCCAAATCCATAAATTTTTGATGATCTAAGGTACCATCTAGGACAAAATTTTTGTTCCAATTCCTTTTCTTAATGTTGAGGAATTTATTTATTATATTTGATAAGATCATGAAGAGATATACTTACTTTATAATTAGAGATTTATCCATTAATAAATATCTACCACAAACTCATCTTTCACTACAAAACTTAATACAACTCAATAATACTCTATTTATCCTAATCGTATAGGGTTCCAAATATAATGAATGTATATTTCCCATATCATACCCATTAAAAAAGAAACTACATTATACAATCTAGGGGCATCACGTAGTCTAGTGGTAGGTGATAAATCCCAATAGCACTATGGTTGGGGGTTTGATTCCCGCAGCTTTGTCCGACGCGACGGGTTGTCACACGGTCTACATGTTTTCCTTTTATAAAAATCCAAAAATAACCTTTCAAACAAAATCCATTCCAACCTTTAGGCTTATCCAAAATACTATTACCCAAACTCACAGTCCAAAATTCATAAGGAAGTTAAATACAATGAAGATCCCTTTTTCCATGTAATAACATGTGAACACCTTCACCGTGTATTATTTTAAAACATGGTAACATCTTGAATTACCATAAAACCTTATTGATTACATTCGTGCTCACTTATTCTTTATAGAATACAGGATATAATCCTTCTATCAAAAATGATGTAAACTCTAAAGATGAAAAACCATTAATTAGTTTCAAGGTATTCAAGAATATCCAATATAATATACCCAAATCATCCATATCTTATTCCAAAATTAGTATCTTAATATTAGGACTGTATTAAGGTTTATCATTCCATTAACCATGTAATTTAAAAAAAGTTTAACTCACTGTAGAGTCCCTTTTCTTAGTGCTATAACATTTCAAATCCTCAATGAAATAGTAATTCAGTACAATCCTTATTTATTCCCATAACATCATTGATACAACACTTAAATTAAATAATTCCAAAATAACAACATAAAAACACTAGTATTTCCTCTTAATTTGTGGCAGTATTATAACATGATTATTATTCAAAAGCATCATTTGCGGCATAATCTGATAACTGGGACATTGGTTCGATAAGTGTCCAAACTCCTTGAAGATGAAGCATTGTACATTTGAAAACTTTTTCTTACACTTGGAGTCATGCACTTTGTGTCCTTTTTCTCCACACTTATAATATAATCCAATTCCCTTCATGCATATTCCAAGGTGATTCTTTCCACAGTTAAAACATATTGGAAAATCCTTTATTACTTTCTTCCCTTTATCTGTCCTTTTCTCTACCATCCTTTTATTCTCTGGATTCTGTTCAAAGACATAGGACTCTGATAATTCTTTACTTATCTTATCAACACACGATACAATTTTTCATAAGATGATAATACGTTGGGGACTATTTCACATCTAAATACTGGATTAGGACTATGAATGATATGATCCTTCTTACTATTTGGATCATGTGTATTGATGGAGTTCTCATTCCTTCTACTAGGTGCCATTTCTAAACAATGGCATACACTAGATTAGTTTATGAATAGAAATACATAATCCCAAACTTGTAAAACACTTAATATAAATTAAATAGTTTATGGATATAATCCATAATAATAAAAATGTTTTCTTTGAGTAAGTATATACTCATAAGCCCTTCATAATGTATTCTAATGAAAATGAGAATTATCCTAAGCATATCCCCCGGTAGTGTCGTAACCAAAGGTGCAGCAAGGCTTGTTTTCGTGCAATAGTTCCCGTTCGAGTCTAGCTCAAAGTGGTGTTTTTGAGTTTTACCACTAGTTACATCTGTGATAGAGCCGCCTCTACCTGCTCGTATCTAGACAGTGATGTATTTCTTGGAAAACTCACAAAATCTCTACAATACCAAAATTCTAGGAGGTTCTTCTATACAAATCCTCAAAGTCTATCTTAGGGAGATTTTCTCTAATCAGAGTTTATCTAAATCTAGTTTCCAAGGTTATTGCTAAACTTCTTCTAATACCAACTGTAAATCCCCGACCCAAGTTACCAAGAGTCAGGGAATTATTTTAATACATTGGCATTATTACAAAGAATCAAGTCTCGAAGGACCGATCGATTTAGCAGTCTTGGAAAATAGATTACATACATGAATTTTACATTACACTTTATAACATACAAAACAACATAAATAATCCTTTATGAATGCCATTATTCCTTTGGCTTAACCCTGCATATCAATCACAATACACTTCTTGGAATCCTGGGAAAAATAAAACATAGAAAGGGATGAGCTCAGATGCTCAGTAAGGATAAAAATATAATGGAATCATTCATAAATAAACATAAAAATTTAAGGAAATGTATAACTAAAAAAATCCTTTTAAACATGAATTTCGGTATAATATGGAAGGAATGAATTGAAATAATTCCATTACTTATTCACGATGATATTATACTAATCGAATAATCACATGCAATATCAATAACCACTTTCATAATTATGGAATTCATAATGCCAGAATATCATAACCACGTAGCCAAGGCCTCGTGCCACTACTACAAATAATATTTGGTCAAGGCCTCATGCTAAGACACTAGTTTGTCTCATGAGACCTACTGATGCATCGAGCAGCTGTAACGGGCTCCACCCGTCACTAACAAAGTCTAATGCATTCCTCATATGAAAAGGTCTAAACATAACATAAACATTCGTATTAAAACAATAATAAAAAATGTAAATACTTTCTCCATAAACCATGAATGGTATAAAAAAAATTAACACATTCATAGTCAAACATATCAAAAAACCTTCAACACAATATGGAAGATTTTTATCATGATATATCAACTTCAAAACAAGTTTAAAATCCATCAATGGATGTTGACATAGATGAAAATGATTTGGAAAACTCTTTGAGAGAATTATAAATTTTTCTTGAAAACATTTAAAAGTCACACAATTTAGAAAATAATAAATTTAAAGACAATTTTGAATCAAAGTGTCGCATACCACTTTGAATCTTTTGAAAGGAATTAACATTTTAAAAGAATTCATGTCTATATAAATAAATCCTTAAAAACCATTTTGAAGACATGGACATTAATGAGAATGATTTGGAAGAATAAATATTTAAAACATTTGAAATGATGTTTTAGTAAAAAAAAGTCCCTTAAAAGAATCTCATTGAAAACTCCTTCATAAAACGTGGACATGGATAATAAATATGTCCCGGTAGAAACTTACATAAAAACAATCTCGGATAATAATGATATTATGAAATTAACTCTTACCAATTTGGTAACTTACGAAACTTACACACAATGAATGAGGTATCAAACAATGAATATGTAAATACAAATAAATTAAAGTTTATTTCAAAATGAAAAAAATTATGGTCAGTACATAGACCACACAAAAGGTAATAGTGGCAATATGGAATGAATCTCACGAGAATAAGGAGTGGGATGAAAACCCCTTACCTTGCACTTTCCTTTAGTCGATGGTACATTTATCCTCCTGTTTGAAGAATATAGTATGTTATTAAATTATATCAGTACCATATTAATATTTATGGTATCATACATTATTCATTTATGACTTTATACTACCCATTTAATAATAATTTCCATGTTATATTAATATTTCGAGTAATAATTGCTTTCTTTATCATACGTGTTTCAACTTGTTACTATTGATTGTATCATTTAGATCATGATTTAAATACTTTCAAAATATAAAACATGATTTATTTATCATATATATTTAGAATATAAAAATTTATAATAGACGTATATATAAAATGGAAATCACCATTTATGGAGATGGTAGTCCGTACGTACGCATAAACGCTATTTCTGTTTTCATATAGTATTGAATGGAAGAAAGTTAATAAGAAATATGTAAGTTCATAAATACTTATATATATAAATATATATATCTATAGTATCATTATTATGTCATATATTACATACTTATTAGTAATATATATTTTTATAATCCTCGATGAATTGTGAACATGCAAATCAATCTCATCGCGTCGTGGAGAAGGTAATATGTACGTGCGCACAAGCGAAAATATCATTCTTTTGATATTAATATAATATATAATTGGATGGTATATAATATATACAGAATAATTATCATGTTATATTAATTATTTATATAAAATAAACATCATTATTATACCCATCCAAATAATAATGTATTGAATAACAATTATACCACGACGTGGAGACGGTAAGCCGTATGTACGCACATATGGTGACATGTCATTCAAAGAGTGGGTAGAATAATGAATTTGGTTGTACCATATTTATAATAAAATCTAAGTATATTGAATATATTGGTGTTATTATTTTATAATATAAACAACAAATAAAAAGGATGTGGAAGAAGAAAGGAACTTGAAAGAGGGTGGTGAAATCATTACCTCTTCTTCAGGTTCTTCCTTTTGATTTGATCAAAAGGGCTCCTTAGGTTGGATTTTCGATCATAATATGGCCTATAAGATGAATATAGGATATTTGATAGTGAATTTGGGCAGGGGTTGGACGAGACAAATGGCTTAGAAGGTGTGAATTAGAGAGAAGGGGGAGTGCCTTTTTATAAGAGGGATGAGGGGCACCTTAGGATAAACATAAAATATTATTTATAATAATTTCATATTCAGTTTCTAATGGCTACAATGTTGATTATTTAAATTATAAGGTGGGTATAGGTCTAAAACGACTCAACCAATAGGTTTTAGACATGTTTAGGTTTCCATTTTAACCTTATAATTTAGATTTAACTCTATGTTAAATAATTTAACTTTTACCGTATCTTCATGTATTCATACACTATATGATTAATAAACATACTATATACTCCCTATAGAAACCCAATTGGTTCATTAGTTTCATTTATATTATTATATAAGTTTTTTGGCCGAACCTTATATTTTCATAAACCTTATATCAATTAATAATATAATATTTGTTTTAAAAACAATTTTATGTCAATTTTGACACTATTTGGTAGTTGTTTTTGGTTAAAATAATAAAAACATGACTACTTCAAAGAAAATACAATGAATCAATACTAACATGTCATATTCACCTAAAAAGTTCGTGGATGTCATAAAAACATTGAAATTATTTTTATTTTAATATTTATAATACCATTTATTTGATTCTTTCACGAATAAGGTAATTACTGCATCATCATTGTGTCATAAATAAATTTATTTATATAATGTTTATATATTGTAAATAAAATACCATGATGTAGGAAATCATTTTATCTTTCTAATTAATATTTATAATCAAATTTATTATATGCAAAACCCAATATTAAAATGTTTTAGTTATTAAACTTTGATTTTAACTCTTTTAACTCTTCTTTGAATTAAATAATAATAAATGTCCTAATCTAATCCAAGTGAACATAAATGATATTGTTTTATTCCTAAGGTTATTTTTGGTCGAGATAAATTTGTCCAATTAAATTAGGGAATCTGTTAGGGGTAATATTAATATCATTTTTACCCTCAATTACACTATTTACTTTTAACCTTGCTAAATAAAAGAAAAACGTTACTATTCACAAAAAATTATTTTCATCTCATTGAACCACATTTTAATCATTGATATTAACTGTTTATCTTGGATTTTCGAAATTCATCTCACAGAAGTAGTAAAATTATATTTTATGTGAATTTGCAGAAGCTCCTATGAGGTGGGTAAAAGACGGTGAAAAGTTCAATAAAATTTTTATATATCTAAAATTATTATAGACTGACTCAAATGAATTGAATTGAACATATATTGATTTTATTTATGTATTTTGAAATTAAATAATTTATATAAAATAAATAATTATTTAAATAATAATTTGGTTTTAAACTATAACTCAGTGTTTTTCACTATTCATCAAAAATTAAAAGTTTTCAGAAAAGTACCAAAAATTTACACTAAGCTAATTTTGATATTATGAATTCAATAATGAAGTCAATTTTACCAAATTAAAAACATATAAGTTGTATTTATTAATTTAAAATTAATTCCCGCTGCTAAAACAAAAAGTGCGTTTTTAAGAAATAATAACTATCAAAAGATTGAGACTTGTTTATGTCCGGTTTAAATGTGAAATTATGTCCAATGACCAACATTGGATTAAATTGTAAAAATATATTCTAAATATAATTTAAAACCACTTAGATTCATAATTTATCCCTATTAATTATTTCGATTAAAAAGTTGTTTTTAATTAAAATTTAGTAATTTTCACTATTCATCAAAATATGACAGTTAACAGAAACGTACCATAACATCACCCTAAGATAATTTTGATATCCCGAATCCAAAAATGAATTTCATTTTGAAAGATAGAATGTATGAAATTTCAAAAATTGGGTATTACTATTCTTAATGGCAAGTTTGATTGGTTGTGGTGTGTGTTAGAACTTGAAGTTGCATACAACACACGCTACTATATTATTCAAAGAGAAATGTACCATGGAAGCTTGGGGTGTTACACTTATACCCCCTTTTTATAAAAGAATCATAAATCCATACACTAATAAAAATCTCATTTCAAAACACACTCTATCAAAAACATGGACTTTCACCTCTGATAGGTCATGTGTGATCAATTATAGATCACAAAAATAATTTTCAAGATCCAAGGAATGTCCTTAACAACATTAATATCACAATAAACTCTATTTAAAAACCAAAATAATAAAATAAATCAATAAATAATTTCATTACATTGAAAACATTTACCTAAAATTGAATCATCCAAACACACAAGACACAATTAAATTTATAAATTCATTTTTTAAACATTCAATACATCATTGAATTATAAAAATAGATTAAATTAAAACCTATAAATCTAAAATTAATCAATTTAACACTTATATCTAAACATCATTTACATAAAAATACCTTGGTTTTACATTCAAAATCATGTCACAATTCACTCATCGACATAAAAATCAAAGATCTCTATTTTAAAAAATTACACAATATGATTAAAATCACTTAGATAATCAGTTATAGAATTATTTTCACTTCAAATATATATTTTTTTAAAATTACATTAGGATCATAAAACATAGGCATACACATGTAATATAGAAGAACACATCTCTCAAAACATTTTCAATATTTATATTTTCAAAAAAAATATATCCACATAATAATTTTTATCTTAGGTTATTTTTGAAACATTCCCATAGAGGATTTGTCTATAGTAAGAAGAATAGAGAGTTATTCAGTCTCAGACATGTCATGCTATACATATGAGGGTGTCAAATCATAGATGTGATATAGGGTTAGACCATGGAGGGACTATTATACCATATCAAAGTGAACCACAATGTAAAATATAACCCAACCATATTAATGAATAATAAATAATCATAGTAAATAGATCATATAAATAATAAAACCATCACATTTTTAAATTAAATAAATGAATTATAATATAAGAGGCTTTATACCCATCCAAAAAAATAAATCTTTGAAGTATTCATAGGTGCCTAGGTTCCCTGGCCACCCTCAAATGGTATTAGTATAACAGATAAGGGAACTATAATTGTAGTCTATCACTTAATTAGTAAATATTCTATACACATGTGACATAATTAGTTGAAATAAATAAAAGTAACTGTGGATAAATAATTAAATAATCACAACTGATCTATGGGATCCAAAAGGGAGACATGTAATCGACTATACATTCTTTGAATACCTCTAAAGAACCTCTTAGAATATGTGAACAAATTAGGAAATACACTCATCCCTAAAAAATAATTATCTATCTTGGGGAAATATATAAACCTCAAAACAAACATGTACCATACTATAGGGAAATATAATGATTCCATGACAATATAATACAACTTGGTGATATATACCCATCCAAAAGCATGAGAATAAACCCTAGGAAAATATAACCATCCTTTGAACCACTAAGAAATAAACACTAAGAGAAATATATACATATTTGAAGATAATAAGTCACATATGAGAAATATACTCATCCTTAAAACATTAGGGACCAGTTAGGATCTATCTTACCAGGGAGGGGGATAATTCAGTGGTAATATCTCTTAACATTTTCTTATTTTAAAACATTATTTACCAACTCTTAGAAGGAAATTGATCAGATGAACATGATATATAATCACACCCACATGAACACATGAATTTACATGGATCACTACTTAATAAAAATATCTAGTTCATGGAATGATATTGAAACAATTTGATATCACATTTTTCACTTTAAATATATAATTTGGATTGTAGAGAGTTTGGTATAAATCATTTAAAATACAATATATTCATTCGACAATTAATGTTGTCATTGTATAGTTTATATGAAAGTATAAATTTTTCCACAAAATTTACATTAAATAATTGGATTTATCACATCATCACATTGTTTCTAGGATTCTTCAAACTTGTATTTCTATATTTTTTCTCTAATTTCTTAAAATTTAGTGAGGAAAAAACTCAAATTTTAGTTTTAACTCTCTTTTTCTTTCTTCCTTTTATAACCCCCACTTTTTTTATTAACAAAAATTACACAATATAAGAAAACTATAAAATATCTATTATGTATTGTTAGTTATCTTTATATTTTCTGCTATTTTTTATATTAAAAATATAGAATGTATCAATAAGTTATAATTAATGTAATTTTTGTTAGGTCAAAGAACCTAAAAATTATCCATTTGGCTCAACATTTAATAATATAGAATTTAATTTCTTCATAATATCTATGATCAATAGTTTTTAATCATAAATATTTTTAAGAACCCTTTTAATTATAAGACACCATCATATATTATATTTCATTATATACATTGAAATAATGTGGGCATATATTTTTATCATTCCAAAAAATCTACCCCAAAACAACTCCAAAATTATGCAAAATTAAAACTATATGCATATCCATATATTCATGATTAATATACAGGGTACACATTCCTTTATTATATTTTTAATAATGAACATCTCACATATCAATTTCATATTCCAAGCTCGAAATGATTATGTTGTTCTTTGCTATTTGGCATAGGTGAATCCCATCCACTACATACTACAAAACATTATGAAATTATATTATATGGAATATTAACATCCTTAAAAAATCATATTCATGAACCATTGTTATAATTACCCATACTTTACATACATTGTTAATACTTCAAAATTGAAGCACACTTAATACAACATATGACAAAACCACAAAGGACTGTATAGGTATAGTGTCTTTAGAAACTGGGAAACATAAACAACTGGTTCATAAATCTTCTACAGTGTCTCCAATTTATTTAATCATATCTAGGGTCCCTTTTATCATATTCTACTTAATATCCATCTTCCTAACCTGGGGAAAAGAAAACATAAAAGGGTGAGCTCAAATGCTCAGCAAGGGAAAATAAAGGAAATAAAAATAATATCATATCTTTTTGAAAATCATAACCTACAAAAGAGATCATAATATCTTAACATGGAATAAATAATAGAAGTGAAAATGAGATCCCCATAATCATAACATAAAACTTGAAACCTTGTGTCATGCACACATAATCATGGAAAATCATTTCTTGTTAGTCATGACTCATTGCCAAGACTATCTTAGCGGACAAAGTCCATTTCTAAACCGAGTTCACTCCTCGTTTCAGTCCTGTATCACTGAACCGAAATAAACTTCCGTTCCAGCCATGTCTATCTCATCAGATATAAATCATTACCCAATGCATTGGAGGGAGATATAGGTCCCACATATTTTATAATGAATCCTTTCTTATGTGTTCCAAATAATCATAAATCATACATCATCACATAACACATGTCACAAAAATGGGATTCTTGAAACATCATGACATCATAAAATAGATCATATAAGGTAAATGACTTCATAAAAATAATTCCCTCACAACATAATCAAATCAATGTAATAATAGGGATGAAAATAGAACCCTATATTATCTTAGATGGAAAATAATTTTGATAAAACATTTGAACTCCATTCTTGAGGAAAATATCCTTTCTACTTCAAAAACACTTTTCTTTTCTTAACATGTCATACAATTATAAACTAAAATAAGTTGATTAAAAATATACTTGAGTACTTATAAAGGATGATTCTTGGAAATAATGTTTTAAAAATCCATTCTTTCCGTATAAGTTTAAAAAAACATTCTTCTCGTACTTTTGTCGGAAAAGTCAAAAAAGTACCTCGTACGAAAAACGACAAAATATTCCTTTCATATCTTTTACTAAAAACTCACCGAATGGTAAAATAGGATTTGAAAAACTGTAGGTGGATGTAAATAATATTACATATTGAGTAAACATGGATGTGGATGAAAAAATACACCCCAGTAAATACCAAAGTATAAACAATCTCGGATAAAAATGAGATTGTGAAATTTCCCTTACCTTAGGTCTGATTTGCTTTGTACGTGTCCGAAGCTCCTGTATAATGGTTTAAATAATGTTATTTACTTATTACAGAATCATACATATTGATATGATATCATATATGGTCATATTATTAGCTTCTTATTAGTAATATTTCATTGTTACTTGTTACTCGGGTCTTTATTGCCTTTTGTTCTTATGCGTGTTTTGCCGAATAAATTCTTATTCTTCTTTTAATTTTCTAGATACCTTATATCCAGAATGGTATTAGTGTAACATATATCATATTTATTCATTCAATTCATTTATATAATTACTATGTAATGATGATCATGTAGAACGAGTAGCATCACATCGTGGAGACGGTATTCCGTACGTACGCACGAGCGATGATATTGTTCCCATGATCGTGGAATTGTATTTAAGTGTATTTATACTATTTCAGTATCAATATAACTTTATAATAATCATATATAGTTACTCATTATACCATTATACCCATCCTTGTAAGGTGATGGTGGAAAATAGATTACACCACGGCGTGGAGACGGTATTCCGTACGTACGCACGCGCGGTAATTTCATTTTTCTGTAGGATGGATAGAAGGTGATTTAGGGTTGTTTCATATTTATAATAACATATCAGTATGTAAGTAATACTGATGTTATTACTTTATCATGAAACAACTAAAGAAGAAGAAGTTGAAGAAGAAAGAAATTGAAAATATCGGTATTGGATATTACCTCTTCTTTTAAACACCTCTTTGAATCCTCCACTTAGGGAACTAAGATTGGTCTTTGAAGAAGACCAGGACCTCTAGGATTATTCTAGGGAAGTGGAGAAAGTATTTTGGCAGGGTTTGGCCGAGTTTGAGTGCTCAGATTGGTGTGATGAAGAGGGGGAGGAGGTGCCCTTTTATAAGGGAGGAGAGGGGCACCTTAGGAATATCCCAAAATATTATTTTATATTAAAGTAAAAATTGGTTTATAATGGTTCCAAAAAGTCTTATTTCGAAGGTAAAGTGGGGATGGGTCGAAAGAAGATCAACCAATAGGATTTAGACAAGTTTATGTTATTATTTTAACCTTATCAATTAGATTTAACTCTAAGTTAAATAATTTAACTTTTATCGTGTCTTTTTGTTTTCTTTCACTATTTGGTTAATAAACTTACTATAACAAGCCAAAAGAACCCCAAATTGTTTATTATTAATATATATATCCTTATGTAAGTCATTTGGCCTAACCTTAGATTTTTAGGAATAAAATAACAATTAATAATATTTTATTTTATTTAAAAACTATTTAGTGTCAATTTTGACACTATTTGATATATGATTTTTGTGAAAGTCATAACAGAATTATATGTTCGAACCAAATTGATTAAATCAACACTAATATATCATAGTAACCTAGAAAATTAGTGTAATTAATAAAAAGTCTCAAATTACATTTATTTGGGAATTTGTAACATCAATTATGTTAACATTTCCTTAAAAGGGTAATTACTGCATCATCGTTGTGTCATAAATAAATTAATTTATCTAAAGTCTAAAAATTATAAATAAAATATCATTATGTAGGAAATATTTTTATATTTCTAATGAATATTTATAATCGCATTTATCTTATGTATAAACCCATATTAAAAATGTTTTAGTTATCAAACTTTGATTTTAACTATTTTAACTATTCATCAAATAAAATAATATTAAATGTCATAATCTAATCGAAGTAGACCTAAATGGTCATATTATATTCATAAGGTTGTTTTTGGTCAAATTACACTTATCCAATAGAATTAGGACATGTGTTAGGGTAATAGTAATATCATATTTACCCTTAGTTACCCTATTTACTATTAACCGCAGCAAAAAACGTAAAAAGTTACTATTCACCAAAAAATTATTTTTATCTCATTGAACCACATTTTACTTACTGATATCAACCGTGTCTATCGGATTTTCGAAATTCTATTCACAGAAGCGGTAAAATTATGTTTTATGCAAAATTCAGTTTTTAACTTACCACTTAGTGGTTTCACTATTCCTCAAAAATTGAAAGTTTTCAGAAAAATACCAAAATTTCACCCTAGGCTATTTTCGGTATTCTGAATCCAAAAATGTAGTCCATTTTGAAAGATAAAATTTCAAAAAGTGGTTATTACTATTCATAACGGATATTTTAAATAATATTTTAATAGCATATCGTCGTTTTAGTGAAACTCGGTATTGCGTACACCGCAAGCTATCGAGGAAGGTCGCGATTGCGTGTAAAGTAAGCCAAGCTAGTGTGTAGTGAAAGATTATTTTGATGATATATAACCTAAAAACTAAATATTACTCATAAAAATCTCGGGTGTTACATTCTACCCCCCTTAAAAAGAATTTCGCCCTCGAAATTCGTCACTTTGTAACAAAAAGATGAGGATACTTCTCCCTCATCATATCCTCATGCTCCAATGTAGCTTCTTCAAGTTGGCGGTTCCTCCATAAAACTTTCATCAATCGAGTGGTCTTGTTTCGTAGGACTTTATCGCTACAATCCAGAATCTCTATCGGTTGTTCTTCATAAGAAAGATCTTGCTCCAGCGGTACAACTTCTGAGCTGAGTACATGTGAAGGATCATGTATGTACTTTCTCAGGAGAGATACATGGAACACATCGTGAACTTGAGAGAGATTTGGTGGAAGTGCCAATCGGTAAGCTACCTTTCCAACACGATCCAGTATTTCGAAAGGACCGATATATCTAGGGCTCAACTTCCCCTTCTTTCCAAATCTCATAACCCTCTTCCAGGGAGATATTCGTATGAACACTATATCACCCACTTCAAACTCTAGGTCTTTTCTTCGGTTGTCGACATAAATTTTCTGTCGACTCTGAGCTGCTCGTATGTGTTGTTGAATAGATCTGACCTTTTCTGCCATTTCATCAACGAGATCAGGTCCTAATAGCTTTCTTTCCCCAACTTCATCCCAGCAAGTTGGAGTCCTTCATTTCTTTCCATATAGAGATTTATAAGGAGCCATCTGAATACTGGAGTGAAAGCTATTATTATAAGAAAATTCCACCAAAGGTAGGTATTGATCCCAACCTCCTTTGGAATCCATAGAGAAAGCTCTCAACATATCTTCTAGGGTTTGAATTGTTCTCTCAGACTGACCGTCTGTCTGGGGATGATAAGCAGTGCTGAAACTCAACTCTGTATCCAGAGTATGCTGAAGACTTCTCCAGAACTTCGAGGTAAATCTCTGATCCCGATCAGATATAATAGAAAGTGGTACTCCATGCAATCTTACCACTTCCTTTACATATATCCTGGAAAGCTGATCTAGAGAGAAATCCTCTCTAATAGCAATGAAGTGTGCAGACTTTGTAAGACGATCAACTATGACCCAGATAGTACTATTGCCTTTGGATGTTTTAGGAAGTCCTGTGACAAAGTCCATAGTGGTGTTTTCCCATTTCCATTCGGGTATGGGTAATGGTTGTAACATCCCCTTAGAATTATGTCTCTTAGCTTTAACTTGTTGACAAACCAAGCATCGAGAGACGTATTCAGCAACATCTCTTTTCATGCCATCCCACCAGAAGTACTCTTTCAGGTCCCTATACATCTTCGTGCTTCCAGGATGAATAGAGAATGAAGAACTATGAGCCTCATCCAGCAACTCCTTCTTTAATTCGGGGATGGGAGGAACACAAACCCGATTCCTGAACTTTATTATCCCATCACAATCAAGGTTGAATTCAGGAACATTTCTCACCTTCTTTTGTAACTCGACATCTTCTTTCTGTGCCTCTTTAATCTTCACATGTATAGATGGTTGAACATTCATTTATGAAAGATAAGATTTTTCCCCTTCCATTATAATTCCAAGATCCATCCTTTGTAAATCCATAAATATTGGATCTTTTGTGATCCTCATCATGGATAAACTAGCATGGTCTTATCAACTTAATGCATCTGCCACCTTGTTTGCTTTCCCAGGGTGGTAATGGATTGAGCAGTCATAATCCTTAATCAGCTCCAACCATCTTCTTTGATGCATATTCAGCTCCTTTTGTGTGAAAATATAGTTTAAACTTTTATGATCAGTATAAATATCACACCTTTCACCATAAAGGTAATGCCTCCAAATCATTAATGCAAAGATTACCGCAGCCAACTCCAAATCATGTGTTGGGTAATTTTGCTCATGGATTTTCAACTGTCGTGAGGCATAAGCTATCACCATATCTTTTTGCATAAGAACACACCCCAATCCCTTCTTGGATGCATCACTGTAGATCACAAACCTTTCTCCACTACAAGGCAGTGTGAGAACAGGTGCACTGGATAACCTTCTTTTCAAGTCCTTGAAATTCTCTTCACATTCCTCTGTCCAAACAAACTTAACTCCTTTCCAAGTCAACTTGGGGAGTGCATTAGATAATCATGAAAAATCCTTTACAAAACGTAGATAATATCAAGCCAAACCCAGAAAACTTTGGATCTCAGTTACTGTTGTTGGTCTCGACCATCTTTCGATGACCTTTGTTTTTGCTGGATCCACAGATATCCCCTCTTTTGAGATTATGTGACCCAAAAATGCAACTTTTTGAAGCCAAAATTCAAACTTGGTAAATTTGGCATAAAGATTCTCCTTTCTCAGGGTCTTCAATATAATTCTCAAGTGATCTTCATGCTCTTCCTTTCTCTTTGAATAGACAAGAATATTGTCTATAAAGACTACCACAAATTGATCAAGATAGTATCTAAAGACTCTATTCATTAGATCAATGAAGATAGTATGGGCATTAGTAAGACCAAATGGCATCACTATAAATTCATAGTGTCCATACCTTGTATGGAAAGCCGTCTTTGGTATATCCTCCCTTTTGACCCTTAATTGATGATACCCTGAACGAAGATCAATCTTGGAAAAGTATTGAGCTCTGCGTAGTTGGTCAAATAAGTCATCAATGCGTGGGAGAGGATATTTGTTCTTGATAGTGATCTTGTTAAGTTCTCGATAATCAATGCAGAGTCTCATTGATCCATCTTTCTTCTTAACAAATAGAACTGGTGCTCCCCAAGGTGACGCACTAGGGCGTATGAATCCCTTTCCAAGATTCTCTTGGAGTTGCTTCTTCAATTCCTGCAACTCAATTGGGGCCATTATATAAGGTGTCTTTGAAATAGGCAAAGCACCCGGTACGAGTTCTATTGAAAACTCAACTTCACGATTTGGTGGAAAACCCGGTAATTCCTCCGGAAAGACATCATCAAACTCCCGTACGATGGGCATATTCTTAATCGCTTGTTTCTCACCAACCATTTGAGATAAATAACATTCATTTAGTGGAATCAGGACCCATAAGATGGACGGAATTTCCACTGGACGGTTATATTCATCCTTGCATCGATAGACGATCGTAGATTGATCTAGAATATGAAATGTGACTTCCCTTCTTTAGAAATTGATATGAGCTCCGTATAAAGAAAGCCAATCCATGACAAGAATCACATCGAATTCCACTAAAGGAAGGATCACAAGATTTACAGGAAGCACTTTCCCACAAATGTCAATTGGAGATGAATTATAAACTTTTGATGCGATTGATGTGACATTAGGCGTTGTCATAGCTAACTCAACATCTAATTGTTGAGGTAATAGGGTGATACCCTTAGAAAATTCTTCAGAAATAAATGAGTGGGTGGATCCAGAATCAAATAAAACATTTTCTACATTAGAGCGGATGGTAAGTGTACCTTTCACCACTTCGTTATCGTACTCCACATCGCTGATAGAAATTGCATGTGACTTTCCTTTGCCTTTAGCCTTAAGATTTTGTTGACGTCGACCATCATCATCAACCCTTGGATTTGGGCATTGATTGGAATAATGCCCCATCTCCTTGCCCTTGAAACATTGAAGTGTAGTAGGTTCATTCTGTGTATCCCTTCTTTTGTCTGCATCATTAGACATCTTCTTCCCATTATCGCGGCATTCAAATGCCCGGTGACCTTCCTTTCCACATTTGAAACATTTACTTGTCCCTTTAAGACAACTCCCTCCATGTTTCTTTCCACACTTTGAGCATAAGGGAAAGATCATCTTCTTTTTAGTGTGCTCTTTAGATTTTCCTTTGAATTCCATTTTCCTCTTCTTATCAAACCCATGTGACTGATGGGTTACTCCAATCTCCATATCGACTTTGAGAGCACATCGAATGATTTCCTCGTAGCTATTGAAGTCCCTTATGGATAACGCCCTTCAAAGACTTGGTTTTAAGCCACTAAAGAATCGATCGATCTTACTCTCAGGTTGGATAATAATACCAGAAGTGTACCTTGCAAGTCTTGTAAAATTTTCTTCATAGGTACCAACAGATTCATCATCCATTTGCTTCAGTTCAAGAAACTCTTTCTTCATCTTTGTTCGGAGAATACGAGGGAAGTTCTTATTGAAAAATATGTTCTTGAACTCGTCCCATTCCATGGACTCAATTTCATCCCTTTGCCTCGTATTCTTAATAAGATTCCACCATTGATCAGCATCTCCTTCCAAACGATACACTGCTAGGATGACTTTATCATGTTCAGAACATTGAAGAACTGAAAATATCTTTTTAGTAGTTCCAATCCATTGTTCAGCAACTAATGGATCAATAGACCCGCTGAAAGAAGGTGGACGTTGCCTCATGAAGGATTCAATAGAATGTTGCTCCTTCCTTTGTTCGTTTGGAAGTCCTGCATGATTCATAGATTGAGAATGTTCTGTGAGCATGGATACAAGATTTTTCATTCCATCTCCCATATCGTTTGGTTGCTCAGGGGGACAATCATTGCATTTCCCATCACATTCTGCATTAACACGGTTCCTTCGGGTTCCAACCATTGAATAAAACCAAGAAGAATAGTGTGAGCAACACTAATTATAATAGAAAACCATATAATTCAAGAAAAAAAATTTCATGCTTAAGGTCTTATCCTAGGTTATTCATGGCCATTTCTAAAACACTAATATTGTGTTCTATGCTTAGACTTATCCTTAGGGTTCTTACTAAGGCTTTCACATCCTAGTTTCCAATGTTTGACTATACCTTTCCTCTGATACCAACTATAACGACCCATACTTTACATTCATTGTTAATACTTAAAAATTGAAGCACACTTATTACAACACATGACAAAACCACAAAGGACCGTATAGGTATAGTGTCGTTAGAAAATGGGAAACATAATCAACTGGTACATAAATCTTCTACAGTGTCTCCAATTTGTTTCATCATATCTAGGGTCCCTTTTAGCATATTCTACTTAATATCTATCTTCCTGACTTGGGGAGAATAAAACATAAAAGGGTGAGCTCAAATGCTCAGCAAGGGCAAATAAAGGAAATAAAAATCATATCATATCTTTTTGAAAATCATAACCTGCAAAAGAGATCATAATATCTTAACATGGAATAAATCATAGAAGGGAAAATGAGATCCACATAATCATAAAATAAAACGTGAAACCTTGTTCCATGAACACATAATCATGTAAAATCATTTCTTGTTAGTCATGACTCATTGCCAAGACTATCTTAGCAGACAAAGTCCATTTCTGAACCGAGTTCACTCCTCGTTTCAGTCCTGTATCACTAAACCGAAATAACCTTCCGTTCCATCCATGTCTATCTCATGAGATATAAATCTTTACCCAATTCATTGGAGGGAGATATAGGTCCCTCCCATCTTATAATGAATCCTTTCTTATGTGTGCCACATAATCATAAATCATATATCATCGCATAACACATGTAACAAAAATGGGATTCATGAAACATCATGACATCATAAAACAAATCATATAAGGTAAATGACTACATAAAAATAATTCCCTCACAACATAATCAAATCAATGTAATAATAGGGATAAAAACAGAACCCTATATTATCTTATATGGAAAATAATTTTGATAAAACATTTGAACTCCATTCTTGAGGAAAATATCCTTTCTACTTCAAAAACACTTTTCTTTTCTTAACATGTAATACAATTATAAACTAAAATAAGTTGATTAAAAATAAACATGAAAACTTATAAAGGATGATTCATGGAAATAATGTTTTAAAAATCCATTCTTGCTGTATATGTTTTAAAAAACATTCTTCTCATACTTTTGTCGGAAAAGTCAAAAAAGTACCTCGTACGAAAAACGACAAAAGATTCCTTTCATATCTTTTACTAAAAACTCACCGAAGGGTAAAATTGGATTTTAACAATTGTAGGTGGATGTAAATAATATTACATATTGAGGAAACATGGATGTGGATGATAAAATACACCCTAGTAAATACTAAAGTATAAACAATCTCGGATAAAAATGAGATTGTGATATTTCCCTTACCTTAGGTCCGATTTGCTTTGTACGTGTCCGAAGCTCCTGTATAATGGTTTAAATAATTTTATTGACTTATTACAGAATCATACATATTTATATGATATCGTATATGGTCATATTCTTAGCTTCTTATTAGTAATATTTCATTGTTACTTGTTACTCGAGTCTTTATTGCGTTTTGTTCTTATGCGTGTTTTGCCGAATAAATTCTTATTCTTATTTTAAGGTTATAGATACCTTATATCCAGAATGGTATTAGTGTAACATATATCATATTTATTCATTCAATTCAATTATATAATTACTATGTAATGATGATCATGTAGAACGAGTAGCATCACATCGTGGAGATGGTATTCCGTACGTACGCACGAGCGATGATATTGTTCCCATGATCGTGGAATTTTATTTAAGTGTATTTATACTATTTCAGTATCAATATCAGTTTATAATAATCATATATAGTTACTCATTACACCAAAATACCCATCCTTGTAAGGTGATGGTGGAAAATAGATTACACCACGGCGTGGAGACGGTATTCCGTACGTACGCAAGCGCGATAATTGCATTTTTCCGTAGGATGGATAGAAGGTGAATTAGAGTTGTTTAATATTTATAATAACATATCACTATGTAATTAATACTAATGTTATTACTTTATCATGAAACAACTAAAGAAGAAGAAGTTGAAGAATAAAGTAATTGAAAATATCGGTATTGGATATTACCTCTTCTTTTAAACGCCTCTTTGAATCCTCCACTTAGGGAACTAAGATTGGTCTTTGAAGAAGACCAGGACCTCTAGGATTATTCTAGGGAAGTGGAGAAGGGATTTTTTCAGGGGTTGGCAGAGCTTGAGTTCTCAAATTGGTGTGAGGAGGAGGGGGAGGAGGTGCCCTTTTATAAGGGAGGAGAGGGGCACCTTAGGAATATCCCAAAATATTATTTTATATTAAAGTCAAAATAGGTTTATAATGGTTCCAAAGGGTCTTATTTCGAAGGTAAAGTGGGGATGGGTCGAAATCCTATCAACAAATAGGATTTAGACAAGTTTAGGGTATTATTTTAACCTTATCAATTAGATTTAACTCTAAGTTAAATAATTTATCTTTTACCTTGTCTTTTTGTTTTCTTTCACTATATGGTTAATACACTTACTATACCAAGCCAAACGAACCCCAAATTGTTTATTATTAAAATATATATATCCTTATCTAAGTCATTTTGCTGAACCTTAGATTTTTAGGAATAAAATAACCATTAATAATATAATATTTTATTTAAAAACTATTTTCTTTTAATTTTGACACTATTTGATATATGATTTTTTTAAAAGTCATAACAGAATTATATGTTCGAACCAAGTTGATTAAATCAACACTAATATATCATAGTAACCTAGAAAATTAGTGGAATTCATAAAAAGTCTCAAATTACATTTATTTGGGCATTTATAACATCAATTATGTTAACATTTCCTTAAAAGTGTAATTACTGCATCGTCGTTGTGTCATAAATAAATTATTTTATCTAAAGTTTAAAAATTATAAATAAAATATCATTATGTAGGAAATCTTTTTAGATTTATAATGAATATTTATAATAGAATTTATCTTATGTATTAACCCATACTAAAATTTTTTTAGTTATTAAACTTTGATTTTAACTATTTTAACTATTCATTAAATAAAATAATATTAAATGTCATAATCTAATCGAAGTGGACCTAAATGGTCATATTATATTCATAAGGTTGTTTTTTGTCGAATTACACTTATCCAATAGAATTAGTACATGTTTTAGGGTAATAGTAATATCATATTTACCCTTAGTTACCCTATTTACTATTAACCGCGGTAAAAAAAGTAAAAAGTTACTATTCACCAAAAAAATTATTTTTATCTCATTGAACCACATTTTACTTACTGATATCAACCGTGTCTATCGGATTTTCGAAATTCCATTCAATGAAGCGGTAAAATTTTGTTTTATGCAAAATTCAGTTTTTAACCTACCACTTAGTGGTTTCACTATTCCTCAAAAATTGAAAGTTTTTAGAAAAATACCAAAATTTCACCCAAGGATAATTTCGGTATTCTGAATCCAAAAATGAAGTCCATTTTGAAAGATAAAATTTCAAAAAGTGGTTATTACTATTCATAACGGCTATTTTAAATAATATTTTAATAGCATATCGTCATTTTAGTGAAACTCGGTATTGCGTACAATGCATGCTATCGAGGACGGTCGCGATTGCGTGTAAAGTAAGCCAAGCTAGTGTGTAGTGAAAGATTATTTTGATGATATATAACATAAAAACTAAATATTACTCATAAAAAACTTGGGTGTTACAATTATCCTATGTGTTCCATTCATGTATATAACAAATTCATTTGTGTGACCAGTTTTTATATATTGTATAACATTTAGGTGCATAGATTTTCCTATGTGTACAATTCATATATGCAGTAGGGAATTTGGGTACATAGATTATTCTATATGAACAATTTTACTATACAACCCATTCACATACACATCATGGTGTTCATGTATGAAGGTTCACCTACATAAAAAATATCATATCCAATTCTAATTCCATGAACATTGATATACGTAACATTGAATTTGAATAAATAGATATGCCTACATATAAAAGACCCATAAGAAACATTTTTTCCTTCTATTAAATTTAATCATGAAAATCATTCATCAAGGTTCATGATAACCAATATCATGATGTAATATTATTTGAATATCAATAAATAATGCATCATTTGATATAAAACTCATTTGATAAGATAATGTTTTTATAACAAATGACAAACCCATGATAATTCCCACTTATTATTCATCAGCTTCTTCATCAATTCAACAAAGAAATCTACCTTGTAAAAATAATAAAACCCATTGGATTATTTTCAACCGAAGAAAATAAATCAACGATTCTCTAAAACTCAATATAAAGATCACATTATAAAAATAATATAATTTTTGAGATAGATAATTGTAGGAAATAAGAATTATTAAACAATAAATACTTGTTTTCCATAAATAGTGGTCAACGACAAAACACACCTAAATTTTTTTTTCCTAAAAAATTTAACTTTAGTTGTTAAACATCCAAATTAGGCGACACCCTGTATGAAAAAACTCATGAACCCACATTAAAAAACTGTTAAAATAATTCCCATATATCACACATGAAAATATCATAGCTTACCACATTTAAACACCCCAATATATGAACTCCAAAATAGGTAAATTTCATATCATTGTATTGATTTATATTATCATATTTCTATCCATTTGAAAATAATATCCAAAGACAGGATGGGATATGGGATGAGAAACACATACCATATCATTGAAGTAGGTGAATTTTATCAACCATTACTAACCTTAGTTTCTCAAAAGTATTCTTTGATAATATTATAGTGAAAATAACATCAATGTATTGATCCATAGGAACAAACTCTAGATTTTTATTATTTAATTCAACAATATCCTTGATGATATCAATTTTCATTGATCATGAATATTGAATCAAAATATTTTTTTTGACAAAAAGAACATTGATTATCATAATCCAAGAAAAATAACAGTTTCACATTAATAAAAAAGTCTTCCAAATGTGTCTTTATCAACATTAATAATGTTTTATCTTGAGTGAAAAAATAATTAAAAAAATGTTCAGTGTTGGGATTCACTAATGTTTTTCATATTTGAATACCAAATCACACACCTTTCAACCAGAAAAATGACTGTACCAGATTTGGACCTTCTATCATCAGCAAAAGATATAGATTTTGACTTTGTATAGCCATGAAATTTATATTTACAATGCTATCATATTTTATCCTATATTATGTTGTTTAAATAATGTATCTGAGTTTTATTTTCTTGAATGGAATATCAATTTTTGTGAAATTTTATGTTTTTTTACAGTTTGTAACAACTTATACTAGTTATGGTCTATATTCTATTAAATATAATAGGCTTACAAACTATTTTCTATGTTCTTTAGGATCATTTTCCCATTTAATTTCATCCTCAAACATCTTTTTTCCCTATGAGATATGTTTTCAAATATGTTTTGAATCTTCTTTCATATATTTTTTATGTAGATCCTTGGTATGTTATTATTTTGATAAGGAAATATGATCCTTCCCATGAGAGATTATAAACCCATGAAATTTCTGCATTTCTCCCGATATAGACATTTCGACAAAAACAGTGGGAAATAAATTACATTGTTCTTCATTAATCATGGAAAATTAGATATCATCAATACAAAAAGACAGAATGGTAGAAACATATTGATTTCCTTTTATATAGAGGTTGATGGATATTAAACTTTATTAAAGTTATAATGATTTAAAAAATAAAATAGATTATAATACTGAGATATTAGGTATTTATTTATAAAATCTAAATAATTATTTTACATAGAAAAATAATTATGATTTTTATAAATAAGAAACTATTTTCCTTCTCAATAATGTAATCTTTTTATTGCTCTCTATTAAGAAATGTAGAATTGAAATCCATTCGGGAAATATTATATTAATTTTTTCAGAAAATAACATGAATGTTTATGATGGTTTTATGTATTGAAACTAGTTAAATGGCCACATCAATGTCAGTTCCATTAACATGTGTGTAACACTTAGACAATAATATTTCCTTTTTTCTTACAACTTCAAAATTTTCATTGAAACTGTTTTAAAAAACCAACATTATTGCAAAAAAAATTTAATTTATGATGGGGTACTAGCTTATATGTCTAATTTTTCACAACCTAATATAATTTCTAATTCATGAAATTGATCCACTAATTATTCTCCAACTCTTGATGAAAATATATTTGATCATCCCGAGAAAAGAAAGAGGTATATGAAACTATCCTAAATATTTTTCCAGTTTGAACCAATTTTCCTTGGTCTACTATTATATTTCAAACTTGAACATGATTACCTAGATTTGAATAAGATAAAATTTATTTGACTTCATAAAATTAAATGGATGAATAAATATTTTCATCATGTAATATTTCAATATTATAACTTCTATCAAAAAATACAATATGATGTTTAACATAAAAAAATTCATCATTACTGTCTATTAGATAATTAGATGACAATTATAATTTACCTTCATAATATTATAGCACATTCACATCAACTAAATAAATAATTCTTCTAGTCACCATGTGGTATCATTTATATCCTTTACCATTTCTAGGCTATCCATGGAATATTTTAACAACACCTCTATGATTAAATGTCCAAAGATTATCATCCTTAAATTTGACTTTATAGTGCCTAAAATACATTATTATGTTACCCAAATATGGGGTTTTATTATAATATGATCATACTGATACATATGTTTGTTAATTATATAAAATTAGTAATTTTTTATATAGACTATTACTCTAATATATTGTATCTAAAATAATTGAGAACTATATTTTTCAATCAACATGGTTTGAGCCATCTACACCAAAATTATTTTCAATATTTCAAGCACAAAATTTTTATTTAGTATGTATAAGGGAATAAGATCTTGAGGAATACCATCGTTATTAGGATATACTTAAAAAATATCACTTATGTATTCATCACAATTATAAGTTAAAATCATTTTTATAGAGTAACCAATTTATGTTTCAACACATCTCCCATAACATTTGAATATATTGAGAGATTTAGATTGATGTTTTAAGAACACAATTTATGTAATAATAGTGAAATCCTTAAGAGAAGAAATAAAATTCATATCTTAATTTGAATATTTATTTCTCATAGATCAACATATGTAATAATGAACAAGTTATAATGTATGAGGTGAAACTATCTCAATATTTTTGGGTAAATAATTTTGATTTTCCCTTTCTAGAATATAGAACAAGAAAAATATATAATTTTTTCCCTATTAAGTATATCATATAAAATTCCTCTATCAATTAAATTAATCATGTTTCCATTACATATATGTATAATCCTTCTATTATATAAATAATTTAATCCTTAATAGTAGGATAACATGGTTTTTATGTATCACCCACATGGAAAAGGCTTCACCTGGGTCGCTATACTCTTATAAAAAATTCCACATATTTAATCCATTAAAAAATGAAACAATATTTAAAGAAGATAAATTCATTTAATACTTTATAAAGCTATGAAATACTAAACAAATTAGGATTCAATCCATCAATAAATTAGGAAATTTTGGATTTCAAATATTTCGTTTCCAATGTCTGTAGATCCAAAAATATTATTATGAGAGACTCGTCATTTCCAATAACCATTATTAATTCTTTTTAGCCTTTTAAAATATTCCCAAGCATTACTTATTATATCATGTGTAAAGAAGAACAAATATTCAAAATATATGTGTGTTCTCCTTTTGTATCCTTCAGTTCAATTTCAACCACAAGTGAATTCAGTTTTCCATTTTCTTCCATCAACTAATTCTATGGATTTTTTTTATTAAAACCATATTTTGATTATAGCATTGAATGATAAACTTTTTTAATGTGTAAATTCTAATAAAAATACTCAAAAATAGTTTCAATCATTTGTAATTTATTCTCAATCCATAAATTATATTTTTCATATTGAACTCTATTCTGTCATTTCTGATTTGGATGAACCCCCCCAAAACTATATTGTTAACATCTCCTTGATCTATTTTAATTATTATAATTAATAATAATATCTTCACTCTATTAAAAATTCTTCTAGAGTGTAGTCAATATAATGAATAATTAAATTTTCTTTTGAAACATTTTTGTTGTTAAGAATTATGTATCAATTTTCCAAAATCTTTTATACTATAAATACTGGATCCCTTCTATGAAGAAAAATTTTAGTATAATTATGAAATTTTCTTTTCTTTTGTTATAAATATTCTCATCCTTATTAGTTTATAATGTTTTACTTTTTTTCATTAATGTTTTATCCTTTATATATTTCAAAATTTTGGTGTTTGATTATTTTCATTATATAAAAGTTCATTTTGACTTGTTTCTACACCTCATACATTTTTGTAAGATCTTTATCCACTTCACTAATCTTTGAAGATGATATTTTATGATATTTAGAATATTCATACACTTTAACATATTTATTAATTATGAAAATTAAAATTTATAACTTAGAATTTTTTTGTTTATCATTAACTCATATTATTATTAGAGGGTTAAATGATTTCTATTTCCACACTATATTTTATTTAGGAATTATTTAGAGTGTTATATCTTCAAAAAAACTTATCCAAGTTTTAAATAAATTTTAACAATTTTTATATGTGTTCTTTATAGAATATATCTTTATACTTAAGGGGTTGCTGATATTTCATTATATTCTTGTTCAATTTCACTAGAATTGAAATTTCAGGATATATTATTTCAATTCCCTTTTTATTTTTAATTATATATGTGTTTGATCCTCTAATAATTCTTCTTCAGTGTTGATTATTCCATCATTATTAAAACAATCAAAATTCACCATTATAATAAACAACTCTTCAACACCTTAATCACTAAAATATTTATATTCGGCTTCTTCATAATTTTCATCATCTTTTTCATATTTGGTTCGAGATTTTTTTTTATTTAGAGAAATTATTTTCACTCCATTTTTTATACGAATTTGATATTCGTTATATCATTTTTAGAGGTATTATTGGTCTTATGTCTTCTCAAACACATTATTTATATTATTTTAATCTTGGAAATTTTTTTATAAATTTTTTAATGGTTCCACTGTTAATGCATGTCAATAGAAACTTTCCATCACACATCATCATGACTATTTTAACATTAAAAAAAAGACATCAATTCATTGTTATTATTAAAAAATTCTTCTTCTAAATAAAAATCACTAACCTTATAATCAATATAAACTTTAATTTTATTTTATTACATGGATTTATTGATTGATTTTTCATGATTAACTTTTCTGTTCGATTTGATAAAATTATATTTTCTCATGTCATATTTAATAATAGTACTGTGAAAATATTTAAAAACATTTTTTAGTCTTTGTGTCATAAAATGATGAAAATTTCAAATAAACACAATTATGAAGAATTCTAATGATCATTCCAATAACTGTTGAGTTTTCCATTTTTTCTCTAAATATTCTAATTCTTCATAAAACATCATTTTTTACTTTGAGAGGATCCTACTAACTGATTCGGCATATCCAAATTTCAAATATTCATATTTGAATATCTGAATTTTTAACCAATCTTTATTTACATTCTTGTCCCATTTATAAATATTTCTTAACATATCCCATTTTCAATTATGAATTTTATTTACTTTATCCCACATGAATTAAATTTCTTAGACAGAGGATAAAATATTATTTATGGATCATCCATCACTCTCCATATTCCTCTTTACAATAACTGTTAATGAAGAAACATCAGCTGGAGGAGTGAAGACAACTATAATATCTTCAAAAACATCAGATCCAACAAATAAAATATATGGTAGCATAGAATCAATATATATGTGATAGTTCATCCCATTTAATAAATGAATTAAATTACCATTAACTGTGTGAAGAACATCTATTACAATCTTATTCTTCTTAAAATATGAAACATAATAGAGTTAGTAAAGGATAATTATATTGGAAATCAATTTTAAGGAACAATAATGATATTTTTAACCACTTGGGGTGAATCAATGTTCAATGATTTTTAGGTTTTCTTATTTTTTAAATAAAATTAACTATCTGATAGGGAGAAAATAATCATTTAAAATGTTTGATTAAAAATTCCATAATAACATAATAATTTACAAGGTTTATTATTCAATAAGTGTAGTCAGTCATTGCAATGACCTGGAAAGAATAAAATATCACACAATACACTTAAAATAAATCCTCAGGGTTACAACATATATATTATATCCAACACATTCATGGAACTATAGTCATTTGAAAATGAATTTGATCAACAAACATTCAATAAAATAATAAAAATTTAATAAACAATAGAATAATTCCTCATAAACATGCCTCACACAAAATTATTATGCTTCTTTGTCTCTTCATAATTTCACTTTTTTAATTATTTTTTATTCTTCCACAATTTTTTTCACAAAATCAAGAAATATTATTTATGCTCATCTTTATCTCTCTTATTATTTCTTATTTTGATAGCACTGTATTATCACACTCACTACAACCCCATGATTTGTAATAATTTAAAATATATTTCATGTGGTCTCAATTATCTTCTTATTCTTATTGATATTTTGAATTCATATTAAGGAATGAATCAATAATTTTTAAATACCAATATTTTAGGTAATTTAAAGAACCCAAATCTTTTCCACTCTACTTTCAATTTTAAATTGTATACATTTAATTCATCACAATATCTTCCATAATAAATCTCAAGTCCATGAAATTTAATTATAAGGCCCTAGCCTTAAACCTTACTTAATCTTGAGTTATTACAAGATTACACATTGAGGATCTTTTCGGGTTTAGAGTTTTAGAGAATTAGATCATAAAACTTGCATTACATTCCACATATAAACAAAGTGGTTAAATAAAGATAGTATTATTCATTCCCATCAATGAAAAAATATTTAAAATGAAACATGGATTCATTCTTGACACTTCCTTGACACTATCATCATATCATGTACCTTTCCCTTGACCTGTGAAAAACATTTCAAAAAACTTGGGATGAGCATAAAAAGCTGAGTAAGGGATATAAAAATATGGAAAGGAAACATGGGTACATATATAAATAAGGATGAGATCATACTTTACCCATAAAACATTAGCACTTTAACATACCCCATCAAATCATGAATAAATCATAAAAATCATAAGACATAAAGGTAACTTGAGGCATTCATAACATTCTTTCGTAGGGATTAACCCTCTTGGTTACGTTTGGAATACCCATCACAGTAAATTCCCTAAAATCTCTTCGTAGAAACCTTAACGTTTCACTCCTTCACGTTACCCAATGCATTGGAGAGCTATATCGGGATAACCCACCCTTAGTTTATCACAAAACCACCCATCATCATAATAATGCCCAAGAACCATAACATAATCATATCACATAAAACATGCATAAAGGAAACATAACATTTCCACATTTCAATAACAAGATATCAATACAACACAAAAAACATTGTGAAAACTATTTTCAATACCAAAATAAAAGAAAAGTAAAACATGGTATTTATTTTTCTTTTAAAAAGAAGGTATGTCTTGTAGGGGAAGCCGAAACTCAAATAATGGTCACGACGGCAGAGAAGTCGTTGTCGCCGCATACGTACGACAAAAACATTCCCTTTTGTCATTTAGTAAACGCTTCGTATAAAAAATATTCCTTTTGAATAAATGTAAAAGTCAAAGGGGTTTATACACCGTATAAAAGAAAGTTGTGTATAAAATAAAATATGCCTCAATGAAAAGAGATTGAGACGAAGTCCCATACCTCTTATCCGACTTGACCTGAACGTTCTTTAATCTCCTGAATAATAAACTTGACTTAATCTCTACTTTCTTAAGACCCTTTTTGAAGTTCATTATTCCTTTTATACCATGTTATGAACATCATGTAATCATTTAAGTTAATAATGTTCATTTTGTCGGTATTTGGTTCTTAAGTCGAAAATAGACTTCTTACACTTACATGTTGTTAATTTGGTCAGAGGTTCATTATATCCAGAATGATATTAATGATTTGGATAACATATATATCATATATATTCAGCATATATATGTTTTTATAATATTACATCACATTTAGAGGTAAGAAATGAAATGCACCGTTCATGGAGACGGTAAGTCGTACGTACGCATGAACGCTACTACCATTTCTATTTCGTATTTTCTGGAATGGATTCATAATGATATAAGAGTATATTATAATTCCAGTATAATAACATATATAATATCATTAACATTATCCTTTACACATCCCACATATGGTATTAACGAATCAAATCACTTTCAGGGGGCGGTAGTCCGCACTTCCTAAAATGAAGATATCGTGTTTACCCATAATGGAAACCATAATGGTATGCCCAAAATGAAGAAAACGAAGCTTAAGGAAAACAAAAACATATTATATATCATATATAAAAATAGTGACATCATAATGTCCACCTTTTAGGGTGTTAAATGAGTATTGAACAATCATCGTTTCGGGAGGCAGAATTTCGCCATCCACGGAAACCATATGTTCTTTAACCATTTTATGTATTTGTGTGAGAGTTTAGCTCAAATAAATCTTATAACAACATCCTAGTCTATTTTATATACTGGTTTTGTTACAATAAAAGTAAATAAAAAGAGTTTAGGGGGTTGGAGAAGCAAAATAAAACAAATGAACATGAGAGAATGAATTAACTTTAAAAGTGTAACTCCTTTTGATTTGAGCCTAAAGGCTTCCTTTGAAAGAATTCTTCCCAAAGTGAATCCTCTAGGATGAGGAGAGGGATGTGGAGAGAGTAAATGGGCAGGGGTTGGCGGAGACAAAGGCTTGAAAAGTGTGTGAAATGAGGTAGAGGTGGGGGCCTTTTATAAGAGGAGAGGAGGGTCACTTTTGGAAAGTAAAGATAAGTTACTTTATTTTAAAAAGAGTTTCGGATTTAAAAGGTCCCAAATTGCTATAATTCTAGGATAAGGTGATAAGGCTTTTAAATCCACCCATCCAATAATTTTTGGACATGTGTAGTTCATATATTTTACATTATCTTTCTATTTTATTTAAATCGTCAAATAATGATGTCATCGCAGCATCATTATTATGTCATAAATAATTTAATTTATTTAAAGTCTAAAAATTATAAAACAAAATACTATGATGTAGGAAAGCTTTTTATCTTTCCAATTACTATTTATAATCAAAAATCTGATCTTTATAGCCCCATGTAAAATTTTTTTTCGTAAAACATATTATGTTTGTGTCATTTTTACTTTTACATTAAATAAAAAGTAATTTATGTCATTTCCCAACCAAAGTGGATTCATGGGGTCCCCAAGTTGACCCATGGCTTTTCCTGGTCGGCCATGACACAACCGATGAGGGTAGGACATGTTTCAAGCTCATCTTATTTTATTAAAGCATTATTTTTACCTTAAACTACACTAATTACCACTAATCGCGATTAAAACTGAATAAGTTACTATTCACCAAAAAATTATTTTAATCTCATTTAACCACATTTTACATATTAATGACAACCATGTATGTCGGATTTTTGAAATTCAAAACACAATGATGGGAAAATTTCATTTAAACAGAAAATCAGTTTTTATAAGTACAACTTAGTGGTTTCACTATTCATCAAAAATTGAAGTTTTTCAGAAAATTACCAAAAATTCACCCTAAGCTATATTTGATATTAAAAATTCAAAAATGAAGTCTATTTTAAAAAATTCAAAACATATAAGTCACATTAATTAATTTAATAATTAATTCCCGCTGTCAGAGCAAATAGCGTGTTTTTATGAAACAATAAGTATCAATAGATTGACACCAGTTTAAGTCCAATTTCAAAGTGAAATTGATTCCAATGATGACCATTGGATTAAATGATAAAAATATATTCTAATTTCACTTCAAAACCATTTCAAAAGATAATATAATAATATAAATTATTTAGATTAAAAGGCAGTTTTGATGTAAAATGCAGTATTTTTCACTATTCATTAAAAAATTAACATTGTCAGAAAAATACCAAAAATTCATACAAAGTAAATTTTGATGTCCCAATCATAAAGAATAATTTATTTTGACAAACATAGTTTATAAAATTGTCAAAATATATATTTAAAAAGGGTTTTCCATCATAAGGCAATAAAACAATCTTTTAAAAATATTAGTGTATTCCATGATTAAGATTGGATTTATTTTTATTTTAAGCCTATAAAACACTATCTTAATCATTAATAGACATATATAAAAATATCTATTATTCATTACTTACTTGGGATGTTACATACTTCCCCCCTTTAGAAAATTACTTCCTTGCAATTCATTTACTTATAGAATAAATGGGGGTACTTATCCCTCATTGCATTTTCAGATTCCCATGTTTCCTCTTCCATCATGTGGTTTTTCCACAAAACCTTTACCTGCTTAATCACCTTATTCCATAACACATGCTCCCTGTGGTCATGAATCGGGACCGATTGTTCCTCATAAGATAGATTCTCTTCCAGCTGAACTACCTCTGGACTCAAAACATGAGATGGATCTGGCATATACTTTCTCAACATAGAAACGTGAAAAACATTGTGTACCTGAGATAAACTCGGAGGTAAAGCCACTCGGTATGCAACTGATCCAACTCTCTCTAGAATTTCATATGGTCCAATGAACCTTGGACTCAACTTTCCTTTCTTACCAAATCTCATCACACTATTCCAAGGAGAAACCTTGAGAAAAACATGATCACCTACCTCGAAAGATAGATCCTTCCTCCGGTTATCCGCATAACTCTTCTGCCAGCTCTGAGCTGTTCTCATGTGCTTCTGAATCAGCTGAACTTTTTCTGCCAACTCTTCTACCAATTCTGTTCCCATCAACTTTCTTTCACCCACTTCATCCCAGAAAGCTGGAGTTCGACACCGCTTCCCATATAATGCCTGAAATGGTTCCATCTGTGTACTGGAATGAAAACTGTTATTATATGAAAATTCAACCAAAGAAAGATGTTGGTCCCAACTTCCCTGATAATCCATAGAACAAGCTCGTAGCATATCCTCCAAGGTATGAATTGTTCGTTCTGACTGCCCATCTGATTGAGGATGAAAAGCTGTACTAAAATTTAATTCAGTACCCAACGACTTCTGAAGGACTTTCCAAAAGTTAGAAGTAAACCTGGGATCACGATCCGATACAATGGAGAGAGGAACTCCATGTAACCTGACTATCTCTTTATGATACAAACAGGAAAGTTGATCAAGAGAGAAAGTATCTTGTATAGCAAGGAAATGAGCAGATTTCGTCAAGCGATCAACAATAACCCAGATTGCATTATTACCTCGAGATGTCTTCGGTAATCCAACAACAAAGTCCATGGATATATTCCCACATTTCCACTCTGGCACTGGTAAAGGCTGAAGCATCCCTTTCGGTAACTGCCGCTCTGCTTTAACCTACTGAAAAGTCAAACACTTCACACTAAAATCAGCATTATCTCTTTTCATTCCATCCCACCAGTAACACTCCCGCAGATCTTTATACATCTTAGTACTGCCCGGATGAACTGAAAATGAAGAACTATGAGATTCACATAAAAACTCTCTCTTCAACTGTGAATCACAATGCACACACAATCTCTTCCCAAATCTCAAAACACACTCATTATCAATGTTGAATTCAGGCAACTTACCTTTCTGAACCAGCTCTACCTTTTTCTGCAACTCACTGTCTTGCTTCTGTTCTTGCTTGATTCTATCTGATATAGAAGATCTCACTGATATCTGAAACAAAACAGAAGGACTTCCTACACCAACAACTTCTATGCCAATGTTCATAAAATCCTTAACCAAAGGATCGCGTTCCAAACGCAACATTGTTAATGAAGAATTACTTTTTCGACTCAAAGCATCAGCCACTTTATTTGCTTTTCCTGGATGGAAATGAATTGTACAATCACAATCCTTGATTAATTCTAGCCATCTCCTATGTCTCATGTTTAACTCTTTCTGAGTGAATATATACTTTAAAATCTTGTGATCGGTATATATTTCACACTTTACTCCATACAAATGATGCCTCCAAATTTTTAAAGCAAAAAAAAGCAGCTAATTTCAAATCATGTGTAGGGTAATTTACCTCATGAGTTTTTAACTGTCGTGAAGCATAAGCAATTACCTGATCATTCTTCATTAGGACGCAACCAAGTACTTTCAATGAATCATCACTGTATATAACAAACTCACCATTCCTGGAAGGTAGTGCCAAAACGGGTGCATTCACCAATCTTCTTTTCAATTCCTGAAATCAATCATCACATTCTTTTGTCCAGATAAACTTAACACCCTTCCGAGTTAGCTTAGTCATTGGGATAGATAACCATGAAAAATTTCTAACAAACCTTCGGTAATAGCCCGCCAAACCAAGGATGCTACGAATCTCAGTTACATTTGTGGGTCTTGGCCATTCTTCCACAACTTTTGTTTTTGCAGGATCAACAGTTATTCCATCTTTAGAAACAATGTCACCAAGGAAAGAAATTTGTTGCAACCAAAACTCACACTTGCTGAATTTACCATACAGTTTATTTTCTTTTAAGGTTTGCAAGATAACCCTTAAATGTCTTTCATGCTCATCTTCACTTTTAGAAAACACCACAATATCATCAATGAAAACCACCACTAACTTATCCAAGAACTCATGGAAAATTCTATTCATTAAGTCCATGAATACAGCAGGTGCATTGGTTAGCCCAAAAGGCATTACTAAAAATTCATAATGGCCATATCTTGTACGGAACGCGGTCTTCGGAATATCTGCCTCCTTTACCTTCAGCTGATGGTACCCCGATATCAGGTCAATCTTGGAAAAAAACTGAGCTCCCTGGAGCTGATCAAACAAATCATCGATATGAGGCAAAAGATATTTTTTCTTAACAGTGATGTTATTCAAGGCTATATAATCAATGAAAAGTCTCATAGAACCATATTTCTTTTTAACAAATAAAACAGGATCACCCCATGGTGATGTGCTAGGTCTAATGAAACCTTTCTCTAATAAATATTGCAATTGCTCCTTCAACTCTAAAAGTTCAATTTGTGCCATTCGATAAGGGGGTTTTGAAATTGGCTTAGCATCTGGATCTAAGTCAACAGTAATCTCAACTTCCTGATCTGGTATTATTCCAGGCAACTCATCAGGAAAAAACATCAGGATACTCATTTACCACTGGCACATCATTAATCTGAACAGTTCCTTTATTTTCAACGACGTGTGTAAGGTAACATTCATTTCCATCTTTTACAAGTTTCTCATCCTCTTGATATGTTATCAAAAGTAAGGGTTCATTATTGTAAACAAACTGAAAGTCTTTCTGAAAAGAAACTTCTTTATCTATACAGTCAATCTTAGCATTGTAAATAGAGAGCCAATCCATACCCAGGATAACATCAAACTCTACTAGAGTTAGAACAATACGGTTTGCAAGTAGGTTCTTTCGACAGATAATGATAGGAATATTATTATAAATTCTTTTTGCCTCAACATTTCCCCCAGGTGTTTTTACCAAAATCTCAGGAGTCATTTCTTGAGATGGTATTCCCATTTTACTAGAAAAGGTTTCAGAGATGAAAGAATGTGTAGACCCCGAATCAAACAACACACTGGAATAATCTGAAAAAACAAACATAGTACCTGATACTACTTCATTTGATGGCCCGACATCTGCTGAAGTAGTTGCAAAGGATTTCACCACCCCTTTCTGCTTGTAGTCTAACTGCTTCCCATTACTCAATATCTTTGTTGGACACTCATTTCCATAGTGACCCATCTCATTGCATATAAAACATTTCACTAACTGTAAATAAAATTTGGTCTTACCTTCACCTTGATCCTTTTCAGTGCAATCACGAGCCTTATGTACCATCTTACCATATCAATAGCACTTTCCAGAATTCAGAAGACATTCCCCAGCATGCCTTTTTCCACATTTATCACAAACTGGAAACTTAGTTTTCTTACCATCAAACTTTTTTGAAGAATTCTTACCTTTCTCCTGCCACCTCGGTCGAATCTTTTGCTGGTTGTTATAGAACACTTGATCATCGGAAAATCCATTTCTACCTTCTCAGCACATCGAACAAGATTTTCATAACTTTTGAACTCACGAGAAGATAAAGCCCTTCAATATTTTGTCTTTAATCCTGAGTAAAAATGATTGATTTTACTATCAAGGTCTTGGATAAAATTTGGAGCATACCTTGCCAATCGAGTGAACCTTTATTCATAGGTAGCCATTGAGTCTTCCTCTTGCCTCAATTCCAAGAATTGTTTTTCCATCCTAAGTCGAACAGCCTTAGGAAAATACTTCTCAAGAAACATACCTTTGAATTCATCCCAGTCGAGAGCATCAATCTCATCAGCGTCCCTGATATTTTTAACCATCGACCACCACTGATCTGCCTCACCCTCCAAACGATAAATAGCAAGACTAACCTTTTGATTGTCTGAACACCACATGACATCAAAAATCTTCTCCAGTTCTTTAATCCTCCCTTCAGCTAGCACAGGGTCAGATGATCCTCTGAATGATGGTGGATGTTGCCTCATGAAATGTTCCACCACTGACATGTTCCTCTTCAGTTGATCTGGAAGATCTCGTGCATGGATAGCACCACCATTTATAGTCTGAGTCAACTTTTCCATCACTGCAACAAACTATTCATTTCCAATTCCGACCATTTCTGGATGCTAATTCAGAAGGTTATTTCCTTCTGTATGCCTTCCTAGCACTGCTTCCCTGTTTCCTCTACGGAAAACCATTCTGAACAAACATGTCTTAGATGAAGGAACATGGTAATCTTTAAATGCTATATCATTTCAAAAAAAATATTTTTGGATAATATTTTAATAGAATTCTAACTCCTAAAGTTATCTAAACCGACCTCTGATACCAACTATAAGTCCCCAGCCTTAAACCTTACTTATTCTTGAGTTATTACAAGATTACACATTGAGGATCTTTTCGGGTTTAGAGTTTTAGAGAATTAGATCATAAAACTTTCATTACATTCCACATATAAACAAAGTGGTTACATAAAGATAGTATTCTTCATTCCCATCAATGGAAACATATTTAAAATGAAACATGGATTCATTCTTGACACTTCTTTGACACTATCATCATATCATGTACCTTTCCATTGACCTGTGAAAAACATTTCAAAAAACTTGGGATGAGCATAAAAAGCTCAGTAAGGGATATAAAAATATGGAAAGGAAACATGGGTACATATATACATAAGGATGAGATCATACCTTACCCATAAAACATAAGCACTTTAACATACCTCATCAAATCATGAATAAATCATAGAAATCATAAGACATAAAGGTAACTTGAGGCATTCATAACATTCTTACGTAGGGAGTAACCCTCTTGGATACGTTTCGAATACCCATCACAGTATATTCCCTAAAATCTCTTCGGAGAAACCTTAAAGTTTCACTCCTTAGTGTTACCCAATGCATTGGAGAGCTATATCGGGCCCACCCGCCCTTATTTTATCACGGAACCACCCGTCTTCATAAAAATGCCCAAGAACGATAACATAATCGTATCACATAAAACATGCAGAAAGGAAACATAACATTTCCACATTTCAATCACAAGATATAAATACAACACAAAAAACATTGTGAAAACCATTTCCAATAACAAAATAAAATAAAAGTAAAACATGGTATTCATTTTTCTTTTAAAAAGAAGGTATGGATTGTAGAGGAAGCCAAAACTCAAATAACGGTCACGACGGTGGAGAAGTCGTTGTCGCCGCATACGTACGACAAAAACATTCCCTTTTGTCATTTAGTAAACGCTTCGTATAAAAAATATTCCTTTTGAATAAACGTAAAAGTCAAAGGGGTTTATACACCATATAAAAGAAAGTTGTGTATAAAATAAAATATGCCTCAATGAAAGGAGATTGAGACGAAGTCCCATACCTCGTATCTGACTTGACCCGACGGTTCTTTAATCTCCTGAATAATAAACTTGAGTTAATATCTACTTGTATAAGAACCTTTTTCGAGTTCATTATTCATTTTATACCATGTTATGAACATCATGTAATCATTTAAGTTAATAATGTTCCTTTTTTCGGTATTTGGTTCTTAAGTCAAAAATAGGCTTCTTACACTTACATGTTGTTAATTTGGTCAAAGGTTCATTATATACAGAATGATATTAATGATTTGGATAACATATATATCATATATATTCAGAATATATATGTATTTATAATATTACATCACATTTAGAGGTAAGAAATGAAATGCACCGTTCATGGAGACGGTAAGCCATACGTACGCATGAACTCTACTTCGATTTCTATTTCGTATTTTCTGGAATGGATTCATAATGATATAAGAGTATATTATAATTCCAGTATAATAACATATATAATATCATTAACTTTATCCTTTACACATCCCACATATGGTATTAACGAATCAAATCACTTTCAGGGGGCGGTAGTCCGCACTTCCTAAAATGAAGATATCGTGTTTACCCATAATGGAAACCATAAAGGTATGCCCAAAATGAAAAAAACATAAGCTTAAGGAAAACATAAACATATTATATATCATATATAAAAATAGTGACATCATAATGGCCACCTTTGAGGGTGTTAAATGAGTATTGAACAATCATCGTTCCGGGAGGCAGAATTTCGCCATCCACGGAAACCGTATGTTATTTAACCATTTGATGTAGTTGTGTGAGAGTGTAGCTCAAATAAATCTTATAACAACATCCAAGTATATTTATGATACTGTTGTTGTTACAACAAAAGTAAATAAAAATAGTTTAGGGGGTTGTAGAAGCAAAATAAAACAAATGAAGATGAGAGAATGAATTACCTTTAAAAGTGAAACTCCTTTTGATTTGAGCCTAAAGGCTTCCTTTGAAAGGATTATGCCCAAAGTGAATCCTCTAGGATTAGGAGAGGGATGTGGAGAGAGTAAATGGATAGGGTTTGTCCGAGCCAAAGGCTTGAGTAGTGTGTGAAATGAGGTAGAGGTGGGGGCCTTTTATAAGAGGAGAGGAGGGGCACTTTTGGAAAGTAAAGATAAGTTACTTTATTTTAAAAAGAGATTCGGATTCAAAAGGTCTCACAATGCTATAATTCGAGGATAAGGTGATAAGTCTTCGAAATCCACCCATCCAATAAGTTTTGGACATGTGTAGTTCATAGATTTTACATTATCTTTCCATTTTATTTAAATCGTCAAATAATGATGTCATCGCTGCATCATTATTATGTCATAAATAATTTAATTTATTTAAAGTATAAAAATTATAAAAAAAATACTATGATGTAGGAAATATTTTTATCTTTCCAATGACTATTTATAATCAAATATCTGATCTTTATAACCCCATGTAAAAATTGTTTTCGTAAAATATATTATGTTTGTGTCATTTTTACTTTTACATTAAATAAAAAGTAATTTATGTCATTTCCCAACCAAAGTGGATCCATGGGGTCCAAAAGTTGACCCATGGCTTTTCTTGGTCGGCCATGACACAACCAATGAGGGTAGGACATGTGTCAAGCTCATCTTATTTTATTAAAGCATTATTTTTACCTTAAACTACACTAATTACCACTAATCGCGATTAAAACTTAATAAGTTACTATTCACCAAAAAATTATTTTAATCTCATTGAACCAAATTTTACATCTTAATGACAACAATGTATGTCGTATCTTTGAAATTCAAAACACAATGATGGGAAAATTTCATTTAAACGGCAAATCAGTTTTTATAAGTACCACTTAGTGGTTTCACTATTCATCAAAAATTGAAGTTTTTCAGAAAATTACCAAAAATTCACCCTAAGATATATTTGATATTACGAATTCAAAAATGAAGTATATTTTACAAAATTCAAAACATATAAGTCACATTAATTAATTTAATAATTAATTCCCGCTGTCAGAGCAAATAGCGTGTTTTTATGAAACAATAAGTATCAAAAGATTGACACCAGTTTAAGTCCAATTTCAAAGTTAAATTGATTCCAATGACCACCATTGGATTAAATGGTAAAAATATATTCTAATTTAACTTCAAAACCAATTCAAAAGATAATATAATAATATAAATAAATTAGATTAAAAGGCAGTTTTGATTTAAAATGCAGTATTTTTCACTATTCATTAAAAAATGAACATTGTCAGAAAAATACCAAAAATTCACACAAAGTAAATTTTAATGTCCCAATAATAAAGAATAAGTTTATTTTGACAAAAATAGTTTATTCAGTTGTCAAAAGATGGATTTAAAAAGGGATTTTCCATCTTAAGGCAGTAAAACAATCTTTTAAAAATATTAGTGTATTCCATGATTAAGATTGGATTTATTTTCATTTTAAGCCTCTAAAACACCATCTTAATCATTAATAGACATAGATAAAAATATCTATTATTCATTAATTACTTGGAATGTTACATTAATAACACCCCCTGAAGACTAGGATACCACCCTATTATATTTTTTTCAGGATATATGCAAAAACAATACACCCATCCATTTATTTTATATGAAAAAAATATAAATAAAAAATATGTCCATAATTATTACATATAAAAACTATCTTCAGATACATTAATATATATTTAATAAGTCGGGATCATAATCATAGATCCCTTACTTCATGTCATATATATCATAGTTCAATTTCATATTCCAATATTCAATTGCTTTCACCAATATTTTAACTCTAGTAGATCCAAATCGGATACATGAATCATTATTGTATGTGATGAAATTCTCAGAAATTTAAAATTATCTTCTTCAAAAAAAAAACATATACATGAACCATTCTATGAAATGATCCATTCACATAAATAAAAAATTCTACAATGTAACAAGTTTAAATATAACTCATTCATATATGTACCGGGGTATTAAAGTGAAAAATAATTCTACAAAACTAGTTTTATTAAATTTCCAATTTTCATATGAATTAAGGAATGTGGGTACAATGATTCTACTACATAATAAATATCATATACAATAATAATTTTGTAATAATTTGGATACAAAATAGTGTATTTTGATATTCATATCTACCTATATAGGGAAAACATGTATTTGGACATTACCTTATATGGTCACATATGAAAATTCACAAACATGGTCTTAAATTCTTCCAATGGTTCCATGATTTTGTCTAACCTTATATACAACCTACATCCATCATTTAAAATTAATCTAAAACCTCATTTAGAAGGATCATGATTCCTAATAACATGATGTATTATTACTTGAAGACCATTATACCATGGATTGGTATATTTACACTATTTCTATAAAATAAAATTATTTATATGTTTACAGTAAAAAAATATCTTAATGAACATTCATATACTGATTTATGGAACCATATCTACCATATGATGTAGGTCTATATGAAAAATCATACTCATATACCCAGGGGTCATATCCCTAACCAAAAACCTGACCTGGTCTATAATTATCCAGGTATACAAATCTCACCTTTTTTAATGAACCCATAAATCATATGCATCACATGTATAAATATATAAACAAACATTTATTGGTGCCACATATTGCTAAAAACTTTTATAGAATTCACCTAACGTATCCCACCACATAACCTCAAATAACTCACATAATCAAGGTTGGATTCTCAATGAATGAACTAATTTCATCAATATAGTCTCACCAACATTAAAGCATTGATTTGGGATCTATCTGGAACCCATAATCATCACTAATCATTTCTTGTATGCACCCTCTCTTGAGTTAACATGCCAATAGGGAACCCATAATGGTATCCTTGATCTCATTATATATCGGAAACCGAAAATGTGATCCTATATCATGTTCTCATATTTGGGTTTGACACCCTCCACATAAAGGGAATCATAGTTCTAAATAAAATCATAATCCAGTTATGACTTCATAGGTTTCGCAAGTTACTTAATATTAAACAGAAAAGGGAGATGGCCTCAAGCACACTCCCTTCCCGAGTAGCCCATGGTTAGTTCATAAACCAAAAATATCCATCAATGTACTGAGGGTCTTTGACCCAAGTACTATTATCTCAATGGGGGTGATCACTCACCCCACACTCCTCTCAACATTTTGGATGGCTCAAGGGAATCTTAAGGTCCTCACATGTCCAAACCCTAGGCCATCTATACCAACTCATCACTCACCCCTACTTGGATGTCTGTAAGGGATCCAAGACAAGGGAAAATATATTATATTAAATAAATTTAATTAACTCCACTGTGGGATTATAAATATAAAGGAAAAAATTTATAATCCAAACCTCACCTATTGATTTTTGATGTAATCAAACTAGTGAACATAGGTCTATCGTGGCTCTTAACAAGTTGTTTAATTCACGTATGCTAATTATTTAATATCAAAATTATACTATTAGAAATGGTATAGATATCTCTATTTTTAAATACCACATATCATAGGAATATATAAATTATATAAACCATTTTATATATAATAGCCCACACCTCACCCACAAATCATTTCATTTTAATTCGCTATCCAACAACTCTTCCCAAACCTGGACAAGTCAATATGGCCACCACCCATCACCATGAGGCCCCAAATCACCCCAGAATATGTTATTTTAATTAAAATTAAATAATAATATTGAATTATAAAAGTTACAATTTATTATCGAATTTAATTCAACATAATTTAAATTTTATAATTCCTAAAAACTCAGTTGGTTATCCAACCTATGAAAAACTGTCAAAAATGCTGCATGGTCCCATAGGGACATGGAATTATACCTACGCCATGAAAAAACTAACATTCATATCATTGATTCAACAAAGAAATTATTGAAAATACCCAAATAAATGATGAAAACTCATATGTTTTGGTACATTTTCCAAAAATCACTTTTGGTATCTTCGAGATAATGTCTCAGGACATCCTTCTCCGAAGAAAAAAAAAACAACACCATGGATGTTTGATTTTTTGATTCTATGGTGGAATCAATTGAAAACCCTAGTCCAATTTTCAATCCATGTCAGTGGGACATATTTTAGGAATGGTTTTAAGGAAATGGGGGAAGAACACACAGTAAAATACTATCAAATCACAATGGGAATATTCTATAGTTAAAGGGGATCAATGGAGAGGTATGGGAGGGGAGAATCTTACCTGAAATGGAGTCTATTTATAAACATTATTTATGAAATCACCAAACTCATAACCTATAAAAGTATATATAATCTGTAATGCCTATATATATTAAACTATTTCTATGTTCGATAACATACATGATGGTCCAAAAAATTCATAAAAGTGCAATGAAATGTTATTATTATAAAAATTCGGCTAAATTGATGTTTATTAATATTATTAACCAAATTTTTAAATATATATGTAAAGGACCCAATAAATAAAAATCTATTGATTAATTATTAGTAAATGGGAAATGAATATTTTGTAATCTCATTTTATGCTTCTAAGATATGTTTTGTTAAAAAACAATTATTAGTATTTCTTCACAAAATACTATGTTTAATGTCAGGAAATTATAGTTATTTTATTTATCTAAACATATAAAATAATATAATTAATAATATCAAAATAATATTACGAATAATTTTTGGGAATTTTCTGAAACTTTTTATTTTTAAATGATTATTGAAAACACATATTTTTATTGAAAATTAAAAACCAATATGATGTATTTACAAAGTAAAATTTAATTTTTAATTATTTTTAAAATACTACACATTCATTTGTATTAATAAAATATTATTATGGTCTTTGGAGAGAATTTTATATATAGATTTTATAACAAAAACATTTTAATGCATAAAAAGTGATTTTTTTAAAAAAAAATTCACTTCATTAGTGTATTAAAATAATATATACAAATTATATGAATTGAATACTCAAAAGTTTGATTCCAAATTTGGAATAAAGAGTATTATATTTGGAAAATAGTCAACATTTTCATTTGGTAGTTGAAACATCCTGAGTTTAAAAAAATGTAATACTATGTTCTATAGTATACATGATACAACTCATCAAGATTAAATAAACAATTAAATATTATTATATAAATGTTATCACTGAGAACTATCCATTTGACTGATACTTATGAAAATATTTACCTAAATAAAAAAAATAATGTTTTCACATGTATATTTATTTTTTTGACCGATTAATTATAAAGAAATGTAAAACCTTTTTTAAAATAAATGAAAATGTTTTACTCAAAAACCATTTAAATGTGAAGAAGTATGTTTTATAACAATAAAAAACCTCTATTTTTAGATAATATTAATTAAATAAAAAATTTAATATATTAAATATAATTTTTAAAATAAATATTATGTTTTTTCTATACATGATATAAAAATAAATTCATTTTTATGCTAAAATGTATATTTTTTTTTCTAAAAATATATTTTGCCACCTTCTTATTGCACACTTATTTTAAATATATTTTCTAAAACTTTTATAAATTATTGTTGAAAAAATAATACTCTTATTTGAAATAATTATATAAAAACTATCTTTTGTTGTGTTTTTTGTATTTTTTTATCATGTTTCATGTTTTGACGAATAATGAAAAAATATTTCATTTTAATCAAAAATTTGTTTTTTATAAATAATTTATGTTGTTAAATTATATTTTTATTTTTTATAAAGTATAGTTGGATAAATTTTATAGTATTTAATAAAATTTAGGTCATTGAAATATATTTTATACCAAAACTGGATATAAAAACATGTCTAACATTTGATTGTTTTTAATTTTAAAATTTTATTTCTCATACCATCAATAGGAATAAATTATAAATTATTATTGAAACCATTGTTAATTTAGTTTTGAAAAAATGGGATCCCTATTTTTAATTATAATTTTTAAATTTAGTTTATATGCTCTTTATATTTTTGGTCAATATGAGTAGTAATTTCGTAATTTTTATTGCCATATTTAAATGTTTAATTTGGAAATATAGGTTAAAAATAATATGTTAATGAATATATAATTACACTAAATATTTCAAATAATTTATTACATTATGTATAGTAAACCCATAACACCTAAGGGTTGAATTTGAGTTTTTTATTGGATATTTTTCGGTAATAATGACTTTTATATTATTTAAATTATGGAATATCACAAAAGTCAATTTATTTGTCTTAATCATATCATATTTGTCCAAATGGGATAAAAGTTGGTTTTGATTGAATATAAGACTCAATTTCAATCTTAATAAACCTAATTTTATTATATAAATTTATTTCAAAATTTTTTGAACTATTTGAATGAGGTTATGATATTTATAACATATTTTTAAGGAAAAGATAAAAATATCATATTTTTTTCGAATAACTATATTGTTGTTACTATAGTGTTACATAGAATATATCTTTGACTATAAATATTATTATTAAATATAATATATTTATAAACATCAATATATATATTTTAATTCTTAGAGAATAAATAATAACTTTAAATAAATATACAATGATGATGGTGTAATAATATTATTAATGAAATAATATAATAAATGATATTGAAAATATTAAAATAATTATAATCAGAATTAATTATGGTGCTCCATCAATTTTATAGATGATTAATAAATATTATTAGTCTATTTAATGTTTTGGTTTGAAGTTATCTTGGTTTCTTTTTTCCATTAAGAAAAAAGTAATGAATAATGTCAAACTTGATAGTAATAATATTTTATTAAAAGAATATTTTGTTAAATTATTTAAAAATAATAAATAAATATTTATTAATAAAATGTTATTAAGAATTGGTATAAAAGTTAATATGTTATTCATTTATGGTCTAATAAAAATTTTATTACTAAAAGTTACCACATTATAATTTTAAATATAGTTTTAAAATATGTAAAATTAAATTATGTCAACTATAGTCAATCAAAATGATAATATTTAATGGAGGACCAAAAATGTAAAAAAAAAATTTGTGTGATGATATTAAAACCTATCTCTTATGATATTTGAATCCCTCACAACTTAGTTTAATTTTTAAATGAAAATAATTTCTTTATAATTTAATATTTTTGAGGATTCCCTAGGTTTACCTTCCCATTTATTCTAAAAGGGAAGCGATTATACTCATTTAAATACACTTAAAAACCTATTTGTTTTGGAAAATATCTACCCAAAAGTAATGACCCAGGTAACTATAGAATAATAATTTTTGATTTATACTAATACTTATGAATATGATATTAATTTTAAGTTAAATTGGATTCCTTTTCGGAGAGCGTACTCGACATATAACAATGAGCTTCTCTGAATTCTTACTTTGCACACAACATCGAGTTATACTGAAAAATTATATAATCATAATATTATTACTTTAAATTGTATTTAATGCCAAGCCATTATGATGACCAGAATTAATAGTATCAATTAAATTTTTAAAATTTTTTATACATGTTTAAATAATGACTCATTTATTACCATATTTATTAGAAATGGAAATAAAAAACAATTGGATACAATGAATGTGTTTTTAAGAAAACCTATTTAAAAGAGAATAATTGTGTTTTCAAATATCTCTTTATAGATTTCTTTAATATTTAATATATTATAATTATTCAATTTAATGTACTAAATTCGTCTTATATTTATTTTGAGTTATGCTATAATAATAAATTCATTTTTTCAGATAAAAGAAGTATTTTTCTAAAAATTCATTTTTACCACCTTTTGATGGTGAACCATGTTTAAATGTAGATTTTTGCTCCATTATATGATTAATTTGACAAAAATAATCTTTTTATTTATAATTAGAACATGAAATTTTACTTTGGATGAAAGTTTGGTATTTGTTTGCTAAAGTTCATTTTTTTAATGAATAGTGAAAAATAATGCATTTTAATTCAAAATGAACTTTTAGTCTAATTTATTTATATAGATATATTATACGGTAAATTAAATTTAAATTTTTATTGGATTATATGTTTATCATTTAATCCAATTTTTTTCATTGAATGTAATTTCAATTTGAAATTGGACATAAACGCATGTCAATCTTTTGATAGTTTTATTTCATAAAAATATGCTTTTTGTTATTATCAATAGGAATTAATTTGAAATTAATTTCTGCAAATTGTGTGTGTTGAATTAAAAAAAATGGATTCCATTTTTAGAATCAGTAGGTCTAGATAATGTAAATATCAATCATTTTTTTAGACATTATGAATAGTAAATTCAGTAAATATTTTATATACCATGGTTAAAGGGTAAATCATGTAAATAAGGGATAAAACTTTTATTGCAATAATATTAAATTATCCTAACACATATAACAATCCTATTTGATTAGATTTTTCTAACCATGTGCTTCCTTAGGTTGATTTTGGGACCCCGTGGAGCAACTTGGATTTGAAAATGACATATAAGTACTTTTAATTTAATGTTATGGAAAATATAAAAGAAACATTTACCTTTTACTAAACCCATTTTTATATGGGGTTATATAAGTGATATTTTATACTCTAAATATTCATTAAAAAGCTAAAAACATTTTCTACATCATTTTTTTAAATTTTTTTAAATTATATAAATTTATTTATTTATGACATAATGGTGAGGTAGTGATTACATTTTTAATGAATGGTTTAAATAAATGAGATTCAAAATACTAAAATAAATTTATTTTTATAACTTTTTATGCCATCCACAATTTTTAGGGATTTATATGACATTTTATCTTTGGATTAATTATTTTGATTTTGAATTAATCAAGTTGTTTTGTATTTTTAATAAGGCATAAGATGAATAGTATAATGATTGACATTAATGAGTTTTTAAATCAATTAATATTTTATTAAATGATATTATAGTCCTAAAAATATAAAAATCTTAAAACTGAAATATATGATTTGAAAAATATCATTAATAATCCATTTTAGTGTCTCTTGGCATTTTATAGTAAATATATTAACAATATAGTAGGAATATACAAGAATACATGGTAAAAATAATTAGTTTACTAAGGGTTAAAGCTAAAGGATAAAGTTAATTTTAGTGCCTAAACATTTATAAAACACATTGGATGAGAGTACATCAATACATAATCTTATGAGTTTTTAAATATATCACTTTGGTGTTATTTGACATCGAAAATCATTTAATTAGAAAATAATACTTTTAAACTTTCTTAAAGATCCCCTCCTCCCGCTTATAAAAGGACACCACCTATAACCCTTACTCACACCTATAAATCCCCATTTTCACATCAATACCCGGCCCAAATAAGTTCCCAATATTCCTATATTCCTCATAAAAACCTAAAATTTATAAGAGGGAAATTAAGGAAGGAAATTTATTTAAATCAGAAGGAGTTACCTAATTTGAGTTAATATATTCTCTCAATATTCATTTTTTATTTTCCTTCTCTGACCCCCTAAACAAAATTTATTAAATTATTTTATAAAAATAATAGTATCTTCAATATACTAGGTTGTCATTATGAGAATTATTTGATTTACACTTACAAAAACCTCTATTTAATTATTTAGAACATAATGTTTCTATGGATAGCGGACTATTGCCTCACAAAACGATGATTGTTCAATTATATCCTACAACCTCTCATGGTGTAAATTATGATAGAAATGTATTTATATGATATATATTAGGTTTATATTGTCTTGATGCTTATATAATTTTTATTTATATGGTAGCTTTATTATTTTCATGATTTTCAAACATAATAATTTCATTTGAGGAAGCGTAGACTACCGCCCCCTCAAAGTGATACGAATCGGAAATACCATACATGGAACATATAAAAGATGGAGTTAATGATCTAATGTAAAATATATATCATATGATGTTATAATGGAATTATAGCATTCATTTATATAATTTAGTTTACATTTATTTAAATATGAAATATAATTGAAAGTATTATTAATGCATACGTACGACTTACCATCTCCAAGAACGGTACAATTCATTTCTTATCTCCAAATGATATCGAAAATTATAAATACATATATATATATATATGTGATATATGTATATATATATATGGATAATATTCTATATATAATGGACTTTCAACTACATGGAAAATTTGTAATTTTGAAAAGTTCATTTTTGACTCATGTAATGAATATCGACGATACATCTTATATGAACATAAATAATTTTTTATCATTTATTATATTTTAATAAGTGATATAAAAGGAATTATAAACATGAAAAAGGTTCCTATGCAATTATAAATTATCATTAGTCTATTACTCAAGAAACTAAAGAATGAATGAGTCAAGTAAGACAATAGGTAAGGGACTATGTCCCAATCTCCTTTCATTGAGGCATATCTTGAAATTTTGAACCTTTATTATCCTATAAGGTGTATATAAAACCCTTTTGAAATTTTATATCATGAATTTATATGTTATTATGGAATATATACTTTTCTTTTGATGTTAGTCTTTAATTATTTTTATTCAATTGTTCCTCAAGTGGTAAGGTATTTTCAACTAAAACATCGGTTTAAATGTTTTAAAGGTTCAATCTTATAAATCCTTCCCTTTCTTGTCAATGTTATGGAGATTATTTTAATTTTTTATTTGTATCAAAATTAGTTTTTTAAAGTTTAACTTCCATTATTAATTTTCAATGTGTTATGGGATGCTTTGATTTGAAACTCTTCTTTTTGAATGTTTTATATGAATTGATTATGTCAATATCTTGAAATGATTTCCTGTGAATGAAAATGAAATTTTATATGAGAAATTTTGATATTTGAAATATTTTATGTGTTATGATTATATAATGGTTCTTGGACATCTTACAGGTGGTTACGTAATAAACCAATGATGGATAGTTACGTGATAAACCAAATGGAGGTTGGTTTTGTGATAAACCAAGGACGGGTTGTTACATTATAACCACTAACACATTTGGTATGTAAGTCGGTCGTATGACTATTACATTTATTTATATGTGTGGATGTTGACAATATGGTTATTCCATTTAAGTAGGTATATTTCCCAAGTCACATTTATATGCTATATGTGGTTTTCTAGGGGCTATTTGGTAATCTTTTCGTCACAAAAAGTGTAAGAAATCAGATTATATTTCATTGAAGTGTTTTTTATATTTCGTTAAGGTGAAAAGTATTGCATTATGTTAATGTATTCATGGTTTACATGTTGTTTTAAAAAACTAACATATCTCCTTCTTTATGTATCACTTACTGTGATGTTTATTCTCATCCCATGTTTTGAAATGTGTTTCTCATGAATTAAGGATGAATAGGGTCAAGGATGGGATCAATGAAATGTACTGTTGTTTAAAACATTGAACTAGACATGTTTTTTAAGAGTTTTTTGTTTTATGAAAATTGTAATGTGAGTAGAAATGTCTAATTTTGGAATTCAATTTGTTATTTATAAGTTATGAACTAATTATCTAATGCTCTGAACCTGAAAATACCCTCAACGTCGTTTATAAACATAATTCAAGATTATATAATGTTTAAGGTTGGGTCCATACAATTAGTATCAAATGGAGTTATATATAACTATAGTGGTTAGGATGTTATTTAATCATAAGAGACATAACCATAATAGTTAAAATACTAGAATGAGTCATATTTATTTTAGATAAATTGAATTATATTAAGATAACCTAAATAAGTATATCTTAGTATTTACCCTCCTTATAAGATTTTATTTTATAACTTTGCTGACATAATAACACCGACTGTTTTGGTATTTGTATATGGCTGGATCTAGCAGGCTAAAATGTAATTATAACAGAGAATAAAAATATAATGGTTTTCTGAATAAGAAAGAAAAAGAAATGTGAGATACAATGAGAAATCTTGTGGATATTTTAAACCAACTATCAGATGTCATGACTAACCACCTAGACCATGGTTAATTTTATAGGGATTCATATAGTGAGAAAATTTTATTTGGATGTTTAGGTAATAATCATAAAGGTAAGTATATTCAAAAAAACTATGTGTTATGTGTGTGAAAAGAAACAACTAGAAAAATGATTCAAAGAGATGGGAAGATGATATATATTTTGTAATGAATGTCATAAAGCAATAACCTTCCATCGAAAAAGGAAGAATCCAGTTGGATCCCAGAAATGGAAAGAATATTGTTCTGAGGGATCTATTGAATGTTTTAAATGTGTTGTGAATGGTCATTATGTAAATTGATCTCCTACGATGAGGGTTATAGATTGGGATCACCAGGACCATACAAATATATGTTTACCTAATTCCATTCCAAATGAGTTTGAGGAATCTGACACTGAACAATTAATGGTATGGATTATTTCTTAGCGGATGTTCTGACATTATTGAATCATAGGATAAGATTCATGATTTCGTTTGTACGAATGATGGATTATGGAAGAAGTTGGAAAATAAAAGTTAACGGATCATGAAGAATATTTAATTATCAAGAAGTCTACATATTTGGGATTCAAGTGTTATGAGAGATTTTACGATGATGAAATGCTTAAAAGTATTAAGGCGCTTTCGATGATGTGATTACTTTGGAATACTTTTTCTATAATTTGTTACCATGAATTTTGATATGTGAAAAATTTATTGAAGAAATAATTATATTTTCTTGTGTGGACATAATGGATAACCTTAAGGGTTCATATGATCATTTTTTAGGGGATAAATGGTTACTACATTTAGGGATGTAAAATTGAGGTATTAGATAACCTTTGAGGTTAAAATATGTTATGGTTATTTTTTTTGAAATTATATTTTTTGAGAATTTTATATAAATTATATAGTTTTATAAAAAGGAAAACCGATTGGGTGGGTGAAAACCTATCATGTCTGGTAAGGCCATGGGAATCAAAATCACAACTGAACGACGACACAAGCACATCACCTACCACTTTCTTACTTTAAGTCCATGGTAAGCATGGATTATTATTTTTATTTTAATAATTTTATTGATCAATAATAAGTTCATTTGGGATCTAATGGTTTATCAAATGGGTATTCATAGTGTAAGAAAACGATTTGGTGATTATGTGAAAACAGTTATTTTGGAAGACATTTTCTCTTTTGGGAACACAATATGGATAAGGAAAATAGAATACTTTGGGATTTCACCTAAGTAGTAATGGTGGAATTTTATTTTTGAAGAATCAATACATTAATTGTGAACATATAGAGATTAGGGTTATTTATGGAAATTACTAACATATCATAGGGATTATGTGATTATGTTAATTACTTTTTAGTATGAGAATTTAAGAGTAGATGACATTATTTAGAGATAAATCTTATTATTTTTGTAGGAGACTATCTTATAGAATCCTTCAGAATTTTTGGGTTTCGAACTTAGTTTGCATTATTTTGAATAAGTATAAGTATAAATGTGTATTAAATGTTCTTTTTTGTGATTTGGGTATTGTTTGTTAAATTTTATAGATTAAGAGTAGTATTTCTTTCTATAAAATATGTTCCTTTTGGGGGATTATATGATCTTGTACTAACCATTTTTGTTTCGGTTACTGACTAATGACAAGGAAATGTAAGGTTCCTCTTTTTTAAATAAAATTATTCTCTAGAGGTCTATCCTAGTGCTTAAGGTGTGACTAAGTCATCTTGAATACTAATCGTTTGGTGAAAAGATTCATTTTAGGAGGAAACCTATTAAAGGATGAAAATATACTTGAAAAGAAAGTATATTTCATTATGTTTTTAGTCAATATGAAAAATAAATTATCCAAATATATTTAGGGGATCTTAAAAAAATTACCTATTTACTTTTCCTACTGGGGAATCAAATATCATTTAACCTATCACATGTTTGTGGTTTTCTGGTAGTTAAATTTATCCTAATAATGTTCTCTATAACTCTTCTTTATAACATGATCGTTAGTTTTCTCTTACATATCTATGTTTTCATGGAATCATAATATGTGTTATCTTGGGTGTCCTTTATACTTCACTTCATTAATAATAATATGATATTTTTATTGAATCTATTTCCGATGATGGACCTTAAATGAAGTTTCTGAGTAGAATTTTAAAATTGAAAGGATGCAATTTCAAAAATTGGGGAAGGATGTAACAAACCAGAAATTTATAGAATATAATTTTATTATTTATATTAATACTTATGAATATGATATAAATTTTAAGTTAAAGTGGATGATTTTTCTGATAGAATACTTGAAATGCAACAACGAGCTTCTCCGAAATCATACATTTCACACTACAATGAGTTATAATGAAGAATAATACATTAATAATATTATTATTTTAAATGGTAGTTAAGGCCAAGCTATTTTTAATAAGGGAATGAATAATATCAAAGAAGTTTTGAAATATAGCATACAAATTTATAAATGATGATTAATTGATTACCAAATTTATTATAAATGGAAATAAAAAACAATTGTATATAATGTATCTGTTTTAATGATAACTTATTTAAAAGAGAATAATTGTGTTTTAATATCACTATTTATGGATTTTTATTTAAGGAAAAATATATTATATATATATTATTTAATGTTTTAAATATATTTTATATGTTTTCTAGTTATGATATATGAATAAATTAATTTTTTCGTATAAAAGATGCATATTTCTAAAAATGCAGTTTTACCGCTTTTTGATGGAAAAAACTTTTCAAATATAGTTTTGATACCTTTACTTGATATATTTTTTAACAAAACATATTATTTAGAATAGTAACATAAAAATTTACTTTGTATGAAATTGTTGGTTTTTTTCTGCTAAAGCTCTTATTTTTAATGCATAGTGAAAAATACAGCATGTAATTCAAAACTGTCTTTTAATCTAATTTATTTATGTAGTTATATTGTACTTATAATTGCTTTTAATGTTTAATTGGATTATATTTTTATCATTTATTACAATGTTTTTCATTGTATGCAATTTTACTTTGAAATTGGATATAAATGCATGAAAATATTTTGGTAGTTTTTACTTTTGAGACACGCGCCTTTTGATTTTGACAAAAGGAATTATTTATGAATTAATTTAATCAGCTTGTTTGTTTTAAATTTGGAAAAATGGTTTTCTATATTTGGAATCATGAGGTCCAAATTTTTTAAATAGGCAACTTTTATTTTTAGACATTATGAATAGTAACTTTAGAAAATGATTTCTTTACCATGGCTAAAGGGTATATCTTGTAAATAAGGGTAAAAAAATATTATAGTAATATTAAATTTCCCAAACACAGCCATAGTCCTATTCGATAAGATATATCAAACCATGGGAATCCCTGAGTCTTTTTTGGGACATCATGGAGCCACATGGATGTGAAAATGACATTTAATTACTTTTAATTTGAAGTTAATGAAAATATAACGGAAACATGTAATGTTTACTAAAAACATTATCATATGGGGTTATATAACTGATTGTTTTGAATATAAATAATAATTAGAAATATAAAATTATTTCTTACATCACGGTATTTTATTTATAATTTCTTTAGATTAAATAAATTTATTTATTTTTAACCCAATTGTGATATAATGATAACCTTATTAACGAATGATTTAAATAAATGGGACTATAAATATTAAAATAACATTATTTTGAAATATTTAATTCCATCCTCGAAATTTAGTTATTATTATAAATTTTATATTTTTATTAATGAATTTTTTTCTAATTAATCTAGTTTTATGGATTTTTAAAAAGTCATGATATGAATAGTATAAAAATGACATAAATTATTTTTTAAATAAATTAATTTCTTATTAAATGATATAATAGTCCTGAAAAAATAAGATTAATCCAACAAATATATATGATTTTTTCAATGTAAATAATGAACTATTATTGGGATTCTTGGTATTTTATATCAAATATATTAACCATATTGTATGAATATACAAGAAGACATCGTAAAAGCTAAATTAGTTTACTGAGGGTCAAATCTAAAAGATGAATTTAATTTTATGAACTAAAAATGTCTAAAACCCATTTGATTTGAATAATTCGACCCATACTCATATTATATTCAAAATATATTACTTTGGTGTTATTATAATTTGAAAATCAATTAATAATAAAATAATATTTTTAAACCATCCTAAAGATCCCCTCCTCCCTCTTATAAAAGGACACCACATATAACACATACTCAATCCTTTCATACAACCTTGTCTCACCAAAACTATTTGGAAATAAGCTCATAACATCCCTTTAATTCTCATAGAAGCCTTAAATTTAGGCAAAGGAAATTAATGAAGGCATTTTAGCTTAAATCAATGGGATTTACCGGATTTGAGGTAATGTCTTGTCTCAATATTCATTCTTTTATTTTCTTTCCCCGACCCCAAAACACACATTATTGAATTTTTTATTAAAAAATCCTGTATATTAAATATACTAGGTTTTTTTATTGGATGTATTTTAACTTCACATACACAAATCATCATCTAATGGATTTTTAACATACTGTTTCTGTGGAAGACAAACTACTGCCTCACGAAACAATGATTGTTCAGTTATCTCTTACCACCTATAATTGTTTTCATTATAATGAAATTGTATTAATATGATATATATTATGTTTATATTTTATTTAGTATTCTGTAATTTTTATTTACAACATATCTTTATGCTTCTCATGATGTGTAAACATGATAATTTGTTTGAGAAAGTGTGGACTACCGCCCTTTAAAGTTATATGACTCATTCATGCCATACATGGAACATATAAAGAATGGAGTTAATTAAATAATATAACATATATATATATATATACATATATATCATATTATATTATAATGGAATAATATTAAACCTATGAATCATTTATTTGTCATTCCATTAAATATGAAATAAAAATGAATGTAGCGTTCATGTGTGCGTACATCTTACGGTCTCCATGAATAGTGTGTTTCATTTGGTATCTTCAAAAGTTATAGAAAATTATATATATATATATATATATATATATATTATATATATGATATATTTATAAATTAGATTTTTTATATAATTTAATTATGACCACATGGACAATTTTTTATTATAACGAGTTGATTTTTGACTCAGGTACCAAATATCGATAAAACGTCCAATATGAATAACAGTAATTATGTAATTTTTAAATTGTGGTAATAAGTGATATAAAAGGAATAATAAAAATGGAAAAGGTTTTGTTTCACGTATAAATTAACTTCTGTTTTTTATTCTGGAAATTAATTAATGAACGAGTTGAGTTAGACGTCGGGTAAGGGACATCGTCTCAATCTCATTTCATTGAGGAATATCTTGATATTTTGCACCTTTATTATCTTATAAGTTGTATATAGAACCCTTTAAAAATTTTATATCATGTATTTATATATTATCATGATATATATACTTTCCTTTAATGTAATTCATTAATGATTTTTATTCACATGTTCTTCATGTGGAAAGGGATTATTTAACTAAAACATAATTTTAAATGTTTTAAATATTCAATATTATAAATCCTTCACTTCCATGTTAGTGTTTTATAAATTATTTTATGTATTTATTTATATTTAAATTAGTTATTTAATATGTAAACTCATTTTAAAAATTTTAAAGTGGTATGTGACTCTTTGGTTCAACAATCATCTTATTTAATGTTTTATATAAATTGATTATATCAATAACTTGATATGATTTCTTGGGATTTAAAATGATATGATATTTGTGAAATGTTGATATTTGAAATATTTTATGTTTTCTTATTATGTTATGGTACTTAAACATTTGACGGGTTGTCATGTGATAATCCAATGATTGGTTGTTATGTGATAAGACAAATGATGAGTGGTTCTGTGATAAACCAAGGATGGGTGGTTACGTTATAAACCTTAATGCATTAGGTATGGAAGTAAACTATATATATTCCAGTTATTAATATATGTGGATTTCGGTCTTATGGTTACTTCATTTAAGTATGTTTATGTCCCAAGTTACCGTTATATGTTATATGTTTCTTTCTAGGGGCTATATTTTTATATTTTGGTTAAAAAAGGATTAGCAATGAGCATATATTTCATTGAAGTGTTTTCTATACTTCTTTAAGGAAAAAAGTGTTAATTTATATTACAGTATTAATCATTTACATTTTGTTCTAAAAAACTATCTGATTTATTTCTTTATGAATCCCTTACTGAGGTTTTTATGCTCATCTCATTTTTCGAATTGTTTTTCATAGGACATAAAGATGAATAGGGTCGAGGATTGGATCAATGAAAGGCTATGTTGTTTAAAACATGGATATAGACATGGTTCTTTTTTAAGAGTTTTTTTGTGAAAAAATTGATATTTAGTAGAAGTGTCTACTTGTAATATTCGTGTGGTTATTCATAAGTTTTGACATAATTCTCTAATGCTCTAAAACTAAAAAGATTCTCAATGTGAATTATTAACTTAATTTCTGATTATCTAATGTTTATGGCAGGGTACTTACAAAAAATACTTTACTATAATCCCTAACCACATTCTATAGGCCTTATTTTAGGCATACCACCATCCTTTTATGTGTTAAATTTTTAATCAATGGAGGTTGTCAGAAGTGTAGGTAACATATTCAATTATGTGTTCCAGTTTTATTTCTTTTTCTGCTTCCTTTAAATATTATTCAACCATGGGGAAATAATAAATCTAGTATTATAAATATAATACGTTATTAATATTTAAATACCATATCATAAGTCCATCTCTACTATTATCAAATGGGAAATTAATTATTCGTTCGTGTGTTCATAAGGCTACCTCCAAATGAACTGATATAATTCGTTTTTCGTCACTATATCTAATGAATGGTTTTAATGATTTAATTAATGTATATTTATGATTTTAATGACATATTTATAATTATTAGTGAATAATATACACTTTACACTCTCATAATTCCATAGAAATAAAAATGATAATATCGTTCATGCATAAGTGTAAACTATAATCTTCACGATGTCATGGAATTTTTTTTCCATACCCATATCACATAGATGATATATATAAAAATATTTCAAATTATTCATAATATATTTATTATATTATTATAAATATGTAAAGATACAATAATAATAACCATATTTCCAAAATGATCAAAGATAAAATGTAATTGTTACCTGTGCGTACGTACGACCAACCATCAACATGAGTATGATGATGTTCATTGTTCAAAAGAATAGAAGATTTTTTTTTGATTTAAATGTATAATTTATATATAATATAGATTGTTATTTCAAGAATAAAATTCTTTATATAATTTATGAATGAACACTTTGACTATTGAGAGCAGACCAAATTCATTTTGGACTCCTGTACCGAATATCACCAAAATATCAAAAATCAACTTAAATAACGAATTAATTGTGATAACATGGTAATAAGTTGTATAAAAGGAATAATAAGAATTATAAATTTTCTAATGAAATTAAACAGTTAACCTTAGTTTATTATTTTGGAAGATAAATATTATACATGACATTTTAGACCCATGGTAATCGATTTCGTCTCAATATACATTCATTGAGAAATTTATAGATGATATGATCCATTATTTTTTTATAAAGTTAATATACATCACCTTTAAAATTCCATATCCATATTATATTTATTCTCTTATTATTTAATTTTTCTTAAATGTTATTATTTCATGTGTATTATGAATTAAATGTTCAAAGTGGTATATGATTGAATGGTTGTTTTATGATTTAATTTCCATATCATTTTTTCTCCATATCAATATTCCTAATATTATTTTAAATATTTATTTATATTGATATAAAACTATTATTAAAGGAATTTTATGTCTTTTTTATGTTTGGAATCCTCTATAATCATTCATGTTTTTTGAAATAAACCCCATTTTTTTATTTTATTGGTATTTTTTATTAAAAATTGGATTCGAAAATGGATTGATTATTTCCTTAACATGAAATAGTTTCTTATGAATGGAAAAAAAAAATTTGAGTCACATGTTGATTTCTTTTGGATTTTATTTGTTATGATTATGTAATGGAAGTTCAACATTTCATGGGTTGTTCCATAATATACTAAGGATGGGTGGTTCAGTGATAAATCAAGAATGAGTGGTTACATTAAAAACTCCAAAGCATTGGGTATGGAAGTAGGCCTTATGGATATTTCATCTTTTAGAGTGACACTTATAGAAGTCAGCCACATGGTTATTTCATTTATAATATTGACACGTATAATAATTTTTCTAGGTACCTTTATGTATTTTCTATGTTTTCTATGGGTTTTATGAAAATATTATGATTAAAATAAGGTATTCAATGAGATTATTTGAAAATAAAATAATTTACTAATTGTTAGTGGTGAAAAGTTTTAACTTATGATATAATATTCATGGGTTTTTATTTCTATCAATTGTCTAATTATTTCATTCTCTTTAGATCCCTAATTGATATTTTTATACTCATCCAATTTTTCTAATGTTTCTCATAGGAAATAAAGATAAGTAATGGATTAAAATAATTCATAATGAATTTCATGTAGAGTAAAATAAAAGAGATAATTCTTTATTTGAAATATTTTAGATTACATAAAAAAGGATATAGTTTAGAAGTGTCCACTTTGTATTTTATGGTTTTGTTATTTTTGAGTTGTGACCTAAATCTCTATTAATATATACTTGAAAAGGTCATCAATCAGAAATAAATTAAAATTCGTGACATAACTCAAGATTATATAATTTTCTAATGTTGGGACCTTATAGTTGATATCAAAGTAACAATTATAAAAAAGTTGGATTTTGAAATTTCAGTTAAATTTATGCTAATTCTATTTTTATATTATTTTAGTTATATCCTTTTTCTATTACATTTTCAAATCATGGAATGTCAGTTACAAATCAAGGAGTAGGATCTCAAAAATAATTTATATCTTTTCATATGGACGATATTTGAATTATTATTTCAAATTCATATATGGATGATTCTAAAAAATAATATAACGAAAAACTCTTGAAAGTTATTGTATTAAATATCAAACATCTCCTCTATAGCTTGATATCACTGTGATTCATGATTTTTTTTATTCAAATCTAATTTACCCAATATTCTCATATTTTTTAAAAAGAAAAAATATTATCAAGTCATTTTTATATATTTTACCGTATGAAATGATTTTGATGCATATTATGATTATGATAAAGCTGATGAAGTATGACACCATTAAGTAGACTATTTAAATTTAGTTGTTAGATATAGTCATTCATCACATACTTATGGTTTTTTAAAAAGACCAATTATGGAATGTTCTAAAAGAAACTCAGACTGAATGTTTTCTAAAAAAACTTTTATCAGATGTTTTTAAATTATATGTTATAAAAAATTATTATCCAACACTATTTCTCATCCAAAACCAAGAAGGGACATGTTTCAGAAGGTGTATTTTTAAAAATGATGTGGGGGAATTGGAATAAAATCTAAGGTATTTTTTTCTATGCATGGTCTATTTATCTATGTCAACAAAGTGATAATTAAATAAATTAGATACCATGATAAAAGTAAAACATTATTTCTTATTCGAATAGTTTTATTAAATACTAGGGATTTAAACTTCCAATTTTCCAGATATAAAAAAAATCAAGAATTAATAAGTTAAGGTAATTGTGTTTTGGGATAAAAATGAGATGTATATGTTTAAAATTCATGTTAACGAATAACATTAAAGGCTAAAAAATTACCTACGTATATATACCTATGTTATTAATCTAAGTACTATAATAATTAATCACCTCTATTAATGGTATCTTGAAACAAAAAATTATCTATTTAGTTTTCTTACTAAGAAATAATTTACCTTCTAACCCATCACATACTTTATGTTTTCTAATTGTTAATTTTCTCATGACCACATTCCCTATCACTCTCCATAATAACATTATAGTTAATTTTTTTTTCCATGTATATGTTTCCCAACATGGAAACCTAGAATGTGTTATCTAAATAGACCTTCATATTTCCCTTTCTTTCTTTTTTTGTATAATTTTGTATAATTATTTTTTCCCCATGTGGGATTTCAAAAAAGGTATTTTGGAAACTCATAACCCTAGTTTATATCCCGAGTTAATATTTTGGGGATATAATTTATTAAAGTTGGTGGTGGAGAATATAATATCCCATGTATTAAAAAATAAATAGTTTTTTCAGTAGCATACATGATACGCCACATTATTCTTGAATGAACAACTATATATTATTGTTTAAAATTTTTCATTATAAACTTGCAATTATAATGGAGGGTTGAGTAGGGTTAAAAATATAATTAATATCTTTTTTACATTTGTACATATAATTTTCTGATTGATTAATTATAAATGAATGTAAATCCCCATTGAAAATAAAAGGAATTGTTTTTCTAAAAAGCTATTTATTTGAGCACATGGGCGTTTTATACAAATCAAAAAATAATCACTCCTGATGTATTTTATTTATTATTTATTTATTTAATATTTTGAATATAAATATTATTATAAATATTGTGTGGTATCTATAATTGATATAAGAATAAATATAATTTTATGCTGAAAACATTTATTTTCAAAAAAAGTTGTTATATTTCCTTTTGATGGAATACTAATTATAAATATAGTTTATGAAAAATTTATAAATTATATTTATAAATTAAACAGTTTATTTAAAATTATAATATGAAAATTTACTTTTTCTTATTTTTTTGTATTTTTCTAAAATATTTCATGTTTTGATGAATAGTGAAAAAATAGTTTTTTTTTAATTTCAAATGACCTTTTCATCTAAATAAATTATTGTCTTTAAATATGATTTTTGTTGGTTTTAAATTTTTAATAGATAAATTTTATATAATTTAATCCATCTTAAGCCAAATTAATAAATTTCACATTGAAATTGAATATATTAACTTTATGATCTTTTGAATTTTTTTTACATTGAAAACATGGTTTCTCATTCCATCAATGAGATTAATTTTTAATTATTTTTAGAAAATTATGAAAATTTAATTTTGAAATATGGATTCAAAAATTTTATCATAAGGCCCCAATTCAATAAATATTATCATTTTATTTTTGTTCAATATGAATATTAAATTTGGTAATTTCTATTACCATGGTAAAAGTGTAAATTAAGAAATTTAGGTCAAAATTAAATTTATAAATATTAGAAAATTTCAATTAAAATTTCTTAAAATTTTATTAGATAATTTATATTAAATTTTTATAAGATAAGATTTTAATTATATGTATTTATTGTACACTTTTCCATGAGAATGAATTATATTTTTTAATTAAAATAAAATTTATATTTTAAATTTCTTTGTCTTAAATTTTTTTTATGTGTCAGCATGGGAGGAATTGTTTGCATTGAATGACTATAAGTGTCAATTTTAAATTAATAAACACATATTAATGATAAAAAATTAATTTTTTTCAGAACCATTTGGATGAATTTATGATATTTATAATATTTTATTTAACTGAAAGAAAAAGTGTCACATTCATATTTAAATAACTACATTAGTTTTAGTCTAGAATTAATAAGAATATATCATAGACTACAAAAATTTTATATAAATATGAATGATTTATCAACATAGTGTTTTTTTATTTTAATTTGTGTGGAAAAAATTATTACTTAAAATTTTTTACAATTACGATGTAGTAATAATTTTATTAATGAAACTATCAAATAAATTATATTTAAAATAATAAATTAAATATATTTTGAAATTATTATTATTATAAAATAATTTTATATACTATTATGAAATAATATAAGCTTATTTATTTTTTAGTTATCTTGGCGTGTTTCGTTCCTTAAGGACAATGTAATGTATATTATCTAAGGAGATAATAATGATATTTTATCAATATATTATGTAAATAAATTATTTAAATGTCTAAAAAATATTTTAAAAAAACAATATGTATTGGTTTTAAATGTTTTAAATTATTACTTTATGCTCCATGTTATATTTTATAAACAAAAATTACCATCTGTAAATATTAAATACACTGCTAAAATATGTGAAATTAAAATATTTTAACTAATTTAATTAATATTGATAAGGATTATATCAAAAAAAATTAATATTTAATTATATGATGATATTAAAATCTTTTCTCATCTGAAATTCTAATTCTTGTCAAATATATTTTATTTCAATGAAAAATTAATTTATTATAATTTTTTATTTTAAGGATTCTCAAGGTGCCCTTCTCCACTCTTATAAAATGAAACACATTCTACTAAATGAAATAGAATTAAAAAACAATTTCTGTTAGAAAATGTCTCCCCAAATAACTTCCAAGAGTCCATACCCACATTTTATAGGTATTTGTATTTGTAATAACACCCTCCCTATAGTTATTATGTTGTTAATAAAATGTGGTTTTCTGAAAGAGATGTATCGTTTTTAATTATGTGTTTCAGCTTTATTTCTTCTTCAACATCATTAAAATATTCTTCAAGAAAGATGAATTAAAAAATCTTATTTCATTAAAATTATTATATTCTATTATGTTAATATCATAAAGTAAATCAATCTCCAATTTCATCATAAGGGAAATGAATTATTCGTTCGTGTGTACGGCAGTCTACTACCTCACGAACTGATATAATTTTTTTCCATCACCATATATCAAGGCTGGTTATAATGATTGAATTATAGTTTATATATGATATTAATAAAATATTTCAAATTATGTAATAATATTATATCATATAAATTTTTACATTCCCATACACATAAAAATGATAACGTCCTTCGTGTGTATGGGTGAACTATCACCACCACGAAACATTGTGATTTATTTTTCATCACCTCAAAACATGGATGATATATACAAGTATATGTAAGTAATAATTTGAAATTTAGGTTATTATTATAATGCTTGAAATATAAAATAACAATTAACTTCTTTCTATAATGATCTATGAAAAATGGAAATGTTACGCATGCATATATATAACCTAAAACTTTCATTATTATAAAATTATTAATTTTTCAAAACCATACATAAATGGTTTTAATTTAGAGTATAATTTGTTTATTAAATTTACTATTATGTCATGAATATTATGTTAGAGATTATAGAAAAATTAATAATTTTACTATTCATTCCATACCAAATTCATTTTGGACTCAGGTACCGAATATCTTCAAAATGACCAACATGACTATAAATAATAAATTAATTATTATAAAATAATAATAAGTGGTATAAAATTAACAATTAGAACTTAAATAGTTCATATGAATGTAAATAATTAAATTATTTTTATTATTTAAGGTGATAATTATTTCACTTAAATAGTTGGACTCAAGGTAAGGGCTTTTATCTAAATATTATTTTATTTAGACATTTCTAGTTGATATCCCCCTTTATTACATTATAAGGATTATATAAATCCCATTTGACACAATATATCCACAATATATCTATTCTATGTTTATTTAATGTTTTTGTATATATTATTATTTCATGTGGCTTATGATTTTAATGTTCATTGTGGTATTAGACAATTTTAATATTTCAAGATTTAATTTTCATATTTTTTTCTCTATGTAAATATTAATGATATTATTTTAAAAATTTATTTATATTAATATAATATGATTATAAAAAATATTTATGTCTATTTTGATATTTATATTCCTCCATAAACATTCATTTTCTAATAAAACCCATATTTTTCACTTTTCTAGGTATTCTTGTCATTGAATATGGGTTTTGAAAATGCACTAATTATTTCAATAACAAGAAATCTTTTATTGTGAGTGAAAATAAAATTTTAAGAGTCAAATGATGGAAATTGAATGATTTTTTGTGTTATGATTATAAAATGTTTATTGGACATTGGATGGGTGGTTTCATGATAAACCAATAATGAGTGGTTCTGTGATAATCCAAGGATGGATAATATCATTTTCATCTCCAATGCATTGGGTTATGAAGTTGGCTATATGGATGTTACAATTATAAGAGAAATGTGTATGGATTAGACAACATGATTATACCATTTATAAGAGTGAAAAGTATTATTACGTCTCATGGTACCTTTATGTGTTTTCTATAATTTCAAGGTGTTTTATGGTAATCTAGTGGTTAAAAATGTAATAGAATAAGAATATTTTCAAAAAACTTTATGTAATAATTATTAAGGGTAAAAATGGTTACATTATGATATAATTTCATGTGGTATTTATTTATTAATGGACTAATTTTTTCCTTCTGTTTATATCTTTTAAAGATATTTTTATGCTCATACCATATTTTTTTTATTTTTTCATAGGACTTAAGGATTATTAAATGATTGGAAGAATTCATATTGAATATAGTGAAGAGTACAATAAACGATATCATGATCTATGTTACAAATGTAGGATTATAAAAAAAATAGATACTATTCGCAAGTGTCCACTTTATATGGTATGTTTTGGTTATGTATTTCTTATTGACTAATTATCTAAAATTATAAAATTGAAAATATCCTTAATGTGAAATAAAGTAAAAATATTGAATTAACTCAATAATATATAATGATTTAATGTGGAGGCATTATAGAAATAATGAATAGTTTAAATAGAAAATTTTTATTATCATGTTTATTGAATAATGCGATAATTAGGGTTAAAAAGTATATAATAAGGTGTATTAATAAACGAAATTCTTGACATTATCCTATTGGATGAGTTTATCTCATATAATTCCATCCAAAACTCTAATATATGTCATTTTGGTTCAATTTAACTTGATTATGATAGAAATAATATTTATGTCCCTTATTTATTGAAAAAAATCATTCTCTTAAATTTAATTTCGTAAAATTATTATATAATATTAAAGAGTAAATGTTTGGATCTAAATGGGAATTTTAAATAATAATTTTTTAATTCCAATTTATTTATAATTTTTAGCAATGAAATAGTTACATGAAATTCTTACATAATGATGTTAAATAATTTTATCAATTTATATAAATAAATAATGAATTGTTTTAAAAACATTAATAGTAATTTAATTTTGACAAATATATGTGTAGAAATAATTTTTTAGTTAATTATTAGTTATTTTTAATATGTGAATGGATCCAATAAAAATTACATAATTTTATAAATGTTATTTAAATTAAAAATAAATTAATAGATTTAAAAAAAATTAAAGATAGTTTATATGAAAAATATTTTATCAAATTATTTAAAAATTATAATAAAACGTTAAAAAAGTTAGATATTATATTGAAAAACTTTTCATCCTTTTCCATTTATGATTAAATAGGTTCTTTATATGTAAAATTATTACACTTTTAGAGTGAATAAGTTGTTAACATGGTTATGGTTAAAATGGATAAACTAAGTGTTAAGACCAACTTAATAAGGATGATAAACAAATAAATGTATTGTTTTTTGTTGTCAAGAATGCTTAAGAAGAAATGATATCACATCACGTTGTTTTTAGTTAAAATTGGACTAACAATCATATTCAAAAGTCAAACTCATAATGTTTAAGAATTTACATCATATTGGGAATATGTTTGTTTGATAAAAAGGCTCATCAAACTGACCTTAAGTATAGATTGGATGAGAAGATCATAATGGGGGAAGTATCGAAGTCTTCCTAAAATCAATATAAATATAATAATGTTATTTATTTGTGTATTTCTCACAAATCAGAATAATTTTGTAAAAATTATTATGTAAACTTGATAAAAGAAACAAGAAGGATGCTTTTTTTCAATCATATTAATGAGAATTCTATTCTAGATGAGTAGGAAATAATCATTTCATGGATAAAATAGAAATTTACAGTAGTTTCTATTATAAGTTAGACATTGCTAAATATTATCTTAAACTTATTCTAAGTCATGAAATTTATTAGAAGTTTTAATCAGAAGAAAAGTTATAGAAGATAGTGATTCTAGGTCTCCAGATCAACGTAATGAGTCTGTGAGATCCAAATTTGATTATAGGATGAGGAGGTTGGTCGTAATGATGGTAATATTTTTGAGATAGTCCAAAAAATGATTTTCATAATTGGAGAATGAAGTGGATGAGTATTATAATCAGAAAACATAATGAAGTGAAGTGTTGAAAGTTCATTGGTATCATATTCAGAATCATAAAAAAAGATCTCTGAATAGTTTTCCGAGTTATTTCAATTTTTGGGTCAAGATTCATCACATTTTAGTGGATACAAATCAATCATTCTAAATAATAGATGATGTAGATACCATCAAAAATTATTGAATAAATCTGTTATATCCATTATAATGAAGAGATTAGAATGTGAATCATTTCTGTGAATTATAAAGAGAAGAAATATTTTTTTATTCTAACATTTGGTATAGTGAAATATAATGAAGTAATCATTTTCTTACATTTTTCTTCATTGTAATGAGGTAAATTATAGTTTTCAATCCAAATAATGAATTAGGCTGATGTTTTCTAAGATGATTAAATATGTCTATTTCTATATATATGAAATTAATATAGATAATCATAATAACAAAATTATATTGGGAAAATAGAAATTAGAAATCGGGATGAGACTAATTTCATTGAAGAATGAATGAAGTAAAAATTAACTTATTAGAATATATTAGATGGTTCGATAATAGTTGAGAATGGTTGAAGATATCAAAATGAATCCAAAATTCATAGGAAATTAATGTTAGGGAAATTTTATTAAGCATGGAATTTTTTTAGAATCCCACCTAAACATTATTTGGGTCACCTATAAAAGAAAAAGTAATATTTACATTTTGACATATGAGATATTCTTTAAAGGATGAGATAATAAGGATTGATAAAGAATTTTATAAAGAAGAAGATCTTTCCAGATTGAGTTTTATTGACGATGTTTTTCAAAATGAAGATTCATAAGATACGAAAATGGATTGTATTAAGCTAGACATTATATTGAAAAATTTACTAGAAAAATAAAGTTAGAATTTTTGGATTGAAAATTATGTAGTTTATAATTGTTTTAACCATATTTTTAAAAAGATATATATTTTCCTTTATTGTGCAATCAGACTGGGTGAATCAAACTGTAAAATTGGACATAGTTTTAATACTATGTCCAAAAAATATCTTACTAGCTTCTAGTTATGAAAGTGATATTTTTTTTGAAATATCATATTCATTGATGTTGATAAATAATCACCATAACTTGATTTTCACATAAACATACTTAAAATAGTTTGTTCTACTTGAAGAATATTCTATGTTGTATTTATCATAGTGCTACAAGAGTTTATGGGAATATATTATTCATTATTTTCGACACAAAAGGATTTTTTAGTGGATTGTGTGGTAATAGATCTTTTTTAAACTATACCAAGGATATATCTACTCTTATTGATTGGTGAGACTTGTAAATTATTTTTTTCCTATGGATGTGTGATTGAATTGTTTTGAATAAGAAAATAAGTATTTACTTGAAGTGGAATGTTTTTTCATACTCAAGTAAAAATAAAAGAAAAATATATCACTACATAAATCCATACCCCTCTTAGTGATACAATTATATTCACTAGGAAATTTCCATAGGTATTAGAGCCAAAGGTTCCCTTAATTTATTATTCTTAGATTTTTTGAAGAGAACTGATGGACAATTTTAATTATGTAAACAATAAGTATATCCCGGCATTATATAGTAAAAACTATCAAATATAAAAATATATAATGTTAGATTATATTATTTCTATTGGGTATAATTTTCCTGATGGTGCAATATATGGGTTTCCTCCCAAAGATGAGAAATTACTTCTTACATGTGTCGATATGTATAATCTTGAGAATGATAGCAGGTGGAAGAATGGTTTACTATCATAATTTTATAAATTTTATGTTATTTTTGAAAAGGGTGTTTCCACATCCTAAGGAATATGTGACATGTTGAATAACATATATGAATGAAATAAAAATGTGATTAATGGAAAATTATATATCTATAGGATGAGGTTTGAAGACTCGAAAACGGTTTACTATGAATCTATTGGAGACTTATTAACCAGGTTAAATTACACTATCTGCACTATTAGATGTCTTAGAAAAATGTTGGAGGGTGTTATTATTGTTGAAATGATCTTAAGAATCCTTCTTAATAGGTTTGAAAAAAATCATCATTGGATGATATAGATCCTATGACATTATCTTTGGATGATTTGTATAAGACTCTCATCACTTATGAAATGAGAATAGATAAAGCTATAAAAAGAAAAACAAAAGTAGATAGAGAAATTTCTTCTAATTATTCTTAAACTAATTGAATGTGATATAATATATCATGACATGAAAAAAAATGTTTTTATGAAATATGTATTGTTTATTATGAATTCTTAAATGATACTTATTTCAACATTTTTGAAAATTATGATTTTTTAGTTAAACAAAAGAATCATTCTTTTTCTTGAGAAAAAAGTTTCCAGATCATATTAAGAGAGTTTTATCTCTCAAATAAGTAGTTTTTTAATTGAAGGTACTATTTTAAAACGTGTTGTTTATTGATGAAAAAGTGCTAAGGTTGAAGTTACAAAATAGTAATTTTCAAGATATTAAGGATATATTTTCCATGATGGAGTCTTCTATTGGATAGTCACAACAATATCAAGGAGAGTTTAAGAAGACAAAATTCATTTCCATGAATTTACAAAGTAGACAATTTTTTTTCTCAACCCGTAATGAATTTATAATAATCAAAACAATTTAGAATTAATGTTTGATCAAATGTAATTATATATCTTATTCCTTTTATTTTTTCAAATATTTTCAATATTAATTCTCTATATATTTTTTGACGATTTTTTTGTACTAATTTTTTATGTCATAAATTTTTTTGCACCTAAATATTTATGTATTTTTTCTACATTCAATAGATTTTGATAATTGTAATGGGGGGGGGGGGGATGTTATAAAAATAGTCATTCCCAATAAATGATGAGAAAAAATTAATGTCATAAAAATCTTACATAAATGAATTTTTAAAAAAATGGACATAAAAAAATATATATAGAGAAAAAATGTACTAAAAAGAATAATTTTAGTAGAATAAAATAATAATTGATAAACATATTAAATATTTAATAGAAATAAAATGTAATTATTTCAAAAAATAATACTTATTTAAGGGTTGTGTGTTTTTATTTTAAACAAATGGGAGATTATTGAGTCAAAATACCTTATTTTAATAGATTCTAATATTTTTTTTGGAAAAAAACAACAGAATACCTTAAATTCGATTATTTAATAAGTGGATACAAATATTGAAATTCATAAATCATCACAAGAGGATATGTTTTTTAATGATGGATTAAATAGTCATTATGAAAAAGAATGTCCCAATACGAATGATGGTAAGTAAGATGAGCAAGGATTTATGGGTAATGGTTACAATTTTGTTGATAAAGATACTACATATGAAATTTGAAAGGAAAGAGGTATTGTATAATCGGATGAGATAATATTGTTATTTGTTATAATGATTTTTTGTTATAATAAAAGATTTTATGAATTTGGATTCATGAAGTGTTTTATATGAAAGGTGAAATATATAACAATATTCTAGTTTTTGTTTGCTAGAGATTTATAATAATATGTTGAACGAATATTATGGAATAGAAATGTGATTTAATGGAATGGTGATGTCCTTAAAAACCACATGATTAAGGTAATTATAAACCATAATATTGTTCTTATGTGAAAATATTGTTTTTTTGGATAATGTTATGTGAGATATAAATAAGTAAATTTTATGGTACTGAATGACTCAGAACTAATTAAGGGCATGTTTACAAGTAGTTCATGCTATCACGGATGAAGTTTATAACTTGTTGGATTTATAGAATATATCATGTAATCAATCGAATAATGAACCAGATATGTTTTACATAAGTATTAATGGTAATTCAGATTATTATCATATTTCAAGAGAATGTATGATGTGGGTATTCACATAATTTGTAATGTGACAACCAATAGCTAATTTGTGGTATTTAGGGGAATTAATGCTGAGATTATTTTGTGACTCCCTTAATAATGTTTTTTATTATCATATTTGAAAAGGTTTATATTTTTAAACTTTCATGAAAAATTTATGTTAAAATTATTGAAAATATTTATGCAATGAGTTTTTGATAAAAACCATAGTTAAAAGTATATTTAGTTATTAAACTTATTCCATGAATGTAAATATTATTTATTTGGAAAATTATATTAATTTAGTATTAGAAAAGGAACATCATGTAATTCAAGTGACATAAAATCATTTTTGGAATTTCCATGGGGAATTAACCCATGACCGCAGGATGATAAGGGTTCCACACCTAACACTATCCTATGATATTTTCATGTTAATTTTTAATTATTATTTTTGAATAAATATTAATAATAAACTAGTTAAGTTACATTTTATGTTTATATTTTTAATTATTATCCATATTGATTTTGAATAATAGTTTGAGATAAATAGTTATCATTTTCGTTCTTTTATAGGCCATAAAATCTACTAAAATTGTATTTTTGCACATCAAGAATCAATGTTAATTTCTTGATGAACATTACATAAAGTAATTGATGAATTAGAAATGGATAAAATCACAAATAACAGATGAATTTTTTTATAGAAATATAACAAGTACATATATTTATTTTTATTCTTGTTCTATACAAAAATTAATCAATGTTTGGGTAGTGATCACAAGAAAATATGTTATCCTAACACCATAAAATTTATTGAACCGATGAACTTAATAATCATAAAATATTTATGACTTTGATTCCCTAATAATTTATTTTATCGTTAACATGTTTTTTGTTTAATACCTTAATCACTCCCTAAAACTTTTTATTATTTTCCTCCATGTCTAATATTCACTCACAACCTATTTTCTCATATGTGGAATCCCAATTATATGTTACATTGGGTAACTGTTATGATCCCAACATGTCATTTTTAAGGGTAGTTTTTGTTTCCATTTTTAGGATGTGCGGTTTTATGAATGAAACATTCGAGTATTTACCTCTGAAAACCATGAAAAATTTTGAGGGTAAAGTTCTCTTTATGGGGGGTAAAATATAACACCCTAAGATTTTAAGAATTTTTTTTAGAAATAATTTCTTTTTTTTAATTTTTCTTTTCAAATTATAGTATATATATATATATATTGAATCCTTGAGTCGAATATTCATTTAACATGCCACCAACTTGTCTTGCGCTACATGTAATCCTAACTTGGCTAGCGGAACTCGTAATGTACAGATGAAATACGTTACACGAAACACTGAGTTTTTTCAAATAATAATTTTATTATAATTTTTTAAAATGATATAATTAGAACCTATTTATTAATCATAGTGTTATGAATATTAACAAATACTTTTCCAATAATATTTATATTGGTTGTATAGAAATAAACTGTATTGATAATGAAAGTTATAATTTTTGGTAAAGTCCTTATATGTTTAAAAATACTATGAAGTAAACTTCATGTACATCCATAAAAAATAATAATAATAATTTTATAAAACTATAAATATTTAATTTCATAAAATAATCAACTTTTTTGAATTTATAATTTTGAAATTAGGATTGTGTGAGTTTTTGGCCTTTTTCTAAGGAACATCATGTCTTGATGAATTGTGATAAATACAACATTTAAGTTAAAAATATTATTTTATTTCAAATAATTATAATTTTCAAATTGTATTTTAATTTTTCTATTGTAAAATTAGATCAAAAATAAATAATCGAATACTATTTAGTTCTTTATAATAAATTTTACTTTGAAATTGGATATACAAACTTATAAACTTTTGACCTTCTTTATACTTTAAAACCCTGTAATTTCATCCCATCTATCCGATTATATTTAGTCATAATTTTTGCTTTTCAAAGAATTGGATTTATTAAAATTTAAAAAAACCATTGAAATAATATAAATATTTATATTCTAATAATATAAACATAATTTTCACCAAATGATTAGTAAAAGTGTATAGAATTAATAAAAATGATTAAGGCCAAATTAAGATTAATTAAGGACTAAACATTAATCCAAGGTACCCAAATGACCTAGAAAATTTTAAAAAAACTGATATTATTGAATTTTTTTTCCATAAACTTTTCATTATTTATTATTTCGGGTTTTTAAAACTTTTTTTATGTAATATCATGTGCAAACCTAACTTGTTTTCAAAAAAAAAATAAAAGTGAGTCCTTTCCTTTCCCTATAAAAGGCCACATTATCTCCCACATATTAACACCTCTCAAAACTCTTATGTTAGGAAATTATATGAAGAATACACTTCCCAAAATCCCTAACTTCATACTAGTGGTATATCGTTTGGAATAAGTCAATCCATGGAAGTCTTTTGGCACACACCAAAAAGAGTTTCCTAATTTAGAGGTAACTTCTTCTATTAAGTACTTGAATTTATTTTCCTTATCCACCGCTACACTATATTTATTAAATGATTTAATAGGAAAAATATTCCTCAATATACTATGATGTTTTTATGCTAATGTTTTGGCCTATACATGTAGATTCCTCCATGTAATGGGTAACAAACATATTGTTTACCTGTATGACAAATTACCATCAAAGTAAATGATGATTGCACAATTTTACATCCACCTCCCATGAAAAAAATTATAATGTAAAATATGATAATATAAGATATTTATTGTATATTTTATTTATATAATCTTAAATTTGTTTTATGAAATATTACTTTTTTACTTTCTATTTGGTGTTAATACAATAATTTCATTTATGGATGTGTGGAAAACTACCCCTAAAAGAAATGTTATGCATTTGTACCACACATTTAATGAATTAAGAATGGGTATAGTAAATATATTATACATATATAATATAATAATTATTCTATAATAAATATATATATATAAATACATACAGATATGTATTTTTTTAATTTCTTTCAACACAACAATTAAACAGAAATAACGTTCATGCGTACATATGGTCTGCCATTTACATGAAAGGTGTATTCCATTTTGTAATTTTATATTTTATATACTATTATAAGTGACATATATTTTATATAAATTAGAAGTACCAAATATATAACAAATTAAGACACATGCGAAGATTAAAGTGAATATTACCTGAAGTGAAACTATATTATTAGATTATTAATAGATGGTTAATATAAAGTCATAATAATACCATATATGGTATTATATATAAGAATTTGGTTCATTAAATTATTTTTATTAAATTTATATATAGTATATAGGGTTTTTAAAATGTGTAGTTAGAGTCAGAAAACAAGTTATGGGGATTTCATCTTACTTTTTATTTTGGTGAGGTATATGCCTTATCAACAACCCATTTTGGGGTGTATACCAACCATGGATGTACTAAATTATTATTAAAATTATTTTTATGGGTATATACATATCTATTATTAGAAATTTAGTTCATGGGGTTTATATTTAAATAGTTACTAAATCAATGAAATAGTTTTGTCTCAATTTCTCTTCTTTATGGATCATGTTTTGTATGCACCAAGTTTTTTTCAAGGTGTATATACTTCAATTTTACATATTATTTCATGAATATAATTATTTTCATGATAATTTTTTCTTCAATTAATTTTAATTTTTTGTAACAACATAATAATATAAAAATAGATTTAATATAGAATGATAGAACAATGAGTCTCTAAAAAACAAAAATTTGTTCTAACCTATCCAAGTAAACATAATTTTTCTTCCTAGGTGATTTGGATTTAGAAAAACTGACATACACGGATGTGTTCAGTAAGATATTTAGAGTCTGATAAGACAAATTTTATTTTTGGTGAGTAGTAACATACCCATATAAATATTAACATATCATAATGCATATTAATGAACAATAAATTGGCAAAAAAATATATAATTCACCTAATAATGTGTAAATACAATTTATAAATTGAAAAAGTGAAAAACAATCATAGTATAAGTATTGATATTTTTGTATGTCATAAATATTTTAATTTCAATTTTATGATTTATTTAATAATTTAAAATGGAAATTTATTTTCATAAAATGTAATCATAATTTTAACTTTATTTTCTTGTGGTTATATGTTAAATTTATGGGACCTTTATTATTTTATCAATGTGTTATAAAATCAGTTATTGTTTTAATGTTTTTTATTCAAATAAATTATGATTTTATTTGAAAATTAATGTAAAACTATTTAGAGAAATATTTTCAAAAAATGGATTAATTTTTGAATTCTATAGGTTGAATAAGGGTTAGGGTGAATTTTTTGTATTTTGATAAAGGACGTGAATTTTTGATAAATAGTGAAATATGATAAAATAAAATATATAAAATTATCCGTTAAATACACCATTTATGATATCATGAGTGATTTAAGGCCACATGGTTCAAACTCACATACAATTATTTCTATTTGGGGTCACATTAAATAGAACTGTTGATTGTATTGAGAGATGTAATAAAATAATGAATTACATATTCAAAATTTAGTTCTCTCCTCCACTATAACCCCCCCACTCCTTCTTCTACTCACTCTTCTAAGACATGAAGCTCCTCAATGGTATTCCCAATTAACCTTAGTAGTTCAATCCCCATATCTAATAATCTATTTTTCTATCCAAAATACCAAAACACCTTCCCTTAAAGAGATTCTCAATGAGTTGTATGCAAGAGGTAAATGCACATTTTATTTCTTTCATTTTCGTTTCAAGTTCCTATATATTGTTATCTTATTCTTACCTCCTTTGTAAAAAAGACCCTAATAACAACTATATCATCTATATAATACAATTATATCATGTGATTGGAATAAACATCATTGACATTCTTTGCCTTTCCATTTTATAGTATAAATTAAACTATCGTCAGTGAGGTTTCAGTTTACAACCTTCATGGATGACGAAGTTTTGTTCATCAATTCCATCTTCCTTACTAGTCATGAAAACATTTTTATGTTTTAAAAAGACTAAAATATATGTTTTAAAACATACTTAATATATGGAAACTAGTATATATACATTTTATTAAATAATATAACCAAAATTGTTTCTAATTATCTAAATAATACTAAAATAATAAAATTTGTATCTCATTAATATTTCATCTAATAATTCTTTATCATTCAATGTATCCAAATGATATAAATTACCATTAACAAAAATTGGTGTTAATAAATAATTTTTAAATTTAATTATGAATTTTTACATCCATTCCACTTGAACACCATTACTTAAAAACAAGTTAACTGATTAATAAAATCAAGAAAACAATCACTCCAGAATGACGAAATTCAATCATATAATTAATAAATAAAGATATAATGGACTTAATAAAATCATGATAAACTAAATAAATCATTAATAATTTCTGAGTAAATTTATTGATATGTATAAATTATTATTCCTGAACATTAAGTTCAAGTGCGGAACACATTCAGACATAAGGTAATTTTTTTTTCATCTCACTTCTATTTTTTTCTGATTTTCCATATTTACTAATAATACATTTGTATGGTGTATTTATATTGCCCATTAATGTAATATAACATCAATATATTTATTTTAATGGTATTCAATTTTTTATTTTAATATTATTAATTTTGGGGTATAATAATCGATTGATTATAAAGTGGTAAGGGTTTTTCAAACCGAACCTCTATTTTCTTTCAGGTTACCTTTACTGACTAATTACCTCAATTAAATTCTTATTTATTATAATTTAACACTTATAAATTCTATATGAATGTTCTATACTGGTTTACCAACCAGAATCATACTTTATTTTATGGAGAGTTTCACATTTTAAAAGGGATCTTTCAAAATTCTTTCTGGAATACAAGCCAATTTCTAGGGAATTTCTCAAATTCATTCATATTTTAAAATGAAATCTATAATAATTTTTAGAAATAGTTATATTTATAAAAAAATTAATTTTATTGTAAAAATAATATCTAACATTACTTTTGGTTTTAAACAAATACTTATCCAAGAGAATAATTCATTGCAAAATAAACGTGTATTTAACTCAAGAATTACACAAGTATTTTATAATAGTATTTTTGTTTATTTCAACACTCATTTTGATTCTTATGTAATTTTGGGACTAATATTTTAGGATATCATCTACCAAATATAATTGGATGGATTATGATTAGTTTGATTGTGGAGGTGTTATCATAAAACAATTCACCAATTCACTCTGAATGGTTGGTGTTTAAACATAATTTTTAATGAATGTTATTTACATTAAATATGTTAGATTCAATATGAATTTGTATGTTGTTTTTTATCCTTTATCATATGAGGAATTAATTGGACTTATTATGTGATGGGTGGGGCCCTCTATAGCCCCTCGATGCATCAGTAAGTCTTATGAGACAAATAGATGTGGTCATATCGAGGCCCTTCCCGATTTGATATATGGTTTTGTCCATGACCTTAATAATTTTATGAAGTCTTGGCCAAGGCCTTGATGGTATGTTTTAAAATTTCAAAAATTTCACTTTTCCTAATTATGATGTTAGAAATTCATTGTTCATGTGGTTATTTGACTAGTTGAAAACCAATGATTATGTTTTATTATGTAAATATTTACTAAGATCATATTCCTGCCATATAATGGTCATTTTTTTTTTTAAAAGGCTTGTGTTTTTAGTTATTATAAAAGCCTAATGTTTATGTTCATGATATCCTAAATTGTATTGTTTACCATTACCGATCCTCTGATATCACCCCTTTCTTATGTTTCATTTTCTCAGGACATGAATAAGTTTATTATTACTGACCTACATGGATAATCTTAGAGTGGTGTATATTGGTAATAAAAATCATATGTTGTATTTATTTTCATGTATTAATATTGAACATTTGTATTTTTATAGTTTTCCAAAATATTATACTACATGGTTATTTGGTATGTGATTCTTTATAGTCAAGCTAATTTATTAAAATAATGCTCCGACTCTAGGCTTTTGCGGATAGGGCGTTACAGTTGGTATCAACAGAATTTTAGTAGAAATATTGGAAACTCTATATATTAAAAGTATATTGGTTAAAAAAACCCTAAGATAGAATTTGGGAATAATAATACAAGGACATCATTGAATTTTTTTAAGGAAAATTTGATTTGGTTCATCAAGAAAATAAAACCATTATTGGATATAAACATGTATAGGTGGATCTGGCACAATTGTATAAAGGGGTAAAACCCAAAAATCCATCATTGAGCTAGACATGAACATGAACTAGGATTTGTTATGAATAAATTTATGTTACGTTTAATACAATGTTTAGATATATAGAGAGTTCTTAATTTTATGAGCTAATATAAAATATGAAATTTTTTAGAAATTTCTTCTAGAAGAAGGAATGAGAACTTCACCAATGAACATGATGTGAAGAGTAAGAAGAATCATATCTATAATGGTCTTAAGCCATTATATTATAGGAATATTGTCTCCCAAGTAACATCAACATATGAGGATATACTATCATGTGTTAACAAGGTATGTGATGACTTCTCTGAGTACTATGGCTTTGAAGGGAAGAAAAATAAGAAGAGGATGTTGGGGAAAAAATGGTTAAAGGGAAGTAGGGAAAGATTTATTTTCCCACATGTGATAATTATGGGAGGAAATATCTTGTTATATTCTTTAGAGGAAAAGGATTTTTCTTCATGTGTGGAGAAAATGCCACCATTCTCATAATTGGAAGATAAGAAATGAATTTCAATTTATTCAATGCTTCAACAACAATGATATGGGACACATTGTGAATCAATGTCCCATGTGTTAACAAAATATACCCCTAATGATGATTTTGGATAATAATCATGTTATGATTCTACCGTAGATGACGTAGAGTGATTAATATAGCTAGTCCATAATGATTTCATTTTAATATTTTTTAGAAATGTATGGGTTTTAATTATTATGAGATAATAAGGATTGTGCTAAAGTACTATTTTATTATAGTTTTGTTGTAATATGATGAATATTACAAAGGACATGTGATTTAGTAGAAAGTTAAATGTTTTAGAAAAAACATGATTGAGGGAAATATAAACATTAATATATATCTGATGTTGATATAATGATGATAAAATGATTGATTGACATAAGTAATGACTACCTTGGAACAGATTATTGACTTGTTGAGAAGTGTTCTATGCTATCATTAATAAGGTTTACAACACATTTGGAATTAGGTAATATATCCAATAACATGTGTATTACTTTCGTAATACAGAGGAATCCATGTTTCCAGTATGTTTTTTTCTGTAATTCAAGTTATTACGATATTTCAAGAGGATACATAATGATGTTATTCACGTGTTTGGAATTTGAATTTTAGAGAAGATTCTTATTGATTAAGGCTTAATGGTATGTTCATCATGGATATTTAAAGGCCTTAATTATAATTTGTTGAATCATTATATTTGGTAATTTTTAACCATTTACAAAACGGTTTAAGTTGATCATTGTTTAGGGTTTTAGAGTTTAACATCACTACATGATGGTTTTATTATTCTTCCTTGACAATGTTTTCCAATTAGAATGTCTTGTTATGTAGTAAATAATTCATTTACCTTTACTATTATTAATATCATATTTTAACCATATTCTTGATCTAGATTTCCCACAGAGGAATTTTCAAGCATCAACAATTAACTTTCAATATTCATTTTCAAATTTTGAGGGAAAAATTTCAGTAAGGAGGGGATAATGTAATATTACAAATAATTTAAAAAATACATTTAATATAGAAATTATGTAACACCAAGTCTCTAAAAACCCACACTTTGTTATAACCCATCCATTTAAGCATTCTATTTCCACCACTATGATTTAATTTTTGAAAAACATACATACACGGTTGCATTCAATATGATATTTAGAGTCTGATAAGAAAAATTTAATTTTTGGAAAAAAGTAACATAACCTTATGAATAGTAACATACCCTTATAGAATAGTAATAAATAGTAAAATAAACAGAAAAATAGAAACTTCTCCCATGATTGTATAAATACAATTAATAATTCCTAAAAGTGAAAATGATCATTGTATAAGTATTGATATTTTTTGTGTCATAAATATTTTAATTACAATTTTATGAATAATTTAAAATTTTAAAATGGAAATTTATATTCATAAAAACTAATCATAAATAGTTACGTTATTGTTTAATTTTTATAATATACTTTTATAGGACCATGATTAATTTCTAAATGTGTTATAAAATGAGTTATAATTTTAATGTTGTTTTTTTGAATAAATTCAGATTTTATTTAAAATTTAAATTCAAATTATTTAGAAAAATAATTTCAAAAAATTGTGTTCATTTTTTAATTGTACTCAAGAATAACGGTTTGGGTGATTTTTTGGTATTTTTTTGAAAAACATTAATTTTTGATGTATAGTGAAATACGGTAAAATACCGCATAAACAAATTATTAGTTAAATAATATATTTATGACATCATGTGTATTGTAAAGGGACATGGTTTGGAATAAAATTATATTATTACTATTTGGGGTCACATTAGACAAAAATATGGGTTTTCATGATGGAATTAATAAAATAATGAATAAAATAATCAAAATTTACTCCTCTCTTCCAATATAACCCCCCCCCCCCACACCCAATTCTCCTCACTCCTTTAAACCTTGAATAGCCTAACATTTTTTCCCAAATACCATTCCCTATTAACTTCCTAATTCCATGAATATCTTGGTATTTCCAAAATAATGAAACCCCTTCTTTTAAATAGATTCTCAAGGAGGATGATTCAAGAGGTAAATCCATATTTTATTTCTCTCATTTTTGTTTCAAGTTCCTTTATATTGTTATCCTATTATAACATCCTCTATTCAAATTACCATGATAAATAAAATAAAATAAATATAATATAATTATATCATGTGAATGGAAGAACCATTTTCAATATTCTTACTCTCTCCCTTTTATGGTATAAACGAAACGATTGTCCGTGAGGTTCCAATTTACAACCTTCATGGACGATGAAGATTCATTCTTTAATTTTTCCTTCATTATTAATTAAGTAACGCTTTTTATTATTGAAATAGACTAAAATATTTTTAATATAACTTATTTAATATTTATTAACTAGTATACATGAATTTTATTAAATTATATGACCAAACTAGTTCCAAATAATCAAAATACCGCTAAAATAACTGAAGTGAATATCATTAATATTTCTTCTGATGATTCATCCTCGTTCCATTTTACAAAATTAGAGAATTTAAAATTAAAAACATTTAATGTTTATAAATAATTCTTTATTTAAATTATTTATATTTACTTCCATTCCACTTGAAATACATTACTTAAAAACAAGTGAACCGATAAAAAAATCAAGAAAACGAACACTCAGGAACAACAAAATTCAATCTTAAAACTAATCAATAAAAAAATAATTGATGTAATAAAATCCTGATAATATAATATAATATTTATTAGGTTCTGAATTAAGTTATTAATAAATCAAATTTTATCTTCTAGGAAATTAAGTTGAAGAGCAGAACACATTCAGACATAAGGTAAGGGTTTCTTTATCTCACTTCCATTTTTGTGAGATTTTCAATATCCACTACTAATACTTGTGTATGGTGTATGTATTCATACCATTGTTGTAAAATATAATTAATACCTTTATTTTAATGGTATTAAATTTATCATTTTAATATTATTATTATTTTTGTATATGAATCAATTGATTATAAAGGGGTTATGGTTTATCTACCCGAGCCTCCATTTTCATTCAGGTTTTTTTTATTGTCTAATTTCCTTAATTAAATTATTATGTATTATTATTTAACACTTATAAATTATTTGATATTTTTCTATAAATTAGTACCAACCATAATAATACTTTATTCTTTGAGAAATAATACGTTTAAAATTGGAACTTTCAAAATTCATTCCGAAATACAATCCTGATTCAAGGGAATTTCCCAAATTCATTCCACTTTTCAAGTAAAAAATATTATTTTTTAAGAAATTATATTTATAAAATCAATAAATTTAATTTGGAAATACTATATGACATCACTTCTGGTTTTATACAAAAATATTTCCAAAATAATTCTTCTTTTTAGAATGAAAGAGTATTTATCTCAAGAATTACTCAATAATTTTATAAGTGTATTTTCTCTGATTTCAACAATTTTATTAATTGCTATTTATTATTGGGATTAATAATTTATTATATCATCTACAATATTTGTTTTTATGTTTTATGAATAGTTAAATTATGGATGTGCTATCCTAAAACAATTTACCAATTTACTCTGAATGTTGTGTGTTTATGCTTAATGTTTGGGGAAAGTTATTTACATTTCATATGTTAGATTCAATATTAGTGTATATGTTGTTTTTGATTATACCCACTAATATGAAGAATTAATTGGACTTATTAAGTTTTTTGTGGGGCCTACTATATCCCCTTTATTCATCGATAGGTCTAATGAGATAATCAGATGGGGACATGGATACGACCTTTCCCAATTTGTTATATGGTTTTGGCCATGGCCTTAATCATTTTTAGATGTTATGGATGAGGCCCTAAAGGTATATTTTATAATGTTTGGCATATGAATTTTTTTCATTATGAATATATAAATTAATATTTCATGTGGTTATTTGACTAGTAGAATACCCATGATTATGTTTTTTATATAAATATTTACTCATCTTATATTCCTAAAATATTAATTTGAAGTTTATTTTTAAAAGTCATGTGTTTTTAGATATTAACCATCCCTAATGTTTATGTTTATGATATCTTCCACTATATTTCATACCATTATTGAGCATCTGAGCTCAACACTTTCTCATGTTTAATTTTTTAAGGACATCAAGAAATTTATTACCACAAACTTGCAGGGATAATCTTAGAGTAGTGGATGAACCCAGTATAACTTTTATTTTTTATTTATTTTCAAGTTGAAATGTGGAACTTATGTATGTATCTAGTTTTCCAAAACTACTAAACTACTCAGACTTTCGAGATTTGATTCCTTGTAATTATGAAAATGTATTAAAATAATGCAATTACACCAGGGTTCTGGGGATAGTGCATTACATTTTTACATGGGGATAATGTTTTAATGTTACTATGTTATTAGAGTTTATGGAATAAATCACATCTCCTTTCATGATTATTAATGTTTATGTATCCTTTAATGAAATATTATGATCTATATCTAAATAACACTCATTAGTTTCTTTATCCTTTTTTTATAAAATATATAATAATGTATTGGTATAATTTTTCTACTCTTTCATATGTATTATTATGAAGAATATTTTTTTATTAATTCCTAACATTATCCCTTCTTCAAATAGATATCAATGTTCCATCAAAAACATGTTTTCAAAAAAGTGTTTCCAAGAATATTGTACCATTATCCTTTAACATTTAACGAAATTTACCATATTTTTATTTTACCAATATAGTCAAAATAATATTCTTTTATCTTTTTGAAAAAGTATTTTTCTTATATTTATAATGCGAAGAAGGAATGTTCTTTTTACCTTGTACGTAATGTATGGATTTTACCACTTTCATTTCACTAAGTATTCCACTAAATTTTTGAAAGTCTAATTTTTAGGAATTTTCCTAAAATTTATTATCAAGGAAAAATGTCTTAAAAATGTTTTCACACTTTTTTTTAATGTTTTGAAGTAAATATTTTTCAAAAACATTTCAGACATTATTTATGTGTTTGAATATTTTTTTTTACAAAAATGTGTTTTAAAAAATTTTCAAGATTCATTAATTCATTTTCATGTAAAGAAATCAAATTTTTTCTAGTATTTTATTAGAAGTTTTCAAAGTCTTTTCAAAGAAAAATGTTTTTAAAATTATATGAGGATTATTTTATATTTTTTCATGGAAAAGGATTTTCAAAATTATTTTTTTGTATTTTTTTTGGTTTCGTTTTATTTTCTAGAAAATATTATTTTTTAATGGTATTATGTATTAAAAATATTTTTTTAAAGTAAAAATGATATTTTTCTAAAGAAATGTTTTTGAATGATATTTCAAAAAAAAATATAATTTCACATATTTTGATGTTACACTTTCCCATACAGTAAATTATCCAATAGTTCTATTCATTTTATTTCGTGAATGGTTTATGTTTTAATGAAATGATTCTTTTGAAACTTGTTTCTCTTTCATGGTTTATATGATTTTAAATCTAGCTTCCTATCCTGAGTTATTCATATGATAAATTATTAAAAAATCTATATAATTTTCCACAGGTTATGATATATTGACATGTTTATGATACCTATTTCATTTCATGTGTTATGATATTATTATTAATGATTTTGTGGTACCAGTATATATGATTTCACTATAAGAAATGTGGGACCTATATCTCCATCCAATGCATTGGATGAAAATTTATATCTAATTATATAAAAAATTACGGAATGAGAAATGAACTCAAGGAAGTATTATTGAGATGGAATGACAAATGAACTCGGTTCAGTATTACATGTCTAAAATGAGGGGTAAACATAGTTCAATAATACAGGCTGGAATAGGGTGTGAACAATGTTAAATAAATGACTTTTTTCACTAATATTTCCATGAATAAAATTTCTTTACTACTATAGAAATCAATATATATACTTATATGTGTTCTACAATTCTGTGTTTTATTCCAATGTTATGTTTTCAGGAACTATTTTCTTTATTTCTTTTTGATTTTCATCTAATGATCATCCTATATTTTCTCCATGATTCATGTATATGATATTTTATGTGAAGGTTATTATCATTTATCTTCATTATCAGGTTCTCATACTCTTATTATCATGGTTATGCTCACATATCTCCCTTGTTTACCCTTACTGAGTATTTGAGATCACACCTATTTATGTTCCCTCCCCCCATGATATGAAAATATTATTATGTTTGATGTTTCTAATAAGGATTATAGTCAGGAAGAACATATTCTAAGAATATAGAGCATAGTTATATATTAGTGTTTATGTTTCTATGCTTCAAAAGGAAATTGACAAATTACAGTCTTTAGGAAACTTTTAATGTGATGTTTTATGTATTCTATAAATGTCATGTAATGTTAATGTTTTTAAATAGAGGGTTACTATAATTAATATCTCAAAAACATACTTAGAAACATTATAATTGTTTTGGTCTTACTAAAAAAACTAATGTAAACAATATGACAACTAAAGGATCTCTTTTGAGTAGGAGGTAATCACCTTAACTGCTCACTTTTTTAACTTCATATTTAAATCTAGAAAATATATGGAATTTATCATAAATAATAAATTATGTATCATAACCATAATAAAATATTATTATGATTATTAAATAACTGTTATCCATCCTCTTTCTATTCTAATGGTAGTGAAATGATCACTCATGGGTATGTACGACTTATCATCTCCACATAGCGATTCTAATCATTTTTCATCATCATATTTTGTTATTAGGTATTATAATTTGTTTAATATTTTTTATATATTATTTATTAAATAACTATACTTCTATAATTATAATATCATATCCACCTTATTACGTTCTAATTAGCTGGATTGTGATAATGTCACTCGGGCAGTCGTGTGGACTGCTCTCTCTATGAAGTGATAAATTTAGGTTTCATTTCTTCTTTAGATGGCTGATAATAAAGATTCATTTAATGAATATATATTATATATATATATAATTTAATTGATTATGTAATTATAAATTATTACTTTACTTTAATTCATTCAATATGTCAAAGAGTGAAAAATATTGATCATATGTGCGTATGACCTACTGTATCCATGAGTGGTGTAATACATTTTTTTATCTATATATTTTATGAAATAATATACATATATATATTTTGTGTGTATAGATTATTTATAAAATGGTTATAATTGATGAGATAGTGGAACCAAGATCAATTTACAATGTTTAAAATTTCTAAACTGAAATTCTCATGAAGAATGAAAGAGTTAACTCCCAAAATAACAATTTTAAAAAGGAATTATTGAAAAATATGGTTTAAATTTTACAAATGGATCATATAGTATATTAAAATAATGTTAATTATTATTTATATATTTATAATAAAAAATAAATATTTCACATGTGTTTATATAACTTTTTAATCATGCAGAACTAGAATTAGTGTTTATCAATTCAATATCTCTTCTTCGGGACATATGTTTTTCATGCACATAGCTTATTTTATGAGGATTGTGTACTAGTATTTGAAATTTTCTATCATTATTATCATTATTTTTATGTTATTATTAGTTTTATATGAAGTTATTAATTCATAGGGATTATAATTCAAATGTTACCAAGGCGGTATGTGTTTTGTTGTACAATCTCATTTTTTATCTGGATTGAATATGATCATGTTTATGATAATGAAATATTATAATATAAATATCAAGAAACTCCTGATTTTTTTCACATTTTTTTATTTCTAATGTATATAACTTTTAATTTTATTATCTTCGCATTAAGTACTCAAGATACTTATATAATATTTTTAGTGATGATTGAATTTATATCTATCTTCGATAAAATAAATATTTTCCTTCTATATCATTGTTTTATACAATATTTTTCATGAATTTTTTTAATATTATAATATAATTGTTTAAATTTGTTTTTTCTTATTATTTACTATGTTACAAAATGGTTTGAAAATAATATTATAGTCATTTTCCAAATGAGGTACTTTTTGACTTTTTACAAACAAAATTAAAGGAATATTATATTTTAATTTATATGGAATAAAATATTTTTTTTACCATAATGGATAATAAATACATTAAATGTTACATTATAATTTTCTATGGATATTTTTAAATTAATGTCTATTTCAAAATATACAGTAATTCTTTTGTTTTAGAAAATTTATTTTCATAGTGTAAAGCGTATTTTACTCAATATTTTTTAATAATCATCTGATGGAATTTCTAATCATCATTGAAAACAACACATGATTTAAATTATGATTTACAATTGATATAATCCAAGGGTTCGATCATTAATATTTCCTTTTATGGTTAATTATTATGATTTAATGTTTTTTATGAAACCCATTACTTTTTATCGGCTATACTATGAGCAAATGATAAAATTTTAAGGAAACCCATTACTTTTACCCAATATATTCTATGATGAAATGTTAATGAAACCCTTTTATTTTCAAAGATTCATATATAATGAATTTTTTTGACCACTTTGAAAAAATATGTATGATTTTCATTATTTTATGTGTGGTCCTATAATTATATATCCCTCTAATGAATTGGATTAAGATTGATATATCATGGGATAAACATTACTAGAATAGAGAGTGATTCCAGATTAGTAAGGGATTTTATCCACTCTGATAATCTTGGGAGTGAACCGTGAATAATAAAATGGTTTGTGGAGTGATCTAAATCCACTATGATTGTCTTGTCTTTTTTAATTCACTATTTTTTAAATTATTTTCTATGCTAATGTCTATGCCTAAAACATATGTCTTTGCCAATGTTATATTTTCACCAGTCATGTTCTTTGATTACATCATGATTCACGAATTATGGACATCAATTATTTATAACATTATTCATCAATTTGATATATGATATATATGTTATGGTTTTAACATGTTAATTTCATGTTCCCATACCCTTATTCTCATGTTATCCTCTTGTGATCAATTATATATCACTTGTTTACCATTATTGAGAATCTAATCTTGTTATTTTCTTATGTTTTCTTTAACCATGTTATGCAAAAAAGCTATTTTTTATGATATTTCCAAGAAGTATTCAGGTTATAAATATTTTTGTGGTATTTGATTTAGTACATTTATTGATATTTTTAATATATCCATGTTTTTAGGATACTATAATTATATGATCATGGGAAAGATCATAATATAATGTATCAACTATTCACCAATTAAGATGTATGATTTGTATGAAAAATACGGGTATCTATAAAATCTAATAACAATAAAATTTCCCCCATAATGCATTTATGACCCAAATTATGTCCATAGACTAAAAGGTTCCCCCTAGAAATTCATGGGGTGAAACACCCTAGGAGGAACACCTTTTCTTAAGGGTCTCCCAAAACATCCTTTGATTAATGTTTATGATATGAAGCCCCAATTGAGATTATCCCTTCTACATGTAAACCCACATTCCATACACAAAGATGGAGTAATAATTTGATTATGGGTATCTTTTAAAAAATATATCAATGTTTTCATCCGTAGAATAATTATTAATTGTTATATAAATATTAATATATCCTTAAAAAATCATATAGATCATAATATCACCAAATTATAGTTCTTTATTCAACCTATTACAAAACCAATGTAATAGGCCTAAAAAAATTTCATGCTCGAATATTATTGTAAAATAAATATTTCTACATACTAACACATTTAGAACCAAAAAATATAAATTCAAAATAAATTTTATAACTCGGAAAATGTGCATGTCTTTAACGCATCCCCACCATAGCACTTCACACCCCCTATGAAGCTATTATCATGATTATCTAAAATTATCATCTTTAATCTATAAAAGTTTCGTAAAAAAATCACAATCTTCTACTCTATAATAAAAAATACTCTTCAATTATAAAACTCCCAGCATGAGAAACATTATTGATCAAAAACTGATCTACCACTAGTAACAATCAATGATGCAGTTAAACGGTTCATAATGACACCTGTATATAATAGGGTACCACTATGTAATTTATAAAATAATAGTTTTCTTATGTTTCTACCTATTATAATAAAAATCTCAAAATGATAGATCTCAATTCACGGTGGTCCCAATGAAAATAATTTCTTCCTAAAATGTGTTCACTAGTGGTATAAAAACCCGATCAGTGTAGTTTCCATCCATACACACCCAAATCCTTATGAAAAAAACTAGTAAAAATATCATACTATTTATCATCATTGATTTTTAACTAAATATGATAACTCTCCATTTCCCATGAACATAGACCATATATTCAAATCATCATTCGAATGGTCTCGTCATGATCTAATTACACCTATCGCGCCAAATATGCTTTACCACCAATCATATTAAAAGCATACATTTATTCCCAAATCATATCATTAAAATATACCCCTTCAATAAATATTATCATATGATTCACCCTTGAATCATGTGAGGAGTTTTGTTCACCCCTAAATCATGTGAGGAATTAGGTTTATCAACTAAATGACATTATAAAAATTGATTCACCCCATGAACCATGTAATGGGTTCACCTCCTAAATCATATCATGAACCATGCTTCACCATAAGAATCTCTATAAGATCACTCCATGATCATTTCACAACTGATTCTAGTGCAAAAAATCCATCTATAGTTTCTTTTGAATCTAAAATTTAATATTTATAAGGGTCCAGAGAAATTAGATTTACCACTAATCAAAATTCAGGGCCACCATTACTATCTAATGACTTGCATCAACAGAAATAAATACATCTAAGATGAGGTTCATATATCCATGTAATATTAATTATTCAATAAAAGACAAATTTTTTGAATGTTTTTCTACAACTAAAATATTATTTCTAAAGTAAAACCTCAGTCACTAACCATTATCAAGTCATGGTATTGTGTTCTTAGGAACCCACTGAAATTCCAATCATAATGACGGGAACACCCTTAGCAAAACAATTTGTACTCACCAATGAAAAATCATTCCTTACACAAATACCAACTTCAAACATCAATAGGTTCTATCATAATACTTGTGTGTCACCTTCCAAGCCACACTTATCTAATCCAATAAAAATTACGTGTAGGTTAAACCCCAAAATCGTAAATTCCATAGAATCTCGATCCAACTCTTATGTATTGTCTACCATAGAGAAATATTTTAAATTTATTAAAAAAAATTAAAAAATCATTCCCAAATTTTTTCATCAATTCCACTGACACTATTCCAATATAACACTTCTTGCTGATCCAAAATTCCACATCACCATGTGTAAAAATTGTGTACATTACCTTGATCTCATCTGAACACTAATAGCATAAACATCAGTACTAAGCTATATCAGAAACATGAATCATGATCTAATAAGTCACATGTCAAAATATAGGCTAAAAAAACTAAACATTGACCATGGTCACAACATGTGAATGTTATCTATCTAAAAGAAATCAAAATGATTCAATTAAAATGTGAGAACTTCAACTGATTCCAAAGTCCATCATGTGATCAACCCCATCCAAACTATTTTTAAAACTCTAATAGTGCATCCATTATCTCTCACTATACGACTACAAAAATATCTAAAATAAATAGGGTTAGGTAACGAACCAAACCTCCCTCAATATAAATCCTTGATACTAAAAATGAAAGAACAAAATGTTCTAATCATCACTAAATCTGAATTCATCTCTATAAATATAACACATACCATGTGAAAACTCTTGTGTAATTATCTCATAACCTAAATCACCTACACTAGATTCTTACCTATATGAAAATCATAAGCCTGTCACAATCCTTATATAAAATAGATCATCCTAATAATATGATATTTTAGTCATACAATTTGTCCGAACATTATTTCCTAGCTCTCCATCCTAACAAAATGTCATATTCCATGTGAATAAGAAGTCATTGGGAATCTAAGACCCCATCTTAAATATCACCCAACAACGTAAATGTAAAACTATACATTCTGTTGTCTCACACTAATCTAGAATCAAATTCCTACTCATCCACCTACATGGGATCTAATTCTCACCATGAATCCATATATGAAACTCTCCCTTCATGAATCTTTATCTCATAAAAACACAACATTTTTCTATATACAGGAGTGACCCCCTCAAGGACCAAATTCCCATCAATCAAAAAATATAATTATTATAATGACCTATGCTTTTTGTAATTATATTATTTAGTATAAATCTTTGTTATATATTTCATAATATTATACACATACATGATATTTGGGAAAAAAATTATCTCATTAATAAATATTATTGAATTGATCATCTATGAAACCAATGATAATTCTAAACAATAAAATTAGACAAAGGATATTAAATAAAATAGTTAAAATGGGAAATATGGACCACAAAAATCTGTTAGAATCATATCTCCCACAACAAACATTATATAAATTAAACAAAATATTAGTAAAAAATAAAAAACATAGAAAAAGTGGACATATCATTTGGATTAATTATAGTGAATTTTGAGGGAAGAAATGAAGTGGTATTTATATGTTATAAAGGGAAATTTGGCCATTGGGATTCAACCATTAGATGTCTATTAGTCAATATATAAATTAGGAAATTTTATTGCTGGAAAATATACAAATGGTTTATATTTTTAACACGATAATTAGTGTTTGTAAGTATTTATGACAAACTATAATTAATGGGGAATGTGAAAATAATGGTGTTTACTAGTACAGTCATTCCATTTAAATCTTATTCATCATAACATGGGAGGGAGGCTACATCACTGTGGTTCTCTCTCAACCTAGTCCAACATTACCTTTATCAATTATATCCTTAATGAAATCACATATGGGAGATACTAAAGTTGGTGGATATTACCACTTAATCAATATTAGCAAGCCACCCTTGAATCTACCTCCATCTCACTCTTTACCCTTAAGGAATAAACTGGTGTTTTAAGTGGTTTTGGGTCCAAGAAGTAGTTAACTAATGTTTAATTTATTTATATATATAAATTTTACTCAATAAATTACATTTTATGATTATTTCAGCATAATTAAATATATTTTTAATTAATGTTAATTTCATAAATTAATTAATGGACACCAATAAAAGATAAATATAATTTTTTAGAAAATGTTATCATTTTTATAATTGACTAATGTATTATGAATAATATTTTTTTAATGAAATAAAATATAAAAAAATATTATTTAATCATAAATGATAAAAAATATTAAAGTTCTAGTTAATTTTTATAAGTGTAAAATATAGACATTCCATTAAACAGTAATATTTTTCTATAAATATTGATTTATATTATTAAATGTATAGATTATAATATTTAGTGAGTTATTATGATAAAATAAAAATTATATTTGTTACATTAAAATTGAAATTTATTTAGGGTGAATTTATTATGATTTTGTCAAATAATTTGTTTTTCCCAAGAATTGTAATAAAAAACTTAAAAGTTCTCGATATCTTTTGTGATTTCATAATTATGTCATAATGATTTAATAATTAATTAACATTAATAAATGACATAATTTTTTATTATTATTAAAAATTTTAATAGATTTTAATTAATTTCCAATCAAAGAAGTGACCTCACAAAGTATATAATTTTTTTTAAAACAATACATTGTAGAAACTGAATTTTCCCTGCCAAAATAAGAATTAAAAAAATGTGTTTAGTAATATTAGATTTAGTTATCCTAAAATTTTACTCATATTTATTAAAAACTTGAGTTAAAACCATGGGTAATCAAATCGTTTTTCATTTTTCACAATCTTGATTTCAATGATCAAAATTTGGAAATGATAAAAAAAATCATTACCTTTTTCTATAAATACCCACAAATTTCACTATTAACATTCTCTCCCAATCCATAATTTATGATTTTATATTAATTCTTTTCCTGACCCTACGCTACCCGGACTCGAGCCGCAACTACCCCAAACCCACCTCCATAGGCCAGGGGTTGGCAACTAGCGCCGAAGGCATAACAACTCAGGGAGGCCATTGCCTGAGTACTTGTAAACACACACACACGCAGACCACTCAATGCAGATGTATAGAGTAAAAAAGAAAAGTAAAGTACCATAGTTATATATAAACAAACCAGAAAAGTGCATCGACCTCTAACAGTACTGTTTCTGATGATTTCCGCAGAGGCGGGTGCACACATCCGTCATGCAGGGGAGGACGTGGGACTTGTGGCCACACATTCCCAAATTCCAAAGGCGGGCAGAATCCGTTCCTTGTTCAAGGACATCTTCTCCTTGATCGAAACTGGGATGATGGGATGTTGGTTCTTCCTTCCGTGGATTCCTCCTCGAAGCTCATCACCTAGTCTTGGTCTCCCTCATAGATTTAAGACATATTCGTGAATCGTGTTCCCAGTGCCATATCTTCATGGAAAACAGTTAATTACTCTACTTCTGTTGAGACGCTCCAAGGGGTCTGGTCGGGGAAGCAACGTTCTGTGAGGATAATGGTCACGTTGGGGCATCGTTGGCATGTATTTACGCTGGGGGATTAGCATGCCTGTCTTCTGTTCCTTATTATAGGGCTTCTTGAGTGCATAAAAGCCCAAGGTATCCCACATCGAACTCGGGGAATTGGCATGCCTTAGGCATGTATCTGGGGTTTTCCTCAGCTTACCATGTTTAGCACGGTGTATGTCGTGAGTTTAACGTCTTCCAGAGATGGATCAGACTGATTATAATAATGACAGTGGATCAGATTGAAGAACCCTCCTGGGGGGGGAACACTGATGTTGGGGTCAGTATGTAAGTGGCTTCTTGGATACTGTGGAGTGGAATGGGGTGACATGATCCCACAGGGATGTGGCGTCCCGGGTAGGAATCCGGATGTGTGATGGGCTAAAGGGGCTTGAACCTCATAGAGGCTTCCTACGTACCATGCTTTACCACGGATCAATGTCCAGGTAGTTCAAGTATACAGTTTAACGTCATGCAGGATGGGGGCTTTTGGGGCTTACGCTATGAGGCCGACCACAATGGTGTATTTGGGTCTTACCCTCTGAGGTGGGCCATAATGGTGGATATGGAGCATACGCTCTGAGGAGGCCCATAATGGTGGTTGGTGAACCAAAACTAAGGGGTTAGAACAAACGAGTGATGGGATTGAACCTCAGGGAGGATACCTACGTACCATGCTTCCGCATGGATCAAAGACCACATAGTTTGGGCATACAGTTTAACGTCATCAACATTATAATATAGGGAGATCCTATTTGAAAACATTTTGGTAACATGATATTCTTTCATTTTAGACTATTATGGATTTTAAAATACCATTAACCATACATTTCCTATATGTGTATAAATTCAAAGACTTTTAAAATAGTCAACAAAAAAAATACACCAATTTATAAATTTTTCATTTGAATCTACACAAAACAATTATGAGTGTTTTAATTTGCATGAATTGTAAATTATACACTACATAGATTCAGATAAATATTACAATTGAAATTAATTAACCACTCGAATATTATACATGGTTACAATATTTACACTTTCTAGATCATCATAACCTAAATTCTTCTAGAAGAGTGTGTCATGTATATTAATGGTTACATAAGGTTTTGTTTCATTGTAAAATAGAGAAATTATATAGGTGTCCCCATTATTTATTATTATACTTATAAGAGATAAATTGATGAGAAACGTTCCAATATGATCAAATGAAGTTTATATCATAACCAATTATCATAATTATAATGAAAAGTGAAATGATAACATACCATGAAACCACCCATCCCAATTCTAGAATTGGGTTTTCATTATCCAAGACAACAAAAGACAAAATACACATTTAAAAGATTATATTGATAGGTTCATAACTCCTTGATATATCATTGAAAATAATTAATGATGTATATATATGAAGCAAAATAAAAATAAATAATAATGAGAAATAATTTTTCTCAATTTCCTTCAACCCAACAAATGGATTACATGCAATAATATCCTATACAGTGTAGTAGCCATCTTATTTAGGGAAAATTGAATTATTTATACATTGATTGTTTAGTTTAAAAATAATGAAATATTTTTTAGATGATGAGAGTATTGAAACTTTTGTAGTGATTTTAAATAATATGATATTGATTTGTTTATAATATCCCTTTGAATGCCAAATAATTAAAAGTTTCTACTAAATAAATTATGATTGGATGTTAATATTAATATTATAATAATATAAACTATATTAAAAAATGAAAAATTATATTATCCTTTTGTAAATGTTAAAATTTTTATTTTAATACAAAAGAAATTAAATAGTTGTTATGTATTTATTATCATGTTAATTTTCTTTACTGAAATCGACATATAAAAATTTTGGACATTATCATTTGAAATTTGAAAACAATATTCCCATATAAGATCAAAAAATTCAATAAAATTAAATTTCAAAATCACATTTTCATGAACATATTTAAAATAGTATTCGGCAAAAATCAAAAAATACATCTAAATATAAAGTTAAAATGATTTGATGGAATTATATTTTATTATTGAATTAAATTATAGGTGAAATAAATTCATACATACAATTTGGGACACCGATGACATTGATGTAGTAATTGTGTCAGTTTTTTGAGATATTACATCAGATGTAGCACCCTATAAGGAATGAAAATGAAATTTTAGAATGAATGACTATTGTATACTGAATAAATGTGTTTGGAAGTAGAAAGTATAGAAAACTGTTAAATAAGAAAACATTTTACTTGAAACTTACTTTAAAAAAAAACAAATAAATTCAATTAAAAATTATCATATCAGTGAAAACAAAAATTATGATAACTAACTAGTAATAATCATATGATTTTGATTTTTTCATCCAAATAAATGTGTAATCTAATGAGGTAGAAAACAAAAAACATGTAACATGGATTGCACTTTCTTAAAAAAACAGATTTTATCTTAAAATTTTATATATTGTATAACATTGAAATTGGTCAATAAACTATGATAATTACATCAGATGGTGAATAAAAATGTTGATGAATGTTCAGTCACCTATGTTTGGTTTATAGGATGAAATAATTAAACAAATTCAAATAAAATTCATATTAATATTTATAAAAGCTACTTATATAATAATATTGAAGGAGTTATAAATATTGAATAAACAATAAAAAGAATAAAAATATATATAATGGTCATAAAAATGATATCCATATCCATTAAAAAAATTATTCCCTAATAATTATTCATAAATAATAATACCTCATTTATATAAAAAAATCATCAATATATTTTGAATTGCATGTCACAATATCATGTATCCGAGGTAAATGAATAAAAATTTTGAAAATAATAAATTATGAGATCTTAAAATGTAAAATTTCATAGCATTGATAATAAATACTATTATTGAAAACTGGTTACACACTTATCACATAAGATAATAAATATAAAAAATAATAAATTTTTTGTTCAATTACTAAAAATATGGATAAATTACTAGGAGTAAGTGATTTAAAAAATGGGAAACAATTTAAAAATACATTTATATTATATGATATGATTAAGACGGAGTTTTCATTAATTTCTCTCAAATAATCCATAAAAACGTAAAAATGATGTAGTAGTTACTAGAATCAATTTTGTAACTATAATATTTATGTAATATCCATACTATTGCATGTTAGGAATGATCATAATGGAAAATAGAATTTTGAAAATGATTTTCGGTCACCACTATAAAAATACATAAATATGGACATGGAAGAATATGAAATATAACCAATTTACAAATTTGAAATAATCAAATAATTTATAAAAGAAGGAGAAATCAAACTATGGAACAAAAATACTATGGGATCTGAATAAGTAAATGATTTCAGAAAAAAATAATGAAATTTTATTTTCAAGAAATAACTATAGTTCAATTTCTAACTAAACACATATTATAGATAAATAAATATTAATTTATACATGAAATTGGGGGGGGATAAAAATTTATGAATGTGCAACTAAATAGAAGGGATGTTCATAGATATTTTATTATAAGAAGTATTGATTTTGGTCGGATGCATTAATTGGGAATATTTTTAAATCACTGGTGTAGGAGGATTGTGAGGGTAGTGCTTGGTATGAATGAGAAATCAGGGTGTTGTGGTCATTATGCCAGGGTATAATGATCGAGGGTGGCCACATCGATGGATGTGGATCCTCATTGGTGAGGTGACTGCATGAGGGATGTATTGGACCAATATCAAAGCCATTTCAGAGCCTCGTTGTAGTAGAAGTATCATATGGAGGGGGTGTGGCCATGTTGGATGTGCGTCAGGAGAGGAGGTTGGATGGATACGTTAGAGTAGCTTCAAATAAGCATCATCTAGGAGGTGGGGTTGTCAAATTAGAGGAGGAGGAGGATTATGGGGAAGTTCAATGGATGAATTAGTGGATGATATCCAAGAGTTGAGTGGTAATGTTAGGAAAGGACACTCGTGAGGGTAGTGGGGTGTAAGAAGCTCGATGGAGATCGATCTTGGGAGAAGGGATCCGTTGATGATGATTGTTCTAGGGAGAAGGGTTTGAAGAGAGGGTATTGCAAATATGAGAGGAATGTAATGAGGGATATGAAAAATATGAGATACATATTTCCACACTCAGAATCTTCAATGAGAAATATGTATTTTAATGTTGAAAGGTTCAAAAAAATGTGAAAATATCTTAACCTATATCCAACGACCCATTAAATCATGGCTATATTTAACACACCAAAAATCTAAAGTAAGAAAATTATATTGGATCGCTTGAAGAACACGTGACAACATGTGAATAATGTGAAATAATACCACGATAATTTTTCATTTATTTACTACTTTAAATTTATTTGATTTATTTTATATTTTTTAATTAATGCAAGGCCATGTTAAAGTGTGTTACACTCAAGAGAGACCTTATTTGATGGCTTACATTACACATAAGACACCGTTTAACCAAAAAAATATATTATTAAAATATTATTATTTAACATTGTATGATATAAACTATACATTATGAATATTTTAAAATAACTAATGAAAATATATTTTTTATATAAATATAAAATTAATTCATGGGGTTCCCATTAACAATAATTTAAAATAGACACCAATTGGATATAAAAAAGAAATAATATTATTTTTTTGCTTCTTGATTTGAATTAACTATTAAATAATTATTTCCAATTAATTACTTATTTTTATGGAATATATATGTTATATATTAAATGAATTTTTTTATATTCATCAATTATGGTTGATATTCATATGATGAGAACAAACACCAATTTTCAAATAAAACCAAACGTTTTTATAAAGTCAAATTTACTTCCTTTTAATAGAGAACACATTTTAAATCTGAATTTTAACACATTAATTGATTTAATATGTTAAAATAAACATCATATTTTAAATTTAAATATATGAATTATGTTATTGTGAATTTTTGATATTTTTATAATATATTTCATTTTTATTGAATATATAAAAATAATGAATTTTAGATAAAAATTTATTTTTTAGGAAATTTTTTAAAATGGATAAATTATAATAATAACTTTTTTTAACTTCGAATTCATATTATTTTTTTAAAATTAAAACAATTTATATCATTGAGATCAATATCACTTTGAAATTGGCTATAAAATATAGCAAACTTTTTGATGTTTTTACTTTTAAAACCCACATTGTTATCCCCACTGAAAGATGAATTATCAATTCATTACTACCTATAATATGATTAGAATTTGGAAATTGGATTCCATATTTGGAATTAGAATAATCAATAGTGTTTAAAAATATTAATTTTTTTTACAAAAAATATTAGTGAATGTAATTGAAATTAATTTCAATCATGAAAGTAAAATTATGATTAATAAAAGATTACAATTTTAATTTATGTGCCCAAATGACCAACAGAATTTTCTAAAACTCATTGTATGGAAATAATTAATCGATTAAACTTCCATTTTTCTGTTTTTTATACATTTCTAGTTTAAAACATGGTTACACATAACTTCTTAAAAAAAACGTAAAGTGAGTTCTTTTTCTTCATGTATAAAAGGTCACCAACTCTCTAACACCTCAGAACCTCTAAAACCATATATTTTCAGCCAAACTCTAGAAAAATAAACTAAAAATTACATACTCTTGATTTTTACCTCCCTTTGGGCATAAATCCTTCCAAGGAACCCTTTTGGTACAAACCAAAAAAAGTTACCCGATTAAAAGGCGACATCCTCTCTCATGATATGTAGTTTCATTTCCCTTCTCCATCCCCTAAAAAATCATTATTACATTATTATATAAAAACAATTATCCTAAATATACTAGGATTTTTTTATGTAATTTGATAAACCTAAAACACAAACACCTCTAAGTAATGGGTAACGATCATATTGTTTTTGTCTACGGTGAACTACTTACTCAAAAAATTATGATTCATCATTTTTCCTATACAACCTATCATAGAGTACATTATTATGGAAAATATATTTATAAATGACATATAAGATATTTATAACATATTTAGTCTTCTATAAATTTTATTTCAAAAATTCCTTTTGTTTTCAAACTTGTGCAAATATGATAATTTCATTTAAGGAAAGGAACACTACTTCCCCCCAAAGCGAATGACTCGTCAATGCCAAACATGGAATATATAAAGGAACAATTTAGTTAACCTATGTAAAATATATTACATATATATGATACTATAATTATGATACACAAATTTTTCATTTATTTTTCGTCATTTAATAAAACAAAGAATTTAAAGTAGCATTCATGCGTACATATGGACGACCATCCACAGGAAAGGGGCACTTCATTTATAATATCTAATTTTAAAAAATTGTTCTAAATAAATATATAAGGATTATAGATGAAAATTAAATCATATTTTATATTATGGATATGAAGAAACCATGATCAAATTATTTTTAACAATAAAGATCATGTTAAAACTTAGTCTACAAAACTATGTAATTAACCCCTAAAATAATGATATTGTTGATTTTTTTAATAAATAGATAATGTGATATTATAAGAAGTTAATACATGGTATTATAAACAAGATTATTTTTATGATATGAGATAGTATAATATTTTAAACCACTATATAGGTGGCTAAATAACACAACAAAAGGAAGAATAACATACGGAATTTTGTCTCAATTTACATTTCACGAAGTTATTTTTGTTATTATACGACATTTTAATAGTATTTGGTGTATATAATTCATTTTTGGTTGATATACCAAGAATTAGCTTATTCTCATGATATTATAAGTTTCATTAAAGTTTATAACTTTCTGTATAATATAATTCAACCATTTAAATGTGGAATATGAAACTCTTTAATGTTTTATAATTTATTCCTTAAGATTCTTCATAATTATTAACATTAAAATACCACATAATTATGTGATTTCTACCCTTATAATTGAACAATATATTTATATTAATCATTTTCATTAGAAATTGACATTAATATCGATATTTTTATACAATGGATATTAGTATTGCATATGTAAGGGACCAAAAACACGTATTTCTACCCTTTGTGTGTTTTTGAATATCAAAGAGATTGGAGGTGGCCTTAAAGTTGTTTTGAGAATTTTGGTTAAGTATAATTTTTAATGAGGGGATTACATTTTGGATAAAATTATTACATGTTGTGAAATTATGTTTCACAGGTTGTTTCACTACGTTAAAGAGGGATTCAACATGTGAAATTTTCTTGGTTTGAAAAATAAAATAATGTTTTGAGGTGATGTGTTTTTTGATGGAACACGCCCTCAAAGAATTGCACAACATGAAAGAGGACTACATGTCATGTAATTCCATGATATTGTAGGTTTTAAGTGTTGTCCAACCACTCTGTTTTTGTAAAAACCTATAGGGTCAGTGGCTTTCCCTTAACCCTAGGTTACCCAATAACCGTATCTTCCACTTTTGGGGACCCCTTAATCTTGGAACAATCACTACATCCCACCTTTTATTGGTAGTGACCCACCTACAATATAAGGTATGATGTCCCTATGATCACAAGGATTTATAAAAAGGATTCCTCTTGTTTATCTTCTCTATGTGATGACATGTGATCTCTGCATTTCTAACGGAGTTTAATTGTTTTTTGGTTTGTGTGGTTGTGTTTGGCCTCCTTGGGTGGATGTAGTTGTTCATGGAGAGGTGGTCGTTATCCATTTCATTAATATATTCTCATACGAAGAACATCTATGGACTTTTGAGGTAGGGGATTTGATGCTTCTGTATTTATTTATGTAAAATCCTAGAGATAACATGATTTACCCCCTTAGATCACAATGAAATTTAGCTAATAATCATATTAACTAGATTAAAACATTGGTATTAATTGAATTTTGTTTGTTTATAACATGATAAAATTTTTCCTATTTATATTATAAATAGTGTGATATCCATGATTTTCCTTTTTTAGAAACTCATTATTGTTTAAATTGGGTATATAATGTAATGATGGAATTAATTTTTTATTTAATAGGCTAAAATAAATAGAGGTGCATATTTATTGAGTCTGGTTATTGTCATTGGAATTTCATGTTAATCAAATTGATGCAAGTAAACATGTTTAATGTAGTTTGTTAAGGAAGAAAAAGAATGTTAATTATGTTTGATAAATGTTTAAATTTAAGATAAATAGTTCAATTAATTAATTTGTGATATAATTTGTTAGCTTGTTTCTTATCTTTCCCATTGTTGGAACCTATGAATATTTAATTGGTTAATTAAATATGGTATAAGAACTTATTTTGTGATAAATATACTGTCTTGTATGGATTAAGTGTCCCACATGATTGTAAATCACAGGATTCATGTTATTTGGTACCATGATATCACATTATCTGTAAAGGTCAGATGCCTTGTTTTAGAGATGTGAACCCATTACTATGTCTATTCCTACTTCTTGTGATGTGATAAGGATATGAGACTTGTGGTTGTGCGGTAGTGTGGATTGAATGTGATGTGCACCTGGGATGGCAGAGCCAGGAGGGCTGTTATGGTCTGCGGGGTAGGGAGGCTAGGATTTTGTGGCAGCCGTTGACACCTAGAGTGTAAATATATATTGATTTATGTATATGGGTGTTAGGGTGGAAACTATAGATGATGGAATGACTTTATGATGGGTGAACTCGTTGATGTGAATGTCGATTATTATTGAATCTATTTTTTATTTATTGTCATTACATTCCCTACTGCTTGAGAAAAACAGTGTTTCTTAACCTCCTTCTAATAGAGGCAAAGACATGTGGGGTATGACATGTGATATCAGTATTTAGTTTCTCGAGGAAGGAAGCGTCTATTCTCAATCTATATGCGGAAAATAATCGATGGGTAGTTCATCTACTCATCGTGTAGAGACCCTTTAATTTGGTAGCTTTGAATGTTTTCCTAGAAGAACTAAAAATATGTGAATATGGAAGTTGATAATGTTTTCAAATAAATTATTAAATGATTTTTAACAAATGGGGTATGAGCATTCTAGGATTCATTGATAAGGTTATGTTTATGAGAAGCTATGGATTCATTTTAGTTTTTCTTAGAGGGCATTGAACATTGTAGTGATGCTAATGAATTGTAATGTGGAAATGATAATGGTTAATTAATGGTTAAAGAATAAATTATCTTAAACTTAAAATAATTAAAGGGGAATGATGTAACTTAATATAAAACTCTAAATGGTTTTGTGATTATAGGATATCCAGTCTTTGTAGCGGTAGACATGATTCTAAGAGACGTTTGAAATAATTGAGTATAAGACTATGTTATTCTCATTGTTTAGTTGTGAGATATATTATATTCTATAACTTTTGTATTTATATAAGCTACTCCACCAAGTCTATTAGGGAAAATGATAGCCTTGGGATTCTGATCCTAGGGGGATGTATTTTCCCCAACATCTATATGGGTGGATGGGTGGATGATTTCCCCAATTGGCCCCAATATCTTGGTAGTTACTAGTGGTTGTGTGCACGGTGGTTATTTTTTCACATATGTGTCTGTAGATAGATTTAGTGGCTTGTTGTTATTTCATATTCATATATTCTTGTTATAGTTTAACATATTCTAATATAGGTATAACATGTATAGGTTGTGATGCATTGAGGATCCTTGCTTTGTGTAAGGGATGTAATCACATGAGGTATAATATCATATATATGATACATGCTATGTGAGATATAGAGAAACATGGGAACAACATGGTTACTTTTGGTTCATGTGATTTTAGAGGTGAGTTTCATGAGGTGCATGTTTTTGTTCTTCACACAGGTTTCAATAGGTAATCCTTTTTCGAGAAGCTTCCTATGACATGTGACTTTGGGGAAAAGCGATAAAAATGTGGGGATGTGGTATCTTGGAACCCTTGGGATTAGTTATTATATTATATACTATTGTATGTGATACTTGGTAAGAGAATCCTTGGTGAGGCTGGGACCATAGTACACCATTTTAGGTGATGAGTTAGTTTTACTTGTTGTTGAATGTACTTTAGGATGCATTCATTACTTTTTCATGAGAGGATATGGGAAGGATCATACTGAGTAAAATGTTATAGTCACCCTACATTATAAAAGCAGTTTTTATGTCACTTGGGTCTGGTTGGTGATCAGGTTGGTTACTACTAGCTTTTGGTTTTTTAGGAGCTGTTTGGTATTCACGGTCACTCCATTTTTACATTAATTTTGTAATTGCAGTTTTTTCTATTCATGTGTAATAGTTTTGAAATAATTTACATATATGAACTTGATATTTCTTTTATATTTTATTCTAAGAATTATTTGGTTAGTGTGTGTGTTTTCTCTCTCTTCTGCATGTTTTTTCAGAGGTTAATGACTCCCATCTATGTTCATGTCATACCCTCAGTGCTAGTCACCAAATTGGGGCCTACTAGAGGACAGAGTCAGGGGGTCATTATCACTCTTCTCACAATAATGACCAAGGGTGGTTTACATTGTGTGGAGAAAGTTATGACATAGTGTTATTAGAGTCGTGGTTGATTAATATGATGGATTTTTGAGTTATGAATATGTGAGGATCTGTGGGTAATTATGAAAATAGTATTAGTCGTCTTTATCAAGTACCATAAAGGCAGGAGACCAGTTGTGACTTAGGTATTTTGGGCCACCAGTTCTCTGATGCATAGACCATTATGTATACCATGGAGACTAAATTAAGCAAGTCTTATTTCATGGTAGATAGATAGTAAAGGATCATGCATCATTATTCATTGAGTTTGTGTCTTAATGGTTATACATTGGTATATTTAAACCCAAAATAAATAAATTAAAACCATAAATTCATTTTAATGTCTTCCATATTCCATGTTTAGTAGTTATAACTATTTTTCTTCTTACAAGTATGGCTCCGGTTGATATCCCCATCAAGATCACATAGAAGAAGTATAGAAGGTTGTGCTTGTAGGTCACCAAATAGTAGAGGTTTTTGATGATGACACATGGAGGAGGAAGCTTTAAGAGATTCAATTATAGAGTCTACATAATTTTTGAGGCTCCATTTTAGATACGTCCACAGAATACTAGTTGGAGTAGGTAGAGATATACTTCATTTTGACCTATGCTCATAAGGAGAACTGAGTATCAATGTTTGTGATGACACTACATTGGGAAGTAAGGAAATAATGGTTCTCATTCTGTGGGGATTATAATGGGTTGACAGTCTTGTGGAGATGTTCTGAGAACAGTTCACATCCAAGTTTCCTTGGTCTGTCATGAAGGCATCCAGTGGCGAAAATATTCTTACCCTTTGATCGGGGAACTACAGTGTGCGAGTGTTCAGGATCCATTTTAGGAACATTCTATGATATGATTCATACCTATTTCTATATGAGGAGGACAATGTGATGCATTTAGAGGTGGCTTTTCGTCTATAGATCTAGTGACATGTCACCCTTTTTATGCTGAATACATATCTTGAGGTGTAGGTAGTGGTAGAGGTTATAGAGAGGATGATTCCCATAATTGAATCATCATGATATGTCAGTAATCAAGATTTCTCATTAATCAAAGTTTTTATCTACGGATCCTAGTTTTTAAGAAATAAGAGTTTTCGTTTTGTCGGGGGTAGGTCCCAGGGCTCACTATCTCATTTCTGTGGGGGAAGTAGCTATTGAACTATTCCAAGGGATCATGTTCTTTATTTTCTTATAGGGGAAGAGTTTAATAGAAATTAGAGTGCCTAAACATTTGAAGAAGTCATGATTTGATAGGTGTCCCACTTTATGTTCTTCCATTGAGGATGTTTTAGTTGAGGTAGTATCAGCATACAACATTAGTTTTGGATCCAAAGAGAGACTATGGGGAAGAAAGATGATAGTCCTAATGCACTACTCATTCTCATAATGCAGAGAATTGACTTGGAAGTGGTTGTTGTCAGGGTAAGAGAGGCCATGAAGAAGGTTTTTGTCAGCTACATGCATTAGAGTTGTCAATTCCAGGTGATCCAGATAACTTTTAAGGTACCATTTTCTTGTTTAATACTTGGGCACATGACTTGTATGATTTAGAAGTGACATAATCCTATATATCACCCCCACCATTCCTTGAATTGTTACTTTATGTAGAGAGACTTACAGTGCCCATGGTATTGATTGAGCGAGTTGGAGGCTGAACTAACTTGTTAGAAGTATTTAGAGACTGTGAGCTAGTGCTAGGGAAACACTGCTGGTGGGGTAATTTCCTATATATATGGATACAACCATACGCTTTCATCCTTGACATGGATTGGTTTTATTCATTATAGGATATTGCAGATTTCTTCAGGAGGAATGTGGTGTTCCTCGATGCCGATCAAAATACAATGGTTATTGTTGGCGACCGAGACCCTTAGAATGGTGAAGGAATGTTTTTCCTTGTCATCCTTGATGGATAAGTTGTTGTTTATTTCGTTAGAGGTCTATCAGTCACCATTTCCTAGGGTCAGGGAAGAGTACCCTAATGTCTTTCTAGGATAGGTTATAGCATTACCCCCTTGATGGGAGATCAAGTTCAAGATCAAGCTACAACCATGCGTCTCTCCTATCATTAGGTCTCCATATAAGATGGACCCTTATGAGTTGTGAGAGATGCATGTACATCTCAATGATCTATTTTAGTGTGGTTTTGTTTGGTGTAGTGTGTAGTAGTGGGGTGGACATATTTCTTCCATGAAGAAGGACGACACGAGTGTGCAGTTTTGTGTTGATTATCCTCACTTAAACAAAGTGACAGTGAAGAACCACTATCCTATTATGTTTACTGATGATTTATTTTATCAAATGAATGGTTCAAGTTTGTTCTCGAAGATTGATATGTGTTCATGATATCATCATATGTGTATGATGGATTATGATATTGTGAGGGAAAATTTCCATTTTTGGTATGGGCATTATGAGTGTTTTGTGATTTTTTTCACAGCGGAAATAAATACAACTTTGTTTGTGGGGTTAATAAACACTGTGTTCAATGAGATCATTGATAAATTTAATGGCTATGTTCATTGGTGACATCCTTTTGTAATCCACCTCTGAGGAGGATCATGTATAACATCTCTATACTATCATGGGGGTTCATTATCAATAAAAACTGTTTAGGATGTTTCCAACGTAAATGTTCTGGGCTCAAGAAGTCTATTTTGTGGGGAATGTTGTGTCCTAGCAAGGAGTAGTTATGGATTCATTCACTATATATGCATTATTTTCTTTGGAATCCACTAAGTCATTGGATCATATGAAAAGTTTACTTGTTCTTTCCAGATATTACAGGAGGTTCGTAAAAAAAATTTCTTAGGTTTCGGCTTCATTTAATAGTTGGGACCAAATCCTCATTTATTATTAAAGCAAAGAAAAGACAACTTTTAACTATGTAGTGGGAGACCCATTACATATCCCAAATACCCAGTAGAAATTTATCCCATTACATGGCCTATAGGCCCAAATGTTTTTCCCAAGGCCCATTATGTGAATAGTACTGCTACAGTACCCTCCTACTACAGTACCACACAGTACCCGCCACTGTTATAGTGACTTGCCGCCGCTATGGTGTCCATCATTACTACAGTTTTAGTGCTGTTACAACACACTAAATTACTGCTATGGTACTTGTGCCCACTGGGTTTCAACTCATCTAACAATGTTAACCAAAAATTATCATGTCCTCATGTGGATTGTTCAGTGTCTGGAAGTATTATTGTATCTGAAGGATAAATTGGTCAGTGATCTATTTCTTTTTCTACCAAAATAAGATGTTTAGTTTGAGTTTTTCTATGATTCGTCGCATATGGGGTTAGACGGTGTTCTGATGTATCCGAGATTGGTTATTTCTTTGTGTCTTGGAAGGTACATCCCCACAAGTGTATCTATACCACCCACGATCTCATGTTTGTGGAATTAGAATTTTTCCCTAAAGTTGGGGAGACACTACCTCATCATTGAACATTTTTTGGTGTTCAACAATCATAAAAACCATAAGTATGATTTCCCCCTATGTATCATGAACTTGTGATTTTTTTTTAGATGGAGTTCAAAGAATATGTTGAATTAAGAAAATTAAATGCCATAAAGCGGAATATTGGGGCTGATGCAAAAAACATGAATTCTTGAAATGATTCAATGCATGAATAAGGTGATTTTGGGAGGGTGATGGAAGAAATTTCAGCATTCCATCTGGATATGGGAGATATTGGGGAAATATGTTTTCTTTTTCAGATGATGGTGGTGTCATTTCTTATGTAGCATGTAGAAGAGTCCTTGTTGGGGTATCCGGAAGGGGAGGTATATGGAGAAAAATTTATTTCTAGTGAGGCCCTTAATGACTTGTTAAAAGACGAACACTTGTATTTTTTGTTTTTAGGGAGTTTTTTTGTTCAATTTTTTGATTCATGAGATGGTTCTTAGGGAGTTCCATAGTTCACTATTAGAGGTATATATTTTTATGATAGATATGTACTAAGCTTTGAGGATTCAGTTTTGGTTACCTAGGATGAAGCATGGAATTACAGAGTCTGTGTCTCTACACAAGGTCCGCCAGACAGTGATGGTCAAACACAATGTTCCTAGTGGTTTTCTTTAGTAGAATGATATTCCTTTATGGTAGTGGGAGGAAATTTTTTTCAAATTTGTTACCAGATTAACTCAAGAATATGGGATCTATGATGTTGTATGGGTTGTAGTTGATCTTTTTATGAATTAATCCCACTTCAATGAGATCAGGGTTTTGAGTTCAGTGGAGGTTTTATTGGGGGGGGGATCTAGAAGAGGTGCTAAAAATTCACAGAGTCTTATGGATGATAATTTTATTTTATTTCCTCATATTACCTCTATGGTATGGAGATGTCTCCAGCATGCTTTTGGTTCTTAACATTTCCTTAGCATTTTTTTCATATGCGGACAAACAGTCAGATAGAGCTGACTATCCAGACTCTTGAAGACATGTTTAACTCTTGTTTTCTGGATATGGATATTCATGAATGAGACACTTTCCCTTGGTAGGGTTCATTTACAAAAAAAAATTGACTCAACCATATGCATGAAATTGTTTGAGATCTAGTATGTATGACTTTTCCGTTCTCAGTTGTGCTATACTAGGGTGGGAGAGTCATCAATTTTAATAACAGAACTATTACAGAACCCAACATAGATGGTTCATGTGATTATTGAGTGGAAGAAGGTAGTACAACATTGTCAGAAGTCCTATGATGGTCAATGGAGGAGATCACTAGAGGTTGACGTTGGGAATCATGTGTTTCTAAAGGGGAATCCCTGTCCTTAAAAGTAATGGTTCTGTAATGAGAGTAATATTTATCCCTAATTCATTGGGCCATTCCAAGTGGTGGCTCAGGTTGGATACATGACATATAAGATAATGCTTCCCCCGAGATGATTTAGATACATGGTGTTTTCATTTATTATAGATTCATTTTTATCTTCATGATGACTCTAACAACCTCAATTGGAGTGAGATAAATGTTGAAGATGAATAAAACATAGAGGAGCAGACTATAGAGATCCAAAAATTCAAGGATAAGGATTTGTGTGGGATTTCTATTAACATGGTTCATATCTTGTGGTTGCTCAGTGGCATGGGGGAGATTACATGGGTACTTGATTTGCAGATACGTTCTTAGTACCCGATATATTTTATGTTTAACTATTATTTTGTAACATTGTTACATTGATGTTTATAGAAACATATTTGTTTATGTGATATATTTATCTCGTTTCTAGTTGGGTCTTTCCCTCTTTTTGGAGTTATCTCACTTAGAATACTATTTGGGATCTTCTTGTTGTTGATGAGTTGTTTTATTCTTGTTCATCTAGTGCGGTGGTTAGCTCCTATGGTAGCGAAATATTTTATAGGTATCTCATGGGGAGGTTATTTGGATGACCCAGTTCAGTTTCCACTATGGATTGGTTTTGGACTCTCGAGGACTAAGATATTTTTAGAGGTATATAATGTAAGAACCTTGATCTATGTGGATCAACCCATTCCATGTTTTCAAAGATCGACAAGCTTGGATGCCGCTTAGAGGAAGTTTGGAGAAGTTTAGTTAAGTATAAGCTAGAAGGAGGTGATTACACATCGTGTGACCTGATAATAGGATGTGACATCCTGTTTAATGGGTTGTTTCTTAGTGTGATTTAGGGATTCACATAGTTAAATGTTTCAGTGTTAGAAAAATAAAATAATGTATTGAGGAAACACATTTTTTAGTTGAACTAGACCTATTGGACTTATAGAATGTGAAAGGGGATTACATTTCATGTAATTCCCCAAAACTATATGTTTTGAGTGTTTCCCAACCACTCAGTTTTTGTAAAAAGCTATGGATGTACCAGCTATCCCTCGACACCAGGAAACTCGACAACCATCTATTCACTGTTTTAGGGATTGATTCTTCATGAAATGATCCATAGTTTCCTCCTTCGATCCATAGTGATCCACCTTCAATATAATGTATGATCTTCCACTGTTCGTGAAGTTTATTTGATCATTTTCCTCTCCTTTAACTACTCTATGTGATAGAACATGATATCCATGCTTCAAAATTGTTTTTATTAGTTGTTGGTTTGGGCAGTTTTGTCGTGATGTCCTCAGGTGGATGTAGTTGTTGCTGGAGAGGTGATCATGATCTGTAGCTTGGATCCATTATCTTTTAAGGAACATCAATGAAATTTTGAGGTAGGGGTTTAATTTTTTTCACTCTTTATTTAGATGTAGATGTATATCCATCATAATTTAGCCGCTTTAATTGCAATTATATTTGCCGAATAATTATATGAATATGATTAAACCATTGGTATTGATCGAATGTTGTTTCGTTATACCATGATAACATTTTTCCCATTTATTTTCTAGATAGTTTGATATATATGTTTTTATTTTTAGCATGTTGTTATTGAAAAAAATTGGTAAAGAATGTAAGGTCATAAATAATTGTTTACTTAATTGGATAAAAGAAATAAATAGGCATGTTTAATTAATTTGGTTGTTGTCATTCTAATTTGATGTTAATTAAATTGTTGTAAGTGATGATGTTTAATTGAATTGTTTAATGAACATGAATAATGTTTATTCTTGTTGATAAAGGGTTAATGGGAAAAAAATTTAATTGGTTAATTAATTTTTGAAAGCATGTTGCTTAGGATTCCAGTTGTTGGAACCTTTGAAAAATGAATCAATTAATTCATGATGGAATAAGAACATGTTTCGTGATAAATATATTGGATTATAGGGTCTGAGATACCCAATTTCATATAAAGTGTGAGTGCATTGTGCTTAGGAGATATCAGATCTTGTTGTGTGTGAAGGCTTGATACCTTGTTTTAAGTCTAAGATCATGTTTCTAGGTTTCTTCTTGCTTCTTCTGATTTTCTCTGGGTATGAGACTTGTGGTTGTGGGGGAAAGGAAGCCCTGATGTGACATGAGCTGTGTATGAAGGATCATGAAGGTATTTTTTAGCATGTGGGGTAGGGAGGCTTTGTTTCTGTGGAAAAAGTTGACACATAGAGTGGAAAGATGCATCTATTTATGTATACGGGTGTTAGAGAAGAAACCATAGATGATGGAATGGGTTGAATTTGGGCTCACCCATTCATGTGAAAGTAGATTCTAGTTAAATTAATTGTTTTTTATATTCTTTAAATTCCCCACTACATGATTTACTTAGTCATGTTAAACATCCTTCTAAAAGAGGAAATGACACGTGGGGTATGACAAAAGATTTCAGTTTTTATCTTCTTGAGGATTGATGAATCTATGATCTTTCTATAGGTGGAAAAAACTATCTGGGTATTTCTTTCACTCACTGGGTTGTGTCCCTTGCATCTAGTAGCATAGAATATTTTCAAATAATACCATGAAATATGGGAATTTAAAAAATGGTAATGTAGTTAAATAAATGATTTAATGATGTTTAACACATCGGGTTGGAGCTCTCTAGGATGCATTTCTAAGGTTATGTTTCTGAGAATTTGTGGACACATTTTGGTTATGCCTAGAGGGCTTGGAACATTGTTTTAATTCTAATGAAATGTAACATGGACATGATAATGTTTAATTAATGATTATAGATTTAGGTTACATAATGTGAACCTAAATAAATGAGAATGGAGTAACTTAATATAACTATTTTAAATGGTTGTGTTTTCATATGATATCTAGTCTTAGCAGTGGAAGTTGGGAGTCCGATAGACGTTAGCTATAGTTTATTCTAGTACTATTTTATTCCAATAGTGCGGTTGTAAGATATATTATATTATGTAATTTTATTATTTCAATATACTACTCCACCCTGTCAGTTAGGGAAATTGACACCCTAGTGATTCTAAACCTTGGGGGTGTTTTCTACAATTTTCGGATTGGAGGATGGATGGATGACTTCCCCCTTTTGGCCCCACTCTCTTCTCATATTAGTTACTTGTGCTAGTATACATGTCCGTTAGTCTTGCCCATATATGTGTATAGAGGGTTGTAATGGATTTTGGTAATTTCACACAAATAGATTCTCGATATTGTTTCCTATGTGATACTATTGGTGTGATGTGTATATGAGGTGATGGATTGATAATCCTAACTCATTGTATGGGTTGTACTGGCCTAAGGTGTAATACCCTGATGTATGGTACAATCTATGAATGTTTTGGTGGAATCCTGTAACTACCTGGCTACTTTTGGTTGCGTGGTTATGGTGGTGAGTAACATGAGGTGCAAGTTGTGGTGCTTCCTCCAAGTGTCTATGAGAAATAATTTTTATAGAGAGATGCTAAGGATGTCCAACATTGGGGTAATGTAGAAAACTAGTGGGGAAGTGGTGGGGTTTTACCCTTGAGATTATTTACTATATTGTATAATCTTGTATATGATCCTTGGTGAGAGTAGAGATGGTGTGGTCGGTATCATTGTATACCTGTTTAGGTGATGATTTATTTTCACTGGTTATTCAATGTTCTTTAGCATTCTTTATTTACATTTTCACAAGACACTCTGGGAAGGATACAACTTATTATAAATTTATACTCACCCTACATTATACAATATTTTTTTTCATGTCACATAGAACATGTTGGACATCAAGCTAGTTAATACTATCTTGGGGTTTTAGAGGATCTATTTAGCTGTCATTGTCGGTACGTTTTTACATTCTTATGGGACTTTTGGTTTTCCCCAATCAAATGTAGTTTTTTTGTGTGGAATTATGTATTTATACATTAGATTTAATTTATATTATATTTTGAGTAGGATTTGGTTTGTTTCTATCTTATCTCTCTCTTCTGTATGTTTTCACTTAGATGGTATTGCCTCCCATATATGTGTTTTCTACACCCTTAGTGCCAGTAACCAACCCCGAGCCAACTAGATTTGGGCCTCCGGTGTCAGTATCTATCTTATATAATTGCTGACCTTCGGGCATACACTTTTTGGGGAGGGGGTTGTGACTGCTTAAACTAAATAAAATTTCATACATAGTTTTTATTTTGAATATTATTTCACTAAATGGATAATTATTTATAAATCTATAACTTTTATTTGAAACAGATATTTGATAAGGAATATTTTATGTTTACTAAATTGGTTATTTGATACGAGGGATTATATGGACATGAAATTATGGGTGAGTATGGAATTTATATGGATCTTCAATGAATTGATAGGTTCACATGTGATGATTAATTTGGCCAAAGTAAACATGTTTCTACCTATAGTTTTATTCTTAATAGAGGATAGATATTGATAGTATAGGTCGTCAGCTTCCCAATAAATGATTTCCAATAATTAGACATTTCTTTTATAGATATTTCAGTTAATATTCCTTCATGAGATTTTGTGTCGAAAATATCTATGGATATATTTAAATTTTAGTTCATTTATTAAATGAAATATGTTTTAGTTTCATACCATTATATATTGAATTTAACTTATCTATTTTTTTGAATGGAATGTATTATCAATTATTTAACATTCAATGTTTGTTTATTACCATTGATTATTTATTTATTCTACTTTATATACTCATACCGAGCATTTGATTTCACCCTTATTATGTTTCCTTTCAAAAGGTTATGAAGAAGAAATCATTGAAAAATAATTCAAGGATGTAGTTTATTTCAATTTATTATCTATCATGTTTTTATTTTCTATTTCACAATATATTATGGGTATCATTTATCTAATATGTCTTTACAAGGCTTATAAATTGATCGGCCCTTTTGGATATGATTCCTTGTATTCATGAAAATGTAATAAATGAATGCATTGGTATTGGGCTTCTAGGATTGGGGTGTTACAGTGTGTATCAGAGCAAGAATATCAGCATCCATGGAAACTATATTTAGAAAACATATATCAGGGATCATAACCGAAGATAGAAATTGAGGATATGTATACAAGAACATCCTCTAATTTTGGTAAGGTAGTGATTATGTGTGTATTCCTATAAATACATAAATGTATGGATATTACAAGTAGAAGTGGTCGTGGCAAAAATATACATAGGGGTAATAACTCAAACAAGGTGTTTGGGGCCTATCTTAGGGTAGCCTGGTATATGAAAACACGCCTTAATTCACACCTAGTTTGACACTCCTTGGGAATATGCAAATGTTAGATCACATTTTCTATACCTACCATTACCATGGATTCAAAATTAATTATTTCCCAAATGTAACCAAAGTTTATGTTTTTAGGATTCATGATATATAAATTTATCTACTATACCATATTTGGAATAATAAATTATGTTATGATTTAATACATTATATTCCATTATATAGAAATTGTTTATTGTATAAGGAATGTGAACATCCCCAAATCCCTTGATCTAAAGAGTAAGAAGGATCAAATATTTCATTATCTTAATGAAAATTTTCAACGGAAAATAGACTCCCCAAAATTTATCATCATATGAGTATATAATATTATTTGACAATGATATGGATAAATAACTCTCTATATCCTATATCATTGAAGGAACCCAAGATATGTAGGTGTCATTTGAGGACAATGAAAAAGAGAATAAGTGAAAGAAGACGAAGGGATTGCATTATATTATGACATGTGATAACTGTGGAAAAAACACTTTGGTATGTTATATAAGATAATTGGAGTTTTTTATATGTGTGGGGGAAAATGAAACCATGTTCATGAATTCATGGGTAATAAAAAGGGTTCCAATGTATAATGATTTAACCTCAAGGAGATGAGTCACTATATGAATCAATGTCCCAAGCATCGAAGTGCTATAATGTAAATTAATTCTATAAGATAATGGTGATGTTATGCTACTTCCATATATAAATAAAATGGTTAGAATTAATATTCATGAATTATTTCATTTGAGTATTTTATTAGTGATGTACTTGTTATATAAATTATGGAATATGTAAGGATTATATTGTAGTACTTTTTCAATAAATATATGAGATAATATGTTGAATGGTACAAATTTTTTTTTATTAAATTTAGAAGATTAAAATAACACGTTATTTAGGGAAATACATCCCATAATGTGTTTATAATGTTGAGATATTGATAAATATATTATTGATTTCAGAAATCGTAGACTACCTTGGAACTCATTAATGACATGTCGACAAGTGGATTATTTTATAATTTATAGATTTTACAATACCTTTGTATTTAAGTGATATATCCAATAACACATATCTTATATAAGTAATAATTAATTATTAATTTTTATAATAATGTTTAATGGTTATTCGAGTTATTAACATATTTTTGTAGTGCACATGATTTTCTTATTCACATGTTTTGAAAGTGAAAATTTAGAGCTGATTCATTTTGATTGAAGGATAATGATATGTTCATTTTGGAAATCTAGTGAACTTCCTTTAAATGTGTTGGATCGTAGTATTTTTTAAAGGTTAACCATTTATTATATGGTTTATTTTTTTCATTGGATAATGTTTTAAAGAATGTTATATTACATCATTGTATGAAAAATCTAGTTCGATGAGATTAAGTAGAACTAGTTCAATTCTTGGAAAAAGGATAAAATTATTCTCATAGAAATATAACATGTATATTTATTTATATTCTTTTATAGTAAAATAATTCCTTAAATATAGAAAAATGTGTTTGAAACAAAAGTATTGTCTTATTATAGTCATTTTTTATAATAAAAGTGACATTTATTCACAATAATGGTTAATGGTTTTGTGGTCAACAAAATTAATATGAACATGTTCTCTAGAAATATCCATTTTAACATTGTTTTTTTACATTTTCTTCCATATACATGTTTTTATTTCCCACTAATGTTCTCATACTAGGGAACCAAGTTACGTGATAGTTGAAATTTACTATCTCAATTATTAAGAATATATAATATTAACTATTTTTAATTTTTTTGTCTGTAAAAAATAGTTTATTTGGAATCATTATATCACATATATAATGTTTAAATTGAGATGATGCAATTTAATTATGCTGTGGAGAATATAACCCACCAAAATTATAAATTAAGAACCCTCTATTTGATGGCATGCATGACACACGACACCGAGCACATAAGGGGATATAAAAGCATGATAATTTTACACTTATTTATTATTTTAAATGTATATGATATATTTTATATTTTTCCATTCACGAAACACCACGTTATCATGTGCTACTCAAGAGCAACCTTCTCTGATGGGTTTGATTTCAAAATGGGCCATTTTTATTGAACAATAATATATTATTGAAATATTATTATTTAATATAATAAAATATAAATTAGTTATTATGACTATTATTAAATAAAATATGAAAATATATATTATATAATTATAAATTCTCTCATGGTTTGCAAATTAATTAGAAACAAAAATAACTTCCAATTGGATATAAAAAGAAATATAATTTTTTTTCTTCTAAAAGAGTTTTTTCATAAAAATAGTTAATTAAAATGATTATATGATTTAAATTGAATATATAATTTAAATATTAAATAAAATATTTTTTTAATCATCCATTATTTTTTAGATGCATAATATAAGAACAAAACCTACTTTACAAATAAAAACCTACATTTATATAAAGACAATTTTACAGAATTTTAATACAGAAACAATATTAAATCCAAATATTGAATCTTTAATTGATATAATATTTCAATATAAACATAATGATCGAAATAAAATATAATTATTAGGTTAGAGTTAGTTTTTAATATTATTCTGAAACATTTTATTTGTTTAATTAATAGTTAAAATTGCTAAATATTACTTCATAACTATATTTTCATATAATTTATTAATAAGGATAAATAAAAATCTTAATTTAATTTAAATTTCAAATAGATAATATTTTTATCAATAAATTTAATTAAAGTCATTGGAATCAATTTGACCATTAAATTGACTATATAAACATAAAAATCTTTTTGGAATAATTTTTTAAAAATTGCATACTCATCCCGTCGGGGAGATGAATTTTAAATTAATTAATTCCACTTTTATGAATGGAATTTGGAGAAATGGAATCAATTTTGTAATAATATTAATTAATAATGTCTGATAAGACCAATTTTTTAACAATTTTTTTTTGAATTTTTTTAAAATTATTTACAATTATTAAGGTAAAATTAAGATTAATTATGGACAAAACCTTTAATTTAAGGGCCCAAAGGACCTAGAAACATTTAAAATACCCATTTTAGGGACATAAAGCACCCATGAACCTTCCATTATAGAGTTATTTTTTATTTTGGAGACTTTTTTAGGTAAAAACATGGGTACAACTAACTTTTTATCAAAAATACCAAGTGAGTTCTTTAAATCCCTTATAAAAGTTCACCAAATCTCCCAGTTCTTCACACCTATAAACCACTTTGGATAAAAAAGGATCCAAAAAATAGACACCGTAAATACCTCTTATAATCCCATAATAATCCCTTTTTTATGAAACCATTCCATATAATCCTTTTGGTACAAAACAAAATGCATTTCCCAATTAATAAGATACATCTTTTCTAAAATTCTATTGTTTAATTTATATTATTTGACCCCTCAAATATATTTATTAAATTATTATATAAAAAATTATCCAAAATATACTAGTATGTTTTTATGTAATGGGTTATAAATTCACTTACACACACCTCCATTTAATGGGTAACAAACATATTATTTCTGTGTACGACAAACTACTACCTCACTAAAATATGATTGTTCATTTTTCCTGTATAATATATAATGGTAGATATTATGCTAGAAAATATTTTTACAAATGATATATATGATATTTATAATATATTAATGAGTTTTAAATTTTTATTTATAACATTACCATATGATTTCCATCTTGTGTATATAGGAAAATTTGGATTAAGAAAATGGGTGGACTACCACCCCCTCAAAGAGATATGACTCATTCATGCCAAAACTGGAATGAATAAATGATGAATTTAATAAAAAAATCGTAACATATATAAAATATATATGATAATTGAATTATAATATATACATAAATAACATTTATATTAATTATTTTCATAAAACAAATGTAATGAAAGTAGAATTCATGCATACATTTGACCTACCATCTCCAGGAATAGTGCACCTGATTTATAATATCCAATTATTATATATTATTATAAAATAATACATATCATCTATATAAGATTATAAATTCATCTATTACATTTTATATATGATGAAACCATTATCTAATTGATGATAACAACACCCCAAAAGTTACAACTTTACTAGGTAATTAGACATCAAAATTGTGAAATGAATGAATGGTTGTTAACAAACAAGTAATTAGATATTATAAAATGTTAATATATGGTATTATAAAAATTAGTATAGTTATTATACTAGTAAGTATCATATTTTTAACCACTATACCAGAGGGTAAATACCACACATCAAAAAATGAATCATAAGGTAAGGGAATTTAGTATCAATTTAAATTTAATTGAGACTTTTTTATTATTATGCACCAATTCAGTTTTATTTTATTTTTTTATTTCTTTTTTATAGTCATATAATGAATCCCCTTATTAAAAATATATTATGTGTTTCATTTAATCACATAAGTTTTTGGATATTATGATTCATATGATTCAAATCTTTATGGGACACTTTGAAATGTTTAAATATTATTCTACTTAAGATTATTCTTAATCATTATCCTTGAAATCTCACTTAATTTTGTGATTGATGACCATATATTGAAATAAGAAATTTATATTTATCAATTTTCAATGTAAATTTAATTAAATATCTATATTATCATATAATTGATATTAGTATTGAGTAAACCATAGTCCACTTTACATAGGGTGTTTACAGTGATAGTTATTTTATTAACTATGGAATTTTTTATAAATCCATATTTTTATTCAATAAAGATATTTCATAAGAGATATTTATATTAATTAAATGGATTATTTTTTATAAGGAATTATTTTAACCTAAAATGATGGCTGGAGATCAGAATTTATATATCTCCCTGATGCATCAATAATTTCTCATGAGATAATTATATTGGCCAAATTAAACATGTTTCTACCTGTGTGATTAAACATACTGGAGGATATATATTGATATTATAGGTCACAATGTTCATAATAAATTATATCCAATAATTAATAATTTCAATAATATATATTTCAGCTATAATTCATACATGAGATGTTGTGTCGAAATATCTACGGATACATTTAACTTCTAGTTGATATATTAAATGGAATGTGTTTCAGTTTCTTACCTTTCCATTTTGAATTTTTCTTATATAGTTATTTGAATGACATGTGATATTATTTATTTACTTTTCAATGTATGTTTATTTCCATTGTTACATTATTTCTTCCTATTTACCTACACATAATGGACATTTTAGATCACCCTTATTATGTTTAATTTTCCCATGTTATAAAGAATAAATATTTGAATAAGTAGTAATGAAAGAATTTTATTTAATTTTATTATTTATCATGATTTTATTGTCTATTTACCAATTTATTATGGCTGACATGTATGTAATATTAATTTTATAGACGGTTAAAATGACCAGTTCTTCCAAGAATTGTAACTTGTAATTATGGAAATGTAATAAAATAATGCACCGGCTCTAGGATTCTAAGGATATGGTGATACACTATAGGTCAGTGGATAAAGGATATTTTTCAGTTAGTTTCTACTTATGTAATTTCTAAGGAATATAATATAAAAAACATCATGATTGTAATAAATAAAATAATTTGATTTTGAAATAATAACTTCATTAACGATGAAAGGCTTCATTCACCTAGAAGGGGAAATATTATCGCTGAGTACTTCATGCATCAATGATCACCTTTTTTTAGTTGATTTACCAAAAAATGTATTACTAAACAATGGATTAAAATTATATAATTCATCTTTTCTATAATCCACACTTATAATCCAGATAATGAAACCCAAAAAGTATAGAAATTTTAAAGAGAAGCTGATCAATGGTGGAAATTGATTAAGAACACAACCCCTAGATTATGGGTTGAAGCTATAGTGTGGGGAGAGTTACAAAGAATATTTTTCAATAAATATTTTCCATGTTTTATGTGAAAAATATAAGGAATTCCAATAGATAAAGGAAAATGAAAATGAAACAATGGGAATCTATAATATTAAATTTAAAATATTATCTCGATAGACATCTTGTTTTATTATGGATCATAAGGGAATAGTTGATAGATTCATTAGTGTATAGTGACACCCTCTATAGAATAATTTAAACAAATATGATTATAAAAGCTATGAGGTGATATTGTGGAGTTCTTTGTAGGTTTAATTGGTGTTTGGGGAGATGTAGTGGGAACAATGTTCGAATGGGAAGAAGAGAAAAATGGATCCAAACTCAGGGATGAATATTTATCATCAAAGAAATGGAAAGACTGTGAAACCTCCCTTATGCCACAAATTTGGGTAGAATAATTTGTGTCATTTATTAATAGGGATTGAAAATTGATACAAATGTAGAAGATATTTCTATATAACTCAAAACTATCACAGTGTGGTGAAACTAAGACATTTAAACATTATCAACTGTGGGAATATGGTACAAACCCAACCCAAATTCCAATTATTTAGGTGTGGTCATTTTGGGAACATTTCAAATCAATATACAAATTGTATCGTATATAAAATAAAATGTATTATTTTCATGAATTTTTTATCACTATGGCTGAAGTAGAGGCTCCAAATATTGTGGGGGGGGGGTAAGTACACTTGTTTCACATTAAAATCAATCATGTAATTTATTATATTATGGTACTAAACATTCATATATTTAATTCTTGTTTGTAATGAATATAGAGTCAATCACAATATTTATTGAATTATATTTATCATTCACGACTCTTTGAGGGATTATTAAGCCTAAATAGTGAATTGAAACTCTAGTATTAACATTAGTGAGTATAATCTCATCGTAAATATAGAAGTCATTCTCTTGGTGGAATTTGAATCTACACAATTAATGGAATGGATCTAAAATTTTAATTCGATGATCAATTTTATAACTAAGTATCTTTTAGTAGTATTCTATGGAAAAAATATATTTTTATATAAATGAGACATATCGCTGTCTATCATTTTTCTAGAAGTACCTCACATATCCTTCCTTATGGACATGATCAGTGAAGAGGGATATGTAAATGAGACTATAAATATGGAATATATATTTATGAAACATGAATACATTGATGTATTTCTAGAATATTTATTGGGATGTCCACTGAAGAATAGAGGTAGAGTTCTCCTATGAATTCATTCATGGCTCCAAGATGATATTAAGAACCTCTTATAGAATGGAAAATATGGAGTTAGAGAAATTAAATTAACAACCTCAAGATATCTTGGATAGATAATTTGAATGACCATGTGTATCTCCATGGGGGTCACCTTCTCTCTTTCTAAATAAGGTGAATGTATCAATGTAGCTATGTATTGATTATAGAGAACATAATGGGACTACAATGAAGATCAAGTACCCTCTCTGAAGGATTGATGATATATTTTACCATCTTTGTATTCATCAATTATTCTCTAAGATTGACCTTTGATCTAGGTATCATCAAGTGAGGATGAATAAAGAAGATATTCCAAATATTTCCTTTCAAACAAGATATGGGCATTATGGGTTTGTTTTTATGCAATTTTTATTGAATAATGATAGTTATATATTTATGTATTTGACGAATAGTGTCTTTGTGGACTACATTGAATAATTTGTTACAGTCTTCAATGATGATATTTAAATATACTGCATAATTTTTGATGAGTATGAGGATCATCTAAGGGTTATTTTGAAAACATCGAGGAAGGATAGCCTATTTTAATAATTAAGAAAATGTAAATTCTGGTTACAAAAAGTTACACTCTGAGGGAGCATTATAACCAATGAAGGGGTATCAATTGAACCAATAATGAAAAATGTTTTAGAGGAGTGGCCTCATCCGACAATAGTATACGGGATTCATAATTTACATGGTTTAGAAGGATAATATATGAGGTATTTGAAAACTATTTCGCAAAATTATAATACAGTAACATAGTTAACTCAAGAAGGATCTCATTTCATCTAGAAAAATGATTGTGAAGAATGTTTCCAAAAACTGAATAAGAGATTGGTTATGGAATATATGTTAACACTACCCTATGTCAAAGAAGGATTTATTATTTAAGATGATTCATATATGAATTTGATTGGTTTCATCATCCTAAAAAATTACAAGGTGATCACTTATACATCTATAATGTTAATGAAACATGAGAAGAATAGTCATACGTATAAACTAGAGATAAATGTAATCACTTTTTCTCAAAATATATAGAGCCAAAATCTTTATGGGGATAAATATGATATAAAAATGTACCAATATAGTTTAAGGTATATATTCACATGAATGGAATTGAAAATTTGAAAAAGGATATGATTGAAGATTAATAATGATTATGACAATTGAATTCATTATATGTGTGGAATATAAAACAATTTTGATGATTTATTATATAGGAAATAACCTATTGTGATGGAAAGATGACAATTAAATGAGATCCATTGATCATTCATGTTGAAAGGATGGACATGGTAATAATAAAGAAATAAAAAACATCATACATCTCCAAAATTATGTATAAATGATCATTACTTGGGATGATAACAAGATATGAAATAGAATATCCTTTAATAAAAAATATGATAGAGGTAGTGAGGAATGGAATGTTTCCTAGTTTTAATATTAAGGAAGAAGTTATACTCAAATTTCCTATAACAACATTTGTCCCATCAATATCAAAGAATAGAAGGATCTGATATTTGAAGCTCGTATCACTATATTTTTTATACATCCTATAAGAAATAAAATTTATAAGTACATTCATGATCATTATTGGAGGGATAACATGAAAAATATTTGCATGACTACACAACAAGGAGCTTGGTGTATCAATAAGTGAAGGTGGAGTGACTAATTCCTAAAGGGGTATTACAATAAAAACCCCTAACAACATGTATATCAGAAACTAATACTTTGTTTTTTCACTGGTCTCCCAAAAAAATGTAAAGGAAATGGTGAAATATGAGTTATAGTGGATCAACTCACTATGACATCCAATTTCATTGATATTTAGAAATATTTACCTCTTAAACAACATTAAAATATATATGTAAATGAATTTTTGTGTCTAAATGGGGAACCAATTTCAATAATTTATAATAATGATCCAATATTCACATATAACATCTGGATGAGTCTTCAATATACTCCTAATACTGAATTGAATTTTCATACTACCTATAACCCCCAAATTGAGGCCCATTCTGAAAGGACTATTCAAACACTCGAGGGAAAATTGAGATAATTCTCAATGGAATACATAGATAGATAGGATAAAAACCACTAATTAATTGACTTCTCATTAAATAATAACTTCCACTCAAGTATTAAAATGGAACCCTATGATCCTCTATATGGGAGTTATTTTATAAGTACTAATTGTTTGGGATGAATTTGGTGAGAGAAAGATACAATGGATTAATCATGTACAACAAATGATAGAAAACATTCATGACGTCAAAAAAACATATAATATATTTTGAGAGTTATAAAAAGTGATATACCAACAACCTTTTAACAAAAATGAAGGTTTATGTTGGAGAAATGGGTTTCATTCAGATATCATCATAGAATATATTCATGTGAATTTTAAATAAAGTAAAGCTTAGCCCTAGGTACGCCGAACCCATTTAAATCCATGATCACACAATAATAGTGGCCTATTAGCTAGAATATTCCATAAATATCACTAATTTTCCTGATGTATTCCATATATCTATCTTGAGGAATTACAAACTTGATCCATTACCAGTATTAAATCGAGAAGTGGTACACCTGGAACATGAACTCTTCTATGGGGAGAATATTGAGGAGATAATGGACCATAGAGACAAAGTTATACACATTATGTCAACTCACCTTGTCAATGTAATACAGAGGTACCCCAAATATGGATAAGTGATGTCAGAAACATAAGAGAAAATGAGATAAAAGTACAATAACAATTTCTAATCCATGATAATGATTTTAAATTCAGGAATGAAATTTCTTTTGAGTAGAAGAATAAAATGACCCATACTTTTTAAAATGTTATTTGATTCTTGTAATTTTTTTGACATATTATATAATATTATACCCATATAAAATACATATAAACCAAAAAATACTATTTCATTAATAAATATCATTACATTATTGAAATATTAAACCCACGAAAATACCAAAAATTACATCTAAGAAATAATATAAAAAAGAATAGTAGAAATAGGAAAATATGGATCACCCAATATACTAGAATCGTCGCCCCATGAAAAACACTATTCTAATGAAACAAAATATTAAAAATCCAATAGAAATATTTAGAAAAGAAAATATAACATTATGTAGAATTGTAATTAATTATTAGTGAATGAAGGAAGTGGAATTTTTAAGGTATAAAGGGAAATGTGACCATTGAGACTTGAATGTTATATGAACATTGGTCAAGTGTGACCATTGGTAAATATAACTATTTTTCAATTTGACAAATGGAAAGTATACTAATGGGTGATATTTTTACCATACTAAATATTGTTTAAAATTATTAATCAAAAACAATATTTGATGCATTAATGAGAAATGATGACCTCAATCCGCCAACTCCTTCCATTTGATGCCCATTTGTAAGAACATTGGAGGGAGGTATCCTCATTGTGGTTCACCCATAACCAATATCAAACCATGTTTCAAAATTTTAATCTTGAATAAAATATCCCACAGGTTGTGTTTATGTTAGATGAGATTATCAGTTGATTAGTGTTAGCTAATTCCCTTTACGAAACTACCATAATCTCACACATCACTCATAGGGTGTTTGTCGACGTTATAAGGGGATAAGTGTATTGTACATAGTTACATAATGATTAATTACTTTGTAAAACAAAAATTTAGATTCCATAAATTCCATTTCATGAGTAGTTTTTCTTACAAATATAAATGTTTAATTGAATTGAATTTGGCAAATTGATTTCTAGACACAAATAAAGCATAATTATATGTTTCCTAGAATAGAGATTAATATTTATAATAAACAAATGTATTCTGAATAATATTATTCTTAATGAAATAGTATGTTATATTTTTTTTTTAAATATATTATAAAAAACATTATAATGTCCTATGAAATTTTTTTAGGGTCAAACAATTGGACATTGCTTAAAAATATTATTTTTCATTAAATATGATGTTTTTTATTTAAAATATAAAATTATAATATTTATATAATAATTAAGGGAAAATAAAAATTATAATACAAATAAGTATATGGAAATTAGTTTATGCTGACTTGACGAGAATGTTTTAAAATACTTTAATTTTCTATGAATAGTAAAATACAATTTCTGATTTCGTTGTCAATTTTATGGCATCATATTTAAATCATAATTATGTAAATATTAATCAACCACAATTCCTGACCTAAAATAATTTATTTTATTAATATTTGGTATTTTAAAATATTTTACTCAATTTTAATAACTATAAGTGACTTTCTAAAGTCTAAAAATGAAAAATTTATTTTTAAAACAATACTTTGCAGAAAATTTAGTTTTTAGATGCCATTTTAAATTTTAAAAAATGTTTTCGTTGTTCTTTTTTATTTTAATATCTTAAAAATTTACACAAATGTCCAAAACCTTGGGTAATCTAATGGTTTTTCATTTTCTGTAACATATATTTCCAAGAATATATTTAGAAATTATTAAAAAACACCAGAAATTTTGCTATAAATACCCACACATTTCAGCATTCCAATTCAATTCCAATCCATTATAAGAAAATTTCAAATGATATTTCCTCCAAAGTATTCTCCCAAGGTGTACATTATCCTCTATGGTTTAAATCCTTATGATTTAAGACCAACACTTCAAGGTAATGGAAGTCTCTTCCTATTATTTTATATTCAAGAATTTTTTATTACATATTCTAAATGCAATGTTATATTATTTTCTTATGAATTTGATAAATAAATTACTACAAAGATAATTATTTATCAATTGTATTCCTTAAATATCTATCATTACACCATTTTCTAAAACCACATTTTATATCCACGATGCTGCTGAATTAACTTCTCAAATGTACCTATTTTACATGAGAAATTATCATTTATTTTCTTTTTTTAAATAAAAAAACTCTTCCATTTACATTTATATTATTATATATGTTAAAATTATTTATTTATTACATTATTTAAATATATGAAACCAATATTTATATTTCATGGGTTAAAAATGATGTAATGATTGCCTCTTTATGCACTTTTGTGTGCAATGATTTTGATAACAAACATATTATTTATCCTCCATCGGTTATTAATGAAATTATTTATTTTGATATAATGGTCTCCCATAAATTAATACATATGTATAGTGAACTCTGATATTTCTCATATGCATTGGGTAAATAATTTAATCTATATAGATGACATGTTTTTGATTCCATAGTAAATAATCATTCTAATTTTAATTTATGACAACATGGATATAAAATGTGGTGATAAGATAATGAATGTCTCATTTCAATTTTTTATCGACATTTCAATGTCATGATTCACATTTTTTTATTTTTAAATGCTTCACACTCTCTTTTTCATTCCATAAAATTATGCCTCAATTTCTAATTAGTACGCCTAATGATCACATGTTATATGTATCCCGTGACTATTCCCTCATCAGGACTCATGCTCACCCATTTCCTTTGATTTATCTCCCTAGAATATGAGATGCAGTAAAATTAACCTAGGGTGAACCCATGAAGATGTATTTCAAGTGGATTTAGAATAATTTTTAATATATTTATGTATTTAATTTCTAATATTCAAGAAACTAAGATTTAAAAGATCATATCTTTTGTTTCATGTAATGAAATGTTTACGTAATAAATGGATGGGATGCTATATAGATAATGAAATCATCCATTCATGATCTATGTAATGTGAGCATACTTATATAGTACTGTTAAGTATAAATCCACCACAAATCTATATAGATATACCCCATATAAGTTTTTGTTGACTATTTAAAAATATCTGTCCTTTTTCTTTTTATAAATTGAATCATAATTTTCTAAAACAGGTTGATAATAGAGACATAAAATGATTGTACGAACACACTAGTTTTAGTATAAATTCATTATGTCAAATGATTGTATAGGGCTTGTCAACAATATTCCCACTATATATCAACATGACCTATCATGAGAATAAAAATATATAATTATCTATGTGATATGAATTGAATTTGAAGTAATATGGGAAATACCATTTAAGTATTAACTAACATTTTAACTATTAGAAACCTCTTTCATCAATGAAAAATATCCCATATGCTTGCGAAAGTCAAGTTAATCTTATATGATTAATATGATTCAAGAACATTGTCCTATTCTAACAGGGATAAAATCCAAAAAAAAAAAAAAACATAAACCAAAAAAATTAAAACCCCATGTTCTTTAAGGTATGAGGACATAATACCACCATATCATCATTAGTGAAATAAAATATCCTTTTAACTCATAACTCCAAGAGAAAATGTGTTTTAATGAACCAGTTTGATAATGATCAGAAGCTCAAACATATTCATATATCACTTGACCTCCATCTCCCCAAATTCGAAGGTAAATCTATGATAATTTATCTTCCATCAGTTACATAAATTATTTCATACTACTTGATAAAATCATCACATTTGATCACTATATAGTAAAAAGATCATATATATACTATAACATAGGAACAATTCCCCACATACTAGATATTTTCCACTAGGAATGGATGTCCAGGGTAGTAGTGTGAGGATAAAATTACACCATATTAGAGTGTGAAATAATAGACAATGTAACCCAACAATAGCCATGAATAATATATAATTAGGGCACATGAATGAAATAAACAATATAACAATCAATGATAAATGAAATTTATTATAAAATCATATAGACTCAACATTTCACAACTGAAATGACTGAACATATACAAAAAATAAATAAATGATATAAAAGAGTTGTGGCTCTATGTAGTCCAAGATCCTCACATATTCCCCCTCTCCAAATCCCACTTGACATTTATTTATTGAAAATAGTACTTTGGGCATATGTATATCCTAAACATACCAACAATGAACTCTACAATGGTTCCCAAGATCCATAACCTCCCATATAGTGTGTGTGTATAACTCGACAGGGAACCACCAACACGACCTCATAATACATGTAGTTAATTTAGTGTAAAAATGATATACACTCAACTAAATTACACAAGAGTCACTCTATATGTGTAAATAAATGATCGCTATAAATCATTGAGTTCTAAGACCACACCTAAATATATTGTGCTGAATTTTTGTGGTTCTAGAGTGTCTCTATGAACAAGTGATCTCCTAGGTAATTTATATCAATACTTAGAACATGAGAATCCACCTGGGGGAAATATACTCATCCATAGAATCACTTTGTAACAAACCCATGGGGAAATATTCTCCTCCTAAATCATGAGTATCCAATTGAGAGAAATATACCAATCCATAGAACCACTATAAAATATACACCTACAAAAATATACCCATACCAAAAAAATAAGAATTCATCTTTGGAAAATATACCTATACAAGAATCCATACATAACCTAGGTGGTAGATTTACAGGAACATTCATAATCAAAACCCTAGGGGGATGCATCCCTTAATCCGAAATAGGTACTAGAACATAATTAGCATATGATACATATCTCACATGGAACCAGAACTAATTCATCTCATGCATCACACACACAAATATATGAAACTAATTTATCTAGAAAAAATCCTCCTTGAACATCTTATATCATGCATCCTGGGTATCCCACACTGGAACCTCAAATATGTCAAAAATACTTGTGGGAACATACTCTTGGAACCGAATAAAAGAACACATGGGTTATCCACTTTATCACACCTATCTCATGTAATTTGGATGGGACTATCTGTGCATGAGCCACTATCATCACTACAACCTCCCAAAACTTAGATAACCTATTCAATTTATAGGTGAAAACCAAAATCATCACTACCCATTTCCCGTATACACCCTTACATTAGTAAAAATGTCATTAGTGTACCCACTTGGGTCTCCTTAGTATTATTATTTATTTGTTACTCCATATCATATCCTCTTTCATATTACCATATCTCAGTTTGGAACCAACCACTCATAAGGTATCTTGTCACTCAGTATCATCATATTCACATTGTGACCTACATTCTATATAATCTATATCACATTATCCATAGCAGTTAGATCAAATATAGTGACCCATGATAAATAAACTCAAATAATACATTAATTTTATGATTTAAAAAATAAATATAAAAAAAACCACAACTCAATGTCTTAATGGTTATTGTCTTGGAAATTATCTATTTAATGTTATTATTTTACTATAATTGTAAACATTTCACCAAAATGACACTCCATTTTCCCCCTCTATAGAACTCTAACATAGTATAATCATCTTCATAACCCATATAATGTGAACATAAGAAAAAGTTTATCTTAGATTCTATGTTATGATAAATCATACCTTAATTTATCAGATCATAAATATAATGGAATCCAAGAGGAGATAATAAATATCTAATTTAAATATCAGTATACAATATATGATAATTAAAAATCATTTAAGAGAAACATATGTTTAGAAAAATGTCAATTTCAAAAAATTAATGTCATAAAATTAACCAAAATAAATCTCAACAATCATAACTCTTGTGATCTTGGTCTAATAGTGTCAAATTTTTTTAAAAATAAGCTGTAATATATAAACATGGCATATATTAAAAATGAAACACATCATAGAAATGTGGAATTATAATAAAAACAACATGAAAATGGGTAATAACCATTAGAATAGAAAGAAATTGTGATAAAATTTTTTATACACACACATTTGTTAACAAACTCATTATGTCCACACCTGAAATTGTTAGAAAACACATTATACACATTCCTTTGTGAAAAATATTATTATGCCCACTCTGTACTATCCCATGATATATAAACATAAATTTTTTTTGGCGGTGTTATAGCACCCCACCCACCATCATTGATACATACATGTGAAAATTTAAATTTATAATCATCATATCATAGCAAACCCATGGAAAAAATTTAATTATTAAATATTTAAAAACCATCACATTACTTGAACATAAATAATCCTATGTTATCAAAATCTAGTTTTTTGAAAGTAATAGTGTTATAGTTTTATATATTATGAGATCAAAATATCACTTTCTGAGAGATAAAACATGGATGGAAAATAGAACAAAAAATAAAAAAGTTTTCACAACACAATTTAAACATTGTTATAAAAGATGATGTGGAAATTACTTTAAAAATCTTTTTTTATATGGGATAAAAATGAATCTAGAAACCATACAAATTAACTATCTTTGAAATGAAAACAAAAATCAAATAAAAAAATATGGGGTATTTAATAATGAAAATAAATTTCATTTTTAATCAATATAGGCCAATTTAAAGAAAATACTACTTTGTGAAACTATAATGGATCATATTTTTATACACAGATATCACATCTCGAGAGATAAAAATTCAATATGTTTTACAAATACATGCCCACAGACCAAAAATTTTTCCTCTATTGGGAGGCTAGATACCCAATATTCTTAATTCATGAGTGATCTTAAATATATCCCCTAAATATCATACCATTTAGTACACTTCGTAGACAAACCCTAGTAAAATCATTTATTATATCATGGGTAATGGAAATATAAGAAAGGGTTATTGTAGATGATTAGTATAGGGAAACATGGAATATATGATCTAATGATCACATGAAATCTTAAGATATGTATAAGTGTATTATATTCTTAATAAAACCCACAACTCTCATAAAATATCTATCAGGTTTCATAAACATCATCCATGTCACAAAAAATCATTATTTCAAAAGTCCTGCACCATAAGAGTGGGAAATCGTTATAAATCAATCATGAACAATATGTTCATGTCATTTATCATTGGCACATTCATATGTATAGAAAACATTTCACATGTCATAGTTAACATCTTTTAAGATAAAATAATAATTGATAAATAATCAAACCTTATTTCTTTTTTCATAATGCATTAGGCTTTATCATAGGTTTCCCACTGTAGATCATGTAAATGATCTATTTCCTTTAGTGGATTAAACAAATAATTTTTTTCCATCATTATATCATGATTGATAAAACATTACAAAATAAAATTTAGGGATATATATATACTACATGTCATATAATTCATACATTTAGGTATCACAAGATCATAAAACATTAATCATTTCAAAACCCATGAAGAAAGAAATAGGTTTAATAAACATTTCATCCTAGAAGATCATGAGGTAATGATATTGGTTTCATAAACATAAATTGATTATAATCTTAATTATTAACCCTAAAAATATATATTAAGTGTGGTTCCAATGAATTATCTCCCATTAAAACATAAGAAACACAAATGTCCATTTTTTTATGAATAGAAATTCCATAAAAATATCATTAAAACTTTCTTGAGGAAAATATAATTTTCAATCAAAATAACTTATTTACAATATTTGAATGTAATAAATATTTTTGGAAAATAGTATCTTTGATAGGAACCATGAATTTTTTAAAATAACCATCAAATAATTGTGTTTTTATGATTTTATAATAATATGTTCATTCTGTACATTTTAATTTAAAGATTGTTTTCAAATTTTTTGTAAAAATTGAAAACGATATTTTTCAGTAAATGATATAATGTTAATTATAATTTTTTTTTGCAAATTAATACATGTTTATAAATATTTTGGAAATGTAATTGGATAATTGTAAAACATTATTTTAATTTTTTTTCAAACATGAATATGGTTAAAATAGGGGTTTCGACCAGAGAAAGATAGAAATTCATATATTCCATAAAAACTGTCTCTTGGTTTATTAATTTAAAAAAGTTAATATATTGAAAGGGAAGTAAGTATTCTATAGAAATAAAAATAATAGAATAAAATTGGATAGTTTCCTAAGAGGAAAATCATAAGATTTCATCATCAAAATCAAAATCATAAAAATCCCTATAAATAATGCTACTACAACATAAAAATATTTACCACATTAGTAACATAAGAATTGGAATACCAATGAATGTAATAAAAATATAAATGTATTTAAATCCCCATAAAATTTATAATAAAATTTATAAAATAAATTCATGGTAAGTATATATACCATACAACACAAACAAGAGTTAAATATGGGTTGTTCCTCACATAGATAATAGTGAGATGGAAATCCATTACACTCTTTGGTAAATTTTGAATCAAAAGCCCCAATAAATAATAAATTTAAATGAAACATTAAATATCATGAGAAAAATATAATTCATGATATAAAATATAAAATTTTCTATATATACACCTTATTAAATAATATATGTGTATAAGATAACACATGTCCCGAATTAGATAATTTGAGACTATAATCTCTTCCAATTTTGGATATATTAAACTCCTAAAACCATGAATGAATAACATAAATTAAAACTTTTAATATCATTAATATTAATATGTTCATGATATATTTGGTCATTTGGTTAGTATTTATTAAATTTTAAATAAACATGTGGTTGATATGACATATGTATTCAGAAATTAAAATGGTGACTAGATATCAGTTACATAAATTCTCACCTTCCTAGGTATATGTTTGAACATAATATATAATACAAAAAAACTCTATAATGAATAAATTAAATAAATATAGCTATATATATAAAACCATATTTTATTTACATATTACCTTTCACTACCCATTTAAGATAAGTCTTTGTGAGAACTATATTTTGGGTAATAACTACTTTATTTTTCATGTGTGATTTGGTTGAGTTTTTTGGTCATTTTAATATTATCATGGTTCTATAATCTTTATAATGAAAAAAATGATACAAATATAATATATATTAATTAAATATGTAAAAATAGTGATCCATATAATATAAAAATAGGAAATTATTTACACTGTACAAGGAGACGGTTGGTCGTACGTATGCATGAACGTTGTTTACATTTTATTGATGGATGGAATGAAATGAAGGTAAAAAGTATAACAAATTAAATGATTAATTATTATATTATATATATAATATATATAATATATATTGACTAATATTATCATTATTACCTTCCATTTAAAGCATAACTAGAAAATGATTCACATCGTTTCACCAGGTGATATTTTGTTATATACATGATAAACATAGTACTATTCCCACAAAATGGAATGTTATAATGTATAATTTATATTTGATATTATAATTATTATAAGTAAAAATAATTTTCCTAAATAATTTATATTCTTTGTGTTCATAATTATTTTCTTTTGTAAAGACCTGTAAATTTCAAGGGAAAATTTTTCTTAATTTTCTTTGGGATTTTACAAGAACACAGTTACTGACATCACCTGATTCTGAGGCTCGATGTGCCCAGAATCATTTTATGAAGTTTGGTTCGGGTACGTTCAGTTAACGAATGAGCAGGTTTTCCTTACTTTTGAACCGGTGCTCAGAATCGAATTCTGAGGGCACCGATGGAATCACAACACCAGTAATTGCTTAAGAACACCATTTCTAGAGTTGTGTTTGCTTGGGTGAGGTTTTTCAATTTTTGGGTTAACTAAAGAATAAAATAAAATAATGTGCAACAGATTTTATTTTTATTCTAAGCAGTATTAATCTAGGCATGGTGGTTGGAGTGGGACCCACTAATATCCTAACTTCTATGTAGGATATTAGTGAGGTGGGGCCCACATGAGCCCCACCCTCTTTAATTTTCCTTTTACCTCCCATGTGCTTTTAGTTAAGTAACTCACCCGCACCCCCAGTCTTAAATTCCAAGTCAACTCTCATGTTTAATCGAATTATTAAACGCCTCATTAATTGGACAACACTCGATAATTAAATCATGATCTGTTTTTGAATTTGAAAAACAGATGGCATGCGTACTAAAATAAGGAAACCCTTATTTTATTTGGTTGTTTCATTGTGCGAGAAGAATTGGGGGGAGAAAGCTCTATGTCTTGAAGTTATTCTTCCTCGACGAAGAACGCAATGAATGTAGAGCCTTCGACAACGAACTTTGTCACCGCAAAGGGGAGTTTGTCGTACTATCTTCGTCCCTCTCCACAGCACGTGAGAGATGCCATCCTCGGAAATTGACGACGCGGCGTCGTGTACTGCGACGCCAACGATTCTCTTCTCCGGGACACCTTCGACGCTTATGGAGACTTCTTCTGCGACGTTCTTTTCTCGAGATGATCTTCGTTCATCAACACCTTGAGGTATGGGGGTTTGGTTTAATTAAATCTATGTGAATTATATCCTCGACATGTTTTTAATTGTGTGAAGTTGTTTGAACTGCTAACGCGGTGGGTGCGAACCAACGAACAAGTCCAAACCAACCGTTTCTTTGTTCCTGGTGTGCGGATCGACGGGCAATGACGATGCAAGCCGCAAAGGTGTTTTGAGGACTTCGCAGTGAAGAGATAGTCCCGAGAGGACCGCTGGCAAAGGCAGCAGGGAAAAGGGACCACCGAAGCATGTATGATGATCCACGGAAGACCTCGCCGGTGCGCCACGCCGGCACGGCGGTGCCAGCGGCCGGAGGCGGCAGGAAGGACTTCCGTGGCGGCATGTGGCTGGTCCTATGGCCGCGTGGGATCGAGGGCGATGTGGCGCCGGGCCGCATCTGCTGGCAAGGAACGACCCCCACGGGGGGGGGGACAATCAAGGGGGAAATCACCCCCATTGCACGGATGCTCAGCCGGCGCCGAGCCGACCTGCTCGGCCAGCGCTGAGCCACCCCGGGACGGACCATCCGCACCGGGCCCTGGCCTAGCTGGGCCACGCCGGCCGGACCAGGCCCAGACCCCCCATTTTCAGACTACTTTTGGTCTTTTTCCCATAACATGAGCTACGGACCTCTGACCGACGAACCATCAGTTGCGTAACGATCCTTGGATCGGGAAGGTCGTTCCGGTATACTACACTGAAGGTTTTGGAGAACTTTGGGTACAGTCGGGTTGGTTCGAACACGAAACCAACCGGGGCCTCGGAGCGGAAACGCTTATAACTTGAGCTCCGGACGTCCGATTGACATGTCGTCGACTTTTTTGGATTCCTGTTAGTGAGAAGGAACATTTGGATTACTACGCTCAAGGTTTGGATGCAATTCGAGTGTGTTCGGGTATGTTTTGACTTAAAAACCAACCGGGCCCCTGGAACGAAAAAGCCAATAACTCTCAGACCGGGCATCCGATTGACGCGCCGTCTGTCAAGTTGAGTTCCTCTTGTCGAGACGAAACATTGAGACACATAAACTCCGAACTACATGTCAGTTGATGTATTGACCCCTTGGATCATGGAGTGGACCCTCCTAGAATGAGCATGCTGTGTGCGGGAGCCCTAGAGCTGGCTGCGACTGCGACTGTGGCGACTGCACTAAAATCCTATGTGGGTTCGGCAGTGATGAAGACCATACTGAAATCATATGTGGGTTTGACTGAAATGAAGACTGCACTGAAATCCTATATGGATTTGGCAGCGATGAAGGCCGTACTGAAATCCAATGTGGGTTCGACGGAGATGAAGACTGCACTGAAATCCTATGTGGGTTCGGCAGCGATGAATACCGTACTGAAATCCTATGTGGGTTCAATGGAGGCGAAGACTGCACTGAACTCCTATGTGGGTTCAGCAGCAATAAAGACCGTACTGAAATCCTATGTGGGTTCGACGACAATGACTACTTTTCTTGTATCCTATGTGGGTCTGGTAGTGTCTGACTCTGTTCTTGCTATCCTATGTGGGTCTGGCAGAGTAGCTGGTTTAGTATCCTACGTGGGTCCCAACGTAGATGAATTAGTGGCTATATCTGATCATCTCTATCACCGAAGAAGTATACCTGTTTGAGCTGACTCTTGAATATTAATCATTATCTTCGATATGATTGACTTGCTTTCCTATGTGTATTGTGTTGTGCTTTCCTGTTTGGATTGGGTTGTACTATCATGTGTGGACGTGATCTAACTTTTTCTCGGGCATTGGAGCCAAACTGGAATTGATGACTTAGGTATATATATGGGAATATACCTAAGTAGTGTTGGTTTTTATTTCGTGATTGTATCTTTCTTTTTTGGATTATCATTTGTGGATTCTGGGAGACCATCGGGGTCTCGGGGTCCCTACTGAGTAGCGTATACTCACCCTTGCATGGGCTATGCCCACACTACATTGTGTTGGATGCAGACGACAGACAGTGCTGATTGTGGTAGAGGCTAGAGGAGCAGTCAGTACCTGGAGGTGGACTACTAGGCGGGACATACAAGAAGCAGACGGCTGGACCCGAGGATCTGATGTGGATATTTATACCCAACCTTCAGGTGGGACTACTAGTGGACGGGTCGACGTTGCTGCTTTACTTTCAATTGTTGTACTTTCATTATAGTTGTAGTTTACTTTCAGTTTGAGTTTGTATTCTGGACCACTTAATTTTCCGCACTTACTTGTACTCAGTTTTACTTAGTGTTTACATCTTCTTGCTTACCCTGGGGTGTTTGTTTACTTTATAAAGGCAATGTCTTCCCCTTTTGTCGGGATTTACACCTTGGTGCTAGTCACCAGCCCCTGGCCTATAGGAGGTGGGCTTGGGGTAGTAACGGCACTGGTTCCGAGGACGGGTCGTGAAAAATTGGTATCAAAGGAGTTCGGTTCTACCACAATACTCTGGACTCTGATCTTTCTTCTATGTGAAGCAATAGTGTTAAGGGTATTAAGTGTGGTTATCCGTCCAGGGAGACCAGTGTTGGTGCGGTGGCCAACATATCCGTACACCAGGACCCTGACTTCTGATTTCCGACTCAGTGTATGAAATCATTGATTGCGTGTGTGTTTCAAGAGTTTTCATTGTGATTACTTTGTGTCGGCTCACCAGGTATACTGTTTGACCGTGGCACACCTGTTTCTTTTCAGGATTTCCCCACAATGGCAACCATCTAGGGTTCCAAGCGTTGTGCGAGATGACAACCCACCGAGCGACGAAGCCTTGGTGTAGGGCCCTTTGACAGTGGAGGCACCGACGGTACCTCTACCCACCGAGCCACCGATGCTACCAGCCGCTGACATTGCATGTCGCCTTAGTGCACTGCATGAGTTTCAACGTCAGAGACCGCCCAGGTTCCGCTGGGAGATGGACCCTCAGGCAGCCGAGGTTTGGCGGGAGGCGGTTGTGTGAGTTTTCAGGTTAGTGGTGACACCATCTGACCTCATGGTGATCCTCGCGGCGAGCCTCTTGTACGCAGCAGCAGGCCGATGGTGGGGCTTGATTCTCCGGGTGCACAAAAAGGCATCTCTCCTCTGGAAAGACTTTGAGAGCCTCTTCTGCTCGGAGTTCTTCCCAGCCACCCTCCATGCGGTGCGCATCCAGGAGCTTCTACAGCTTCGGCCTGGTAGTATGACGGTCGCCCAGTACACGGTGAGATTTAACGATCTCTCGCACTATTAGACGGACATGGTACAAGACCCATTCTTAAGGGCCAGGACCTTCGAGCAGGGACTGAGACATGAGATCAGGGCATCAATGATCTCCCTCAGCATTCCGACATAGGAATGAGTACTGGAGAGATCTCTTCTGATAGAGAGATTTCTTGCCGAGCCTACGCCAGCAGCGAGACCTACCGCAGGGTGGCACATAGTAGAGACGTCTGTAGTTGGCAGTCGACGGATGAAACAGGGGTCCATGCAGACCGGACCATCAGGAAGATGACCCCGGGACACTGGCTTAGAGGTGCAGGGCACAGGGCACAAAGCTAGCCATCCGAGGAGCAGGCAGTGCTACGCATGTGGCGGGCAAGGCCACATGGCTCGTGACTGTCCGACCCGCCGTGCAGAGGAGCAACACACGGTTGAAGGGCCACCCAGGCAGAGGTAGAGGTTCGACCATGGTGGTCCGCCGAGAGCAGGCGGACAAGGCAAGGGAGCTGGCCGAGCAGCAGGTGGTGGGAGACGCTTTGAGCCTTTACCACCACCACCACTAGGAGGTCCACCCCGGCCACAGGGAGCTGGCTGGCAGAGACATGCTCAGCTTCAGGCAGCAAAAGCCTACGACCACAGTGCGCCAGAGATGATTCGAGGTACGATCTGTGTCTACTCCACCCTTACTTCATTTATTATAGACATAGGAGTGAGTCATTCCTTTATTACTGTTGCCCTTGTTCAGAGCTCATAGATTCCGATGGAGCCTTTGGATCGATCCTTACAGCTAGAGACTCTTATGGGAGCAGACACAATGATTACACACTGGTGCCGGTAGTGTGAGCTTACTCTAGGAGGTGAGAGCTTCAGCTGTGATCTTCTTGTAGTGGCGTCGAGGCCATTCAATGTCATCTTGTGCATGGATTGGTTATCCACAGTCCATGCTCAGATCGACTGTATTAGGTGCAATGTCTGGTGTGTACGCACAGATGAGAGCAGGTTCACCTTCGCCGGTGAGAAGGGAGCCTTTGCAGCACAGGATGGAATCTCATAGAGGAGAGGACATCCCATCACTCATCAGTTGGCTAGCCTCATCCTAGTAGAAGTTGACATGCAGAGTCCAAGTTTTCCTATAGTGGTGGATGAGTATGTGGATGTTTTCCCTAACGGTGCTCCAGGACTACCTCCTCCCAGAGCGGTAGACTTCTATATTGACATGTACCCCAGGACAACCCCGATATCCACTCCACCATATCGGATGGCCACTTTTGAGCTTTGAGAGCTACGGGTACATTTGGAGGACTTGCAGAGCAAGGGATTCATCTGACCCAGTGTTTCACCCTGGGCTCCCCAATATTGTTCGCCAAGTAGGTGGACAGGAGCTTGCGACTGTGTGTCGACTATCGTCGCCTGAACCAGGTGACCGTGAGGAACAAATATCTGCTACCAATGATTGAATACATCATATATCAGCTCAAGGGAGCATGGTGGTTCACAAAGATAGACCTTAGATCAGGCTATCATCAGCTCAAAGTTCGAGAAGAGGACATGCAGAAGACGGCCTTCAGATGTCGGTATGGCCACTATGAGTTCTTGGTTACGTCTTTCGGCGTAACCAATGCTCCAGCAGTGTTCATGAGTCTCATGAACAGGATCTTTCAGCCATACCTTGATCGATTTGTCATGGTCTTCATCGAAGACATATTGATATACTCAACCACTGAGGAGGAGCATGCCTACCACTTCGGGTTATACTAGACACGCTCCCAGAGCACCAGATTTATGGAAAACTCTTGATGTGTCAGTTCTGGATATGTGAGGTCCACTTCTTTGTACATTCCATCTCTGAGGCGGGAGTTGTGGTGGATCCTGCGAATATCGAGGCAGTTCTTGCTTGGGAGCCACCCAGGAGAGTGACGGAGGTGCGGAGTTTCTTGGGTCTAGCTGGGTACTACCAGAGATTTGTGCCAGACTTTTCCAGAGTTGCAGCACCACTCTCAGCTTTGACGAAGAAGGGGAAACCCTTCGTGTGGTCATACAGATGTCAGTAGATCTTCCAAGATCTGAGATAGAGATTGACCAGCGCGCCTATCTTGAGGCTACCGGAGGAGGGAGTAGGGTACGTAGTCTACTACAATGCATCAGGGACCGAACTCGGATGTGTCCTGATGCAGGAGCAGGCCGTGATCGCCTATGGATCACATCAGTTGAGGTAGCATGAGTAGAACTACGCTACCCATGAACTGGAGTTATCAGCAGTGGTCTTTTCTATGAAGATGTGGTGACACTATCTGATGGGAGAGTGCTTTACAGTCTACTATGACCACCAGAGTCTCAGGTACATCTTCTCGCCGAAGGACCTGAATCTGAGACAGCGGCGATGGCTCGAGTTCCATTAGGACTATGAATTTGAGATAGTCTATACTCCTGGGAAGGGGAACGTAGTAGCCGATGCTCTTATCAGGAGGACGGGCATCCAGCTACTCGGGGAGGCGACGGAGCAGCTATCCGCCTTGCAGACATCCTTTGTGGATAGAGATGGATCAGCCTTTCTTCAGTCACTCACAGTCACTCCTCCACAACTACAGCGGGTCAGAGAGGCATAGCGTAGGGATGCTGACTGTGAGACGCGGCATGCGTAGATAACCTCAGGACAGGAACCTGATGGATTCTCCGTAGGAGGAGGGAATGATGTCGTTTTTAGAGGACGTACCATGGTACCAGCTGCTTTTCAGGAGGCGGTGCTGAGAGAGTTTCACACTTCCCCTTTAGCGGTACATCCAAGAGTGGCGAAGATGTACCAGGATCTCAGACGATAGCACCGTTGTCCAGGTATGAAGACGGTTGTGGAAGAGTTTGTTTCTCGATGCCTCACCTGCCAGTAGGTGAAGGCAGAGCACCAGGTACCAACAGGCTTGGAATATCCCTTAGAGTTCCCGGAGTGGAATTGGGATATGATATCTATGGATTTTGTGACTGGACTTCCACGTACTTCCAGAGGTCACAACTCTATCTGGGTGATTGTCGACCGACTCACCAAGTCGTCCCACTTCATACACATTAGATAGTAGGGCTGAGTAGAGAGTTTGGGACGTCTCTACATTTAGGAGATTGTACGGCTTCATGGTGTTCCATCATCTATCATATCTGATCGAGATGCTCACTTTACTTCCCAGCTTTGGATGGTGTTGCAATAGAATTTGGGATGCAGCTACGTCTGACCACCGCCTTTCACCCTCAGACAGATGTTCAAATAAAGAGGACCATTCAGACACTCGAGGACATGCTTCGTGCATGTTTCCTCAACTTTGGTCGCAGCTGGGAGAACCACCTACCCTTGGTGGAGTTCGTGTATAACAACATCTACCACTCCACCATCGGGATTACACCATTCGAGGAATTGTACGGTCGGCCTTGAAGATCCCCTATGTGCTGCATAGACCCTGGGGAGTCAGCACTTGTAGGACCAGAGATGGTCCAGGCCACGACGGAGAAAGTCCAGGTCATCCAGGAGCGGATGAGGACAGCTCAGAGCTAGTAATGGTCTTATGATGACAGGAGGCAGAGGCCACTGGAGTTTGAGGATGGGGACCACGTCTTCTTGCAGGTCTCACCTCGACATGGATTAAGGAGATTTGGCCGAGACGACAAGTTATCTCCGCGCTTCATCGGACTATTCCAGGTCCTCAGCAGGATAGGCGAGGTGCCTTATCGCATGGCTCTACCACCTCAGTTGCACCGGGTGCACGGCGTCTTCCGCGTATCCCACCTGAGAAGATACGTGCACGACCCGGTGCATATCATCGACCATGGGGAGGTTGACCTTGACGATGGGGAAACCTTTTCGGAGGTCCCAGTGGAGATCGAGGATGATAGGAGCGGGTCCTACATGGATAGTTGATACCTCTAGTGCACATCAGGTGATAGCACGGGAACCTTCATGAGAGCACTTGGGAGCGGGAGGCTCAGATTCGTGCTCAATACCCACATTTGTTCCCCTAGTTTATGATGTATCTTTACGGGGATGTAAAGCCCTGAGGTGGGGGTAATGTAAAGACATGTAAATTTAAAGGGAAATTTTTTCTTAATTTTTTTTGGGGATTTTACAAGAATGCAGTTAATGATGGAACCAGATTTCGAGGCCTGGTGTGCCCTAAATCAATTTTCAAATTTTGGATCGGGTACGTTCAGTGAACGAATTAGCAGGTTTTCCTAACTTTTGAACCGGTGCTCGGAATCGAATTCCGAGGGCACCGATGGAATCACAGTACCTGTAATTTATTAAGAACGCTTTTTCCAGAGTGGCGTTTTCTCGGGTGAGGTTTTTAAATTTTTGGGTTACCTAAAGAATAAAATAAAATAATGTGCAACATATTTTATTTTTATTCTATGCAGTGTTAATCTAGGCATGGTGGTTGGATTGGGACCCACTAATATCCTAACTCCTAAAGTAGGATATTAGTGAGGTGGGGCCCACACAAGCCCCACCCCCTTTTATTTTCCTTTTACCTCCCACGTGCTTTTAGTTAAGTAACTCAACCGCACCCACCCTCTTAAATGCCAAGTCAACTCTCAGGTTTAATATAATAATTAAATGCCTCATTAATTGGACAGTGCTCGATAATTAAATCATGATCTGTTTTTGAATTTCAAAAAATGATGGCATGCGTAATAAAATAAGGCAACCCTTATTTTATTAGGTTGTTGCATTTTGCGAGAAGAATTGGGGGGAGAAAGCTCTAAGTCCTAAAGTTCTTCTCCCTCGACAAATAACGTGAATAACGCCGCACCTTCGACGAAGAACTCCGTCACCGCAAAGGGGAGTTCGTCGTACTGTCTTCTTCCTTCTCCACAGCCCGTGAGAGACGCCATCCTCAAAAATCGACGACGTGGCACCGTGTACCGCGATGCTGACGATTCTCTTATCTGGGATGTCGTCGACGCTTACGGAGACTTATTCTGCGATGTTCTTTTCCCGCGACGATCTTCGTTCATCAACACCTTGAGGTAGGGGTTTTTGTTTAATTAAATCTATGTGAATTATATCCTCGACATGTTTTTAATTGTCAGAAGTCGTTTGAACCGCTAACGCGGTGGGTGCAGACCAATGAACAAGTCTGAACCCACCATTTCTTTTTTTCTTGGTGTGCGGATCGACGGGCGATGACAAAGCAGGCCGCAATGGAATTTAGAGGACTTCATAGTGAAGAGTCGGTCCCGGGAGGACCGCTGGCGAAGACGGCAGGAAAAACGGACCACCAGAGCACGTCCGGTAGTCTGCAGAAGACCCCACCGGCGCACCGCGCCGGCACGGTGGCGTTGGCGTGCCTCCGGGAAGGACCTCAGCGGCTGAAGTCATGGCGGAAGGTGGCTAGCCCCGCGGCCATGGGGGAGCAAGGTCGACGCGACGCCGGGCCGCGACCGCTGGAAAGGAACGACCCCCACACGGGGGGGCTGCATCGGTAATCAAGGGGGTATCCGCCCCCTTTGCACGGCCGCTCGGCTAGCACCGAGCCGCCCCGGGCCGGACTGGCCGCACCGGGCCGGGCCGCGCCCGACCGGGCCCAGACCCCCCATTTTCAGACTACTTTCTGTCTTTTCCCCATAACTTGGGCTACAGACCTCCGACCGATGCACCATCAGTTGTCTAGCAATCCTTGGATTGAGATGGTCGTTTCAGTATATTATACTCAAGGATTTGGAGAGCTTTGGTTATGGCTTGGTTGGTTCGAACACGAAACCAACCGGGCCCTCGGAGTGAAAACGCTTATTACTTGAGCTCCGGACGTCCGATTGATGTGCCGTCGACTTTGTTGGATTCCTCTTTGTGAGAAGGACTTTTTGGCTTACTCCACTCGAGGTTTGGACACAGTTGGAGTTTGGTAGGGTAGGTTTTGACTTAAAAACCAACCGGGCCCCTAGAACGAAAAAGCCAATAACTCTCAGACCTGGCGTCCAATTGACGCGCCGTCTGTCACATTGAGTTCCTCTGGTCGAGACAGAACTTTGAGATACATCAACTCTGGAATACGTGTCAGTTGATGTATCGACTCCTTGGCTCGTAGAGAAGACCCTTCCGGAACAAGCATGCTGTGTGCGGGAACCCTAGAGCTGGCTGCGACTGCAACTGTGGCAACTGCACTGAAATTCTATCTGGGTTCGGCAGCGATGAAGACCTCACTGAAATACTATGTGGGTTCGACGGTGATGAATACTGCACTGAAATCAAGAGTGGGTTCGGCAGCGATGATGACCGTACTGAAATCCTATGTGGGTTCGATGGAGATGAAGACTGCACTGAAATCCTATGTGGGTTCGACAACGATGAAGACCGTACTGAAATCTTATGTGGGTTCGACGGAGGAGAAGACTGCACTGAAATCCTATGTGGGTTTGGCAGCGATAAAGACTGTACTGAAATCCTATTTGGGTTCGACGACAATGACAACTATTCTTGTATCATATGTGGGACTGGCAGTTTCTGACTCTATTCTTGCTATCCTATGTGGGTCTGGCAGAGTATCTTGTTTAGTATCCTACGTGGGTCCTAGCTTAGATGAATCAGTGGCGATATCTGACCATCTCTATCACCGAAGAAGTATACCTGTGTGAGTAGAGTCTTGACTTTCAATCATTATCAGCGATATGATTGACTTGCTTTCCTATGTGGATTGTGTTGTGCTTTCCTTTGTGGATTGGTTTGTACTATCCTGTGTGGACGTGATCGAACATGGGCTCAAGCGTTGGAGACAAACTGGAATTGATAACTTAGGTATATGTATGGAAATATACCTAAGTAGTGTTGGTTGTTACTTCGTGATTTTATCTTTCTTTTGTGGATTATCCTTTGTGGATTCTGGGAGACCGTCAGGGGTCTCTGGGTCCCTACTGAGTAGCGTATACTCACCCCTGCACTGGCTATGCCCGCACTATGTTGTGTTGGATATAGACGACGAATAGTTCTGATCGTGGTAGAGGTTATAGGAGAAGTCATTACCTGTAGGTGGACCACTGGGCGGGACATACACGGAGTGGACGGCTGGACCCAAGGAGCTGAGGTGGCTATATGTACCCACCCTTCAGGTGGGACTACCAGTGGACGGCTCGACGTTGCTACTTTACTTTCAGTTGTTGAACTTTCTTTCTAGTTGAACTTTACTTTCAGTTTGGGTTTGTATTCTAGCCCACTTACTTTTCCGCACTTACTTGTACTCAGATTTTCTTAGTGTTTACTTCTGCTTTCTTACCCTGGGGTGTTTGTTTACTTTATAAAGGCAATCCCTTCCGCTTTTGTCAGGATTTACGCCTTGGTGCTAGTCGCCAGCCCCTGGCCTATGGGAGGCGGGCTTGGGAAAGTCACAACATGGATTCCGAGGACGGTTCGTTACGTCTTTCCTAACTGGCAGTAGTGTAAAATGAAATATATATATACAAGAGGTGGAAGTCCATTTAAACAAAATCAATGTTTTTAATTCCCATTTTGTTAGAGAAGGATAGGTTGATGTTATAAAATTATAATATTACATCTATTTAAACTTTATAAACTTGTGTTATTATAATATTTTAATTTAATAACATTTGAAGCTGTTGGTAGAGTAAATAAAATAGAAATGCTCGATAGATAACTATACCACAACTATAGAGAACCTCTGTAGGTTTACATGAAAAGGAATTATAGGATTGAATTATGATAAAAATGTATCTAGTATGTGATGATGAATTTAATACATGTATTTGAGTATGTTTTTTTTGGATCCATGTGTTTTTATAAATTTGAATAAGAGAGGAGATTGTGTGCCTATTTATAAGAAGTGGTGAGGACACACATCGAATGTTTGAAAGGAATAAAGTGTATCCATACTTTTTATGTATAGGAAGTACCAAAAATAGATAATTATCAATCCCTTTATGATATACGGTCTATATATGGAAATTAATTGGGTTTTTAGGTTTATATGCCATATTACCTGCAATATTTTTATTATAACCCCCTAGGGAACCCATTTGAACCTTAATCACACTAATTTATTTTTACAGTATTTAGAATTCATTTTGTACCAAAATTTTGATGAAATAATTTTATAATGATAATTATTTTTATTCTAAATATGGAATCCATTTGTTTAAATTCCATTAAAATTAGTTTATATATTTAATTTTATATTAAACATGAAGATGTGATGAAAATATAGTATTTAAATGATAAAATTCATATAAATATAAAAAGTTTTAATATAGAATGGAAAAATAAATTTGAATCCAATTACCTATATTGGTTTAATTATAATATAATAAAACTAATTTTATCTTTAAAATATTTTTAATCAACTTGAAATATATGATCTAAACAAAAAGGTAGTTTTTAATAGAAATCAAAATTTTCCACTGTTCACTAAAAAGTAATCCTTTTTAGTAATTTTTTAAAAAATTCACCATAAACTAATTATATAATTTCTATTAAAATAATGACTATATTTTTTTCAAAAAAAATTAATATATGTTTAAATTTTTAATTGTATCATATGTTAACAAAAATAAATATAAATCCTTTTTGTGAAAAAATTATTTTTGATGTGTATAAAGACATTACTGAAAACAGTGTTCTAATTTAAAAATGAATTTTATTCATCTAATAAAATGATAAATAATTTTGAAAAAAACTGCATTATTTTTTTTACCACCAAATTTAATGTATAGGTTATAATGGTTAATAAAAACTAAAGTAAATATTTCATATCGTAATTTTTTTAAAAATGGTCTTGTGTGTAATAGAATTTATTAAATTTATTAAATCACTTCAAAACAATATAAATAGCTCAATTTTTACATTCAACCCCCTAAAAATTTAATTTCATCATTGAAATTTTATCACTATGATACAAACAACTAAATATTTTCCTGGTTTATCATATACTCTATTTCCCATGGTGCATCCCCATGTTGGTGGTTTTTTCATAAAACCTTGACCAGGTCAGTGGTATTGTTATATTGAAATTTATCTCTATAATCAAGAATATCTACCAATTATTCCTATTAATAAAGATCATTTTCAAGGTTTATGAAGCCTTAGTTTAGTAAAAGTTATGTATCAGGTATGTACGTACTTAGGAGAGATACATGAAACACGTCATGGACATGAGAGAGGTTCGATGGAAGTGCCAAGTGATAAACAGTTGTCCCTACTCAATTAAGAATATCGAAAGGAAAAATATACCTTATTATAAAAATCCCAATTTCTATAATCTCATTACATTATTCCGTGGATTAATATTTAGAATAACATTCTCACCAACAAAAAATTCATAATCACACAGATAATTGTCATGATGAATATTCTGTTGACTCTCAGCTGCCATGTTGTTTTATTAAATGGCTCTAACATTCTATACCATTTTCATAGACAATTTCAATCCTAATAGATTCCTTCATTTAACATAATCTGACCATATTGGATTTCTAAACTTAAATCTATAAAGGACTTCATATAGAGCCATCAGAATGACTGAGTGGTTACAGTTTGGAAAGAAAAATTAGCCAGATAAAGGAGTGGATACCAACCACCTTTGAAATACATAAAATAATGTAAAGATCCGAATCTGGAGCCACACAACTGGTGCACCATACCCAGTTCGCGACATGACCTCGAACACATTTTCCCAAATGCCAGAGGTTTCCGACTAGCAGTGAGGGACTTGGTGAGTCATTGGGGAAACTATGCCCCCATTTAGTAAGGTATACAAGGGAATGGAAATAACGGTCAACAGCGGAAGCAGTAACAACATATAATAATAGAAACTAAATAGTGGAAACAATGAATATATATTAATGATGATAGCGATGCAGCATATAAAAGTATCTAAGGAAAGAACCAATCACAAAAACGTGCTGACATACAACTGAGAAACAAAGTATGAAAATTAAACAGCAACTCTAGCATCATTGAAAGCCTAAGCTCGGTCTTATGCTCTCCATCTCCAACCAGAAATCATGTACCTGAATTAGACGGGCCAAAGTCCCTATCCACACATACATCCATATAACCTGTTTGGGATGAAAGGAAGGACCCAAACAGGGTGTGAGACTAATCCCAGTAGGCAACCACCACAAGATATGTGACTTATTCTCAATTGGAAATATAGAATAAGTAAAGGAAATAAATACAGAAGAGAAACATGAGTACACTAAAGAAAAAAATCCAACCAATCTCCATTTACAATTATTTATTAATTTATTTTGATCATTTAATTGTTATCCAAAGAATCTTGCAAACCACTCTATATTCCCAAGGGATAATAAGTAACACAACATGTATCTCAGCAGACTACTTAAACAACAAGTAGTACAAAACCCAAGCATGTTCTATGGCTTGGTGGACTCGTCACAATCTACCAAAAAAATATACACACTGACTCTCTGGGTGGATAATACTGGAAGACCCCTCTAGTCATGTAATCCTATAAAGGCACAAACACTCTGGGAAGCTCTCACAGTCAATTCCCATTTGGTCATGCAACGATAGCTAAAGACTCTCTGAGGAAGATCTTCTATCTAATTCCTCCTCTGGTCTCAATGAGAGTGTAAAATAATGAAACTCTTAGGAAGAATAAAGTACAATTCTTGTAGGTCCTACATATTAATCTAATTCCAACATACCACTTAGGGAAGCACTTAATCATCTATTCCCTCTTTGGTCTCCTGCACCAGGTTCTCAGATCCTTGAGCAGTCCAGTCATTCGTAATAGACTATCATCATCCCTATTTAAGTTCAAAAAATTACTTGGCTAATAGCTACAAAGAATAAAGGCATATAAATAGTAGCCAATACATGCAATCAATTATGTCAATGTAAGAAAACAATGCAATAAGGTCTGCCTCACACGCAACCTAATCCAAACGGCGATAAACAACCAAAACAAGGGAAAGACAGATGGGGTGATCCTCAAAAATGCTAACAAGAAATCATTATTCATCTAATTGCTTAAAACACACAAGCTATATAAGGAAGATAATAATTCAGTATCAAAACCCTAACCTGAGATACCCGATACATGGGTATCCAACACTTTTGCACAAAAACTCAAAGACATTCAAGTAAGGAAAAAACCAACTACCTAGATCCTAGTATATTGTTATACTTGATCCTTGGCTGATGAATCTGCCTAGAATGGAGTAGATCTGAAAAAATGTCTAAAATATTCAACCTATGATATCTCTCATACGAGAAATAATCAGGAAACATGGCCAAAGAAGAACCAAGAACTCATCACTGTGATTCTATTGAAACAAACGACATTCAATTTGGATAGTTGCTGACGGATCAGTAGCTCGGAGGAGATCTCTAGCCGTACCCTCACTCTCTGTTGAAGAATCTAGAGTAGAAGATGTTCTTGAGGTTATGACGTGACCCTGGTCTATTTAACAAAATAAAAATAAAGTACACAGCATGTACTTATGAAATACATGGATTGTAATTGCCTTTTTTGTACTCCGCATTAAGCAGCCTCCACAACACCCCTATATGGTTGTGTGTGTGGCCATGACACGACCAACACACGGCCATGATCGGCATCAAGGTACACAACGTATACTTAGAAAATTTCTAGATTCTCATCTTTTTCCCAAAATTGACTAGAAAAGGAAAAACAAACCTGAAAAAGTGGGTCTGGGTTCTTAGAAACTTACCCCTTAAAAAAATTCATCCACGAATTCCCCTAACTAGGTGTTGAAGAAGAAACCTCAAACAACTCTGACCACTGTTATTACATATTGGCCTCCCTCTCCCAAGTCTCATCTTATACATGGTCATTCTTCCATAGCACCCGTACCAGAGGAACATACCGACCATGGAGTACCTTTGCACTACGATCAATAATCCTAATAGGATGCTCCTCGAATGATGCATCCTTGTCCAACTAAACCTCCTTATGCTGAAAAACAAGAGACAGGTCTGAGAGATAGCGTCGAAGCTGAGAAACATGGTAGACGTCGTGCATATCTTGGTACCTCTGTATTAACTGCAATCTATAAGTAACCAGCACGACTCTCTATAGAATCCCAAATGGTCCCACGTATCTCGATGAAATCTAACCCTATCTCCTGACCCTCTTATGTCCCAACCTTGGGGTAACTTGTTGTAAAACCTGATCTCCGACCGTGAACTCCAATGGTCGTCTCTGCTGATCAGCATATGATTTCAATCGATACTATGTAGTAGCCATCCTTTTCCAAATCAACTCCACCTCCGTTGTCTCAGAATCAAGTCACACTGCATGATGATATAATTGAGGCTTTTTTGGTTGGAATATACCACAAAATTCTCTCCTAGAATATAATTTCTTCAACAACTCAATTCATGAACAACTGCAACCAACTCCAGGTTGTGCGTAGGATGGTTCCTCTAATATGACCTCAACTTCGGAGATCCATATGAAACAACACAATCCTCCTGTATAAGCACCAATCCAAGGCTGATTTCGGATGCATCATAGAAAATTGTATAACTCTTTCCCGACTCCAGAAAAAATAGAATCGGTGCTGAAGTCAATCTCCCCTTCAACTCTTGAACGGATGATCTGTAGGCTTCTGACCAAATATACTTCACCCCCTTATTAGTCAAGCCCAAAAACAGTGATGCTAAGCGTGAGAAGTCCTGTATAAACCACCTGTAGTAACCATCCAGCCCTAATAAACTTCTTACCACAAATAAATTCCTCAATTTCTCCCATGTAACTAATACTCTCACCTTATATGAGTCTATTGATACTCCTGTATTTGAGATAACGTGACCCAAAAATTTAATCTGATCCATTCAAAAGTGGCATTTTGAGAGCATTGCATATAACTGATGTTCTCTCAGTGTACTCAAGATGATCTTAAGATGGGTAGAATGGTCGTGTTGAGTGTGGGAGTACACCAAGATATCATCCACAAAAACCACCGCAAAAGAATCCAAGCATGGATGGAACACAAGTTTCATCAGTGACATGAAAACTGCTGGCAAGTTCATGAGACCGAACGGTATAACAAAATACTCGTATAGACTATACTGGCTTCAGAATGCTGTAAGAGGTATATCATATGGTCTAACATGCAACTGATGATAACCGAACCACAAATCGAACTTCAAGAACACCTGGCCTCCTCGAAGCTGATCAAACAGGTCATCAATCATAGGCAAGGGATATCAGTTCTTGACCGTCAACTAGTTAAGCTTCCTATAATCCACACAAAGCCTAAGGGTTCTGTCTGCCTTCTTCGCAAACAGGACAAGAGAACCCCAAGAAGAAATACTGGGTCAGATGAAACCATTTTTCTACAACACCTCCATCTTCTTCTTGAGCTACTGCAACTCATGTGTATCCATCCTATAAATAGGAATGGACACCGGTGTAGCTCCTAGAACAGGATCAATAGAAAAGTCTACCTCATGCTCTATAGGAAAAAATGAAATGTCACTTGGAAGGAAATCCCTGAAATGATCCACCACTGGAGGAAAGTCTAGATGTGAAGTCCCCTTGTCATCCAGATATAGACTGGAAATTTGAGCTGTAACTCCACCTAGACGATGATGCTCTGGTCCCGATCTACTCATTTGGACATCGCACTAACCCTTATGAAGGAAAGATTCACCCTCTAGTGATATGAAACTCACCATGTGGTGATAACAGTCGATGAATACCCAGGAGGAAATGAGCCAGTCCATTATGAGAATGACATCATAGCCTGTCATCTCTAGGACAAAGAGGTCCCATCGAAAGTGATACCCAGCCACCTCTAGAGGGAACTACTTGCACTGACATACACTAGTCATTCTAGTCCCCAACAGAGTGTCTAGTGTCAACATGTCCTCAGAAGTATAAAAAGTCAGTCTATGGATTTCCACAGTATTCATAGAAATAAATCTATGAGAAGCTCTGATATCGAAAAGTACAGAGGATAAAACTAAGGATACTAAAATCGTACCTCAACTGTAGAAGGTCCAAGATCCTGGTCATGAAAGATCTGTTCTACCACAAAATTCAAGCCTATACCACATCCATGTGTAGCAGCCTCAGATCCATGAGCTAACCCTCCATGAGATTGACCACTACATCCACGGCCTCTACACTAGCTTGAGTGACTTGATGAACTCCATCCCCCAGTCTGCTGTGGAACTGGTAATCCCACACTTGTATGCTGTGTCGAAACTGATCATACTTCACTATTCGTTGGTAGGAGAACCCTACAAAAACGCTGCATATGACCCATCTTTCCATAAGACCGACACTCCACTGGGTCTCTTGGCCACTGGGGCTTCTTGTGACTGATTTTTCCACACTGATATCACACCACATGGTTTCCAGAAGGATGATCCCATCTAACATAAGGAATACCTCACTTCCACAGGTCACCATGTCTAGACTCTTGGTGGCGCTTCCTCCTGTCTATCTGAAATGAATCTGCCCTGGATGTTGAACCGCACTGGTCCAAAACTCCAGTCTCCCTAATATTCCTCTCCATGATAAGCACCTGGTTGACTATTAGATTTATAGAAGTCAACTGAAATACATTCACCTGTGATCTAATGTTTGGTCTGAGGCCTTCCTCAAAATTCCACGCTAAAAATAGCTCGTCATTCCCCAAAATGGGAGTGAAATTTTGTAACTCTTTAAAGCAAGATAAATACTCCATAACTGTGAGAGTACCCTGCTTTAGGTTCATGAACTCTCTAGCTCTCTTAGTCCTCATCATCGTTGTGTAGAGGTAGTCATAGATTGCATGTTGAAACTTGTCCCAAGTCATAGCCTACCAGTGCCCTGACTTTGATACCAAATCCCACCATCTCTTGGCGGAATCTCACATCATATAAGTCGCGAGATTCACTCTCATCTCCAGAGGTGTCTACAAATGCCCAATTATGGATAGAATGGCTTCTATCCATGACTCCCCAACCTGTGGTACTCTATCCACTGTGAACATGGGTGGATGTTGCTGCTGAAAACCTTGTGTCAGCTCTTCCATAGACGGGGCGTGATTCTAAGCTCCCTGGAAGGTCTGCATGAATCTCATGAAACCCTCTCTAAACTGAGCATCGACACCAGTGTCTGGAACCAATGAAAGATCCATGTCCGGAATGATAGATGGAAATACATGTAGTCTTTGATCTTCCATACCAGGTGTATGATCCTTTCCTAGTTCCTGAGGGAAAACAGGAGGACGTCTTGGTGCCATAGCTCTAAAAGGTCAAAAGCAGACTTCAGATTTAGGATTAACCAAGACAAAAAAACTGAAGGCACAAGAAGGAATAGTGAAAAGAAGGTATTCAAGTTATGCAAAACATGACTACACGACATATTATTTCCCTAAATTATGTGTTCCCTTAAGTCATTTACATGGGCATGTAATCCTACCTAAACTGGCCATGTAACACCCCAGATACACAACGTGTTATCCCAACACACGGTGTGTAATTGAATTCCCTTCCCTGCCTGAGTCCTTCTACACAGTTAAGCAACACGGCTCTCCTAAGACCAAACTAAATGTCATGTTCAAGGTATAGATGGTGTGTACTTAACAAGATTCACCTGGCCTGTGTTGTTAGTGGCACGACCTATGTACCCATCTCACACTACACGACAGTTTCTAGAAGGACACAATGTGTACTGAGAAGTCCTAACAGACAGTGGGGTTAGCGACACGTTCGGCAACATGGCTAACACTACACGATATGTTTCAGGAAGGTATGACGTGTAAGAGAAAGGATAACATCTACCCGTGTTGTTCGTGACATGGCTGGGTAGCTAGATCAAACTACAAGACATGTAAAATCTAGACACGATGTGTATGTGAAAAGATAACATGACCCGTGTCATTCGTGACACGGTCGGGGTACCTATTTCATACTACATGACATGATAAACTAGTACACTGCATGTTCCTAAAAGATTTTTCACAACCCAGTGTCCTTGCTCGCACTGTCAGTGTCACGAAAATAGACTACACGACGTGTAACCATAAAGTACACACCGTGTATTATGGTTTTTTCGGGACAGTAGACTCAGAAACTATTCTGGAGCCTATAAAACACATAATACCAACATTAAGGTGTCAAATTCCGATCTGTGAGGGACCATACTCCCCGCGAATCAATGTTTAGCATCTTTAACAATTGATATAACATGTAAACATTATAAAAACTCACGATCAACCAAATTCCGATCCTCGAGAGCCCATAACATCACTAAGACCAAAGTTTGGCATTAGTGATAAAGAAGCTCTAAAAAAATACCCTATCAACATAGCATGTATTCTATTACAGCAGCTATCACAATAGTATGCATAGCCTATCACCAATTCTATCAAAACAGCATGCAAATTCTAATTCAATTTAGATGGAATGGGAATATGCATGTCATGTGATTTTCTAAAAAGTGCCTATATGTTGCATGAGATGGAATATCTTCATCTCATCGAGTTACAAAAAAATAGAACCACAATCATATAAACAGTAACATCACAAAACAAGTGCACCACCCAATAGTTATGTCAATTAAACTGTAACATTTGGAAAACTCAAAAATTGCAATATTCGAGGTAACCTGGATTTTTCAATGTACACGGGTTCTAGAACTCCTGGGGACAACAATTTACCATTTACCTATTTCTTTCTATCCATGTATAATGTCTCAAAATAGTAAGTCAATTGAAAAGAAAGGAAAAGAACCTCCTCTGATGCCACTCTGTAACGACCCGAATCTGGAGCCACTCAACTGGTGCATCGTACCTAGTTCACCACATGACCTCAAGCGCATTTCCCATAATTCCATAGGCTTCCGACTAGAAGTGATGGACTTGGTGAGTCATTGGGGAAACTAGGCCCTCATTTGGTAAGGTATATAAGGGAAAAGAAAATAACAGTCAATAATGGAATCCACAAAAAACATATAATAAGGGAAACTAAACAGCTGAAACAACAAATATATAGCAATGATGACAGTGATGCAGCAGGTACAAGTATCTAAGGAAAGAATAAAACACAACCTCATGCTGGCATACAACTGAGAAATAATTTACAACATGTAAACAACAACTCCAGCAGCATCGCAGTCCTAAGCTCAGTTTTATGCTCTCCAGCTCCAACTAGAAATCATGTACTTGATGTAGAAGGGATATAGTCCCTATCCACACCTGCAACCATCAAACCTATTTGGGCCAAAAGAAGGACCCAAACAGGGTGTGAGACTAATCCTAGTAGGCAAACACCACAAGATCTGTGCCCTACTGTCCGTGAGTAATATAACAAAAGTAAAGGAAATAAATGAAGTAGAGAAACAGAAGTACACTAAGTAAAAACAATCATACCAATATACATTTACATTTATTTATTAATTTATTTAAATAATTTATTTATCAACCAAAGAATCTAGCAAAAAACTCTATATTACTAAGGCATAGCATGTAACACAACTAGTATCTCTACATACTACCTAAACAACAAGCAATACAAAACCCAAGCTTCTTCTATAGCTTGGTGGACTCATCACAACCAACCAAACAATACTACCACTGACTCTCTATGTGTCTCATAGTGGAAGACCCCTCTAGTCATGTAATCTTACAAAGGCACAAAAAATCTGGGAAGCTCTCACCTTCAATTCCCCTAGGGTCTTACAATGATAGATACAGAATCTCTGAGGATGCTCTTATGTCTAATTCATCCCATGTTATCGATGTGAGCATAAACTAAGGACAATATTAGGAAGAATAAAATCCAATTATTTTATGTCCTACTTATGAAACTAATTCTAACAGACCCCCTACAGAAGCACATAATCGTCAATTCCCTCTTTGGTCTCCCACACCAAGTTCTCACAGCCCTGAGCAGTCCAGTCGTGCATAATCAACTGTCAGTATCACTAAGTATGTTCAACAAACTACTTGGACAATAGATACAAATAATCAAGGAATATAAACATTAGGCAATACATTCCATCAATCATGTCAAGGTGGGCAAACAATGCAACAAGGTCTACCTCACAGGCAACCTAATCCAAATGGAGATAAACAGCCAAAACCAAGGAAACACCCATGGGGTGATCCTCAAACATGATAAAAAGGCATAGTTATTCATCTAATAGCTTCAAATATATAATCTATCTATGTTATATAATAATTCAAGATCAAATCCGTAACCTGAGATACCCGATACATGTGTATGTGGCAGTTTCTCACAAAAACTAAAAGACATTCAACGTAAGGCAACAAACAACCTACCTCGATCTTAGGAGATCCATATACTTGAACCTTGGCCCATGAATAGGACTTGAATGGAGTATATCTGCAAAAACGTCTAAAACATTCAACCAACGATAACTCTCATAAGTAAAGGAATCAGGAATCATGGCCAAAGAAGAACCAAGAACTCACCGCTGTGATTCTATTGCAACCGACGACATTCGATTCTGATAACCGGTGACATATCAATGGCTCAGAGGATATCTACAATCGTACCCTCACTCTTGGTCGAAGAAGCTAGAGAAGAAGATGGTTTTCGAGTCATGATGCGACCCTGATCTGTTTAACGAAATAAAAAGAAAGTACACGATGTGTACTTCTGGAGTACACGACGTGTAATTTCCTTTTCCATACTCCCCATTAAGCATCCTCCACAACACCCCTACATGGCCATGTGTGTGGCCATCATACAGCCAGCACACAGCCTCGAGCGGCATCAAATTACATGGTCTGTACTTATAAATTACATGGCGTGTACTTATAGAATTTCTAGATTCTCCTCTTTTTCCCAAAAACGACCAGAAAAGGAAAAACATACCTGAAAAGAAGGTTCGAGTTCTTTCAAATAATATCTCAATATATCTAATATAGCTTGAAAAAATCTCAAAGACATAATTTTTTTATAATTATATTTAATTATCATTATCAACATTCTATTAATAACCTGTTGAAGGCATATCTTGATGATTGAGGTAAACCTTAGATACCAATCATTTACAATGGAATGCAGTACTTTGTGAAACATTACCAATTTCTTAATGTATTACATGGGATGCTAATATTTATTGAAATATTATCTTATAATAATGATGTGGTCTAAATTTTTATGTATACCTAGTATAATGAAAATAATATTATTCCCTATAGATGTTTTGGAGAGTCTAATGAAAAAATCCTTGGTGATGTTTTCCCACATCCATTTTGGTATGGGTTATGTCTATAACATCCAATTATAATTATGTCTCCCAATATTTACTCGGTAAAATTCCAGTCATTGAAATACAAACTATCAAATGTATCTCTTCATTCTATAGCACTAGAGATACTCTTTAAGATATATACACATATTTTCAATTTCATTACGTATAATGAATGAATAGCTTTGAGATTCCTCTAGGAAGTAATTATTAAAATCTATAATAGTTGGAACACATATATGGTTCCAAAACCTTATCATTCCATGATAATAAAGGTTTAATATAGGAAAATTTATAAACAACTTTTCTATCTCTATATCAATCTCTTATTCCTCTATAATAATCACTTAGTTATATTGTACAACACTAATTTGGGAAATATAATATATTTATACTTACATTAATATTGTTATATAAATCCTTTTAAAATTCTATAAATACTTTGTCTTTTATAATCCTCATTATAGATAAGCTGGAATTGTCTTTTCAACTAAAATCATTTATCACCTTGTTATCATTAATAAGATTGTAATGTATTGAGTTGTCCTAATATTTAATCATCTCCAAATATCTTTGTTGGCACATGTTCAACACAATTATTAATATATACATAAAAATATATGATCACTATGAATATCACACATTTTTTTAGTAACTATATCTCCTCGCTATTTTTTATATGAAAATCACCACAGATAACTCAATATCTTGGGTTGGGTAATTATTTTTATGAACCCTAAATTTTCATGGTGCATAAACTATCACCATATCATTTCTATACAATATGTTTATCTCTACTATAAAAATATTTTAACAAAATCAATATAATATTTTCTAAGAATATCATTCAAAATAAAATCTTACTAACTAAAAAATCACAATGGTTAATGGTAGGAGTTTCATCCTTATGGCCCTTCAATTGTGGTTTCATTCCCCATAGCATTCTAAAATGTGATAGGTTGCATTATTTTTCTAAAAAAATGTTATTATAATACTTATAACATCCAAAAAAATATAATGAACATGCTTGAAAATAACTTCCATCATCAATGTTCTTGTAAATATTTAATGTAATTATTACCATTAAAAATATGAAAATAGAATTATTCTCAATTAACACTTCACTTTTATTCAATATAATCATATAATGTATCCTAATGATGATTATAAAGAAATATAATTAATCAAATTAAAAGAACATTATTTAAAATCACAAAATTTATGTTTAATACTTTTAAATTATGATCAACCTTGAACTCTTAATCTAACGATGGTATCTATAACACTTAATTTAATATAACATGAATACAAATTTGATTTAATAATTAACTCCATCCTCATATGATTCGTGATTATTATAAACAAAATACCATTGTTAAAGATAAATCTATACCATAAATCATTAATACCAATATATACACATTTCTATCATTTAACTTCCTTGGTAAAAATAGTGCATGTCCTTCCATGGTCTAAGGGATAACCCACAATTTTTGAAATCCACATGTGTAGTTCCCATGTTACCCACATATAAGTTCCCTAATTCCATGGAAACTCATTTCCATATTACAATACTTTCTACATATGAAACATTATTCCATATATTTTAGATATTCTTCTAGGTGATTCTTCCCATATTTTGGATAGGTAGGATGATATCCTCTTTCATATTTGTTCCATACCAAATATACATCTATAATATAATTCCTTCTTCTTAGTTGATTATACAAGAATATCACTAAAAGTAATATTTTTAATAATTTATTGTGATAGATTTATATGAATAATTACAATATATTTTTATCTAATCATAATCTAGTTTGGTTTTTCATAATCACCAAATTGGCCATCAAATTCAGTGATAACATGATTCCTCTTGGTTCCAACCATTGGATAAAATTAAAATTCATTATGTGGGAAAAAATAATAATAAAATTAAACCAAATAATCCTGAATAATCACTTATAATATTTGTAAATAGTCGAACAATAATTTAAATATATAAAACCATAGGATTAATTGAAGTCATTCAAGGTTATTATTAGAATAATTTATGATGAATCTGAAAGAGTTTATCTGTTTCCAATGAATATTCCCTTACTGTGTCAAACATGGTTTTCTTAATGGCCCATTTTCATACACCTGGTGATGATATAGTAAAAATCAATACACTATTTTTGATGTTACTACTATAAGGTACAACTATTCTAGAGCCACATAAACTTTTATCATATAGAAGGATATGCAATATCATTCAAACCACTCTCTCCATCCTTCACCAATACTCTAGTACATTTTCAGTTACTTAGACTAATCTATGTTATTACCTGTAGATATATTCATATGTATCTCACTAGTTTTTTCTAATACTAGTGTAAAAAATTTTACTAATCCTTTACACTATTACAAACTATAACAACTAGGATTTTCATATATTTATATTACATCTTGATGGATGAAAACTCAATACATTTAAAAAATACATTCCAAAGGACTGTAATATTTTGGGGTATTTAGATAATAGAAACAAAATATTGTTATTTTATTAATTATTTGGAACATATCCCATATATATGTTTCCATTGAATGCACTTTATTCAAGTACACTACTTAAACAATTATTCATAACCAAGAGAAAAGAATCATAAGAAGGTATGATGTAACATGAACTATCAGAGTAAACATGAATGCTATCAACCAACAATTATTTAAAAACACAACATAATAATAATAGATTGATATTATGAATATAACATAAAATTTTCATACCCAATCTATCCTGGATCATAAATATTATTCATGTTATAAAACATCATGATTTCAAAATACATGAACCACAATATTAAAAATAATCATAAATTGATCATGAACCAAATGTTCATGTCATATAAGTGTGACACCATAATTACTACAATAAAAATCACATGTAAAGGTTATCATTGGAGAACATAAAATAATAATATATCAGTCATCGACAACAATTTCCAATTTCACAATGGATCATTAATCATAACATTTTTCATATAATGGATCATACACATCATCCTATTTCCTATATCATATCAAGAACATCGACTTGTTTCCCATCATTATATCATGACATATTAAAGTTCACCTCACAAATTTTGGGGATATATACATCCCATACATTTAGTAATACAATCATTTTTCAGCATAAGAATATTAACCATTTATCATATCATAACCCTTTAAAAATAAATTAATTTTTATAAACCATTCATTATATAAAAAACCAAGAAAAAGAAATATGTTTATTATAAAAATAATAATAATACAATATATAAACCTTAATAAAAATAATAAGGATGGTATAATTGAATCATATCCCCCGTAAATAATAAAAAATAACAATGGGTGTTATCATTGATGAATATATATTATATAAAATAAATTAAATTACTCATGTGGAAAATATTCTTTTCACTCACAGTTACTTACATAGAATATAATATTTTCCCAAATATTAATGAAAACATTTTCATTAAAAAATAAAAAAAAATTAATAAATATTAAAATAATTGAGTGGTAATGATGGTGAGAAATTCAATTCATTACATAAACCTTAAAACAATGATTCCTTTCACATTTTCTATAAGCAGTTAAGCCTATCTTGATTTGAAAAATGAAATGAGATTCATTATATTTCATTTACTAAAAATGTAAAATTTAGAATACATTTATTTAAATATTCATAGGATAATGGTCAAAAATTATTTGAAACATTATTTATAAAACATATACATAAAAGAAAATAGGTGTTTTGGCTGTACAAAGAAAAAATATGATTTTTTACGAAAAACAACATTATCTTGGTATCTTTTGTTATTAAAGAGATTTAACTGAAATGAATTAATGAATTAACAAAAAAATAAATTTAAGAGAATAAAATTAAATATTTTATTGAGGAAAAAATATAAAAATTTAATCATTGAAATCATAGTAATATTCAATCACAATAAACAATGGGATTTTAATAGAAAAATATTAACCACATTGGTAACTTTTAAATCATAATCACCATGAAATAAATATACTTATATGGATCTATAAATAAAAATAAATTTTATAATAATAAAAATAATGAAATACATTAATAGTAAGTATATACACCATATAATATAAGTCAGTGGTGAATATGACTTTTTCGATACAACGATTAAATGTGAGGTGAAAATCCCTTACTTATTATAGTAAATTTTGGAATCATGATCCCCATAAATCATTAACATTAAAGGAATAATTATAAATCATATTAATATATGAAATCATGATTTTTCATTTAAAATGGGTTTTATATACATTTTATAAAATAATACATGTTCATAACATAACATATGTCAGAAAGAAGATAACTTGAGGAAATAATTCCTTACCACTTTTGTAACATTTGCCTCACAATTCCAACAAACTAATAATATTTATGGAAAAAATAAAAATAAATAAAATATTTATATTCCTAATATATCATTATAGAGTTTTATTATATAAATTACATAAAATATAATGGTGTAGAATATAAAATATGTATCCCAAAAATAAAATAAAGATAAGAAATATCATACCTCATGTATTGACTATCTTCGTACACTTTTAAAATTCCACATAATAATTATAAGTTTATTATTAATATTTTACAAATACATAATTATATATATAATTCCATATATGACTTACTTATTAATATGTATTACCAGTTTATTAACAATTCTTTGTTAAAATCACGTTTCTCATTAACAAATCAATATTTTTCCAATATGATTAGGTTAGATATTTTCAGTCTATTTTCTTTGATCATGGTTACATAATATAAATAATTTAAATCATAATTTTAATATCATAATTATTACTTTTATATGTATTTATGTGATCCATAATAGTTTATGATCAAAAATTAGTTACATCATTCATAGATATAGTAGATTGTACTTGCATATGAATATATTTTTTTCTTGACAGATGAAATAAAATGAAGGTAATCAAAATATCACCATTAAATAGAAATTATTATTTCATATATATCATAAGTATTTATTAAATGTTTCATTATTACCTTTCATGTAAATCATAATTTAAAAACGAATCACATCGTTTCTTGACGTGGTAGTATGTTGTACACACGAGTGACGTTATCATATTCACATGAAATGAAAAGTAAAAAGATATATATGATATTATAATTTTAGAAGTATAAAAATGTTTTGAAAGTTATATATATTTATATATATATTATGTTTATAATTATATCATTTCATGATTGGTGGTGATGGAAAACTAATTTCATTGATTCGTGAGGTGGTAGTCTGCTATACACATGATCAAAGTTTTTATATCCCATTTGACAAAAGATGAGATATATATACATTATGCAATTAAAATGATAAAATATTGGAATTTGCTTTTCAATTTTGTTATTATATAAGAATAATTGTATAATATTTGAATTAGGTGTCAGAGTAAATAAAATATAAATTCTCGATTGAGAATGATAACTCTTTTTTAGATAACCTTCTTTAGTTTACACCAAAATATATCATTGGTTCTATTTATAAGAAAATAAATTCCTATATGATCTGAAAATGGAAATAGGGAAATTTTTTATGTAATTTATTTTAAAAAATATTTTATAAATTTGAAGAGGACATGAGAGGGGGAGCCCTTACATAATTTGGGGAGAGAACTGAGAAGGATTTTTGTAAAATAATTATAGTTATTGACCATTTTAACATGATAAAATCCTAAAAAATGTATAATTATAGAAAATTAGAGAATAAAAAATATATATTTACAAATAATGGGAGTTATAAAATTTTTTAGTTAAATTTTCTAATTTATAATTTAGTTTAACAACCAGTAAAACTATTTTAATATTTATCGTGTTAATTAATTTTTATTAGTTTTACTATTCTTTTTGGAAAAATATAACGTTGAAATTATTAAATGATATTAATTGTTATGACTACAGGTATTTATTGTTTTTTTTCAAATTATTTTTACAAAATTAAAAATTTTAAATTCAAATTTAGACCCACATATGTGATTGAAAAACTAATTTCTAAAATTGAAATATTTTAAAAGTATAAATGTTTTTAATAGTAAAAGTCAACATGAATTTTATTAAAATATCCTAAATTTTAATAGTAAAAACAGAATTAAACTAATAATACATTTAAATAATTTTTTATTAGGAATGATATGTTCAAATTTATTAAACGAAAACTAATTTTTTAATAAAAAATTCTATATGTTACTATTTACCAAAAAATCCATTAAGAAAGTTATAAAAAAGTAACCATGATCTTATTTTGTTTTTTTATTCCAAAAATTAACTAAATTTATCTATATAAATTTTAAAAAATTTTAAAAAATTATTTCACGATTTTTTTCAAAATGAAATACAAATCATTATTTTGTGAAATATGTATTTTTGAAGCATGTAAAGGCTCTGGTAAAAATTATTTCATTTTTTATAAATATATTTTAATTATCTAAAAAAATTATATGATTTTAAAATTTTATTATTCCAATTAATACATAGTTTATATTGGATAATAATAATAAAAATCATATATTGTGTTTTGTTTACATTTAGGATTGTGTGCAACATACAATTTTGAAGAAATTTAATTTAATTGAATTTTTTTTAAAAAATATCATTGTGTTACATAAATGGTGAAAATATTTCATTACAAAAAATTATGATAGAAAATAAATGAAATAAATAGATTTATGTAAAGAAAACACATTCAGTATGAGAAAACTGGAAATTGAAAAAAGGTATGTCAGAATGAATGAGGGTTATGATTACTAGTGTCAAACTATTATTTTGGAATTTATTTTAAAGAATAACTTGTTATTGATAAAGATAATATATTAATATATAAGATAAAATGAAAAAAAATTAAAATAGGTCAATTGTAAGATTAATGAAATATTTAAAAGTATATTTTAGTATGAAATATTATGACGTAATGAATTGGAAATTGAGTCATTGGAACCCTTACAAGAACCGTTGAGTTAAGATTCAATTGATAATGTGGTTATATTGAAAAATATCAAAATATAAAAAACAATCTAAAATAAAATAAATTTTATTTATTGGGTTTAATAAAACATATATGTAATCAATTTTGTTAATAAGAAAGTATGTAACTCAATGAATGAATATTGTGTTAACACATAACAATTTCTTGAATTATCACTCAGTCTATTTCACTATATCATACTAGACAAAAAATATACAATCATAATTAATAATTTAATAAATTTATTTTTATTTATACATCCCTTTATATGTTTCACTTATAACAAATTAGTGTAAAAATTTAATTAATTATGGCTTATCTTTACCATATAGTGTTAGTATTTTACAATTGTGTAGTCCATGTTTATAATTTTGATAATGACACTCATTCAAATATATTAATTATATCATTAAAAGACAAAATAAATTATTTTAATATTTATTTTAAACTGATTTATAATTTTCATTTATTATTCTATTATTATTTTAGTTATGTTTTATGGATTGAAAATTAGTGACAACATATCAATATTATTTTATTGATCAAATATATTTTTTTTATAATTAATTGAATATATGGAATTACCTTTTATAAAAATTAATAAATTAATATTTTGTTTTTAGATTTTAATAAAATTAGTATTTAATTTCCCATATACATCCAATGAGATAGTTTTATACCATTATTTAAGTAGGTGGTTAAAATGCACCAATCATGACCATACAATAATTAATGAATAATTATTATTATAAAACTAGTTTATTTTATCTTAATATCATTATTATACAATTATAAATATATTAATTATATATTTTTAGTCTAGTGAATTAAATTTTACCACATTCTAATAGATAATAAATAAAATATATGAAAAACTATTTGTGTTACTACATGGACATGGTATTCTTCACAATGAAAAATTAAAATTTTTATTTCCCAATGAATGATATAGAGTGATGATTGATTATGTCACGACCTGTCCTAGTGGGGCCCGTGCCGTAACTCCCCAAGCCCGCCTCCAATAGGCCAGGGGCTGGTAACTAGCACCGTGTAGGCATGTCACTAACTTGGGAGGCATTGCCTATAAACCTGTACAGACACACACACATCTCCAAGCCCACAAAGATGAAAAGTAAAAACTACTGAAAATGGAAATGCATGAATACAGTAAAATCCCAACCAACATAGTACAAAAGGAAAGTAAAGTATAGTAAAGTAAAACCCTAGGCCAAAAGTACAAGCCCACCAAAAGAAAGTCTGCAACAAATTCCAACATGTAATGAAAGGTAGTGGGACTACAATCCGTCACCGTAAGAACACACCTCGGTCTGCCTTATCTCACTGAGCACCATCTGGTCCTAGCCCACCTAGAATCGTGTCAAAGGCTCGCTCGTCTAGATAATACACGACACGTGCGGGCAAAGACCATGCAGGGGTGAGTATAACAATACCCAGTAGGACACCCTGAAAACCACAAAGGAATACAACAAAGAAAATACCACAAAGTAATGATATATTCATCTCTACACAGTATATGTTTACAAAAAATTTAATAAGAATATCCAGATATACTCATACACTATCAACCTATCACAAAACCACCACTAAGAACCATCTCAAATATTCCACTAAGCAGGTAATAGGGATAACACACTCTTATGTATAAAGAGAGAGTCATGAAGTACTCATTCCCGGAGAACTCACTCCACATGTAATTAATAATACAATGCTCAGATGAGGATCACAACAAATAGCTATGGGGTGATTCCAACAATTCAGTCTTAACTAATCCAATAAGCAGAGGATCGGCTCACGGGTAAAGTAGTTCACGTTGATACTGAGAACTCTACTCAGGGTACTAGGAAGGAATAAAGGATCCATATATAATTATCACAGAGGGGATTCCAAAAACTCTATTCAGGAAGTCCCACTAAAGGGATCATACTCATGTACGTAGGAACTGATACCAGAAACCTTCAAGGGAAAGACCAATCGTACGAACCCTAAGAAAGCTAGCCCAAGTCACGGAAGAAAAATGACTCAATTCATGTATAAATAGGTTACACGGCATGTAGTAGTATCACATGTCGTGTACCTTGACATTGGATAATAGCCGTGTAAATTTCCAATGTCATCTGTCCAAGCATTGTAAAACTCAACTACTCGGCCTATAGATGGATCACACGCCGTGTTCCTTGAATCTGGGTACTACCCATGTAAATGGCCCATGTAATTAGTATTCTCATATGAAAACTAACTACACGGTGCGTAGAAGGATTACACACTATGTCCGAGTGTTCAGGGTTTTCTCTGTGTATGCTAGCGATGAGCCCGTACACGGTCTAAACCTGTGTCGCCCTACCCGTGTACCAGTACACGGGGTATCCCGTGTATCTGGCTGGGACTGGATAGGGAAGGGTACACGTGCCATGTCCTTGGCCATGTACCCAACCCATGTCCATGTACTCCTGGAGTACATTCCATGTGGTCCGTCGACAAACACATGCCGTGTAGCCCATATTACACACCGTGTAGTCGAGATTTCTCTAGAGCCACCGTCTTCCTCCTCGCGCCTCCACCGATCTTCTGGATCTCGTTTCTATTTTCCATTTTCCATGAAACTCAAGATATCAGGTCGCCTCATCATCATGATGCCGAATTCGTGGGTTTCGGGCCTTCGATCGGCTTTGAAATCCGATTCTGGTCAACCGTGCAGAAATCGTTCAAAAAAAGATATCTTCTGATCCACTTTGATCCGTCCATCACCACCACATTCGCACCTCCGTGGGGTTGTTCTGATGCTATATCTTCAATTTTGGATCGTTGTGTAACACAACGGTTGTGAAATGATCCATCATTCATATTTCTGTAAAGAACACATAGAACGCACATGAAGAATGCGAGAAATCAAGGAATAAAGGCACAAAAAATTGAGAGGGACGAACCATGATCAATGTTCTTGTCGATCTTCGTTCATCACCATTAGAATGCTAAACGAAACCAAAATAACCTTCAAGAGTGAATCCCAAAAAGATCCCACAGACAACCCATCTCGCAAATACAATCTATCCGAAGGCTAATCTATTCATGGATTAGTCCGCATTCGTCATAGGAATCAGGAACGGGGAAAGGAACCCAAAATCAAAAGTCCATACCTGGATCTGAAGCATTCATTGGTGAAGGTCTAGTCGCTGCATCATAGTCGCTGGCAAAACTCATCAAGAACGTCGTCTCCATGTTGGGTGTCTCCTCCAAAGCTTTCCAGAGCCTCCAAGGTAAATTCAGGGCTATGAGATCTTTAACCCTGATCCCTTGAGAGACCTTCAATTTAAAATAATTATGAGATTTTTCTGTAGAAATATTTAATAATTTTTTTATTAAATATTTTATTACAGTTACATCCAAAAACTAGATTTCCCCATCGACATGCACCGACCAATGTTAGGCCTCACCTAAGGTAAAATCTCTACTCTAAACACTACGGTGCCCATAGATTTCTGATCTAAGCACCCGTTCGGGAGTTATTCAACTTTTTCATGAAACCACATGCGTGAATAATTTAATTATTTAATTAAATTAAACATTTGTTCTGGGCTCACCAGGCCTCAGAACTACATGCCGTCACAAATCCTAGTCTCAAAATAAGTCCCATACAATATTAAAATATTACATGGAAAAATCCGGGACATTACTTCCTCCCCACCATAGGGCTTTACATCCCCGAAAATCCAAATCAATTTCTACTTAAAAATATGTGGGTACTTCACATGAATCTGAGGCTCCTGCTCCCACGTGTTCTCCTGGAGATTCTCATGCTTCCACCAGACACGCACAAAGGGAATAGCATGCCCATTAAGGATCTTCTCCCGCTGATCATCGATCTCCACTAGGTACACAGAAAAGGTCTCCCCATCATCGATGTCCAGCTCACCCTAGTCGATAACGTGCGATGGATCATGCACCTACCTTCATAGCTACGACACGTGGAATATGTTTTGTACCAAGTCCATCTGAGGAGGTATATCCAAGAGGTACGCCACCTCGCTAACTCTACTCAAAATCTGAAAAGGGTCGATGAACCTCGGAGATAGCTTGTAGCAACAGACAAATCTCGCCAATCCCCGTCGAGGTGATACCTGAAGGAACACATGGTCTCCCTCCTCAAACTCCAAGGGCCTCCATCTCCTGTACGCATAAGACTACTTCCTACTCTGTGCAGTCTTCATCTGCTCCTGGATGACCTGCACCCTCTCTGTAGTAGCTCGCCCCATCTCTAGTCCCATGAGTGCCGACTCTCCTGGGTCAGTCCAACAAAGTGGTGACCTGCATGGTCACCTGTATAAAGCCTCTAATGGTGACATACCAATAGTGGAATGATAACTGTTATTATAAGGAAATTCTACCAGTGGTAGGTGATCCTCCCAGCTATGACCGAAGTCATGTATGCAAGCTCGTAGCATATCCTCCAGAACATGGATGGTCCACTCTATCTGACCATCAGTCTGAGGATGAAACGTTGTTCTCAAGCGTAACTGTGTCCCAAAAGCTTCTTGAAATCCCTTCTAAAAATGCGAGGTGAAACATGCATCATGATCTGAGACGATCATTGATGGAACTCCATGAAGTCAAACTATCTCCTGCACATAGAGGTGTCCCAATATCTCTTGCTCCTGTATGGCTAATAGTGGGCCGACTTGCTGAGTCGGTCAACAATCACCCAGATGGAATTGTGTACCCTAGATATACATGGTAAACCCATCACAAAGTCCATGGATATCCCATCCCACTTCCACTCTGCCACATCAAGGGGCTGATTCAAACCCACTAAAACCTGGTGCTCAACCTTTACTTGATGACAAGTAAGGAAATGAGAAACAAACTCTACCACACTCTTCTTCATTCCTGGCCACCAGAACTAACATCAGAGGTCCTGGTACATTTTTTCCACGCCTGCATGCATCGCCAAAGGAGATGTATGGACCTACCTCAGAACCTCCTCTCGCAACGTCACTGGTACTACCGTGCGCCCTCTGAATAGAACATCATGCTCCCCACCTTTTGAATGTCCATCAGTAGCATCCCCTACGGATATCTGAGCACGTAGAGTCTCACAGGAAGCATCCCCAAGTTGTGCCTCCCTGGCTCGCTATAAGATTGGAGGGGTAACGATCATCGATTGAAGTTAAGCTCCCTCATCTCCATCCACGATGGATAACTGTAATGAGGCCAACTGCCTCATCTCCTCATCCAGTAACTACGAACTGGATTTCATGGTGAGAGCATCTGCCACAATGTTCCCCTTCCCAAGAGTATAAAAGATCTCAAAGTCTTAATCCTGTAAGAAATCAAGCCACCACCATTGTCACAAATTCAGAACCATTGGAGAAACGATATATTTGCGACTCATGTGATCATAGTAGACAACAAACTGCTCGCCCATCGAGTAGTTACACCACATCTTCAATGCGAAGACTACCACTGCTAACTCAATATCATGGGTTGTGTAGTTCTGATCATGTGGTCGCAACAGACGTGAGCCATAGGCAATCACTGATTTCCTCTTCATTAGGACAAAACCAATTCTTGTTCCTGATGGGTCGCAGAACACTACGTACTCGACTCCATCTTCTGGTAGTCTCAAGATCGGTGCAGTTTTCAGACTCTGTCTCAACTGCTGACAATCCTGCTAGAATCTCTCAATCCACATGAATTGCTGCCCCTTTTGGGTCAAAGCTGTCAAGGGTTTTGAAACCCTAGAGAAATCAAGAATGAATCACTGATAGTAGAATGCCATCCCAAGGAAAATTTTCACCTCCGTTATGCTCCAGGGTGGATCCCATGCTTACACTACCTCTACCATTGTTGGGTCCACTACTACACCATCTACTGAGATAACGTGTCCTAGAAAGTGGACCTCCTGTATCCAAAATTGACAGATTGAGAGTTTCCCATAAAACTGGTGCTCTCCGAGTGTGTCCAGATCCATCCTTAGGTGCCTCTCATGATCCTCTTCAAACTCAGAGTACACAAGGATATCATTGATGAAGACCACCACGAAACGATCAAGATAGGGCTGAAAGATCCGGTTAATGAGTCCCATAAATACTACAAGGGCGTTCGTAATGCCGAAGGGCATCACTAAGTACTCATAGTGACTGTAGAGACATCTGAAAGCCGTCTTCGGTATATCCTCAACCCGTACTAACAACTGGTGATAGCCTGATCATAGATCAAACTTTGAGAACCATCATGGACCTCTTAATTCAATGAAGAGGTCATCGATCCTCAGTAGTGGATACCGGTTCTTCACAGTCACTAGATTCAAGCACTAGTAATCCAGACACACCCTCAAGCTCCTATCTGCCTTCTTGGAAAACAAAGCTGGGGCCGCCTAGGGTGAAACATTGGGTCTCACGAAGCCCTTCCTCTGTAAGTCTTTCAGCTGCACTCTTAGCTCAAAAACCTCTGCAGGAGACATCTGATATGCTGATGCTAATATTGGTGTCATCCCAGGATGAAAATCAATGTAGAAATCTATCTCATAATGGGGTTGTAGTCCGGGGACATCCTCTGGAAAGACATCCTCGTAATTAGCCACTACTACTAGAAACTGTAAACTTGTAAAATTTGCTGCACCAAGGGATACTCTAGCCGAATGATGTGAAACCAGCTATTCCTTCCTACGCACGAGTCCAACCTGTGCTTCCTGGGTCTCCATTTCACCGAAGAAGGAGAACCTCATTCCATAACTATGGACACACCCCACCCTTTGCCTAAAAAAATCCATCTCGGCCTGAACTGTGGATAGCCAATCCATACCAAGAATAAAATCGTATGTCCTCGACGCTACAACTAAGATGATACAACCAAAAATCCCACCTCCAAGGGTCAGGTCACACTATCTGCAAAGGTGTTTAATCTCTAAACCTCCTCTAGTTGGTGTTTTTAAGTGTATGGGTCGATTAAACATCTCAACTGGAATCTCAAGGTACGAACAAGATAGGAAGCCAAAAAAGAATGAGTATCAACTGTGTCTATCAGTACGACATCCAATGTAGAAAATAAATATATTGTACATATAATAATTTAGGGAGTACTTGGGTTATAAACCTCAACTTCTTGCAGAAATCCATGCCTCTGTCCGCCATCACCCTGAGCCTGGGGTGGAAATCCTAGGGGTGGTGGTGGTAAAGGGTCAAAATGTCGACAACCTCCAGCTACTCTCCCAACACTCTACCACGTCAGCTGTTCCATGGATCTATCTGCTCCACACGTGGCCTCTGCCTCAGTTGTCCATCCAAAGCTCCCATGTTAGTAGTATGGTGGGTCGGACAATATTGAGCGAGATGTCCCCTACCATCACATGAGTAGCATCGCCTCTCTCGAGTCTAGTTGGATGTGCCCTGCGAACCCTGTATGATAGATCCTATGTCCTAGGATCTCCTCTAAAAACATCTCCCATGCTTGGGTCCTTCATGTCGGCTCCCTGGTGTCGAGGTCTCTACTCCAGCTTGCTCACTAGTGACAACGACTGGTTGTCTCTACTCTTCCAAAAAGCTCTCGACCACGAAAGCTCGCTCAACCACCCCATCATAAGTAGGAATTCTCATAGGGATGATTCTAGCTCGGATATCACTGCGCAAGACCCGCTCAAATGTCCAAGCATTGATGTACTAATCCCTGACCATATCCATCGTGTATCGTGAGACGTCTATAAACCTCGATGAATAGTCATCCACCATCATTGTCCCCTATTAAAGCTGAATAAGCTCTTGTATACATACTGCTCTCAGGGTAACCAGTGAAAATTAATCTATGAAGAGATACTCAAACTCTGACCATGCAAGAGTCACCTGGTTGTGAGTCTGGATAACCAAACTCCATTATCTCCCTGCCAAGCCCTGCAAAAGGCTCTCTTGTAGGATCACCATCTGGTCTATTAGTGTCCTGACTTAACAGAAGACTCTGGCCATTGCCTCAAGGAAGTCCTCTGTTACCTGAGGGTCAGGCTCGCCTCGAAACCTGAGTGGTCTCTATCACTGAAACTTGTGTAGTGTTCTCATCTTGTGCTCCCCCTCTACTGGTACAGCAGGAACAAAACACTACTCCACCGGTGGTGGAATAACGGGCACACCACTTGAATGTAAAACTGGTGGATTCGGTCCTTGTATCAAAGCTTCATCACTGAGGGGGTAATCCTCGTGGTCGAGCTACTGGATCCTAGCAGGAGCATGTCGTAGAGGCATCCTGTAATTAAAAAAGATGTACCACTGAAAGTTAGTATATCTGGAGAGCTGACTCAAGTTGGACATGGAAACCACAACCCATTCCAATGTGATTCATGTACCATTATTTCCCCCTGAAACTAGTGTTCCCATATTTTGAGTCAAAAAGCAAGTTATCAGCATCCTGGTGTATGGATATGTTGGCCTCCCACACCAACACTGGGGTCCCTGGCCTGAAAACCGAACTCGAAACAATTATCACTATTTCCCCAAACCAACCCACAGACTCTTGGTCCTGAGGAATAACCGACCACCTCTGATACCACTCTTTCATGACCCGTCCTTGTAGGGATCATTCCGCAACTCCCAAATCCCACCCCCACTAGACCAGGGGCTAGTGACTAGCACCGATTAGGCATGTCACTAACATGGGAGGCATTGCCTATAGACTTGCACACACACACACACACACACACACATCCCAATCCCACAATGCTGAAAAGTAAAAACTACTGAAAATGGAAATGCATGCATACACTAAAATTCCAACCATCAGAGTACGACCGGATAGTAAAGTACAATAAATTAAAATCCTGGGCCAAAAGTACAATCCCACCAAAATAAAGTCTACAACAAAGTCAAACCTGTAAAGAAAGGTTCTGGGACTGCAATATGTCATTGTAGGAACACACCTCGGCCTTCTTGATCTCACTGAGCACCATTGGGTCCTGATACACCTTGAATACTGTCAAGGTATCACTCGTCTTCAGAAGACATGACACGTGCGGGAAAAGCTCGTGTAGGGGTGAGTATACCATAACCAATAGGACACCCGGAAAACCACAAAGGAATAAAACAAAGTAAATACCAGAAAAGAATGATATAGTCATCTATACACAGTATATGTTTAAATAACATAAAACAAGAATATCAAGATATACTCATACATGATCGACCTATCACGAAACCACCACTAAGACCCAGCTCGAAGATTCCACGAAGCACGTAACAGGGAGAACACAATCCTAATTATGAAGAGAGATATAAAAAGTACTCGTTCTAGGAGAAATCACTCCACAAGTACATAAGAATATGATTCTAAGATAAGGGTCACAACTACTATCTATGGGGTGATTCCAAGAACTCAGTCTGAACTAATCCGCTAAGCAGAGGATTGGCACCCTGGTAAAGTAGGTCACGTCGATACCATGAACTCTAATAATGGTAATAGGAAGGAATAGAGGATCCGGCTCTACGAATCATAGATGGGATTCCAACAACTCTATTCAGGATATCCCACTGAAGGGATCATACTCCTGTATGTAGGAAATGATACCAAAAACCGTCATGAGAAAGACCAAGGGTACGATCCCTAAGAAAACTTGCCCAAGTCACCAATGAAAAATGGATCAAGTCATGTATAAATATGTTACACGACGTGTAGAAGGATCACACATCGTGTTCCTTAACTCCAGGTACTGCCCGTGTAAATGGCCCATTTCATCTGTCCATGTTGTGTAAAACTCAACTACACGGCGTGTAGAAGGATCACACATTGTGTTCCTTGAATCTGGGTACTGCCCGTGTCATTAGGCTTGTCATATAAAAAGTAACTAATTAAAGTATATAAGGATTACACTCCATTTCCATGTTTCTGAGGTTCATTCCGTGTACGTTGGCCATGTGCCCGTACACGGCCTCAACCTTTGTCACCCTGCCCGTGTACGAGTACACGGGGTATCCTGTGTATCTAGTCGGGTCTGGACAGTGAGGGGAATACATGCCATGTCCTTGGCCATGTACCCAACTTGTGTTAGTGTACTCCCAGAGTACACACCAAGTGGTCCACTGACAAAAAAACATCTTGTAGCTATTACTACATGTTGTCTAGTCGAGATTTCTCAAGAACATTCGTCTTCCTCCTCATGCCTTAACAGATATTCCAGATCTTGTTTCTGTTGTCAGTTTGCTGTGAAACTCAAGATCTAAGGTCGCCTCGTCAACATGATTCCAATGTCGTGTGTTTTTGGGCCTTTGATCAGCTCCAAAATCAGATTCCAGTCACCCATGCAGAAATCTTTCGAAGAACGATATCTTCTAATCCAATTCGATCCATCCATCGCCACCGTAGTCGCTCCACTGTGCGGTTGTCCGGATTCTAGACTTCTATTTGGGATCATTGTGTCGCACAACTGATACACAAAAATCCATTGATCATATCTCCATGAAGAATGTGTAGAAAAAACATGTAGAAAGCGAGAAATTGGGGAAGAAAATAAAAACAAATCGAGAGGGATGAATGTCGATCAATGTTCATGTCGATCTTGGTTCCTCACCATTATAAGGCTTTATGAAACTAAAATAACCTTCAAGGATCACTACCAAAAAGATCCCACAGATAACCCATCCCACAAATACGATCGATACGTAGGGTAATCTGTTCATGGATTAGTTCACATTCATAATAGGAATCAAGAATGGGGAAAGGAAACCAAAATCAAAACTCCCTACTTAGATCTGCGACTTTCGTTGCCGAAGGTCTGGTCCTCGCGTCGTCGTTGCTGGCAAAACTCGTCAATAACATCGTCGCCGCATTGTGGGTTTCCTCCAGAGCTTTAAAAAACCTCTAGGGGAAATTCTGGGTTATGAGATATGTATCCCTGATCCCCAATGAGATCTTAAATTTAAAATAATTAAGATATTATGCTGTAGAAATATTTTAGAAAATACTTTATTAAATATTTTTTACGGTTACGTCCAAAAACTAGATTTCACCATCGACCTGTACTGACTGATGTTAGGCCTCTCATATAGTTAAATTTCTTCTCCAAATGCAGCGGTGCCCTCAGAATTCGAATCCGAGCACCCATTCAGAAGTTATTACACTTTTTCTAGAAAACCACACGTCAACATAATTTAATTATTTAATTAAATTCAAACATTTGTTCCATGCTCATTGGGCCTCGGAACAACATGCCGTCACAAAGCCTGGTCTCAAAATAATTCCCATATAATATTAAAATAATACATGGAAAAATCTGGGACATTAAAGATTATATTTTTTCAATTAATAATCATAATTATATTATATATATAATTTATTCATCAAATTCATGATCATTAAAATTAATATTAGTGGTGGTGAAATATGGAAGGTGTCTCATATTTTAGGTAGTAGTCCAAACAAATAAAAGATCAATGTTGTTTTTATTTTATGTGTTGGTTGAATGGAATCTTTATGGGTTGATATAGAAAGATAATAGCACTTATGTATAATTATTATACATAAGGGATTATATTATTAATTTTTTGGTTGATTTTAGGATAAATATTATGAATATATAGATAAGGATTAAATAATACTCACTATAGGACACTAGAAATTCTCTTCAAGGTATCCTTGTAAGAGAAGGGATTAAGATAACATATGGTAAAGAGGTACTTTTTCATTAAATGGAATTAAATTTGAGTAATATTTTTTCATTCAATCAATGAAATTTCTATAGGTATGTGTAATTTTGAGAGAGTTTAATTGATCCTTTTTTATAAGTGATGAAAATTACACTTTTGTGGACACCTATTATTTATTAATAATGGAATGAAAATATTTAATAGTAAATGTTGAAAAAATTGGGAAATAATGGACATTAGGTGATATAAGGATGACAAATACTCAGTAACTCATTTTTAACACATTTTTTAAACAAGTTTCAATCCTTTTACTACATGATATTTATATTTTCAAACATGGGTTTTAACCTTGGAAACTTGTTTTTAGCCATGTAATTTATATTTAGTAAAACTATAAGGAAACTACTGTAACATAAAAATTAATTTCTAAACCAAAATTTTGGCTCGAAATATTATAATTCAACTTCAACACAACAGAAAAGTTACATTTATATTAAAACATTTAATATATAAATAAACTATTTCACAAAAAATTTTCTTTCATAATTAACTATTCTTAATCTTATATATTATTGATTATAAATTATTTTAGTGATTATTAATTTATAATAGGGTTAATTATTATAAAAAATATATTTTTAGAAGACCTTAATTTATTCTTTTAGATAAACTTAACATTATAATATTAGAAAAACTATTTGAAAATAACTATTTTACCATTATCATGGTAATTTAATTTAATTTTTGAAACCATCATTTTATACTTAAAATTATAATTTATAATAAAATATAATTTTATTATAATTATATAAAAACCAAAATATATTTCTTTAGATTTATTACCTAAAATTGATGATAACTAATTTTAATATAAGTGAATAATTTTTTTGGATAAAACATTATTAATGTTTTAAAAAAATTAAACATATGTCTTATAAATTAAATATAGTATTTTTAATGATTTATTTTAATCAATAAATAATTATATATATATATATATATATTGAATCCATTAAGTCTTTCTATTTTTTATGATAATTTTATAAAAACGACAGTATTAGAAAAATCAGTACATTGTTACTATTCACCAATACATATATTATTTTAGAAAAATATAAAAGAATTTATGTATGAATAATATTAACTAGATTAATCCAAAAGTAATTTATTTGTTTAAAACAAGAATTTTAAAATTTTATATGTTATCTTTTATATAAAAATACAATATATAATGAAATTTGTTTTATAAAAATTACATTTTAGAAATCTACGTATTTTATATCAGTTTTATTCCTAAATTTATAATTATTTACAATAATTTTATTTACAATATGTTTTAATAGTATTATAATTTCATTTTGTAGTATGTTTCATATAATTTTATTTTTGTGTATAATGTGAAACAGTCTGTCAATTAAATATTTATTTACAAGAAATAATCATCCAAAATAACATGGCGTAACATTGTATCCTCAAAAATAAAGTAAATCCTCTTAATTGTACAAGTAATGTAGGGTATCTATAAGAAACATAAGGTATATTATCTATTATAATTTCAACCTTGTTATCCCAGGAAACACAGGGGAAATATTTTTCCAAAATGATTTTCGTAGGATTCCTTATAGACATAGATTTTACGGCTTCATTTTCATGATCATATATTCAACCAAATACTATAATAAAATTGTTTATAAAAATTTCATTTAGAATCAATGTAAATTATTATGAAAATAAGAAATCTAAATCCCTGCAAATTTCTCCAATGAAACCACATTTTCATACTTTTATACTATACTATACACAGTACATCTATTAACTATGTTGGATTAACCTAATATTTTTTGTGTTTTGTTATTTAATAATTATTAACTAAATAACATGATGTTATTTGGGAATAAATACTTCATATTCTTCCATAAATTTTAAATGATCTAAAAAAGAACATCTCTTGATAGTATATTGACAATGTGAATATTGAGTTTATACTTAAACAAAGTTTTAAAGGTGATTACCCATATATGAATCTTTTACAAATTCATATCCACCATCTAGTATATAGATAGGAATTAAATTCTTAGGATAACCAAACAATAACTATTTTACCAAAACAAAATTATGTTATCCTATACATAAACTTATCTGTCAGATTTTTCCCAACGGTCTTTACTAACGTTTTTTAATCCAAATCACCAAAATAACTAAATTAATAATATAAAATAATGAAACCCATATCAAATTTCAAATATAGTAACCCAAAAAACATTACATAAATAATTTATCAGTTTCATCATTTAAATAACATATCTCACAAAAATTCTTACATCCTAATGATCTAAATTATTAGTTCCTTTTAAATTAGGTATATAAACATATTATTTTACAACCCTTAAAAAACGTTATTCATAACCACAGTAACCTATCACAATTTTTAGATATATCACATGACATAATATTGTTCATAACAAGAGTAATAGAAACATAATAAAGGAGTGATCCATGACACAAAGGAGGGGAAAAATTATTATAATGTATCATATTCAAACATATTAAAGACCATGGGGAGATGATTAATAAATTATTTAAAGATCATGAGACCATATATGATACTAATAACACAAGTTAGATATATAAAATATCATATAAATACTACTAATTAAGATTAAAAGTTATTACATGGATAAAAATACACATCAATAATCTTAAAACATGTGAGCATGACGTAAGAGTGTGGAACATTTTTAAAATAATAAATAACAGGAAAACATGGATATTATCAAAATAAAAAGTATCTTAGAGATTTTTAATAACATGATATGTAACTTATAAATATATTGAAATTATAATAATATGAAATAATATATGAGGAAACTCATTATGATCACGGTCATGTGAACATATGAATTATGTCCCTAGATGAAAATTTGGGCATACTCATTATGCACATGCCTATGTGAACAAAGTAAATCTATCTATACTTGTCCATAACATGATATTTAAACATAAACCAATTCATTTTAGGGTGACATAGGACCAGCACATTCACTATCCATACATATGTGTGACACTTATAATCAGTCATCATTATATAATAAATAACACTAATGGATTTCTTAGAATTTATAAATTTATATAATAAAAAATTTAATAAATAATTATATATATAAATATCATATTAAAAAAATTAATCATATATTAATAATATAAAGGGTGTAATGAAAATGGAAATTATTAATAGAATTAACTTTGTGGTAATCTATAAGAGAAGAAACAATATTTTTCACAAATCCTTTTAAACATTGTTATAAAATATAAATTATAAATTACTTAAAAATTTTAAAATATATTAATAGATTATATTTTAAAAAATTATTATATATAAATATATATAAATAATCCTTAAAAAATATAAGAAATCATATTTATAATTTTGGGTGGTAAATAATGAAAAAAATGCCTCTATTTAGTTTTTTAGGACTTGTTAAAGAAAAAACCACATAAAGAAAATTTAATAAAAATTCACATTATAAAAAGGGTAAAGGAAAAGAAAAAATATATTGAGATTTCATAAAGCAAAAAACACCCGGTTGGAATAATATTGACATGGAATAAAATTTCCTATTATTGAGAATCGGTGTTATTCTTATAAATGTTATAATTTTATTCCAAAAGTTTTTATCAATTAAATTGTTATTGATGACAAGAAGAAATTTACCCCATCAAAAAGATGAAATAATATATAAAATGTTGGAATGGTATGATCAATGGACTATAAAAAAGTATGTTTATATAAGAAATTTTATGGCCAAATGACATTGAATCTGTGTCTATAAAACCCTTATACATAACATAATTATTTTGGTCAGTATAATTAGATAATGAAGTTATAAAGATGAGTTGTAGAACCCTAGAAAATGAAGAGTAGATATAATAAATTATTCGTTTGTTATAGTAAATAATAAATTTAACAATAGTGTTTAAATAAGAAGTTTTGAAACTCAATGGATGACAATTGAGTTACTAGAAACCCATAACTTGAATTCCCTCTCATTTGATGTCACTCTTGTTAAGAATTTATTGTCTTAACAATACTTTGTAATTTATTATCTATTTGATTCACACAAATAAATTTTTTCTAAAACATCTTTGTTCATGATATTTCAAGAATTTATTTTATTTTTTATTTATGTTTCTAGGTATAAAATGATATGGGATGTGATTGGGAAATACTATTCATAACCTACTTTTGATACAATGAATGTATGGATCACGATCTCTACATTACACTGAATTTTTTTCGTATGGATTAGAAACCCTATGTTTAGAGATTCAATGAAAGTATAAAATATCAACACTACAAAGGAATCCGGAATCATTGTTCATACAATACGCTTGAGAAAATGAATTTATTATTAATCATTTCAACATTTGGAATATTATACTGAAAAGGATTAACATATGGGTAATCATACCCACGTTACTCTTATTACTATGATACATTTTCCTTATTTTACATGCATATAAAAGTATGGATAAAGAACCATATGTTGATAGGAACCCAACACTGGGAAATGTAACCTATTCTCTACTGTTGAACCCCACATTTGACTATTCAAAAATGATGTTTTAATGCATCAATGTTTTCTGAGAATCGTGCAAATGGTCTTAACAGAATAACAAGATGATTGAAAACTACTCTAAAACTTAATAAAATCCCATTATGATTTATTTAATGAACCATGTTAATCATATAAAATCACTCTTATTCATAAGGGATTTTTTTGAATCCCCTGGTCAATTCAAATGTGAATTTCCACATTCTATCAGGCAATTTTCATGGATATATTCAAACGATAGAATTCTATTTATATGATCATTGAATTTTTTAATAAATGTGTGTTGTGTGTGATATACTTATTTAGGTGGCACAACATTCACTCATATGACATTATTATTATGAAAATATTTTTCTAATATGCTTCAATGAATGATCATATTTGATATTTTATATAGCATCTAGACATGAATGTTCTATACATTTCATCTTCGCACTCTTTTGAGTTTACCTCTATTGTTTCATGATATTATAATAGAAGAACATTTGCAACCAGAATCAATTTAGAACTATTATTTCTCAAATAATTTTATTTTTTATGTTGAATATCCATATATTATTAGTTTCTACAGCAATTATGAAGATCAACCCAGACCTTCATCAAATAATACTCTTATTATTTTGTAGTATAAAATGCTCAAACCTAGTTATTGTTTATGTATAAACTTATTGTACTAATATGTGGGTAACATGTTCCCTATTAATGAACTAGAACTCTCTATATAGAAATATTTTAATGGTTTCAATTGTCTGCACTCTGTTATGGATTTGAAGGTCTATTGATAAAAGGACCTTTATAGTGATATCACTAAGCTTATTGAGAGATAAATGGTGGAGTTTACTAGGGGATTATATTTACATGAACCACTATGAAAATTTTGGGTTCACTCTTTGTTTTTTTCTATTGTTTATACTCATTACAGAAGAGAACATTGTATATCATCATAACTCGTGGCCAGAGTTACTAACCAAAATATATTGATATTTTTAAAAATAAATATTCAACCCGTCTTGTGTAATAATTTTATTATTATGACCTAAAAATTGGTATCAAATTATTCATTTTCTTATAAAACTATATCACAAAGAAAAAAAATGGTCTATAAAATAATATTATAATGGAAGATCCAAAAGAAGGAACTTCTATGGTTTTTTCTCTATACATTAATTGTTACAAATATAAAAATTGAAAATCATTAATGACTATCTATCAAATGAATCATGGATTCAATGTTTATTTGAAAACCATTACTCCTTAAGTGATTTCTAAAAAACTAGACACTTGGAAAGTAATATAGAATATGAACATTAAACCAATTCAAAGGAAATGAATGCTATTATCTATTGAAATGGACTGGATAAGTTTATTTGTGTATCACAATGACCTACTACCTATGAGATGTGGAAAACTATTATAGTTTCTTATTAAGGAACAAACATCATTATACATATAAGATATGCTACTGATAAGCTAATGATTTACACCTTTATAATTCTTGATCGTGAAAGAATCACATAGATGAATTTAAGGTTAACAGAGATTTTTAATAATTTTACTCCCTCGATATATCCCATGTATCAATATGATCATGTAATGAAAGTAGTAGGATTACTTCCCTCTAAATGGACTGTCAAATCCGCAACAATCCAAAAAATCATCACCTTTAATAAATTTAACTGTGAATGAACTAATTCGAACATTGTGATGTGTGATCAAAAAATGAAAGATGAAGAAGATGATCAAAATATTGTATTAAAAAAATACATATCTCCATGTAAAATCTCAAAATCATTAAAGAATACCATGATATTATGTCAAACCAAAAAATGGTTTAGACTCGAAATATTATGAAATGGAACTACCATAATGTAGAGACCTGAAGCCTGACGTACATGGACTTTACATTACTTTTGCGGAATACTTGGTACATAACAAAAAACACAGACACAAGGATCGTAATAGTTTAGTGTCTTTGGAAACTTGGAACATAATCTTCTAATCCTGGTGAAAGATCTTCAATATCTCCCGTATAGATCTTCCATTTTTTTTTACCTAAAACCTTTCTTTATATCCCGGGGAAAAGAAAACATAAAAGGGTGAGCTCAAATGCTCAGTAAGGGTATACAAAAGAAATAAAAATCATATCATATCTTTTTGAAAATCATACCCTGCAAAAGAGATCATAATATCTTAACATGGAACAAATCATAGAAGTGAAAATGAGATCACCATAATCATAACATGAAACTTGAAACTTTGTGGCATGCACACATAATCATGGAAAATCATTTCTTGTTAGTCATGACTCATTGCCAAGACTATCTTAGTGGACAAAGTCCCTTTCTGAATCGAGTAACCCTCGTTTCAGTCCTGTTTCACTGAACCGGTATAACCTACCATTCCAGCCATGTCTATCTCATGAGATATAAAATCTTTACCCAATGAATTGGAGGGAGATATAGGTCCCACCCATCTTATAATGAATCCTTTCTTATATGTGCCACATAATCATAAAGCATACATCATCACATAACACATGTAACAAAAATGGGATTCTTGAAACATCATGACATCATAAATAAATTAATATAAGATAAAGGAATTCATAAAAATAATTCCATCACAACATGATCAAATCAATGTAATAATAGGGATAAAAACAGAACCCTTTTATTATCTTAGATGGAAAATAATTTTGATAAAACACTTGAACTCCATTCTTGAGGAAAATATCACTTCTTCTTCAAAAAAACATTTTTCCTTTCATAAAATTTCATACGACATTAAAATAAAAGAAGTTGATTAAAAATAAACATGAAAACTTGTAAAGTAAGCTTCTTGGAAATAATGTTTAAAAAATCCATTCTTGCCGTATAAGTTAAAAAAAACATTCTTCGTACTTTTGTCGGAAAAGTCAAAAAGTACCTCGTACGAAAAACGACAAAAGATTCCTTTCATTTCTTTTACTAAAAACTCACCGAAGGGTAAAAATGGGTTTAAACAATTGTAGGTGGATGGAAATAATATTACATATTTATGAAACATAGATGTGGATGATAAAATACACCCCAGTAACTACTTACGAATAAACAATCTCGGATAAAAATGAGATTGTGATATTTCCCTTACCTTAGGTCTGATTTGCTTCGTATGTGTCCGAACCTCCTGTATAATGATTTAAATACTGTCATTGACTTATTACAGAATCATATTCATTGTTAGGATATCATATATGGTTCACTTATGACGTTATATTACCCGTTCTTTTGTAAATTCCATGTTAAAGAAGCGTTTTGGGTAAAATCGTTTCATTTATCGTAGGTGTTTTGACTTGTTGTTCTTGACATCATTATTACTTATATCATGATTTACTTACTTCCAGAATATAAAATATGATTTATATATCATATATATTCAGTATATATATATATATAATAGATAGATAAATAAAATGAAAAACACCGTTCATGGAGACGGTAGTCCGTACGTACGCATGAACACTGTTTTTCTTTCCTTATTGTCTTGAAATGGAATTAAGTAGATGACATATATATGTATATATATACATAAATCCAGTAGCTTTATAATGTCATATATTTCATTATTATTTCTTATATATACATTATAATCATTCTTAAATGGTTAACATGGAAAATGAATCTCATCGCGTCGTGGAGACGGTAGTCCGTACGTACGCACGAGCGATGATATCATTTCTATAAATATTGAATTGAATTGGAGTGGATTATACAATATATCAGAATCAATATGATGTTGTAATAACTATGTATAGTTATTCTTTACACCATTATACCCATCCATGTAAGGTGGTGGTGGAAAATAGATTACACCACGGCGTGGAGACGGTATTCCGTACGTACGCACGCGCGGTGATTTCTTTTTTCGTAGGATGGATAGATGGTGAAATAGGGTTGTTTCATACTTATAATAACATATCAGTATATGAGTGATACTGATGTTATTACTTCATAATGAAACAACCTAAGAAGAAGAAGTGGTAGAAGATATAAAGATGAAAGAATTGGTAACGGTAATTACCTCTTCTTTGAAGTGCCTCTTTGAGACCTCCTCTTAGGGCACTAGAATTGGTCTTTGAGGAAGACCAGAACCTCTAGGATGTTTCTAGAGAAGAGGAGAAGAGATTTTGGCAGGGGTTGGCCGAGCTTGAGTGCTCAAATTGGTGTGGGGAGGAGGGGGAGGAGGTGTCCTTTTATAAGGGAGGAGAGGGGCACCTTAGGAATATCTCAAAATATTATTTTATATTAAAGTAAAAATCGGTTTATAATGGTTCCAAAGGGTCTTATTTCGAAGATAAGGTGGGGAGGGGTATAAATCCTATCATCCAATAGAATTTAGACAAGTTTATGATATTATTTTAACCTTATCAATTAGATTTAACTCTAAGTTAAATAATTTAACTTTTACCATGTCTTTATGTTTTCTTTCACTATATGGTTAACAAACTTACTATAACATGCCAAACGAACCTCAAATTGTTTATTATTAATATATATATCCTTATCTAAGTCATTTGGACGAACCTTAGATTTTTAGGAATACAATAACAATTAATAATATAATATTTGATTTAAAAACTATTTTGTGTCAATTTTGACACTATTTGATATATGATTTTTTTGAAAGTCATAACAGAATTAAATGTTCGAAAAAAGTTGATTAAATCAACATTAATATACCATAGTAACCTATAAAATTAGTGGAATTCATAAAAAATCTCAAATTACATTTATTTTGGGGTTTATAACATCAATTATGTCAATATTTCATTAATAAGATAATTACTGCATCATCGTTGTGTCATAAATAAATTAAATTATTTTATGTCTAAAAATTACAAATAAAATACCATCATGTAGGAAATCTTTTTAGCTTTCTAATGAATATTTACAATCGAATTTATCTTATGTATAACCCCATATTAAAAATGATTTACTTATTAAACTTTGATTTTAACTATTTTAACCTTTCTTTAAATAAATTAATAATAAATGTCCTAATCTAATCCAAGTGGGCCTAAATGGTCATATTTTATTCCTAAGTTTGTTTTTGGTCGAATTACACTTGTACAATAGAATTAGGACATGTGTTAGGGTAATAGTAATATCATATTTACCCTTAGTTATCCTATTTACTATTAACCGCGGTAAAAAAAGTAAAAAGTTACTATTCACCAAAAAATTATCTTCATCTCATTGAATCACATTTTAGTCCTTGATATTAACCGTGTCTCTCGGATTTTCGAAATTCCATTCACAGAAGCGGAAAAATTATGTTTTATGAAAAATTCAGTTTTTTTAACTACCACTTAGTAGTTTCACTATTCATCAAAAATTGATGTTTTTCAGAAAAATGCCAAAATTTCATCCTAAGCTATATTTCATATTCCGAATTCAAAAATGATATCTATTTTACCAAATTCATAACATAGAAGTTGCATTAATTAATTTTATAAGTAAATCCCGCTGTTAAAATAAATAGCGTGTTTTTAGGAAACAATATATATCAAAAGATTGACACTTGATTATGTCTGGTTTAAATGTGAAATTACAACCAATGACCAACATTGTATTAAATTGTAAAAATATATTCTAAATATACATTAAAACCACTCAAATTAATAATTTATCACTATTAATTATTTCGATTAAAAAAGTTGTTTTTACTTATAATTTAGTAATTTTCTCTATTCATCAGAATACGAAAGTTATCCGAAAAGTACCAAAATTTCACCTTAGGCTAAATTCGATACTCCGAATCCAAGAATGAAGTTCATTTTGAAAAATAAGATTTACAGAATTTTAAAAAGTGGTTATTACTATTCATAACGGCTCGTTTTAATAATATTTTAATAGCACATCGTTGTTTAGTGAAACTTGGTATTGCGTATTACACACGCTATCGAGGAAGGTCGCGATTGCGTGTAATGCAAGGCAAGACAAGGATGCGCGTTGTGCAAGCTCCTTTTGGTGTAGCGTACAACACAAGACATTAGTGAAATAAAAAGAATTTTTTTCATAAAATCTCGGGCTGTAACATTCTACCCCCCTTAAAATGAATTTCGCCCTCGAAATTCGTCGGGGTTATAAATGGTTTACTATTTGAAAGCTTCTTTGATAGAAACCCACATCGTAAAAAGGAATACCAAAACTTGGCTTTAAAAACTAAAGTATGAAATGTAACGATTACCCAAATAAACTAATCACTAGGTATCCACATAGGTGAAAATATGGATATGGAAGAGAAATCTAACCATCATGTACTGATGTAGAGTGGTAGAGAACATGGCTATGGAAAAGCCAATAATCACAAATCCATAAATTTGTGACGATCTAAGGTACCATCCGATTCACCAGGTATAAGATCACTAGGACAACATTTTTGGTTTTCAAGATCATTTCCCTAAAGTTGAAAAATTTGAATTAGAAGAAATACTTACTTGATTTTGGTATAATCTCACTGTTGTTCGTGAATTGAACAATTTACACTTCATCCCTTAAAGAAATGAAGTTGAATTTGTTATTCGTGATGTGTTAGCAGATCATGTGATAGAATGACAGGTCATTCCATCTGTCTCAAACAAAAGGTTAGCAAAACTTATATACATAAGTCGATCTATAGTGAGATTAATCATATATGGTTCCTAAAATGGACTTATACTTCATATATCATACTGCTTAATATAATAAAACTAGTTTCTACTAAACAGGGACTTCCTGTAGGCCAGTGGTAGGCGATAAAGGCCAGTCGCACTTCGGTTGTGGGTTCGATTCCCACAGCCTTGTCCGAAGCGATGGGCTGTCGCCCGTCCTGCAGGTTGTCCTTTTTCTAAAACTACATTACTATAACATCCCATCAATAATATAGAAAAAAAACTTCTATCCTTAAACAATACTCACTTATGTCCAACATAATTCATTTCAATCTTTAGGAATATATCCATATTACTGCAGTCCACTCTCATAACATAGTGAAAACGATTACCAGAGATTTAATACCATCGTTGATCCCCATATATCATAAGATATGTTTTGTTGGTCACATTCCAAACATTCAAAGTCCTTAATCGTGTATTCTCTTGAATACCTTAGTGAAAACATGAATGCAGTTAAAAGTTAACACATTCCACATACTAAAATCCTCAAAATTCTATATACTCAAACCATGATATCACTTAGTCCTTATATCAATCATGAGCTCATGAATACTGTTAAACATTTCATTTTCTCGTTTTCCCTTCATTATGCGCATAATATCTCAATCACTTTGAATACCACATTAGACCAATACATAAATATTCCAATATTCCATGATACAACATTATTTTGGAATCCCATTACATAAACACTTAATCATACCACCACATCGTTGTCATATTAAACATTGCCAATAGTGATCGCATGTGACTTCCCTTTGTCCTTTGCCTTCAGTGGTTGCTCATGTTGATCATCACTAACCCTTGGATTAGGGCATTTATTGGCATAATGTCCCATCTCCTTGCACTTGAAACATTGAAGTGTTGGTGGTGCGTTCTCTGCAGTGTTTGCTTTGTTCACATCATTAGAAACCATTTATCCATTACTTCGACACTCAGCTGCTCGATGACCTTCTTTTCCACACTTAAAACATTTTCTAGTCCCTTTAAGACAATCTCGACCATGCTTCTTTCCACACTTTGTGCATAAGGAAACATTCATCTTCTTTTCACCATTATTCTGAGATTTCTCCTTGAACTCCATCTTTCGTTTCTTGTCAAAACCATGAGATGGATATGTAACACCAACTTCTATTTCTACCTTGATAGCACAACGCACAATTTCTTCCTAGCTACTGAAGTCTCTTATAGCTAATGCCCTTCGAAGACTTGGTTTTAAGCCACTGAAAAATCGATCAACTTTACTTTCAGGTTGGATGATAATGCCAGATGCATACCTTGCAAGTCTTGTAAAATTCGCTTCGTATATACCAACAGATTCATCATCCCTTTGCTTCAGTTCAAGAAACTCTTTCTCCATCTTTGTTCGGAGAATACGAGGGAAGTACTTATTGAAAAATAAGTTCTTGAACTCGTCCCATTCCATAGACTCAATTTCATCCCTTTGCCTCAAATTCTTAATAAGATTCCACCATTGATCAGCATCTCCTTCCAAACGATACACTGCTAGGATGACTTTATCATGTTCAGAACATTGAAGAACTGAAAATATCTTTTCAGTAGTACTAATCCATTGTTCAGCAACTAATGGATCAGTAGACCCACTGAAAGAAGGTGGACGCTGCCTCATGAAGGATTCAACAGAATGTTGCTCCTTCCTTTGCTCGTTTGGAAGTCCTGCTTGATTCATAGCTTGAGAAAGTTGTGTGAGCATGGCTACAAGATTTTGCATTCCAGCTCCCATATCGTTTGGTTTCTCAGGGGGACAATCATTGCATTGCCCATCACATTCCGCATTAACACGGTTCCTTCGGGTTCCAGCCATCGTCTAAAACCCCAAAAGAATAGTATGAGAGGCAAAAATCATGCTAGGGAAAACAACATAATAAAGGGGGAGTACCTTCAATATCCAACATCTTAGGTTTAATTCTATGATCATTAGCGTAATTCTATTACTATAACCTATACGTATACTTATCCCTAGGGACATCCCTAGACATACCTTAGAAATATCTCTAGGGATCTCACTAACGTTTTCACATCCTAGTTTCCAAAGGTTGACTAATCCTTTCCTCTGATACCAACTGTAGAGACCCGAAGCCTGACGTACATGGACTTTACATTACTTTTGCGGAATACTTGGTACATAACAAAAAACACACACACAAGGATCGTAATAGTTTAGTGTCTTTGGAAACTTGAAACATAATCTTCTAATCCTGGTGAAAGATCTTCAATATCTCCCGTATAGATCTTCCATTTTTTTTACCTAAAACCTTTCTTTATATCCTGGGGAAAAGAAAACATAAAAGGGTGAGCTCAAATGCTCAGTAAGGGTATACAAAAGAAATAAAAATCATATCATATCTTTTTGAAAATCATAACCTGCAAAAGAGATCATAATATCTTAACATGGAACAAATCATAGAAGTGAAAATGAGATCACCATAATCATAACATGAAACTTGAAACTTTGTGGCATGCACACATAATCATGGAAAATCATTTCTTGTTAGTCATGACTCATTGCCAAGACTATCTTAGTGGACAATGTCCCTTTCTGAATCGAGTAACCCTCGTTTCAGTCCTGTTTCACTGAACCGGTATAACCTACCATTCCAGCCATGTCTATCTCATGAGATATAAAATCTTTACCCAATGCATTGGAGGGAGATATAGGTCCCACCCATCTTATAATGAATCCTTTCTTATGTGTGCCACATAATCATAAAACATACATCATCACATAACACATGTAACAAAAATGGGATTCTTGAAACATCATGACATCATAAATAAATTCATATAAGATAAAGGAATTCATAAAAATAATTCCATCACAACATGATCAAATAAATGTAATAATAGGGATAAAAACAGAACCCTTTTATTATCTTAGAAGGAAAATAATTTTGATAAAACACTTGAACTCCATTCTTGAGGAAAATATCCTTTCTTCTTCAAAAAAACATTTTTCCTTTCATAACATTTCATACGACTTTAAAATAAAAGAAGTTGATGAAAAATAAACTTGAAAACTTGTAAAGTAATCTTCTTCGAAATAATGTTTTAAAAATCCATTCTTGCCGTATAAGTTAAAAAAAACATTCTTCGTACTTTTGTCGGAAAAGTCAAAAAGTACCTCGTACGAAAAACGACAAAAGATTCCTTTCATTTCTTTTACTAAAAACACACCGAAGGGTAAAAATGGGTTTAAACAATTGTAGGTGGATGGAAATAATATTACATATTTATGAAACATAGATGTGGATGATAGAATACACCCCAGTAACTACTTACGAATAAACAATCTCGGATAAAAATGAGATTGTGATATTTCCCTTACCTTAGGTCCGATTTTCTTCGTATGTGTCCGAACCTCATGTATAATGATTTAAATACTGTCATTGACTTATTACAGAATCATATTCATTGTTATGATATCATATATGGTTCATTTATGACATTATATTACCTGTTCTTTTGTAAATTCCATGTTAAAGAAGCGTTTTGGGTAAAATCGTTTCATTTATCGTAGGTGTTTTGACTTGTTGTTCTTGACATCATTATTACTTATATCATGATTTACTAACTTCCAGAATATAAAATATGATTTATATATCATATATATTCAGTATATATATATATATAATAGATAGATAAATAAAATGAAAAACACCGTTCATGGAGACGGTAGTCCGTAAATACGCATGAACACTGTTTTTCTTTCCTTATTGTCTTGAAATGGAAGTAAGTAGATGACATATATATGTATATATATACTTAAATCCAGTATCTTTATAATGTCATATATTTCATTATTATTTCTTATATATACATTATAATCATTCTTAAATGGTTAACATGGAGAATGAATCTCATCGCGTCGTGGAGACGGTAGTCCGTACGTACGCACGAGCGATGATATCATTTCTATAAATATTGAATTGAATTGGAGTGGATTATACAATATATCATAATCAATATGATGTTGTAATAACTATGTATAGTTATTCTTTACACCATTATACCCATCCATGTAAGGTGGTGGTGGAAAATAGATTACACCACGGCGTGGAGACGGTATTCCGTACGTACGCACGCGCGGTGATTTCTTTTTCCGTAGGATGGATAGATGGTGAAATAGGGTTGTTTCATACTTATAATAACATATCAGTATATGAGTGATACTGATGTTATTACTTCATAATGAAACAACCAAAGAAGAAGAAGTGGTAGAAGATATAAAGATGAAAGAATTGGTAACGGTAATTACCTCTTCTTTGAAGTGCCTCTTTGAAACCTCCTCTTAGGGCACTAGAATTGGTCTTTGAGGAAGACCAGAACCTCTAGTATTTTTCTAGGGAAGTGGGGAAGATATTTTGGCAGGGGTTGGCCGAGCTTGAGTGCTCAAATTGGTGTGAGGAGGAGGGGGAGGAGGTGTCCTTTTATAAGGGAGGAGAGGGGCACCTTAGGAATATCTCAAAATATTATTTTATATTAAAGTCAAAATCGGTTTATAATGGTTCCAAAGGGTCTTATTTCTAAGATAAGGTGGGGAGGGGTCGAAACCCTATCAACCAATAGAATTTAGACAAGTTTAGGATATTATTTTAACCTTATCAATTAGATTTAACTCTAAGTTAAATAATTTAACTTTTACCATGTCTTTTTGTTTTCTTTCACTATATGGTTAATAAACTTACTATAACATGCCAAACGAACCCCAAATTGTTTATTATTAATATATATATCCTTATCTAAGTCATTTGGACGATCCTTAGATTTTTAGGAATACAATAACAATTAATAATATAATATTTGATTTAAAAACTATTTTGTGTCAATTTTGACACTATTTGATATATGATTTTTGTGAAAGTCATAACAGAATTAAATGTTCTAACCAAGTTGATTAAATCAACATTAATATATCATAGTAACCTAGAAAATTAGTGGAATTCATAACAAATCTCAAATTACATTTATTTTGGGGTTTATAACATCAATTATGTCAATATTTCATTAATAAGATAATTACTGCATCATCGTTGTGTCATAAATAAATTAAATTATTTTATGTCTAAAAATTACAAATAAAATACCATCATGTAGGAAATCGTTTTAGCTTTCTAATGAATATTTACAATCGAATTTATCTTATGTATAACCCCATATTAAAAATAATTTACTTATTAAACTTTGATTTTAACTATTTTAACCTTTCTTTAAATAAATTAATAATAAATGTCCTAATATAATCCAAGTGGGCCTAAATGGTCATATTTTATTCCTAAGTTTGTTTTTGGTCGAATTACACTTGTCCAATAGAATTAGGACATGTGTTAGGGTAATAGTAATATCATATTTACCCTTAGTTATCCTATTTACTATTAACCGCGGTAAAAAAAGTAAAAAGTTACTATTCACCAAAAAATTATCTTCATCTCATTGAATCACATTTTAGTCCTTGATATTAACCGTGTCTCTCGGATTTTCGAAATTCCATTCACAGAAGCGGCAAAATTATGTTTTATGAAAAATTCAGTTTTTTTAACTACCACTTAGTAGTTTCACTATTCATCAAAAATTGATGTTTTTCAGAAAAATGCCAAAATTTCATCCTAAGCTATATTTCATATTCCGAATTCAAAAATGGTATCTATTTTACCAAATTCATAACATAGAAGTTGCATTAATTAATTTTATAAGTAAATCCCGCTGTTAAAATAAATAGCGTGTTTTTAGGAAACAATATATATCAAAAGATTGACACTTGATTACGTCTGGTTTAAATGTGAAATTACAACCAATGACCAACATTGTATTAAATTGTAAAAATATATTCTAAATATACTTTAAAACCACTCAAATTAATAATTTATCACTATTAATTATTTCGATTAAAAAAGTTGTTTTTACTTATAATTTAGTAATTTTCACTATTCATCAGAATATGAAAGTTATCCGAAAAGTACCAAAATTTCACCTTAGGCTAAATTCGATACTCCGAATCCAAGAATGAAGTTCATTTTGAAAAATAAGATTTACATAATTTTAAAAAGTGGTTATTTCTATTCATAACGGCTAGTTTTAATAATATTTTAATAGCACATCGTTGTTTAGTGAAACTCGGTATTGCGTATTACACACGCTATCGAGGAAGGTCGCGATTGCGTGTAATGCAAGGCAAGACACGGATGCGTGTTGTGCAAGCTCCTTTTGGTGTAGCGTACAACACAAGACATTAGTGAAATAAAAAGAATATTTTTCATAAAATCTCGGGGTGTAACACATAACTAGCATGAAAATTTAGAAAATTAGACAAGGATAGAAGGTGATTAAAAATCACTTATGAATGATGAGAAAGAACCTAGGGAAGATTGATTCTATGAATGCAAAAATGATGGATCTTATCAGACTTGATTTCCCTCAATTGAATGTTGAAAGAAAAAGTACATGAAATAAATACTAGAAGAATATTAATTATGATCATAATGGGAAAAGAGACATAAAAGGTATGTGGACGGTATATAAAGAGTCAATTAGCTCTTAAAAATATAATTCAGAGAAAGATAGACAACAACTAGAAGAAAACATATTCTTTATGTATGTTAAATAATGATAGGTACAATAATATTTCTCTTATGATTATTAAAATGTTAGATTCTATAAATGGAAAGTAGCCTCCTATAGTAAAATGTTAGAATAGGAATATTATTCTTCACTAAAGAAATATTAATTGTTTTAAAATATTCACAAGGTTGTTTTTTTTTGAAACAGTCATAATGCTAAAAAAACAACATGAATTAATTGAAAATTTTAATTCATCAACATCACAATATATTGATCATGAAGAAAAGATAAAATAATTACCAGATGAAGTATAATATAATAAATGTTATGATCTTGTTTCTAATTAATGAGAAAATACATTCAATGAGATACATAGAAAGAATGAAATTAAAAAGGGAAAAGTTGGAATATAATGCATGGGTGAAAAATCAAAAACATATATAATTTTTTGGGTGCCAAAATCAAAATATGTTATCTACAATAATTTTTGAATAAAAGTTCATTACACTAATAACTGATACTTGAGGTATTCTTAAATTATTTTTTATTAAAATGGATTTAATTTCTAAAATAATTTCTTAATCAGTTAACATAATTTTTTGAATCATATGGTATATCTTGATTCCTATAACTTTACATAAGGACACTACTGAACCCAATGAAATGTGGGGTAAAAAACAAACATGTGTTTAAATTACGTTATAGGAAAAAGTCCATAGGAAAAAATGAAATTACATTACCCCAGTTATGAAGAGTATTTAAATTATTTTATTACATTTTCATTATCACAATTAATAAAATCTTGAAGGAATGATAAGATTAGTAGCCTTGGAAAAACAACATATAAACATAAAATTTACATTATATATTGAAATTAAAGACAATATAGAGTCTCATTTGAATAGACTAACAATATTTAGATTATTACTATAGGTTAGTCAAAAATTAATTCTTTGCATCATGGGGAAAAATTAATCATAAGAAATTGGTGATCTCAGATGCTCAGTAGGGATTAACAATATTGAATAATATATACTATGTATGTATAAAATATAAAGGAAAGGTATAAAATTTAATCACAAGAATTTTTAATATAATCTTCATATAATATTTCATGAATAAATAAAATAATTCCCTTTAAATATTCTCACGTTTATTATAATAGTCAAATAATAACATGAAATATCAATAACTAATCTCATAATGAGGAAATTCCAAATGTCGGACACCATATACATACCGTCAAGGCCCCTTCCCAAGCCCATATATAACCATACCATCATGTACTTTTGTTAAGACAATATTTTGTCTCACGTGACCTACTGATTCTTTTAGTGGCTAGAGAAGGCCCACCCATCACTTACTAATTATAATGCATTCCTTATATGAAAAGGGTAAAACACACATAAAATTTTTATTAAAACTAGAATACAAAATGTTAAAACAGTATGCATAAACTATAAATGGTATCAAAATAGCACATACATAGTCAAAAAAAATAATATATCTATAAATATAATTTGGAAGATTATATCATTTAAAATAATCCTCAATTAAGTATAAAATCCATCAAATGATGTTGACATAGATTAGAATTGTCCAAAAAATCATTAAAATTATTTGTTAGAAATATCCTTTTTTTATATTGAAATCAATTAAAAGAAGTGTAATTATAAAAGAAAAATTTATCTTGAAAATAAAACATTAATATTATAAGGGAAGCATCAAAATTATAAGGAATCATAATGGTAGAAAATAGTTTTCATATTCTATAAGTAAAAAAACATTATTTACTTTATATTACAAAAAGGTCATAAAGAACCTCATTTGGAAAATGATGGAAAGATTCCATTGAAAATGTTTTCTGAAAATTAAAACATGGAAAAAAAGAAAATAAAAAATTGTAGATAATATTTTGAAATACATTTTAAGAAACATAGACTTGGGTTATAAAGATGTCCTTGTATATACATACATATAAACAACTTTGGATTATAATGAGACTGTGAAATTAACCCTTACCATATAATTTCATTTATTATAGGGTTAATTAACATCGTTTATAATTTTTAGAGTATTCTATTCAATAATATTATAATCATAACCATATTTATTATATCATACATGATTCTATCATATCAATTTTTAGTATTATTTCAATATTTCCATTGTTTTAGGTGTAAACTGCATCATTTTCATATGTGTGTTTTATTGTGGAAGTTATATTTTTTAAGAATATTATGTATTTTATTCATAAACATAATTATATAAGTTCCATTATTATTATTTCTACTCATAATATATATTTTATGATCATTCTTTAATGGTTAACATGGATAATGAATCTAACCTCATCTTGGAGACGGTAGGTCTTACTTACACATGAGTGAAAATTTCTTTCCTTTGATGGTTAAATGGTATGGAATACGATGGTATATTAATTATTATGAATTATTATCATTTTTATTTTTATTATTTAAATAAATTATACTAATCATTATACCAATAAAAATAAATTTTTGATGAAAAAAAGTACACCACAATCTAGAGACGGTAAGTCGTACAAACACTCATATAGTGAAATTATTATTCATAGGATTGATAGAAGAATGAATATGGATGTACCATTATCATAATAAAATATAATCATATATATAATATTATATTTATTACCTTATTATTGAAACATCCTAAGAGGAGAAAGTGGAAGAATAAAATAAATTGAATGGAATTGGTAAAAAAATTACCCACTCTTTGAGAGTCTACTCTTGATTTGCACAAAAGGACTCATTTGGATGGATTTATTTGAAATATAAAATGATTTTAGGGATAATTTTAAGACAATTGGGTAGAATTAAGCCCTACCAAAGGGCTTTATAGGTATTAAAAAAAGATAATGACATGTTCCCTTTTAGAACAGAGGGGAGGGGTACTTTTGGAAACTCCTAAACTATTAAATTGTTGTAAATTGATTTATTGTATTAAATAAGTCCAAATTTAATTAATTTAAGTATAATATTATTGTTTGAAAAAATACTCTAAACGATTTATTTTTTTTCACATATTGGTCACAAAATTAACCATATCTTTTGGATTTAACCATTAGTTAAACAGTTTAACTATTATAATCTCTAAATGTATTTTTATAATATATGGTTAATATAGATACTTTATAATGACAAGAGATCCATAATTGGATAACTTATGGCATATTTAACATTATCCTATTTATTTGGAAAAACATGATATTTATATAAATTTTATAACATTTAATAAAGTATGATTTATTTTAAAGTATCATTTATGCGAATTATGATACTATTCCATATTTACATTTCTAAAATTATCATACAACCTGAAAAAATTGATCCATAGAATCAAATAAGTAAATAAGATGTCTATGTTATTTATAAAATTCATTTATTTCATTAATTAATAAAATTATATTTATTTTAATATTTTTAATTTCATTTCATTGATTCCTCCTTTAATAATTTAATTACGACGTCCTTATTGTGTCTCCATTAAAATTAATTATTTTTCTCTTAAGATTATAAATAAATTCACATTATTTAGATAAATATTTTATATTTCAATTTAATATCTATATTAGAACAAATCACTTATATAACCTCATGTTAAAAATGATATAGTTATTAAAATATGAATACATCATTTTCAAATTTTTTTTAAATAAAATATTATAAATATTCAAATCTTGCACAGGTGGATTAAAATGGATCATAATTTTTACATGAGGATTATTTATCTCAAAAAAACTTATCCAAGGAAATTAAGATATGTTTTATGATAATAATGTATTATTATCATATTTTTTTGGTTTTAATTACCTTATTTACCTTTAACAGTCAAAAATAAAATCTAAAAAGATAATACTCAACAAAATATATTCTACTCCTATTATACCAACTATATTATACTTGTTACACCCATGTATGTTCTTTTCTGAATTTCAAATCAAATAAGTGGTAATGTTTTTTAATGAAAATGTCATAGATGTGTCTTGAAGGTGGGTAAAAGAGACCATGAAAACTTAAATAAAATTTTATATCTAATTCGATTATAAAATGATTTTAGTGAACAATATAACATTAATATATGGATTTTTTAATCTAGAAATTTTTTTTATTAAAATAATTATTTAAATGAATAAGACAATTTTTAACAATAATGTTGTATTTTTCAATATTCATAAAAAATTGAACCTTTTCATAATATACCGAAAACCCCCCTAAGATGATTTTGATGTTCTGAATTCAAAGATGAAGTCTATTTAGAAGAGTATTCTTTATAAATTTCATTATTCAGTTAATTCTATTCATAACCTCTTTCAAATAGCTAGTTTTATATTCATGGTGCACTTGGAATATGTGTTGCATGCTTAACAAACTCTGGAATTATATAAAAAGAAGCATACCATGGAATCATGGGGTGTTACATAAAAAAAGATATATGGTATATGGAAAATGGATAATCCAGACACATGATGTAACATCCATGGTAAATAAAGAATAAGAAATTTTATATTTATTAAAATTTTTGAATTAAAAATTAATTTTACTTTCAATGGGATGTTATGTTCGATGGCATACCCGATACACAACAATAAGTTTCTTTGAAATCATACATTGTACACTAATAATATAATATTATTATTTTAAATGGTAGTTAACACATAGCTGTGTATTGGCGGGAATGGGCAGAACTAACTAAAATATGATCATACAAGATTGATAAATGTATTTACAATTATCCAATAAATTTTAGAGGATTAAAATGCAAATAAATACAATTATAAGCATAAATACTATAATATTATTTAAAAGCTCGATTTACACCTAAGGATGGGGAAACCTTTTAAAATACAATTTTTGTCACTTTTATATTTTCTATTTGAAATGATAATATTCTTCATTAGAATTTGGACATAAAAATTTACATTAGATGAAATTTTATTATTCTTCAGATAATATTCATTTTTTATGAATAGTGAAAATACTGTATTTTAATTCCGAACTACCTTTTATTCTAATTTATTCATATGTTCATATTATATTTCTAATTGGTTTTAAAGTGTAATTAGATTATATTTTTACCAATTAATCCAATTTTGGTCATTTTAAGTAATTTCACATGAAAATAAGATATAAAAAGTGTCAATAATTTGACAGTTATTATTTCTTAAACATACACTTTTTATTTTGACTATAGGAATTAATATAATATTATTTACTACCACTTTTGTGTTTTGAATTTGGAAAAATTGATTCCATATTTATAATCAAGAGGTCCAAATTTTCTAAATAATAAACTTATAACTTTCGACATTTTAAGTATTTACTTTAAAAAATATTAAATTTACCATGGTTAAAAGGTAAACAAGTTAAATAAGGGTAAAAAAATAATATTATAATTATATTAAATTACCCTAACATGTTTCTTAATCATATTAGATGATACATTTCCGGCCATGGGCATCCTTGGGTCAATTTTGGGACCCCATGGAGCCACTTAAGAATGATAATGACAGTTTGTATAAATTAATTTTAAATAAAGACACAAATGACATAAACATATAAATTTTAGTAAATCAATTATTATATGGGGTTATATTTGTTGTGATTTTGACTATAAATACTAATTTTAAAGAAAAAAATATATCTTACATTAGGGTATTTGTTTTATAATTTTTGACCTCAAATAAATAAAATTATTTATGAGACAATAATGATGTAGGGTTTACCTCATTAATGAACGATTTAGATAAATAAGATTATAAAATTTAAAAACTATCCAAAACAAATCCAATTCTTATTGGATGATTTTATTTTGGAAAATAGTCATGTTATATTTTACATTAATAAGTTTTGGACCTTTCAAAACTGAAAATAATTATATAATAATGTAATATTATCAAGCATTCCAAAAGGGCACATGCCCCCTTATAAAAGACCTTACTTCTAACCCATTCCTGACACTTCTAAAGACCCTTGGATCATCCAAAATCTACCCAATTAATCTCCATACATCCATATATTCCTCTTAGAATCCTTATCTTAGGTAGAGTCCACTTCAAGTAAACCTTTTAGTTCAAACCAAACGGTGATACCCAATTTAAAGAAGATTAAAGAATGAACATGTCTAGTCTGACACTAGTTAAGGGAACTCATCTCAATATCTTTCCATTGAGGAATATTTTGTTTTATATAAAAATTATTTTATATTGTGTATAACCACCTTTGATTTTTCATTTCATTCAAAATGAATCTTTTTTGGCAAGTAGAATTACAAAACGACAAAAAAGAATGTTTCTTTTTAACATAAGCGGTGACAATGACCTTTTCAACCGCCGATAGTATTATTTGGTCATTGTATTCCTTAACAAGACATAATTTCTTTAAATGGAAAAAATACCATATACTATTTTAAATATTCAGGTATTTGAAAATGGTTTTGATAATGAATTAGTTATGTCAATATATTTAAATGATGTGGAAATGTTATCTTTTCTTTATGTTTGTTTTATGTGTTATTAATATGTTGTGGATCGTGGGAATTGTTTATGTATACGGGTGGTACCATGGTAATCCTATGTTAGGTGAGCCCAAGATAGCACTATAATGCACTCAGTAACATGGAAGAGGTAAACATGAATGTTTCTTTTAACATATTTCGGGAATATACTGTGATCTGTATTCAAAATGTAACTCCCTAAATAGTTGTGAAATCTAAAATGCAATCATTTTATGGATGCCACAAGTCACCTTTATGATCTGTGATTACTATGTTTTTTACACAATTAATAATATTTAATAATGTATGTTAAAATGATTATGTTACCAAAATATTGATGAACTAATCATTTCTTTGTTCATTTTAAATCCCTTACTGAGCTTTTTATGTTCATCCCAAGTATTGGAATTTTTTTACATTACTTAAGGATGTATATGGTCAAGAATGGGATCAAGGAAAAGTCATGTTGTCTAAAACATGGAACTAGACATGGATTTTTTTAACAAGAGTGTTTATTTTATGAATAAAATGGAAACTGATTAGAAGTGTCTACTTTGTAATTTTTGAGATATAATGTAATAGTTATGAACTAAATCTCTAAAACTCTAATCTGAAAAATATCCTCAATGTGAATTATTTTTTTTATTAAGGACTATGTTATTTTTTTTAGATGGGTCCTTATATTTGGTTTTATTTGTCTATTTAGATTACTTGAGGAGTTAGGGTATCGATAAATTAATATGCATAAATTAATTTATGATAAGATTGAAACAATATAGAATTTACATATTACCATGTTACATTGCCTAAGATATTTCCGTGATCAGAATGGTTTTCCATAGAGGAAATAGGGTACCTATGATGGGAGTACATTAGGATGAAGACAACCATCCAAATCAGCAACCTGAGATGGTCAGAATTGGAATTGAACAGTTTGTTGGAGTAATGGCTCAGTTGAATCAGGAGATAAATGGTGGCTGTGTTTATTAATGATATTTTGGTTTATTATTTATGTAATGAAAAAAATTAATATAATTTAAGGCTTTTCAATTATACCTTAAAGGATAAGAAGCCGTATGGGAAATTCCAAGATAGTGAGTTTTAGTTACAACAAATATCATTCCTTGGTCACATTGTTTCAAAATATGGAAATACTATTGATCCTAATAAAACAAAGGTTGTTGAATAATCATCAAGACCCAAAAATATAACCGATATCCATAGTTTTCTTGGTTTATAAAGTCATTACAGGAGGTTTGTTGAGAATTTTTCATGGTTATCTTGTCCAATGACTATGTTAACTCAAAAAGGAGTTAAGTACATCTGTACAAAAAGATTGTAATGATTGTATTTAGGAATTGAGAAAAAGATTGGTGAAGGCTTTAGTTATGGCACTACCATCCAGAAATGGTGAGTTTGCTGTCAATAGTGATGCATCATTTAAAGGACTTGATTGTATCCTTATGAAAATGATCAGGTAATTGCTAATTATTCATGTTAGTTGAAACCTCGTGAGTTAAAATACCCTACACATGATTTGGAATTATCTATTTTTGTTTTTGTTTTAAAAATTTAGAGGCATCATCTATATGGAGTAATGTGTGAAATATATAATTATCACAAAAATTTTATTTATATATTCACATGGGAGGAATTAAACATGATATAGTAGAGATGGTTGGAATTAATCAAGGATTATGGTTTCACAATTCATTACCATCCGAGAAAAGAAAATAAAGTGGTTGATACTTTGAGTCAAAAAAATAATTCTTCATTATCCATTCCAGGATTGGAATGAAATCCTTTGGTTTTTTATTTGATGAAATTGGGAACTGAATTTGTTGGTGTACAAAATTTCGTTATTTTGATTCAGGTGTCAGTAAAATCATCTCTATGATAAAAAATTAATCAAGAACATAAGGAATATAGTGAGTTGTAGAAAATGGTAGATTTAGTTCAGAAGTCTATGTTTCCTGAATTTAATATTGATAGTGATTGTGTTTTGAGATTTTGGAAGAGATTAGGTTTGTGTTTTGATTCACAGTTGAAGAAATATTTATTATTTGAAGCTCATAGTACTCCGTTTATAGTTCATTCGGGTAGTAATAAGATGTACAGATACCTTTTGTAGTGTTACTGATGGGATGGAATAAAAAACGATATTAGTGATTTTATTGTGAAGTGTTCGAATTGTCAACATGTTAAAGAAGAGTGGAAGTTATGAAAAGGGATGTTTCAACCATTACATGTGCCAGAGTGGAAATGGTAGAACATATCCATGCACTTTGTTGTGGGATTACCAAAGACATCTCTAGGTAATAATGCCATCCTGGTTATTATTGATCGATTGAATAAATATATTCATTTCCTTCCTATTTGAAATACTTTGTCTCCATATCGACTATCTCAGTTGTATGTTTAAGAGATAGCAAGGTTTAATGGAGTTCCCCATTATAATGTATCTTATCATGGTCCCATGTTTACTTCCATCTTTTTGAAATGCCTTCTGAATTCGTTGGGTACTAAATTAAATTTTATTATAGATTTTTATCCTCAGTCTGATGGGAAGTTAGAATGAATAATTCAGACCTTTGAGAATATTGTTTGTGATTTTAAATGGATTTCTAAGGAAGTTTTGACCAACATATTTCTTTGGATGAATTTCATTATAATTACAGTTTTCATTCCTTTATACAGATGGCTTCGTTTGAGGCATTATATGGAATGTGTTATCAAACTACATATTTTTGGAATGAAGTAGGTTAAAGAAAACTGATGGGACCATAATTGATTGAAGAGATGGTAGAAAAAGATTAGTTGATTCAGAAGCATATGAGAACATCTTAGAGCAGGTAGAAAAGTTAAGCGGATAACTGGACGAAGTATCATTCTTTTGAGTATGTTATGACGTCTTTCTCAAAGTTTATCCATGGAAAAGTGTGATGTGTTTCGGTATGAATGGAAATTTGAGTTCAAGGTTTATTGGACATCATGAAATCTTTGAGAAAGTTGGACCAGTTGGGTAAAAATATGCTTTAACTATAATTTTATCCCAAGTACATAATGTTTTCAATGATGAGAATGTATATGCTGGATTCATCTCATGTTTTGAGCCCAGAGGTAGTTTAGTTGGAAGATAATCTCTCTTACAAGGAACAAAAAATATAGATTCTTGACCAAAAATATAATGTGTTACAGATTAAAGTAATTCATTAGGTGAAGGTTTTGTGTAAAGCCCATATGGTTGAAGAGGAAACGTGGAAATCTAATAATGCTATAAGGGATAAATACCCCCACTTATTTGATAAGTGAATAAAAATTGTGTGGATGAAATTTCTAAAAGAATGGAATGATGTAATAAAATAAGTAAATAACGAATAATACATTTTCATATTTATTAATATTATTGAATTATATATTAATTTTACCTTAAAAGGGATTATATGATTGATGAAGTACCCAATACGCAATAACAGGTTTCTTTGAAATCATACATTGCACACTATTAATATAATATTATTATTTTCAATGGTAGTTAACAACTATTTGTGTATTAGAGGGAAGAATAAGAATAACTAAAATATGATTATTCATGTTTCTTAAATTTTTTATATTTATCTAATAAATGTTTTATGCATAAACTAGTAATGAATCCAATTTTAAGCAAAAGTAATCTAATATTCATTAAAATGTCCATTTACCATCTTTGGATGACGAACCTTTTTTAAATCACGTTTTTATAACTTTTATATGTTCTGTTTGAAAAAATAATATTTTTCTTTAGAATCAGTACATAAACTTATTCTTTGGATGAAATTTTTTTATTTTTCTGATAATGTTCATTTTTTAATGAATATGGAAAACTACTATATTTTAATTCAAAACTTCCTTTTAATCTAATTGAGTAATATAGGAAGATTATTTTTTGAATTAGTTTTAATGTGTAATTAGATTAATTTATTACCAATTAATCAAATTTGTGTCAATTGAAGTATTTTAAATTTGAAATTGGACATAAACATGTGTTAATATTTTGATAGTTATTATTTTCTAAACACACGCTTTTTGTTTTGGCAACTGGAATTTATTTTAAATTAATTTTTTCCACTTCTGTGTTTTGAATTTGGAAAAAATGGATTCCATATTTGGATGCAGTTGGTCTCAATTTTTTAAATAGGTATCCTTTATTTTTATACATTTTAATAATTTACTTCAGTAAATATTTTATTTACCATGGTTAAAAGGTAATTATGGAAAATATAGTTAAAAAAGTAATATTATAATAATATTAATTTAATCGATCATATGTCTTAATCCTATTGGTTGAAACACTTCCTTCCACGGGCATCCATGGGACTTTTTTGGGACCCAATGGAGCCACATAATAATTATAATGACAATTTGTATTAATTAATTATAGTATATAAAAAAATGACAAAAACATATATCTTTTAGTTAATCAATTTTTATATAAGGTTATTTAACCTGTTTCTTTGACTATAAATATTTATTTAAAAGATATAAATATATCCTACATCATGGTATTCTTTATATAATATTTAGTCTTAAAATAAATAATCTTATTTATGACACTATAATGATACAATGTTTACCTCATTAATGAATAATTTCAATAAATGAGATTATAAAATTAAAAAACCATCCAAAAGATGTCCAATTCTTATTAGATGGTTTTATTTTGAACAATAGTCATCTTATCTTTGAATCTAATATGTTTTAGACCATTAGAAACTGAAAATAATTATATAATAAAATAATATTCTGAAATATTCCAAAAGAGAACCTCCACCCCCTTATAAAAGACCTCACTTCTAACCCATTCCTCATACTTCTCAAGCCCCTTGTCACATCAAAACTATGACCAATTAAACTCCCTAGAAAACTATATTCATCTTAAAATACCTACTTTATAATGAATGAAATTCAAGGAATCCTTCTGGTTCAAACCAATGAGAGATACCCAATTTAAAAGAGATTTAAGAACGAACTAGTCATGTCAGACACGAGGTGAGGGACATCGCCTCAATATCTTTTCATTGAGGAATATCTTGTTTTATACATGAAATTATTTTGTATAGTGTGTAAACACATCTTATTTATCATTTCATTCAAAAGGAATGTTTTTTAATAAGGCGTTTTACTAAACAACAAAAAATAATGTTTCTTTTTAACATAAGCAGTGGTAATGACCTTTCCTGACACCGTGAGTATTATTTGATCTTTGGCATCCTTTACAAGACCTAATGTTTCAAAAGGAAAATAAATAACTTATAATATTTTACATATTTTGGTATTGAAAATTGTTTTGATAAAGGAGTTTTCTATTTCAATATATTTAAATGATATGGAAATGTTATCTTTCCTTTATATCTGTTTTCTGTGTTATGAATATGTTATGGTTCTTAGGAATCGACTATCTATAATAAAATTGGCTTCCTCCCAGATGAGTTGTCACCTTCTCATGGTTCCATGTCACCAAAAAACCTCCCATTCTACCTCCTTATCCACAAAAAAAAATGTTTTATTCCGCCCCCTGATTGGGATTTTTTTCCGCTTCTTCTAGGGTTCGCGCTCCCCTCCACTCCCCGACTCCCCTATCCCACTCCCATTACCGACCATCCTCTCCAGTCCCACCACTGGCTCTACGTGCTCCACCTCCATATGGTCTGCCTCCGTCTCCTCTGCTGACGCTGCCACCAATCTTCCCTCCCTATTAGGGTTCCCACAGGGATCTTCTTGCTTCTCCTCCCTCTATCGATTTTCCTTCGTTTCTATTACGATTCCAGAATATCCTCTCCTTCCTCCCCAACTCGCTTCTCAAACCACGCCTCTGCCTCCACCTCCGAAGCTCAGAATTGGTTCAAATTGGACTTCATTAATTTCTTTCCCATGGTTTAGATTTGGTTAAAATCTCTCTTTTAAACCTATCATCCCGATCAGAAATATTGAAAAAACAACTAAGATAAGGGCAATATTATTTTCTCGCTAATATCATAGGTAATTCGATGAGTTTTCGTCATTTCCTAATTTTCAGTTTGATACGGTAAAATATTTTAACCATTTCGTTCGTGAATCATAGCCACTCGAATGCAGGTTGATCTTGTGTTACTGGTTCTGAGCCCCCATCAGCTACAGATGTCTTCGATGATTCTCTCTCTGGCTTCAACCAAACCTTATTCTTCCTTTGAGGTTCCTCATTCGTCCATGGTAACCGTTCTGTAGTTGTTTTCTCTTGCACGACACTTCCTCTAGTGGCGGGGAACATCTGGTAGGAAAATCAAATTTTATTTCATGTTCATAAGAGATGAGTTGCTAATTGCATTTTCTATTTTCATTTAAACAAATTTATAGGTGTTTTTTTGTGCTGCTGAGAAAAAAAACATATCTGTGTTTCCTAACTATTTTCTTGATTTTGATTCGAATTTATTCCATGTTAATTTCTGAAAAAAAAATATTCTAACTCTTCTCTGCCCTTGATTCAGTTTGTATATCATTGAATCCTCTTATGGAATCAATTTATAATAATTTTCGTTATGCATCTCTCCCATTCCGGGAATATCCACATAAATTCTTACCTTTTTAAACACCATAAGTTGATTTGTTTCCATTGAATAGAAGTATATGAAGGTTGGAAGCTTATTTCTAGGTTCTGTTATGAAGAATAAAACATTCCCTTTTCACTTTTAGCATGTATAAATTGTGATGTTTTATTATCATGAAATTTGATTATTGTTGCGCCATGGATGGTTCTTGGTTACTCAGTTTAATGCATATTATTGGCATACATACATCAATCATCAAAGGATGTATTTCATTCCTAGATATATTTTCAAATTAATATCATCAATTATTAATTATTTCACAAGCTTATTATAGTTTTTTATGGAAATGAAAACTGTATGCAGCTTAAATTAAACGAGTGCACCCATTGTAATGATGCTCAAAGCTATGTCATTTTCTATTTTACCAAGGGTACTATTTCATAGAGAGAAAATTATGTGGGAATATAATGATCACATAGAATAAAAACTTTATATATTTAACCAGAGATGAAAAATAGAGAAGAAACACAAGCAGGGATGAGGAGAAGAGAAGAAAATGGAGAAAAAAACTCAAGAGTTCCCCAGGGAGCTCTTACCCTAGCTAAGCTGGTTGATTAAACAAATCAGTTATATGTTTTATTTTTCTTCATTCTATTTTATTTTAATTTCATCATTGGAGTTGACATTGCATATTTTTTTCATTTTGATTTACCTTGCATGATTAATACTTACTGCATTTTATCAAATAATTTTCCATTTCATAAACATCATATTTTTTTACACTACTTACAGATCTCAATAATTTTTTCAAATTATTGACTGAAGTAAATTTTTCATGTAGAAAAATCTATAGAGTAAGTTTGATGCTGAAGATGTGGTCCAATGAACTATTATGTCTCGAGACTCTGAGGCAACAACAATCCATTAACTGAATCCCCGTTTAAAGGAAAAATTCAACAAGATAACAGACAAACTTGAATAAAATTTGGTGATGTAATTGCAAGGTATCTTAAAAACATTATTGATTTTGTTATTTTCTAATTACTATTTACATATTTTACTTCCACAGTAAACATCACTTTTATTAAATATACAAAAAAGGTGTATTGACACGTATAAGGCCCAAGTAGACCCTCTATAATGAGTAAATCACGTACAAGTTATGTATTTACCACTATTTTCTCAAGCTTAGTATCCTGTGCAGGTATCAGATTACAATCAACCAGAAACCACCATTACATGTCCACTATAGTGCTTCATGAACCAACATCTTTAATGTATTTACAAGCACAATTTTCTGAATTTAGTTCGACTCCAATGGGGACACTATCTGCTATCAAATTATCTAGTTACTGTAATCTTTTTTCACCAACATTTTTTCTTAAATAAACCATCTGTCCAAACAATTTGTTTTTATTTTCATGTGTTTAATTAAAAATCAACTTTGATACAACTGTTGTTTCAATTTGAATGTTTCACTATTTGTATTACATTTACTTATTTGATCTAAATGATACTTCATGTGTTTAATTTCTCTATGTTGACAATATATTACCATTTTGTTTCATATATACTTTCTGCTTTTAATTAGAATATTGAATTTTTAGTAACTGTAAACAAATTGTTTCATTACATTGAGTACAATGACATTAAATTTTGTTTTTGATATAAGAGGTAACCCTACATTTATGCTATACTAACATCGATGAAAACTACTACACGATCATACTTCCGATTACTATGGACCCAAACTACAATAATAGTTTATTATCTGGTAGTGCCACTCCCTGCATACCGTAAATGATTTTCGTCCCTCCTAAGCTAATACATCATCTAAATTGGATGTCTATTACAGGTAAAATGTTTTCCAACCTACGTACTGGAGGCCCAATTACAGATTGATGACGGTCTTCTGGACCTGTGAAAACTTCATTTTTCTTCACCATTACATCTAACTACTCATTGAAGATAAGTTAACATGTTAATCTAGATGTATCTACTATGGCTTCCAAAGATACATTTTCTTTCAGTTTCAGGAACTTACTAACAGCTTTCAAAATTTTTTACTATATTTCCCTTATCCTGATTCAACAGAGTCGTCTAGGCTTCTATTGTTCTGTTAGACTGTATATCTACCAGCATTGGCATTTTTATGTTTCCCCACATCATATAGAAAACTATCAGAAAATGGAATTTATTTTCAAGAATACCTAGATTTCTATTTTATTATCTTCCACGATTTATTTTACTCAATGTACCCATACATAAATATATGATTACTGATTTAAAAAAACATACAACTTTATATCTTCCTTTTTCATCTTGGATTAATGTTTTATGTGATTCTGAGTCTACAGAGACCCTATAGGTCCAGAGTTAAGTAAATGGTGCATTCTTCTCAATTTCTGGAATTTTTTCCCTTCTGTTTAAGATTAGTTAATTTTGGATGAATATTAATTTTGGTTTAATATTAAATTGTGTCCTTATTTTGGATATGTGTCCATACCCAATGACTTCTCTATATTGTTTTACATATCATGTCAATGGAGTTCTGGGAAGTAACATGTTTGTGCAATGCAGAATGAACATTTTTTTTCAATTGGATGATTTAAATGATTTTAGAAGTGAGATGGTATGCCCCTAATATAATGAACCTTTTTCCAACTGAATGATGCATGTTTCCATTTAAATGATGCTAAATTATAGCCTTTTATGTAAACTATTTGAGTTGGTGCTTTCTCAATCTGCAAGAAGAAGTATTGTGATGATGGTTTTCTTTCATTTTATACTTAGTTTTCAAATTATTCAAGGGAAATGCGATCAATGTAAAGCAGTCAAGGTACTCTGGTTAGGTAGATTTGTAGGAATCATGTTTTAAATTTTACCAAAATCAAATATCGTTCAACAAAGTTCTTGATTACCTCTATGTGGATGCATTGACTCTAAATGTACTCTACACTACATGAGGTTCATTATTTATATATTCTGAATCAAAATTCTTGCTTCTCTAAAATATTTTTTGTTTACCTTTTTGTATAATTTTTTCATAGGTTATTAAAATACATCTAATTATGGTCTTATACTCTTAGTAAAAACTGATGTTCGATTATGTTATTATTTTAATGTTGTTGTACTGCATCCTGAATTAATGTGTTTGTGAGTTGTCATTATTTCTAGAAATAGATTTAACTTTTATTAAGGGTGGATCTTCTGGGCATTATGGGGATTCCAACAATAATATATTGGGAAATATAAATCTTCTCCAAGAAAATCAGTTGTCAAGGAATATATTTCAGTGGAATCAAATGTATTTGATATGTCTCCATCCCCACTGACTTATCTATTTATTCTACATAGCATGTCAATGATGTTCTGGAAGTGACATGTTGGTGAACCTGCATTCAAATTGGAGTTAAGTTTACAGAATATCTTATAGGTTGTTGGATATTAACAGATTCCGTGTTAGTTATATGTAAGTTCTTCCTTATTAGTTATACATAGATATTTATGAATTTTTTTATTCAAGTGTATTAAAATTGTGAAAAAATGGTGTTTCTACATATATCTTCTACATATTTATGGATAGATTATTTCAATGTTTCCATTTTAGTCATGCATATTATGTGTTATTCTGAATCTTTAATGTATGTGCAGGTTAACATATAGGATGAGGTGATCAAATCCTGGACTACAACCTACTATTCAAAAACTATAAATATTTCTCACAACTAAAATATAAGGTATAAAAACAACAATTTTTTTCTAGAAATTTTTTCATATTGTCAATAGAGTATTTAATAAGTAAAAAAAATATGTTCATTGTATGATGTTTTCTTTTACCTTCAATGTTTACCATGCAATAACCAAGGAAATTTTTCCTCTCATTGCAAAACCATGATCGACAAAACTTTTCATTGGGTTCTCCCAATGCATGGGATAAATAGTGAATATCACCCATTAAACACATGAAGATATGATTAAAACCATATAGTAATGAAAATTTTGGATTTTTGAATATGTGTGAACTTATTTGCCTTTTCATATTCTACATGCACTTATTATATATGCACTTATTTGAATCATTTTCTGCAAGTTGAGTATTTTATGTCTCCCCATTCCCTGCATTTTTTTGTACAACTAATCTACTATCCAGGATTCATGCTCATCTCGCCTTCCCTACAACCACTTCCTTATATAGTTTAGATGATTTAAATTGAAGGTTAATGGTCATTTTCTATATAGATCTGATTCTAATTCATTCATTTGGCTATCCTATAGTGGTGATTTTTTTTAAAAGATAAAATGCCTATATCCATGTTTCCTATAATCATTCATTAAGAATTATGCAACATAGTAAAAAAAATTTCTATGGGTATATTCTTTAGGCTATGATATTAGTCTATATGGTACAAATATTAAAGGAGTATCAATATAGATATTGATGAGGGTATTTACGTATGTAATCGAATTGATATTGTTTTTTTAACTCAATCTGGCGAGTCAAAGGTGAACCATGCATTTATATGTTATTAAGGAGTATATTTTGTAATTTGGACCCTTTTAATTTGTTTTCCTTTGATGATATTTATAATTTTTTGTGATTGGATGTCATTTTGTAAGAGCAGATTCACTGATCATACCTGATTAGAAATCAACCTTAGATCTCCACAGTATCCTCCATAGTCCCAGCAACATGAGAGCTGTATATGTCCAGGAATTGTCTCTCTATCTATATTGTTATATTTCAGTTCTTATAAAAATATGCATGATCACTTGTGATCCTGTGCTGCTTTTTCCTTTTTCAACTTTTGTGGATTGAATTGGGGTAGTGGTTCACAGCGTGGGGAGGAACTTAATGATAGTTCATGTTTAGTATTTATAGTTATAGCATTTTCTATATCTCTTCCTCGCATAAGCATGACCATTTTATATATCATTAAGAGAGTTCCTTTAATTATAGTCAATATTAATATATGGTTTCTTTCATGCATTCAATGTGATAGGGTTTCCTACAACTAGATTTTGAAGATACACTTGGCATTATGGAATAGGGAAGCGTATGGGGATTTCATAATGCTTGATCGTGACTATGGGTGGATCAATAACATGCACCATGAGGGAGATGTTCTGTACTCGTGAAATACTACCACAAATGCATGAAACAAGGTCCCCCCAATGGTACATGCTTGAATATATGATCAAAAGATTCCCGCACAATCACTGTGTTGGTGATGAGGGAGGTGATTTGTACTTTAAAATTGATCCGAACTATTCATATGAATGATAATTCTTTCTGGGTTTCATTGATGGAGAAATTGAGGATTCTGTTGGAGGAAGTGATGTGTGGAAATGATCCCTAGATCCAATCTTTTTCTAAAGTTTAAAGAGATTCGGATTTTGGGTTCATCCACAACCTATTACAGTTGAGACTTCTAATATTTTTCCTCCTCCATAGGTCATTTAATTGCAAGGATCAAAATTGATATTTCTAATTATTCTAATTGTTCAAATGCCTAATGGCTCTTTCTTTAAGCTACCATTAGCCTACTATTCTTTTTTATAGATTTATTGCTCACATGGACCAGGCCTGTCGGGTTGGGGCTAGGAAAAACCTACCCATTTATTAATCAGTCTTGGTTGTACCGGCCTGAGCATGACATTTATTAGGTGGTTCTTAAAAAAATCCCGATTAAAGGCCCTTTATTTTTTTGTCCCATTAATTAATATGGTTCTAAATATTATTAAACTAAATAAAATATATATATATAATAATCATTATTTTGAAATAATAAATCCTCTATATAAGTGTTTTAAAAAATATCATTATAATATAGCATAATTGGGTTGGGAGGGTCCCCTGACCCATGTACATGTTCTCACATCAAGAATTGTCTTTTATGATAGCAATTCGTTCTTCTTTAATGCTTATTGCATTGTACTGTTCGTCTGCATAGAATTAGAAGACATGATTGGTATGTTTTGACATAGCAGTGAAGACAGCCAGGATGATTTACCACAGTATAGGAGAATCAAAGTAATATTTAGCCATGTCCACTAATTTTAGACTCAAAAATGATTGCTTTTCCATTCCTAGATAATCAAATTTATATCCATGAACATTACTCTTGGCATAGTAATGACCACAACATTAGTTTTAATGCTTAATTTTCAATTTTCCATGACATTCGTGACTCCACTTTGCATAAAGTTTATAACACAAACCATCTTATCACACTTATCATATAAAAAGAAAATGATTACGTGAAGTATTGGAAATCAATTAGGTTCTCTGTTTTGTTATGATAGTGTTTTCTCCATTTTCTCCTTAGAGTGTAAAATCAGCGGGAGATCCTGGTGGTGCGGTAGATAGGTTGTTGAGTCAACCTATGACATAAATGGATGGGATGACTGCTATGAAAACCGTGTTTACCATCGGGGCTACCAATAGGCCAGACATCATCTATCCCATGCTTCTTAGAACAGACCGTCTGGACCAGCTCATCTATATTCCATTACCCGATGAGTCATACCATCTTTAGATTTTCAGGGTGAGTCTAAGGAATGGTATTTTATTATACATGTAATGAGTGTTATCAGATATTTTTGTAATTACAGGATATAGAACGGGATAGGAAGAGGGCAGAGAACCCGGAAGCCATGGAAGAGGATGATGCAGATGAGATGGTAGAGATGAAGGCGGTGCACTTTTAGGAGTCCATGAAATTTGCACGCCGAAGTGTGAGAGATGCAGATATCAAGAAGTACCAGCTGTTTTCTCAGACCTTACTGCAGTCCCGTGGGTTCGGCTCAGATTTTAGGTTTCCAGATCACCTTGAGAGTGGTGCTGCTAATCCATTTTCTTCTACCACTGCTGATGGTGGAGATGATGATGATCTGTACAATTAAAAGGAAAATATTTGAGTTAATGTTTTTAAGGTAATGCATATATACTACTGCAACTTTACCGTCGTGCTGGCAGTTTGTGAGTATCTTCCCCTTGAGTGAACCATAAGAAAACAAGGACCAGAAACATGGCACACCTCTATTAGGAGATTATTGGTGTTTTGGTTTCAACCAATAGCAGAACAGTAACTAGAAGATGGAGTTCAAGCCAAAGTATATTGCTGATGCAAAGAGATCAGTATCAAACTTTTTGACTGGCATGGTCTTTCATGAAGATCCATAATGTCTTCCTCTATAAGGCCAACACATGAAAAAAATCTCAATTGAGTACGTTGGTTCCTCTCCATTCCATGGATAGTCCATACAATTTTCAAGACAGTAAACATTATGGGATTGGGGAGTGGAGGGGGAGAGCTACACAGGGGGGTTAGAGGACGTGCTGGGAAAGGAGCTGACAAGCTCTCTAGGGGGGACGGGAATACCTTCGCAGGGGGGAGGGGAGGGGTTGGGTAGGGGGAGAAGATGGTCTGGGCCAGGGGGGAGAAGAGGGTCTGGGCCGGGGGGGGAGAGGAGTGGTAATGGACAGGTGACAGCTTCAATGTAGGGATGGGCTGGACGGGGGGGGGGGGGGATGGACTAGAGGGCGGAGGGCATGGGAGTGGTAGGGTAGTGATGACGGGCTAAGGAGGGGATAGGTAATGCCCTAGGCTGTAGGTGTGGATTATATTTTTTCTATAGTTAAACAGTCATCATTTTTTCAAATATTTCATTATTTTATTATGTTAGAGTCTACCCAGTTACAATTTTCTATTATTTATTTCAATTAGTAGTGATTTTTCTTTTTCATATTATTTAATTGTTTTCATTGAATTTTTTTACAGTTTTTCTTCATAGATGAATATTGTAAACAAAAAATCTATTTGATTATGACATGATTTTTTTGAATTCACAGGATTAATCAGTTATTTTTCATAGTAGTATGTCTCATTTACTCACAATCATTTCCCATTATAGATTGAAGGGATCAATATAACTGTAAACAAACATGACATACTGCTACTCCACATCAATGATGCATGGTGTTACTGTGAGGCTTTTGACTACACATTTTGATGACATGAATTGTAATCTGATCTGCACACCCATTGTTGTTGAAAATTATGGTTCCTGTTTATTTTGTTAAACATGTATTTGGTATTGAAACAATATTGATGTTCTCTTATCATTGTTAAATAACATTCCATAGTTCTATGTCAAAGGTGAAACTATATTGATGTTCTCTTACCATAAATCTATTTCGCTGTTGACCTATTTCAATTACCTACAAATTAGATTTTCATACATTGTTTCTATGAAAAAATTTATTATATCAATATATTATTTATTAATTTTCATTCATTTTCACCATTGGCTCCTTCATTGTTAATTTTATATAGAAGACTACTCAGTATCTAAATTTTGATCCTCAATTTCTATAACTTTTATTCCTCAATATGTATCACATTTTCTTTTCAAATATATTCAATATTAATAAAAACTATTATGTTTTATAAATAATAATCTATAGTTAATAATATATATTATTTTATAGTGTCGAGCATCGCACGGGCGAAGTACTAGTTGTTTACATATATGGGTGGGTCCATGATAAACCTAGGGTTGGTGAGCCTACGAATATCTCCAATGCATTGGGTAAAGTGATAGAGGTAATCTTGATTGTTTCTCTTAATATATTAAGGGAATATATTATGATGGGTCTTCCCAATATAACACCCTACATAGCCATGAAATATATAATGTATGTATGTTATGGTTTCCACAACTTACCTTTTTGATTTGTGATTACTATGTGCTATTCATAAATCTTATAATATCTTTTGGTATGCTAAATTTATTTTTTTTACTTATGTATTTATAAACTAATGTTTTCATTAATTATTTTATATCCCCTACTGAGCTTTTTATGCACATCCCATGATTTGAAATGTTTTTAAAATGACATAAATATGAATATGGTTAAAGATGGGATCAAAGGAAAATTCATGTAGGCTATGAATTAGACATTACTTTTATTCAAGAGTTTTTATTTTATGAAAAAATGGAAACTGATAAGAAGTGTCTAGTTTTTTTATTTTTGATATGTAATGTAATAGTTATGGAATAATTCTATAAAACTCTATACCTATAAAGATCTTTATTGTGAATTATTCATTTAATTCAAGATTATGTAAGGTTTTATGGCTAGGTCCTTATACATGAAGGGATCCTCATCACATTTACACACATTGAATCAAATATATGGATGTCCAGTTAGTTTTTGTAAAAATGTAAAAAATATTGATTGTTTAATTTGGAACTGTTGAAGATCTATATACTATGTCTATAAATAAATTATTGTATGTATAAGGGATAAAAAAATATCTGATATGTATATATAATATATCTGATGATGAATTTTATGTTCATTTTCGAATAAACTCTTGATCTCTTCTAAAAAATAAATTTCATAAATATAATGAACTAGGAACTGACAATGTTTATACTTTGGATTTAAATTCCCTATGTAAACAAGAGGTAAATTGTTTAACTACTAATAAAAATGACTCATGGACTTGGAATACAATACCTGGAAATTGAAATATATATACCTTACATATATTATTTATGAAACAATTAGTTTCTTATTTTCCATGTCTTATGTTTAAAAATGATATATTCTATTATGCATGTCAATTGGAAAAGAACACAAATCTTATTTCAAATAAATTACTGAAATAGATACATCTAAACTATTGGGACTTATCCACATTGATTTTTTGGACCATTATGAGTAGAAAACAATGCTGGAATATTATATGTCTATGTTTTATTTGATCATTAATCATTATTTATTTGTGTTTATTTTCTAAAACTAAAATGTGATGTAGTTACTATTTTTGATTTTTTTTTGAAAAATTGTTACAAAATGAAGATGGTTTTTAAATAATAAAATTATGAATTGATTATGGTGGATATTTTTATAATCAAAAACTAAATTTATTTTTCTAAAATCTATGTATTCAAAAAAATTCTATACTCCAAGAGAACCTCAACAAAATGGAGTAGTTGAATGGAGAAACAAAAATACACAATATTTGGACTTTTATATGCTAAATGAATATAGGCTTCCTACCTATTTTCAGAATGAAGCTATAAGAACAAAATTCTATATCATGAATAGTGTTTTAATAAGATATATTTTTAATGGGACACCCTTTGAACATTGGATAAAAAAAATATAAAGTATAGTACTTTAATATCTTTATATGCAAGGTATATATTCTGAATACTAAGGAAAACCGTGGTATGATTGATCTAAAAGAAGATGAAGGAATATTTTTAGGATATTTTTATACTTTTAAATCTGATATATTATTTAATAAAAAGATATGGATTGTTGAAGAATCAGTTGATGTGATGTTTGATGAAACCAATAATTTCATTAATGTGACTGCTCTAATTGATGATGTTACCCATTCATTTCACAACATTAGAATTCATATCCATAATACTTATTTTGAAAATGATATTAATGAAATATACTCTAGTAAATAAGAATATGTAAATGAAGAACTTGAATGTGTCTTTCCTAGACAATCTAGAACCTTAAATAACCATCCATTATAATATGTTATAGGTGACCTAGACACCAAAATCAGAACTAGAAGAAATATAGGAAACTGAGCGGAATTCTATGCCTTTATATCTCTATTAGGGCCTAAATATTTTGATGAATCTTTGAAAGATAAAATATGGATGTTAGTAATTCAAGAATAGCTAATCTAATTAATAATAAACGATGTTTTAGAATATATATAGAAAAAATATACAATTATCCAGTAATTGGAATTATGTTTGTCATTAGAAATAAATAGGATAATCTAGGGATCATAAATAGAAACAAAGCTAGATTTGTAGCTAAATGGTATAATCAAGAGGAACAAAATGATTATGATGAAAACTTTTACACTATAACTAAAATTGAAACCATTGTAATCCTTTTAACATATGCATCTCATATGGATTTTAAAATATATCATTTAGTTGTTAAATCTTTTTTTAAATAGATATTTAATTGAAAAATTTTATGTTGAAGAAACTATTGGTTTTCAAAACCTCATAAAAAATTATATTTTTAACACATTAATGTTATTTATGGCCTTAAACAAGCACATAGTGGTTGGTATGGATGATTATGTTCATTTATTTTAAAAAAATGTATTTAATAATGGATTGGTATATCAAACACTTTTTATGAAAAATGTTTGTTATATTTTATTATTGGTAAAAAAGTATGTTCATGGTGTTATTTTTGGTCCAATAATTTATATATTTCTAATTATTGATCTAAATTAATTAAAAAATAATTTCAAATGAGTGTGATGGTAGAACTGAATTTCATTTTAGGATTTCAAATTTATCAAAATTATTATGGAAAAATTTTGAAGTAAAGAAAACATATTATTGGATTATGAAAAAAGTATTGACTTTAAAACAGAAATACATATGCAACTCTTATGTCTACCAATATAATAAATGATTTGAATGAAGCTGCAAAACTAGTTGATAATAATTTATATAGAGGTATGATTAGTAATTTATTATAGCTTACACCTTGTAAACAATATGTTATGTTTTTTATATTTTTATGTTCTAGATTTTAGTAAAATCAAACATAATCCAATCTTAGTTTTAATTAAATAATTTTAATATATTTAAAAACAATTATTAATCAACATCTTCTTATATGAAAACATATAATTTTATTTTTATTTTTTATTTATATAATGGTTTTTAGGTTGTAGATTTGGATGAAAAAATATCCTCTTGAACCTATCACTTTTTAAATAAATATTTTGTATTATCACTGAGTAAGAAACAAAACTCAATTTCGCCATCAAACGGTGTGGTAGAATTTTTTTATGCCTGTAGTTTTTGTGTATATGAATTGTAGATAAATAAAATTCACTAATCTTTTGGATAAATTTAGACATTAAACTTATTTTATGTGATAATACTAGTTCTAAAAATATTTCGAAAGATAATATATGTCTTTTGAGGGCTAAAAACATTGATATCATTCACCATTTTCCAAAATAGCATATTCTTAAATTAATATCCTTAGAATTTGTAAATACTTAATAACAATTAAATAATATTTTTACTAAACCACTTCCTAGTGAATGTTTTTATTTTATTAAGGGGGAAGTAGAAATATTTATTTTTAAATGAATTTATAATAATATATTGTAATTATCTATAAATTTATTTTATTAAATTATATTTGTTTTATTTAATTAATTTTTTTCTATTTATTATAATCTGTTACATATTTATTTGATTGAAGAAGGGTTTTTTTCAATTTATTTTTATTTATATTTTCAAATAAAAATGTAATGAGTACATTCTCAATTAGTGTGAGGAAATCGTTTACCTTATCCCACTTTTCACTTTTATATCTATTTAGTTTATAGTGCATCTCTCATTCTGGTTTCCAAAAACCCTAAATCACTGAATCATCAATAGTGAATCCATTAGAAATTGAAACATCTAGAGGACATGATGATTCTTATTTGGATGCACTAACATACCCACCAGTGAACTATCATAAATTAACTCATTGTAAAGTGATATAATTTTATTATTTAAATGAGAAAAATATTTCATTAAAGGGATGAATTATATTTCATTATCTAGATTTTTTTTCTAGACATGGTAACACTCTTGTGATTTTTGACATATAAGTGAATGAGTTCTGTAAAAATTCCATATTCAGTTTTGAAATCAATGAAGATTTTATAGTCTCTAAGATTCACGATGATGAATTTTCTCTTTATTTAGTTGATATAGATATGGTTTGACACTATCCCCATTAGGGGGATTATTATTTCTACATATGGAATATCAGTGATGCAAAATATTAGTCATGGGACATTATGTTTTTGTTATTTGGAATGAGATTTATTGAGAATGTAATGACAAAATATATTAATCCAGATAGAAGAGTCATGATGATGTTTATTCAAATTTAATTTCTTCCTAGAACAAGTGAGTTAGGTAAAGTCATGTTTATAGACAAGTGTTCTCTATTTCTGTTTCTGATCAAAATAATAATAAATTTATATATATTTTTTATAATCTATATAATTAATATCTATCACAAATAATCCATGAAGAGATTATATCCATATAGAAGAATTGTTTTATTTTTGATTCTCAAAAAGGAAAAATAGAAGGTGTGTTTATTGGGTATATATTTCATCACAAAAAAATTTTAAATTATGGTACTATTAAGAAATTAATCTATGTTTTGAGAAACTCCTTATATAGTCTCATACCTATTAGAGTGGGAAAAAATTAAAGCTGATGGAATATGATTAGGGGAGCATAGGATGATACCTTCAGTTGGTTCGGTCAAACCAATTCCTGACGATGACTCATAATCACGAATTCAAGATGCTATCATTATTTAACAAAGAAGAGTAAAATTTATATTATTGAATCTATGAATGATTATTATAATTACCCTACCCTCTAATACATATAATTTCATGATTTTTAGAATAATAAAACATCATATTACAATCCAAGGATCACAAAGTCTCTTGTCTTGGAAGACAAGGTACATAAAGCACAAATGATTAGACTATACTAAACATTTATTTTTTTTAATTTTAATTAAAATATCTTACCTTAAACTAGTTGAATAAATATTCATAGTATCACCTGGTTATTGCATGAACAATGTTATGAGCTAAAAATTCTTGTAAGTGAGCAAATATAGGAATACTGATTTTGCACCTGGGTTAGAAGACATGACATAATGATATAAAAAGGAAAGAAACATATGGAATAAGAACATATGGAATAAGAACATATAGACATGGGAAAATATTAACATGGAGTCATAGTGTTATGGATAAAACATAATACATGACATTGTAATGAGTCAAGGATCAATTCACATAAAGGAGCACAAGTCAAGTTTAACCCCAAGACCATTGCACATTGTAGCATGAGTTATGGGTAACTTCCAAGACCATTGCATATAACGTCACAAGAGACTCAACATCACCCAATTAATTAGAGTGAAATATAGGAACACCCATCATAACATGTTCATTAATATTATTTACACATAAATAATCATACATAAACATATGTGTACCCATGGAATGAAATGGGTATCATAATCCAGTAATAAAGTATAATAAAAGTGTGAATCATAAAAGTGACCATGAAATAAAGTAATTTGACCATACTAGGAAATTAATAATAGAAAATAGGCATATATCATAGAAGGTGATTTCCATCCGAAGTGATAACATGTAACAATTGTATTTAATTAATATTAGCATTAAATCATTTTAGTGTGGTTTAAAAGAAAAAACTAAAGAGAGATTAAAATGAAAAAAGAATAATATTTTATATAAAAATAATAGTGAACTAAGAATACGTTCAAAATAAAAATATTGATTTTTTAAATTCAATGGAGGATTATAATATACGATGAAATGTACTTTAGATTGGGTAAGAACTTGGGATGTTCAATTAATATGGGTTTTCTTATCTAGAAGAATTGAGAAGGTAACCACTTAAAAACATGTATATTACTCAAAGATAATGATTAATGGACCTTGATACATGATTTTGGATAATGTAAAAATAATTTAAATTGTGTAAATAAAAATATCATTTATCCTTATTTGGGTAAAAATAATGATAGATCAACCCGAAAGAATAATGGAGGTTCAGGTAGAATACCTTACTTAAGTTTGATGGTGTCCATCAATTGATCATAATCTAATTCATAAACTAATAAAAGTAATTAATTAATATTTCAATAAACTATTTTTCATGTGATTGATAATTCATAACCTTAATATCTTCTTTCTTGACCTTTAATGGGTTAAGAGGTTAAATTTCATTATTTTGGTGTGATTGTTTCCTTGGATCTCATATTGGTTTAATTATTTACCACTAAGAATAAACATGTAAGATGAAAATGATTTTCCCAAAATGAATTATTATGTTACTATGGAACATCCATAAGATTAAATTATTATATAATTATTTTTTTATTTTTATTAAAAATTAATCATTATATAAATCATTAATGACAACCATTTTCGTTAATTGGTGATTTTTGTCCCCATCAAAAAAAGATTCTTTATAAATTAATATGACGTGTAAAAAAATAATTCAGAGCCATAAATAAGTTATAATAAATGTATTATAGTATCAATCAACCATAAAAATGTTTTTAAGAAATGAATTTAATATGTTAATACAAATTGAAAACACGTCGTCCTTGAATGTGATAAATCAACACATCTCAAATAGTGTTTTCATTTCTAATATAAATAGAGAGGAAAGGATGGGTGATGATGAATTATTACAATATAATAAAAAAATCTACTATATGTATGTTACTGGAGGTATTATAACATATTTATGAAAGGATATTAGGAAATAAAAAGAAAGAATATAACATGAATGAAAATAAAAGAAATGAAAAGAGGAATTTAACACATGAATATATATTCCTTTAGAGCCTCTTCAGGGGCGATGACTTCATCTTCTGCAGATACCATGGGATTTAAGAATTGATGAGGAAGATGGGAGAATATTTTATAAGAATTTTGATGAGGTTAAATTCTTGATATGAGTGAAGAGAAGAGGGTGAGAGGGTGGTGTTTATAGTAGAGGAGAGGAGGGACTTCCCATTATTTTAATCATTAGTTTAATATTGTTTCTCAAGACTATATATAGACTTTATTATTATGACCAAAAATAGCCATTATTGAATTTTAGTTCAATCATATATCCATTTACACCATCAATGTCTAAAGCGCGATGCATAATTTCATTTATATAACATTTATCAGAAATTATCGTATTTTACTATTAACCAAAAATTCATGCCTTTTAGAAAAATAGCAAAAATTAATAGTAACTATTTTTCAATGTGTAGAATTAATAAATTAATCCCATTTTATGAAAATAATTTTCTATATGTGTGATATTTATTTTTTATTTAAAATTATAATTTTCTAGATAAATACTTATTTTATTTTATAAACTGGATTTCTAAAATATTGGAAAATTAATTATAGTCTCATAAAAAAATATTATGATAATAATAAATGAGATTAATAATTTATGAATTTATTTTATAAAAATAAATTTTCTTTTGATTTATTAAATTAATCAAAAAATTGTAATGAAATATATATGAAATACATAAATTTGAACACTTAATCAATAATTTTTAAAATATTTATCTAATTTAACTATGATATAATTATACCATGTTGTTACTTATAATATGGATAAACATTATTTATTATATAATGGTGAGGATACTATTAAGTTGGAATGTTTATTATTCATAATGGTCACATTACTATTTCAAAAGGTCAAGTTACTATTTTGCTGGTATATGTTACATAACATCATGATATAACATTTATTTCACTAATGGTTGAGTAATAAGGTTTTTATTTTGTTCTATATGTAATTTAATATGATTATACAATAATACATTATTATAAGAAGGAATTTTCCTTGATAAAACATTTATTCAGTATAGTCTTCCCCCTTTAGGAAATATTTCCCTCAAAATTTTGTTTTACATTATATATTGTACACAAGTCTCGGTACTTTTCCTTAATTGCTTCCTCATGTTCACATGTTTCCACTTAACACATATTGCTAGACTGTAGTACATTGACTATGGGTGTAGCCTTGTAGCGTAGAACTTTATCTCTTTGATCCACGAACATTACTGGTTACTCCTCATAAGAATGATCATTCCTAAACTATTCCACCTCTGAAGACCCTACTTGTGAAGGATTTGGTATGTTCTTACTCAAGAGGGTTATTTCAACGACATCGTGTACTTAAGAAATTATAGGTGGATGCTACAGTCGATAGGGCAAAAACCCATCATAATCATGAATCTTGAAGTGTTGATGTACCTTAGACATATATTTACTTTCTTCCCAAAACTCTTGAATTTTTCCATGGAGATATGCGTAGAAATACAATGTCTATAACATTTATCTCAAATTATTGTTGATGATTTTATGCATTGAACTTTTTTCTACTTTGTTCTAACTTGATTTTATTCTGAATTTTTTTAACCTTTTTCACCATTTTATTGACCATTTCAAGTTATATCAGCTTATTTTAACCAACATTATCACATAAAACTACTGTTCAACACCATTTCTCATAAAGGGCTTCAAATGCAGCCACATGGATGCTTGAGTGAAACTATTGTTGTACGATAATTAAACCAATGGAAGATGTTAGTCTCACACTCCTTTGATGATCATACAACATTCTATCAACATATATTAAATTGTCTAAATATTTCACTTAGATTGGCCTTTAGTTTGGGGACCATAGGCCAAATTGATGTTCAGTTCAGTTCTTAAAGAATGATGGTGACTTTTCTAGGACTTCAAGGTGAATATCATATCTCTATTAGATCAAATAGATTGTGGGACTCTATATACCTTTACCAACTATTTCATTTATAACCATTCATGTTTATCTAATGATATTTCCCCTAATATTGAAAAAATTCTAGATATAGTTTTAAGACGATCAACAGTGATCCGTATTGCATTATTTCCTCTGGATGTCCTTGTATGTCCAGTTACAATGTCCCTGGTGATGTTCTCACACTTCCATGTTGGTATGGTTAGTGGTTTTATCATACCCTTATACTTTTTTCTTTTAGCCTTCAATTGATGACATACCAAGAACATTGATGTATACTTATCAATCTCTTTCTTCATATTTTCCCACCAAATGTTCTCTTGGATATGTTGATACATATTTGTGATCCCATAGTGAGGAAAATGGATCATTTATGTGCATCATTCAAAATATCATTATTTATCTCTGTATCGAATGGTACATATAATTGTGACCCAAATCATATAACTCCTTCTAGATCATTCTTGATCTCTGAGGATTTCTGATTCCTAATAGCTTTACCCTTTTAATAATTTCCACATCTTTTTATGAGAATCCTTTATTTTCTCCATGAGGGGTGGTTGAGCAACCATTAGATAAAGTATTGATGATGTTCCTCCATTAATGATAACCTTGTCCATCCTCTAAAAAACTATTAATATTGGATCCTTCTTAATTCATATCACTGATAATGATACAAGTTCCATTCTACTTAGAGAATCTACCACCTTCTTTGCCTTACCAGGAAGGTATTGTATCGAGTATTATTAATCTATGATGAGATCTACCCATATTCACAGGTACATGTTAATCTCCATCTATGTGAATAAATATTTGAGAATCTTGTGATTAATATATATATCTCACACTTCTCCCCATATATATAATGCCTCTATGTTTTCTATGAAAATATCCTAGCCTCCTACTCCATATCATGCATTGGATAGTTTCTATTAATTGATTTTTAACTTTCAGGAGGTGTAGAAAATCACATTATCATTTCACATCAGCACAAATCCTAATCCCATATTTGAATTATAATTGTACACTACAATGTGTTCTCCACTAATCGAGAGTCTCAGTACTAGCACAATGATTAGCCTTTTTTGAGCTCCTTAACATTTCCCTCACTTTCACGAGTCAAGAAAAACATTACCCCATTCCATGTCATCTTTTTCATTGGTTTTGAAAATCATGAATAATTGTCCACAAATATTCAATAATATAACGAATGACCAAGGAAGCTATGGATCCCTGTTACAAATGTTGGCCTCAGAAACTCTTAAATTGTCTTTTTCTTAAAATGTTCCATTGATATCCCTTTTTTGTGATAACATTCCCTATGAATTTTAATTCCTCCATCCACAACTCAAATTTAGTTTAATATTCATATAAATTCTCCCTTATCAACTTCTTCAGTAAAGTATTAAAATTTTCATCATGATCCTCCATGCTCTTGGAGTATATCATAATATCATTGATAAAGACTACAATAATTTTTTGAGGTAATCACTAAAGATTCTATTCAAAATATCCACGAATATTTTTGAAACATTAGTGTCTCCAATGTGCATCACTATGAACACATAGTGTCCATACATCATTTGAAAGGCAATTTTTGGAATATCATCATTCCTCCATATTAATTGGTTATATCTCTACTGATGTTAATCTTTAGAGAAATAATTGGACTAATGAAGTTGATTGAACAAGTCATCTATCCATAGAAGGTGTTATAATTTATTTTTCATGATTTTATTGATCTCACATAATCAATGAAAAAGAGAATTGAACAATCCTTATTCTTGAAAAAGAGGTCTAGCACTCCCCATGGTGAAGAACATGTGTGTATAAAACCGTTGCCTATATTCTCATGCAACTACTTATTCTGCTCTTCCATCTATACAGTGGACAATTTAAAACGATTTTCTAATATTTTTTGGGAGATTGTTGAATATGTTCAATTGAGAACCCAACCACTTGATATGGAGGAATACCAGAAAATTCTTCCGGGAATATAGTAGTGTAATAGTGAATTACAGTCATGTATTTGAAAATGAATTTTTATAGTGTCTCAATAATTTTAGCTACACATTATTGCTCATATAGAAATAATATCCACACTTCAGACAATGATTCTAGTAGATATTCATATTTCTACTTAAACTTGTAAATATTATGACGATCCTTTTTGATGTGAAGTGTGATATCACTTTCCTGACAGTTGATGTTGGAATTTTATAAAGATAGACAATCCATTCCCAAGATAACATCGAACTCCACTAAAGGAAGTATGCTAAAATTTTGTACGAGGTTCATTACAAAATCATCTACCAAGGAGGAGTTAAAAAACTAGTATGAAATACTTTCCCCAATATCTATTCTCATAGATAACTCAGACTCCAAATTTCGATATGGTGTTTTAATAGATACATTAAAAATGGATGATATGATAGAATTTATTGAAATATATTAAAATAATATCTTTTTATTATTGAATGAATAACTAGTTTACTTATCTCCACATTGTTTACCGACTTCACCTCATTTGTAGTTATAGAGAAAGACACTCCTTTTTTTCCTTTTAGATTGTTGTTGATTCCCTCTAACTACCCTTGTATTAGGGAAATTGTTTTCATAATGCCCATTTTATTTACTATTGTAACATTTCACTATATGATGAGTGTTGATCTGAACCTTCCTTTATTCATACACATTATTTGGAATCTTTATATCGCTTCATATTTTTTAATCCAGATGTATCATTGTTCCACATTTTATTAAATTCCTAGTTCCTGTAATACTGTTCATGTGATGCTTCACTCGACAATTTTGACACATGGTATTTTTTATCTTCTTTAAATAAAGGGATTTATTTTCTAAACCCACAATATTAGACTTATTTTTCTCTGTTTTCATCAGGCCTATGAGACCATTGAGAGCCTCTAATCTCTATTTCAATATTAAGGAACAAATTACAATCCTTTGATAACAATCGAAGTCTCAAGTTACCATCACATTTTGGAAACTCAACTTTAGACATATAATGAAGCAATTCACCTTTTTTTTGATGTTCATGACAATTTCGGAGGTGTATCTTTCTAGCCTTCTAAATGTTTCTTCATAAACCTGATTAAAATTTCTTACTTATACATACGTACAAGGAAAAATCTTTCCATATTGTGACAGAGGGTTCACATAAAATATATATTGAAAAAAAAATCACGGATTCATCTCTATCCATGGAATAAGTTTCCTTTTGGGACATTATATTCTTAACAAGTCACCACTACTGACTAGCTACGCCATAGAAACGATAGACTCCCAGCATTAATTTCTCTTCATTTGAGCACTTTATTATAGTAAATATCTTTTAATAGGATTTAATATAGAGTTACATGAAGAGTGAATCATATGATCCACTAAATATGGGGAGCCTTTGCTGCATGAGGAATTCGATGGCAACTAGATCATTACTTTAAGTAAGAGATAATTCCATATTATTCATGTTATTATTCATAACATGATCCATCATAGAAATTAATTTCATAAGGTTTTGATCAACTATTCCAATTATATTATGAACATCGTTAATGATATCATAACATTTCCATTCACATTGATTATTGGAATGTGTTCTTCAATTTCCAACCATTAACTATGAAAAATATTATACAATTAGGGGGCTTGAATTCATTGATAATAAGAACAAAAGGAATCTTTAATCATAAAAAGATAAACTCTTAAAGGAAAAGAATGCCATATCTAGTTATTCCCTAGGTTTCAATATAGGTTGACATTGATATTTATCTCAACATATATTCAAATGGACTTCTTTTTTATTCCCTTAATAATGATTTGTAATAAGCTTATGAATTTACCAAAGCATATCACCTCGGTGTGTCATACCAGGAGTGCCGCAAGGCCCACTGTCATGCACCACATCCTATTTGATTCTATCTTAATGTAGTTTTTTTGGTTTAACCCCATGAAACATATATGTAATAGCCACATCTAAATATTCATATCTATACATGGATGTATTTTATGGATAAACCACTTTCTTTATACTTATCAAAATTTAGATATGTTTTGTTTACATAGTTTCATTCTTAAGGTTCATACTAATGTTATCTATTCCCAATCTAAAAATATAACTATACCATATTCTGATACCTACTATAGTGACCCTAGCCTTTTACACATATCATTAGATGATTTTATGTAAAATAAAACATCATATTTCAAGCCAATGATCATAATTTCTACTGTTTTGAAAGACTAGGTACATAAAACTTGAAACGTTGGACTAAATAAAAATTTACTTTATATAATATTTATAAAAATCGCCTAACATCAACTGTTATAATACATCTACATAGGATAAACTGAGGACATCTTGAACAATGGTATGAGATAAAAAGTCCAACAACAGAATAAACAAAAGAATAATACATTAGCACCTGGGTAATAAGTCATGAAATAATGATATTAAGATGAATGTATTATGTCCAATATTAACATAAAAATGGATAAAATAAACATTGAATCATAATAATGTGGAAGAAACATTAAAAATTACTTTAGTGTGAGTTATAACTCGATTCTTATAGAGGATCACAAGTAATGTTTAACCACCAAACCATGGCACATGGTAGCATGTGTCAAGGCTAACCGCCAAGACGATTACACATAACATGTCATGAGAATCCAATTTACCCAAAAAAAGTTGATCTCTATAGAGGAACACATATCACAAAATTTTTATTAATTTTCCTTCCACATCTATATTCATATATAATTAATCATAAATAATACTAAAGGTACCCCTGGGATGAAATGGGTTTCATTGTAATGTCATAAAGCATAATAAATGGGTGTATCATACATGTGTCCATGGAATAATTGAATGATAAAATAAAAGGACAATAATAAGGGAAAATAGGCATATATCATGGTATTTGAGGTCAAACATTAGTGATAATGTATAATGAGTGTATTTAAAAATATTCATCATTAAAACATTTTAATGCAGTTTTAAGGAAAATAATAAAGGGCATTTAAAATAGAAGAGGGACTAATATTTTATATATAACTAGGAAATAAAAAATATTTATTTTATAATAAAAATTATGAAATTATGAAAACAATTTTTTCTTAAAATAGATGATATAATTTCATTTAAAATGGGTAATAGTTTGGGAAGTTCCCATAAAATAGGCATGCTTATGGGGATGAATTCACAAGGGAACCACATAAAAAAATGTATATCCATCATAGAGAATGATGAATGGAAGCTAATAAATGATATTTGAGAATGTAAAAAGTATTTTTAGGAACAAAAAAAATTTAAGATAAATATATTTGGGTAAAAAGAGAGATAGAGGAACACAAAGGAATAATGGAGGTTCAAGTAGTATCCCTAACCTTATGTCTGATGGTGTCATTCACATGATCTTAATTTCCTTGAAATATAAATTAAATTAATTAATTATTATTTATAAAACCTATTATTCATGTCATTTTTTTATAACCTTAATATGTTCATTAATGACCTTTTTGATTTGTTAAGTTGTTAAATTTCATTGTTTGGGAGTGTTTGTTTCCCTGGTTTTCATAATTGGTTTACTTATATACATGTAAGGATAAATTTATAAGATGAGAAATGTTTTTTGGAATTTTATTTGTTTTTTATTATGGAATATACATATTATTACATGGTTATAACATTTATTTTTGGTTATTTGGATTGAATATGAATCATTACATAAAACATTAATGACAATCGTTTTAGTTAATTGTTGGTTCTTGATCACAACCAACACATATTTCTTTATAAATTATAATCATGTGTAAAAAAATATTTCATAAACCTAAATTTTTTATAATACATATATAATAGTTTGGTTCAACCATTAATATGGTTTCATGTCTTGAATTTAAGACTGTAATGGAAATCCAAAACATGTCATCCTTGAATGTGATAAATTAACACATATTGGATTGTGTTTTCATTTATAGTATAAAATGAGGGTAAATGAGGGATGATGATGAATTATTATATTATCATAAAAAACTATAGTAAATTTAAGGTAATTGAGTTATCAAAACATTTGGATGAAATGAGTTTAGGAATGAAAAATAAATAATGGAACATGAAAGAAAATAATACAAATGAAAAGAAGAATTTACCTATTGAATTTATCTTCCTTGGTATCTTCTTTAGGGGAGCCTATTTGGATTTTTTGAAGATTACAAGGCCTTAAAGATGTTGAGAGGGGATTTGGAGGATATTTTGATAGAATTTAGTCAAGGTACAATGATCTAGGAGGAGTTAAGAAATGAGGGGTTGATGGGGGTTTTTATAGTGGAGGAGAGGAGGGGTTTCCCGTTATCTTAATCATTTGTTTAATATTTTTGCACAATACAATGAATAGTCTTGATTTTTGGGAAAATAATAGTAAATATATCATGTGAGTTAGAATAAATCCCCATTGAAATCATCCATGTCTCATGCATGATGCAGAAATTCATTAATTAAGCATTTATTATAGATTTGTGAATTTTACGATTCACAAAATTCATATTTTTTAAAAAAATTCCAAAAATCACAATAAGAAATTTTCAACCAATCGAATTAAAAAATGGAATCTATTTTATGAATATATTTTAATGAAAATGAGAATATTAAATTTTAATTAAGACAATAAATTATTTGAAAAATAAAAATTTGATAATAAAAACTACTCTTCTAACACTTTGAATATTTAATTAAGGTATCATAAAAATATTTAATAATTATAAGAGATAAAAATTTAATTTATGAAATCATTTTATGAATATAAATTTCTTGTTAATTTGTTAAATTAATCAAAGAATTGTAATTAAATATACTTGACTTACAAAAATACCTTCACTTAATCAATAATTTTTTAAATATTTATTTACATATACTAATATATAATTATTCTATATTGTTACTTATAAGATGTATAAATAGTAATTATACATTCACTGGTGAGGTTACTATTACAATTTTTGGTTCACTATTCATAAGGGTCAAATTACTGTTGGAAAATTTAATGTTACTATTTCATCAATATATGATCCATAACATGAAGAGATAGCTTTTATTTCAATAAGTATTCACTTATAGAATATTTATTATTTACTATATGTAATTTAATAGGGTTATGATACAAGAAATAATTATAATAAGTTAATCTCATCGATAAAACATTGGGTTATATACAGCTATTTATGTAGTTTGGTTTGTGGCTCAAGTGAATGAGAATATTGAGCAGGAGGATCATTGAAAAGAATACTATAAAGAATTTATTCTTTCCCCTACATACCATTTTCTCATTGCACTAGATTATATTGATAATGTAGGATAAATATTAATAGATATATTATAAGGTTATGAAGAACCAAAGAAGGCTATGGTAGAGGGTGGAAACCGTTCAAGATTTACTAATCAAGAGTCTTCTGACTCGTATGATTAAGATGTGATTAGAAAGTGAATGCATTTAGATATCCAAAACAAATCTTTGGGAGAAGATTTATATCACCATAGGAAGAAATTTTAATAACTCAAAAGATTAATATATCCAATAACAGAGTTTTATGCACATCAAACTCAACTCATATATTTTCAAGAAAATTTTATTATTGCGGAATATCTTGAAGAACTTATAACTTGTTTAGGTTGATAGTTCATATCATTTAATGTTGAATCTATGAAAAAAAAATTTGATGAGTTGATGAATATGTTGGAATGTTAATTACAATATATCATGGATATCCATCTTGATTTATCCTCAAATCGTCAACCAACTTCTTCGAAATTGATAAGGATATTTTACTCTATTACCACTGTTAGGGATAAATTCAATAATTGGGTGCACATTCTTCAAGGTGACAGTACACCATTGATAATTATTCTAGATAACCAGATATATTTGATCAGTGAACTAACATATAATGTATCCTAGTTAGGACTAGTTTTTCATTGAATTATAGATAGATTTATAAATATTATTCAACATGGAGAAATAGGTAATGAGTCTATTAAGGTGGAAATGGGGGAAATATTTAACATCAATAAAGATTCAATGAATATGATTCAATAGTGGATGGATGTCTTCATTAATTTCGTTAATGTTTTTTAGTGAATCTTCTTGAAATTCATAGTGTTTTTAAGTCCATTACACATCCATCTGCAACTAATACACATTCAGATTATGGCCTATAAAACCATATTGATTAATTTCCCTCATTTTGAATACTTCTAAAGAGGTATATGGTAAATATTAATATTTATCAAGATAGTTGATATGAATTTATCTTCACAATACATTAATTTTATATTTTGTGTGTTTTATATTGTTTTATAATTTTATTACTATGTTATTTATGTTCAAATTTCAACAGACATATCACATATATTATTTTTATACCTACTATAATATAAAAATTCTTTTAGTTTAGATCTATATTTAGTATGATTTCTATTTTATATCACTATATGTATTAAAATATTTGATAAAAAATATTTTTTGGAGAAATAATTAACATCCAAATATCTATATAAAATTGAATTGATTTTATGAAACCATAATTTTTTCTTGAAGACATATTTAAAAATCTAATATTTTTAGTTAATTTTTGGGCTTTGTGATCATCAAAAATGGGGAGATTTTTGGGAATGTATTGTGTAATCAATACTCTGAAATTTATAATGATTTTTATGTTTATCAATACCATTTATTATTGAATAATAATGAATTATTATGAATGTTTCATGAATTTATATCATGGTTTTATATAACTATATTAGAATAATAAGATACAAGATGTTTTATGGAAAAACTATTCACACCCTAAATTTAGTAAAATGAACATATAGGTCATCATGCCTATGATACGTAGAAAAATTTGAGTATGGATTTGAAACAGACCGTTTGTATAATTAACGAATGAAGGCAATATAAAACCAATGTTGGAATCTAGAATCATTATTCATACTCTACATTTATGAAGTTGAATATATGGTTAATCAATGATACATTTGGAATCATATGCTGAAAACGATGATGGAATGGATCACGGTCCCTGAACTAAATTTGTTTCTTACATTTAAATTGTTCCATATCTTATATATAAATTAATGTATCTTTATGGAGCTATATGTTGGTTGGACCCCTACACTATGAATTGGAACACTACATTACACAGTTGAACCCTACATTTTACATTTCAGTAGTGATGTTTTAAAGCTATGTTATTATCTATGATTCTTGGTACAGTATTGATAGAATAACATAAGTATTGGAAGATTAATTGAGGATGATAAAAATCATGTTATTATCTATTAATATAACCGTGTTCATCAAATAAAATCACACATATTCTTAATGGACGTTACAACTCCATTGGTCAATTTAGAATTGAATTTCTTTCTTCTATCAAGCAGTTTTCTTCGATCTATTCAACCGAAAGAAATAAATTTATATGATCAATGTATTTCTCAAATAAAAGTGTGGTGTGTGTGATATAAGTTATACAAGTGGAATAAAATTCACACAGAAACTATAATATTTTTAAAATATTTTAATGATCTTCTAAAATGAAAAATCTACTTTGATATTTTTGATTGATGTTAAACTTGAATGTCTTATACAATTCATCCTTGTACTGATGTGATTTTACTACTTCTATTTTTGGATATTCAAATTGAGGATCATTTACAACTAGGATTCCTATATAATTATTCTTTCATGAATAATATCATTTTTAAATATGAAGATGCATCAACTATCAGTTTATAATACATCATTGATGATCAAACTGAAGAATCGTTAAATCAAAGTCCTTTGATTTTGTTGAATCAACTGATTGTGCACAATTGTGGTTTAAGTATAATATTATTGTATAATGTAGTTTATAACTAGTTCACTATAAAATTACCAGAAGGTTATTTTTATGCTTGTTTAAATGGTTTCAACTACCACCACTTAGTTGTGTATTTGAATGTTTAGTGATAAGAGAACATTTCTAGTGAATTCACCAATCTCCTAGAGGGAGAATTGGTTGAGTGTACTAGGTGATATTTGTTCATTAAACTCTTTAAAATTTCAACATTAATTATTTATAATTATCTTCATCTTATACGTATTATATTATAGAAAGATTCTTACTTACATATATCACAAAGATATTTACAAACAAGAAGCTATCGAGATTTTCGAAATGACCCAATTCACCCCGGTTGTTTTATCTTTGTATTATTCTGACCTAAAAACATTAACATCATATTAAAAAATCAAAAAGATATTAATTACATATTTAAAAACCTCACTCATATATATTTCCTTTTATATAATTGACTTATAAACATTTAGGGAAATGATATTATTTAAATATCTATTATCTTTATTATCAAGTGTTTTTATTTTTTTTATTTGTTTCATTAGTGTTTATAATGAAGAAACAAACACCCTATAATTGATATTAATATTATCATTCAAGAATAATTTAAATTAAAATAATATAACCTTTTCACTATTTAAAAATTTTCATATATCCTCTCATTAAAAATTTATTTATGTCATATAAAAATCAAATTGGTGTAATCATCTTTTAGTAATTTTAGTGATTAAAGATGATATTTTATTGAAGAGACAAATAATTAATATAAACATTAAACATACTAAAAGATTTATTATTTTATTATTTAATTTTAAAGATAGTATTAAATATTTTCCCATATCATCCATGATATGGTTTTATATCGTTGTTCATGTTGGTGGTAAGAACAATCCGAACATGAACAAGTCATAATTAATGGATTATTATTATTAATAAGTGGTTTATTTGGAACTAATATCATTATTAAAGAATAAAAATTATATTATCAATATATTTTTAACTGGGTAGTGATATTTTTTTATATTTATTTATAATAAATCAACTTGTTGAAAAATTAGTGTTTTTACATTGTGGATGTGGTAGTCCGCACAACGTAAGATTAATATTTTCATTTCCCAATGAATGGGTGGGGGAGTAGATGTATATTTTAATAATTAAATTAAAACACATAATTATTATATATATATATATAATTTATTCTACATTTATATCCTTGTTACTAATGAAGATAAGTGGTGGTGAATAATTTAAGTTATTGCTTCCATGAAATGGTAGTCCACACAAATGCATGATCACCATTCTTTTTTATTTCTATGCGGATGTAAAGGAATAAATTAAAGTTGTTACAATAATATAATAACAAAATTTTATAAATATTATATTTATGTTAATGTAATATTAAAGATATGGAATTTTTGGAAGAGAATGATCATATAGAAAATGATAAGGATTATGTAATACTCACTTGGAGACATTGAACATTCTCTTGAAAGACTCCTTTAAAGTGAAGAGATTTGGTCAAATTACAGAACTACGCGACTTAATTCATGAATTCTAACTCAAATTTTAGAAACTTTTTTAGGGTTTAATATAAATTTCTATGGCTATGGGCAACATTGGGAGGGTAGAAGTCGCCGGTTTTTTATGTGATGAAAAATGACATTTTGGTCAACAACCGTTATTTTTAAAGAATGGAATGAAACCATAAATAGGTAAATGGTTATAAAATTTATAATTAATGGTCTTCGATTGGGTTAATTTTTATAAATCATCCAATAAAATAATTCTCTCCCATTTTATTAATTTTATAATACCTTTAGTGTTTGATTTGTACATTTTATAAATTTGGATATTTCCTTGGGAACTAGTTTCTTACTATAGTAGTTTATATTTTATTAGAAATATAATGTCAATTTTAGAAAAACATATTTATGTTAGAATCCAAAATTTAGTCTCCATATAGTTTAATTAAATATTGAAATAATATAAAATAAACATTTAAATTTAAATAATTGATATATAGAAAAACAGTTTATAGAAAAATTTTAGATTAACCACAAATAGTTATTAATTAATTTAGCATTTATTCCCAATTCAGTGGTTGTTAATGTATTTAGAAATATGATTTAAAAATAACTGAAATTCATTTTTAATAATATATTAATTTATTATTTATATAAAAACTATACAATGTTAATAAAACATCTCTTTGTAAATAATGGTTTTAAAATTATTATGGTCTTCAAATTTAATCTCACTAATATTAATATTACACCAAATTTGGAATTAAAATTATTAAATAATATGAAAATATTATTATAAAATATGATATCCTTTTTGTTAAATTTAACTTTTAACAAGTGATAATGAAAATTATTTTATACGTATAAAAAATAGTTTATTGAGAGAAATACTACATATGTTTCTAAAATGTGAAACATGGGTATTAGAGTCTGAATATGCAAATCGTAAATTATTTATTTTACATTGTATATATATATTTTTGGTAAAAATGTTTCAAAAAAAATTATTCCATTATAATATTTTTATAATGTCATAAATATTTTGGTTTTAAAAAAATAAATTTTTTAATATTCACATAAAATTAAATTATTAAAAAAACCGTACTAATATATTTTTGAAATAATCATTCCAAAATTGATGATAATTGGGTGAAATTAAAATAAATCTGTAAATTTATATTCTAAATAAAAATACAATATATGTATGAAATTTTATTTTAGTAAAAAATTACCTTTTAAAACATTACGTATTCTTTATCGAATTTTGTATGAAATTATAACTTTTTAATATTTTTTTTAATATATGTTTAATTCATGTTACAATTTTATTATTTAATTTGTTATGGATCATTTTACTTCAGTTTTTTGTGTGAAAATATATATTGATGTAATGATTATTTCAAGGGAAAATATATGAAATTTCATGGTGGTACATGGCCTCCATTGCATTCCCTTCCCCAGTCACCATACCTTATTCTTCAAGAAATCCTATATATTAATTCCCATAGAGTCTACATCACTCATGAAGCAATTACTTATTTTTAATTAATCACTTTAAAACTCTTCACTAGATTTATAAGTACATTTAACCACCTACCATTACTGTGAGGCCTTAACACACCACTAAACATCAAATTGAAAAAATTTAAATCCTTTCAGTTAATTTAAAATTCAATAATTAATTAAACAATTTACTTTAATTGAATTTCAATTGGAATAGAGCCTAAAATCTCACTGAGTCATCCTTCCATGATGTTGTTTCTGATATTGAGGTGTGGTCCACACATGAAATTATCTCGGACCTAATCCATGAAAATACCCAATTAATATCATCTGTATGAGGAATAAATTCCCCAAAAATCATCAGAACATCGTGAATGTCCATACAATGGTGTTCCATTTGAAAAATTGATTATCTTGACCTAAAAATATAATCTTCAGTCCTCCTCTATGAATGGTGAAAAAAATATCCATAAAGAATGGTTTATTAATACTTTCTATAGTGGAATCAATAACAAACCATTTCCTGAAAAATCATAAAAAATTATAGGACTACAATGGAGGGGATCCGATAAAGAACTAACCTTAAATCCCCATGAATTCAAAATCACAATCTCCAAGTGTTAATAGGATTGAATGATATGCATGGAAGGGGATAATCAGGTATGAAATTGCTTAACCAAACACCATCTATACTAAATTAAAAACATGGGACTCAAAAAGATATGAAAAATTCCTTTATAAAATAAAATGATACATATTTAACATTCAACAACTGAATTATATTCAAAAAATGAATCATATTCATGTCTTTAATGGTCTCCCAGAAGAAATGTTTCAAGAACTTGATTAAATTAAAGACCTAAAAGGTCTTCCCCACAACATGTTTCATTACTTTAATTAGATTAATGACTTGAAACAACCATGGAAGAACACTAGTGTTTTCATGGGTAACCCAACTCATCCTCTAAAACTAAACTTATATGTAATTCATGAACAAGTTTATCCTTCTTCTACATAGAAAATCTCACTTTTTAATCAATTCGAGAGTCAAAATTCTTATGTTAGACTCCATTAAATGGATATCATGGTTTCCTTATGTACAATAATTTTAATTTATTAGATAATTATAAATTAATTCTAAAATATTATCTCAGTTTAGAATCCCTCAATATTATCATCCTTTGGAAAACACCCTATTATGGTACCAATGAATCATTACAGAGATATTTTTGTGATTTTCTAATATGTGAAAATTAACATTTTTCCCTCATACTCATCTAAGACTAAAAAACAAATTCCTAATGAATTTTAGAACCTAGAAAAAGGTGTGGGTGTTTAAAATTTTAGAATAACTAAATAAAATAAATACATTAAATTAATAAAAACCTCAAAATAATTACATTAATAACCACCTAAAAAACATTACATTAATAACCATATTAATAAATGTGCATCATAAATTTTATTTAGGTTTTGAATAAGAAATATTAAAACAAATTCTATGATATTACTGATAAAAGAAAAAACATTAATTATAAAAATACAATAAGAAAAAGCATACAGTAATTAATTATTATCATTATCATGAGATCGTGTAATAAAATATATTATATAAATCCATTTTTAAACATTCTCAATAATAAATTTAATAATTAACTAAAACACTCATTAAAATTATATAAGTTACATTATAAATGGATTCACCAAATATATTAGATTTGAAAACATTGTGTAGTTTCTAAAGAATACTTATAATATAGAAAAACAATATTTAAAATAATTTATAAATCTGTTTGGATATATAACATAAATAATAAAATCAATGTTCTAAGAAATAACATTTTACAAGGATTACTTTATAATAAAAAACACATTCTCTAAATCAAATGATTCACCATAAAATTATTATAAATAAAATAGATATAATATATAATAAACCAAAAAACCAATGTCTATATGTCTCTCCATCAATGTAAGTAATCTTGTATTAGCATAAAAATATATTTGTTAACTTTTACATTGATGTAAGCGGGTATAATTTTAAATATTGTCTTATAATACCACATTCTAAAAAACCTCCCAATATTTATCAAGTGGATTGTGTTGATGTGATTCAAATCATATGGTATAGTCGAGATAAATTAATTGATGAGAATATATCGTGGAATTTTTTGTTGGATCTTTTCCATATTTTGGTTTTGGGAAATAATGAACACTCCCTTCAAAATGGGAATTTTAATAAATAAATTCAATAATTTTATATTATTAAACATATTTGTATGGAATGAAATTTATATCCCCCATATAGAACAATTTATGTGATTTGGGTTCCCTCGTCATATGGATGGATTAAAAAGAACATGTATTAGGAATCTATAAGGTAAGAGGAATATTAACATTTATCTTTTAGAGATGTTAACCACTAGATGTAGAAACTGAATTGAAGCCCTTTCATCCATAAATTATATCATCACACATGGATAACATGTATCCAATTTTATGGCTAATGTGCTAGAATAAAAATGGGAGAATTATAGTGAAAATATAAGGATCAATAATATTTTAAATGATTAATTCTATTTTATACAGAGTGCTTTTTATAAGTGTCCTTATTTTAGTCTTATGTAATATCCATTTTTCTTGATCAATAATAAGGAATTTTCTTTTTTTTAAATTTCTAATCCTTCAATAATGTAGGTATATAATAAAATAAAACAATTCTAGGTGAAATAAATAAAAAATAACATCACCATTCTTGACCAAAATATCTATGAAAACTCATGAAACCAAAATAAAAGTTACAAGCATGTTGATGTGTTTATTGACATAACTGAATCCCATGAAACGAAATGGGAAACTAGTGTTTCCTAAAAAATAGTTGAACCTGTACATTCACATATTATGTCTCATATATTGATGGTCCTACCCTAACCTACGAGTGGGAAGACTTACTACTAATTTTTAACCCTATTGTGTTACAATCCGACACGAATATATAGAAACTATACCAGAACCAGTTTTACGTAAAGCAGAATGTTATTTTCTAATCATTCTATAAAAATGAAATGTGCAATGGGTATCATATAGAATATAATTTTAATGATTTAAACTTAATGGAAATCAAATAAATAACTAAGATAAAAAATAAATAAATCATATAATAAAATAATAATTTTATTTTTTAAGATACATCATCAAAATATAAATGTAGAAATAATGATTTTTTTATAATACATGAGACTACCCATAAGAAAATGTTTCACATAATTATCATCATATAGTTTTTTGTTAAATATGAGTTTGAATACCTTCATAGACTCACAACAAATTCAATTGTATGGTAAATTCATATGTTTTTTAACCGGGTTAAAATATGAAGTTTTTTGATGTTTTTTTCCGGTTTATCAATGGGTCGATGTTTAAATAGAGCTCTAGAGTCTTATTACAAGGTTTGGAACACCAAAAGGTGTCATTGTTGTACTTTCATAATTACTTGATAAATTTTAGTGGGTGTTCTAATGAGACTCAAGAGCACTGAATCCAGAAAATTCCACTTTAATGGATCTACATGGGCAATGCACAATTGCTATCCAACCTGTGCAGTTTACACTGTTTAATAAATTATTTAATTTAACTAAATATGACTATATGTGAGATTTTTCAAAAATTAAAAGAATGTTTTAATAATAATTATAATGAATTTATTTTAATTATGATTGTGGTTGTTAAATTTAATAAATGATAAAAATTTGATTAAATGAGGTTTAATAAAATAATGTGGCTTTATGGTTTATCAAAGAACCATTATAATGAAATGACACGTTTCAGAATTAATAAAGGACCATTTATTAATAAATGGAGGTTATAGGTTGATATTTGTATCATTTATATCATATTAATGATGTAGTAATAAATTTGGGGTTTTTTGTTTTAATTAAATAAAAGTTGGAATAATAATAATAATTATGTTATTATTATTATTATTTTGTTTTTTTATTTAATTAAATGTTTAAAAAATTTGAGGTGGCTTTTGAGCTTCTCAATGAAATGTTTTATTAAATGAGGGTTTTCAAATTTAATGAAGAAACATTATTTTTTTTAAATAGAGGTTATGAGTTTGATTTTTTATCATTAATGATGTTAAAATAAATTGGGAGTTATGGTCTTAATAATTGAAGGTTGATGGAAATAAAAAAAATTACATTAAGATTATTATTATTATTATGAATATTATTATGGTTATATTTATCATTATTATTAAAATATTATGGTTCTTTTATAATTAATAATAATAATAATTTCATTTTGGGATTTTTTGTTGTAAAGGAAAAATGTTGATAGGGGTGGTAATAATAACAACTTTTATTGTTATCATAAATGATTTTTGAATAAATGAATTATAATTAAGGGGGTTTTATTTAGTTATATTTTATTAGTGAAAATAAATGAGAGGGAAGGACCCTCCTCCTTCCTCCACACACATAAGCAGGCATGACCCCCTATTCCTCCTCCATGCCTCATGAACCAGCTAGTCACTCTCATCATCCATTGTCAGAGATGCACACATACAGTGTGATCTCCTTCCTACGGTGCAACCCGATAGTGCTCGAACCACCCCTGGGTGATCCACCTTGTAGTGTGACACACAAGTCAGCATGTCGAAACCCTTGGTATGCATCTTTTATCTTTGGCCAATCCTCCCTCGGCTGAGCCTCCTCCACCACCTATGGAGAGACCTCCTCCTCTTGGTCGTGGTTCACAGCAGTGTGTGACCCCCCAGACAAAACCCCCCAGTAGCTCGCTTCGACCTCAGGTAGAAATGATATAGCACATGGACTCCCATTTTTGAGGCCCTCCGTCCATGATGTTTTCATCCAATTATTCTAGGGGATTTTCGCTTATTCATAGTAGGATCTTATTTGAGGTTTTTCTTCATCGCTTTGGTGATTCTGTGCCTTCTTGGTACTCGATTGGGATTTTCAGATTTTAGGTTTTGATTGAAATAACATGTTTTGATGTTAATCTTTCATTAGGGTGTTAAAATTGTATTTTAGTGTCTTTTGGTCTGTAATTAAACATCTTCCTCCTAGGGAAAAGTGGATGAACTCTTTTTTCTTCACTGCCTTTGGTACAGGTAAGGTTTATACACTGTTATTTGGTTTCACACTTCCTAATGGGAGTCTAATATATTATCCGAGTCCCGAGTATTTAGCGGTAGTTTCAGACCATGTTGCATTGGTTTAGGTCTTCCTATGTTGTTTTGGTGATTTTTTTATTTTTATTATAGTGTGCGTGTGTGTGTGTGTATATATATATATATATAAAGGAGGTGTGAGTGCGACTGCGGAACGATGGTAATTGGTTGTCGATGTGTGACTAAGTATTGCATGTTTTTTATCCACCATGAGGTAGGGTTCCAAATATCTATCTATTTATTTAAGAATTCCTATTATATTATCTAAATAAATTAAGAATGTCAGTTTCCTTAATTATGGAACAACTATGTTTTCTTGGATTGATTATTGAAGACAAACAACTAGTTAGTGGTAATGTCATATCATGCTTGTTGTGGCTTGGATTCTCATTTGTCTTCTTGCTGGTGCCGATATATAGTATTTCATTGCATGACACATATGATGTTATTAAATGATGTAACTCATGTGATATAAATGAGGACTTGATTAGTTGTTGGTTTTAAGAATGTATTTCTAATTTGGTTAATGTGATATGATTAAATAGATAAATTATTTGAATGGGGATGTATTGGTAATAGGTCAATTAACTGAAGAATTAATTATCATGTCATGTCTTGGAATAAACTGTGGCATTTTCTGAATACTGAGAATATTAAATATTTTGACATGTTCAGAATATAATTTGGAAACATGTAATAATTAATGGATGGATTAATTATTACAAGATAAATTGAAAATTAGTAATTAATTGACAATCTGGTTAAAGATATTTGATTTAATTAATTAATTTTTGAATTAATTAATTTTCATTCAGTAATTTAATATTGTAAATTGATTGATTGTTATGATTTTTGGCCAATATTACCTTAGGATTCATGTTTATTTTCCATTACAAAAGTTTTTAGGATGTATTTATATAAAAATATGATATAATATATTAGATTTTTTCAAAATATATGGGCCTTGTTCATCATGCATGAATATATATATATATATATGACTTGCATGTAAAATGATATTTCATGGATGAAACACTGTTTTAGTGGATGGGTTCAGACTTGTTAATGATTTGGTATAGTTAATTTAGAATAATTAATTGATTATTTATTATTAAATATTGAGATGTGGAATGTTTAATTGATTGTATAATTTTTTTGACAAGAGATTTATTTTTTCAATTAGTTGTTGAATTAATTAACGGGTTTGGATTAATTAATTTATGAATTAATTAATGGATGGTTTTGGGTTATTAGACATGGAACTCTATAGCAATGAAAAATATATATGCAGAATTGATAAATTGGTTGTGAGACATAGAATGATTATCCAAATACTCATGGGGTGATAGGGATTTCTTTCTATTCATAGCTTTCATGAAAATGTTCTTTTATGGGACATGGACAGATGCTCCAAATACCCATGGTTTGTGATCAAGGACTATCCATCCAAATACTCACGAGGGTTCTATAAATAATGTTCTACAACTATTAACTCACATTGGAATGCGAGTACAATTGGTCCTACATGAAATAAATTAATGGTTAATGAAAACTGTTGTGACAAAATTATTTGTGATTTGAATATGAGAAAGGGTTCAGACTTATTAATGAATTCGGTGAATAACTGTTAGTGGATGGACCTAGGAGAGAATCACTGCTTTTGTGGACATGCTCATACATAGTATATAAGAGATTAAATTTAATATAATATGACGCGTTATCCATGCCAAAGAACAAGCTTGGATTTAGTCTTTACATTGATTATTAAGATGTTCTTTAGAGGCATCTATGGTGAGTTACTTATACGAGGGATGTCGAGTATATGTCGAATCTCAATAATTTCTTAATTTAATGATATTTGAATAATTGATAAATGAAAATGATTGTGAAATTATTTTTGAGAATTCATGACAAATCTATAATGTTGGTTCAGACACCAACTGAGGGATAAAACAGGTATTTGGGTATATAGTGACATTGTACTGCTTACTTTATTTATGAATTCATTCACATGGTTTATATTATTTTTTAAATGTCTTGATTTTGGGTAAACACCGGTGGTCCCAGACCACTAAGATATATATCTCACAACATATTTTTGCTGCCAACTATAGTAACCCTTGCCTTTTACACATATCATTAGATGATTTTAAGTAAAATAAAACATCATATTTCAAGCCAATGATCATAATGTCTATTTTCTTGAAAGACTAGGTACATAAAACTAGAAATGTTGGACTAAATAAAAATTTTCATTATATAATCTTTATAAAAATCACCTAACATCAATTGTTATAATACATCTACAAAAGATAGACTGAGGAAATCATGAAAAATGGAATGAGCTAAAAAGTCCAACAAAAGAATAAACAAATGAATAATACATTATCACATGGGTAAGAAGTCATGAAATAATGATATTAAAATGAATTTATTATATAGAATCATAAAATAAAAAATGGATCATATAAACATGGAATCATAATAATGTGGAAGAAACATAAAAAATTACACTGCAGGAAAACAAAATATTTGGGATGGGCGATTTGCGACGGCATCCCGTCGCAAAAGGTCTTTTGTGACGGGGCGCCGTCGCAAATCGCCTGTCGCCGAAAACGGTGTCGCAAAAAGGTGTTGTTGCGGCAGTCCCATCGTAAAAAGAGTATTCGCGACGGTATTTATCCCCCGTCGCAACTAGGTTTTCGTTTATATATAAAAAAGGTATCTACGACGGGCCGTCGGAGATATATTAGTTGAAACGGGTTTCTGACTCATCGCAAATGAGAAATTTAAAAAATATTTGTGACGAAGGTATTTACGATGGACTGTCACATAAATGTTTTTACGGCGGGTATTCTTCCCATCGCAAATGTTACTGTAAAAAAATATTTACGACGGGAAATCCTGTCGCAAATATTCTCATCGCAAATACTATAAAAATAAAATAATTAATACAAATCGTATAATATTATATAAAAATAATAATAATGTAAATAAAAAAAATATAAAATATAATTATGAAATATTAATATAAAATAATAATAATATAAATATAAATAATATATTATATTATAATAATACTAATATTAATAATATAAAAAATTAATATAATATTATTATTATTAAATTACGTATATAACAATAATAATAATAATAATATTAATAATATAACGAAATTATATTATTATAATATTAATAATAAAATATATATATAATATAATTATTAAATATTAATATCAAATAATAATAATAATATGAATATAAATAATATATTATTATATATTATGAAATATTAATATAAAAAAAATACTAATATTAATAATATAAAAAATTAATATAATATTATTATTATTAAAATAAAAATACATATTTATGAAAAAATAATATTAATAAAATTAATATTAATAAAATTATAAAATTATTAACTTCTCAATATTAACAATAAATATAAAATATTAAAAGTAATATTACTAAAATAAGAAGACATTAAAAATAATACTAATAAGTAATAAAATATTAAAAAAAATAAAAACAAATTAAATCATGCAATATTCGTACCAATATGAAAGAGGAATTGTAAATAGTTAATATGACAATAAACTACGAACTCAAATGTTTATGACATCTAAAAAAATCACTGGGGGGTAGATAATTTGGATGACCTGGAGGAGGTGGTGGAGGAAACTCCATCCCTAAACTATGAGTCAGACGACACATATACTCCATATAATCCTGATGTTGCACCTCATATCGACGTATCTCCTCATCCTGCTGCTGACACATCTGCTCCTGCCATCGACGCATCTCCTCATCGTGCTGCTGACGCATCTGCTCCTACCCCTGACGCAAATCCTCTATAAGCTGACTCTGAGCACGCAGCTGCTCCTAATACTGTGAGGCAGAAGATGATGTCTCTCCACGAGCTCCTCTCGAGCTGGACGCCGACATCGCAACAATACCATAATAAGCTGTAGGAGTCAAATGAGAGCCGATACCAACTACTCGGCCCTTTTTGAAGCCATACTGGGTCACCTGCATCCATGTCGTCTCATCAAAATGGTGGGCACTAGTCTGATCACCCGTTTCGTCTTGACTCTCAGCATGTGTCTGAGAGGTCGCGGCCTCATATTACTCCTTAAGTTTCAAATAGAAATTAAAATAATGAAAATATTATATGCATTTAATTTTCAAACTGAAAATAAAATAATACTGACCACAATCTAATGCTGGTTGTCACCTCTAATCTCTCCAGTATCCAGATCAGTTTACATCCTTCGATAAACACCGTACGCCATAATACTGGGCTGCTCGGCTTCCTATATGAATATAAAATAAACTGTTTATATTTAATGTTGTATAAAATATTAAAATAAGTACTTACCAGATGTTCTCTATGCGCACTGAATGTAAGACTACCGGCTCGATGCGTCAGCTCTTGTCTCCCCCGATTCTGTCGACCCAATGCAGATCTCCTATGAAACCCACCACCCAACCAGTGTGTACATAATCCATCCCAAACGTGAGATGGAATTTACTCTAGTCGGTGGGCTCTATAGGACTCATTAAATTCTATCACTCTGACTTTCTTCACAGCTGTGTTTCTCAAATTATGCAAAAACTGACGGAAACAGTCATGCATAGACACCACCCATGTCGCTTAGATAGTGGCACACATGCTCTCGTAGATGGGATACCATAAACCCTAATATAAAGTTATTAATGAATTAAATTTCAAAATAAATAATATTTAATTACTTACCAGCCAATGATCGAACATGGTGGCCTGCACATCAGCGGGAATCTGATCCCATTTGAGCCAGGGATGAGAAAAATAATTGTGCAAGACAGCGCTCCCCTGTCCAATAGCTATATGCGTAAAACTGTGGAAAAAGAACAAATAATCAAACAATTAAAATATAAATAAATTATAATGAAAGAAAACTAAAATACATAGGATATTATAACACCACGTGTGCGCATCGAATCCAAGAGGTGGACGTCACTCTGGGATAGGATCTAGAATCATCAGTCTGGCAATACCACGCCCCCTCTGAGTGCTCCCTATAGTGCCAATATCCTGAGGGTCATATGACTCAAGAACCTCATCATCCATAGGTAGATCTGCCTCCAGAAACTGAAGAAACGTTTCAACGTTCCTCTAAAACATGAAATGATTGTTATTATCAAACAGTGGAAAATAACTCTTATGTATAGATATATATTTGTTATGATTCTAACTATAATTTTATTGTGTCAATGCTCATCTTCATCATCATCTTAATAGTTTTCAATGTCAATGTCTTCATCTTCCTTATCAATATCATCAATTTCCATATTAGTTTCACTATCATCATCTCTTGTCATTTAAAATTCAGTTGTAACATCATTGACAACATCGTCACCATTGACCCTTAACTATGGGGTGTCATCCTTAGTATTCATGTATCTTTGTGAAAAAGAAGTGTTTTTTGGAGTGTCCTGAAAAATTTCATTTCCTTGCACTTCAGTGGAACCACATTCAGTTTGAGTAAACTGATTTTCTCGAGATTTAACTTTTATTATACTCCACCAACCATCCAACTCTTTTGCACTAGCACAATATTTTGCATAATAAATTTGATGTTTTTGATGAGCCAATAAAAATGGTTCATTTACTGTAAGAATATTTTTTTGTTTAATATCAACAATTCTATGATTAGGATGAATATGCAAGCCTCTCTCAGTATACCGCCATCGACATTTAAACATTGTTACATAATTCTATCCCAAATAACACAGTTCAATAATTTCTTCAAGAATACCGTAAAAGTCAACTTCAATATCTCTATGATGTGATCCCTTCAAAAAACACCACTATTAATTGTTTTCTTTGATTCCCCATATACACGTGTATGAAATCGATAACCATTCACCACATATGCATTATAAGATTTAACCATTTTGGATGGTGGGGTACTCAATATACACAATCGACTATCAATCTTATCAGCATGTATAGATACCTGAATATTTGTAAAACATCTATCACCATTACAATTAATAAATTTATTTTAAATGTAAAACCAAAAAAAAATGTATGTTACCAGTTTTTGAAACCAGTAGGAAATTTTTTTTTGTCGACGTTCTTCTAAGACAACTGCTGTAATTTGTGGAAATTGTTTCTTGATATGATCATCATATAACCTAAAAATACAATATGATTAATTTACTATAACAAAATCTATAGAATAAGGGATAAGAGCACTCACTGTACAATTGGTGACATTTCTTCACAGTTGAGTAGAACATATGTATGAGCTCTATGATGTTCATCATCTGAAATCCATCTATCATGAACTCCACCAAAGCCAAGTTCGGGTTGATTGACAACTGATAATTGATTTTTCATATCATCATAAAAATTCCCCTCATTTCTACCCATGTGGTTAAATTTTGAGGGATATTCAGATTCAAAATAATGTGAGCAGAATAAAGCAATTTCCACTTGAACATAAGCTTCAACAATTGAGCCTTCAACTATTGCTTTGTTTCAGACTTTTTTCATCAATTTCTGCATGCATCTCCCAAATGGGTACATCCATCGAAACTGAACCGGACATATACATTTTGATTCATGTGGAAAATGTAATATCAAATATTCCATTGAGTCAATGAAAAGAGGCTGAAATATTTTTTCCAGTATGCATATAATCCAAACAACAGTTTCATCCAGTTTTCTTAGTGTATCGTAGTCTGTTGTCACCGCACAAATATCTCGGAAAATTATGATATATCCGTCATCGAATACCAAATATTAGAATTCAACAAAACTCTTAATCCAATAGGATTATGTCTTTCCATTATAACATGATAGTCATGACTTTTTAATCTGGTAATAGGACCATTTTTAACACATCTGCCCAAGTTGGAAGCATAACCATCTAGAAGTCTCAAATCTGCAATCCACTAACAAAATAATAAGCGACTCTCTTTGGTAAGTGTATAAGATTCTTTTGGCTTTATTAATCTCTGTGATCTGACTTTTTCAAACAATTCAAGTTCTGGTCGCCTATAAATTTGGGCAAGATCTAATCATGCCTTTACATTATATTTGGTTTTACTCGGTGTATCCAAAATTGTATGAAATAAATTATCAAAATAGTTATTCTTAATATGCATGACATCCAACATGTGTCGGACCAAAAAATCAGACCAATATGACAGATTCCAAAAAATGCTCCGTTTTGTCCAATTTTGTTCTTTCCCAAAGCCATGAATTTTTTGTTGGTTTATTGTCGGTCCAAAAGTGATGGAAGGTAATGAAAAAACAACTGATTGTAACTCTGTACCTATGATCATTTTTGGAGGTTCATCTCTTTAAATTATTCCTTTACTGAAATGAGATTTATTCCTGTGAAAAGGATGATAGATCAGAAGAAATCATCCATAACAGTCAAAATAGCATGGTTTTTTCCATTCACGAAAATAAATGATTTGTTGCCTCCAATACAGTAAAGACATGATTTTGGACCATTTGTACTCCATCCAGATAACATTCCATATGTCGGGAAGTCACTAATTGTCCACATCAAAGCAGCGTTCATTACAAAATTTTGTTTCACTGCAGCATCATATGTACCAACACCATGACTCCATAATAAATTTAACTCATCAATCAATGGTTTCAAATAAACATCAATATTCTTTTTCAGATGTCCTGAGATTAATAATGTCAAAAAGATATAAGGCTCTTTCATCAACATCCATGGAGGCAAATTGTACGGAGTTATAAAGGCATGCCAACAAGAATATTGACTACCAAAAGATCCAAATGGACAAAATCCATCAGTAGAAAGACCCAATCACACATTCTAGGATTCTATAGCAAAAGACAAATGCACTTGATGAAAATGTTTCCATGAGTCACCATTAGATAGATGAATCAAAGTTTTACCATTTGAAATATTGATTTTGTGCCATGAAATCATTGTCAGTATGTTCTGAGACATAAATAAACGCTGCAACCTAGGTGTAAGCGAAAAATATCTCAACTGTTTTACAGGAATCAATCCAGACTTCCCTGATTGAGCTTCTTTATACCTCGATTGTCCACATGTGGGACAACTATCCAACAAATCATTTTCACTAGAATATAAGATGCAATCATTTGAACATGCATGAATATTCTGATAACTAAGGCCCAGATTATGAACAAATCTCTTGCTCTCATAATAATAAGCATACACCACATTTCCTTCAGGTAATAGTGGTTTAACCAAAGGAAATATCTGATCAAAACAGTTATTTGACATTCCATTATCTGATTTAACAGCCATAAATTTTGCAACTGCTTCTAATTTTCTTATCTTACAACAAGGATATAATGCATCCTCAGCAAACCTGAACAACTCAGCAAATATAGATGGTTCCAACTCGGGAGTTAAATCAACATCATCCTAGATTTCAGTTTGTTGAACGGATGACCCTGCAACATGATGTACTAAATTCTAAAAAAATGATGGACCTGGAATCAAATTATTAGTATCTTCTCTGGAACTGCATTCACCGTATTGATACCAAAAAATATAATCTGATTGAAAACCATAACACAAGAGATATTGTCCAACGATGTCAAATGTCTCAAACGTTCTCAGAGCACATTTTTTACAAGGACACTTAATTGTCCCTTCTGAAACAAATTCCAGGTTTGATGATGCAAATGATAAGAAAGCTTCAACACCATCAACATATACAAAATTTAAACTAGAACCGTTTGGATTTATTTGATGATTTATCAAAGCATGATCATCTAATAATGATTGATGTTGATTTCCGTGTTCTATATTCATATATATGTTTCTACAAAATTTTAAACCATTACTATTGTTAATTAATTTTTTATAATAAAAACAATATCCTAAAAATAGAAGATACATAATTATAGTTATTTCTTAGTAATTACCAATAATTATAGGCGACACATATAGTTTGTAATCATCCCCACTAATTATTATTAATTAAGGAATACTTAGAAATACTTGGAAAAATGAAATATGCTTGAATAATGAAATAAAATTTTGTAATCATCGTTGTGGATATTATATTACTAATTATTCTTATTTGTTTCCAGCAGATTTGCGACAGCTCTTTTGTCCGATGGCTCATCTCTTTTTAACTTTATCCCTACTGAAATCAGTATGTAAAAATTTCTCTAACATATGTGAGAGATCATTTTTCATAGTGATTTCAGTGGAAGAAAGTAGCAAAGATACGAGACGTTGAACAAAAGGTAGCTGCCAATCCACTGGAAATTATGCCAATTTATAACCATGTACTTGAATTTATTTATTTTTGATTAATTATTACTAATTATTAATATTTATTAATAATTATTACTAATTATTACAAATCTCTATATTTCCAACAGATTTTTCTTTATTCTTAACATGTTTAAATATTAAAGAGTCGTCGATTTTTAGGTCATGCCCAATAAAAAGTTTGCATCAACCATGTCCAATTTAAACTCTATAATTGTCCTTATATGGTTGATCACCTCGCAGGTAGTGTTGCAATAGGACGACACAAGTAATGTCGTTCTAGTCTTTAAGAATCATTTCACATGACCCTTTACATAGATCATTATTCCTTAAAAAATTAAGATAAATTCAGTATCATTCAATTAATTTTTCCAGAAAGAATGATCTTTGTAAAAAGTCATGTGATATGATTCTTATATATGAGAAAGACATGACTTGGGTTTTCCTATTGCAACGCTACTTGCGTGGTGTTCAACCAAGCAAGAAGAATTATAGATTTTACATTAGACACAATTGACGCAAACGTTTTATTGGGAATGACATGATAATTGGCGACCCTTTAATATTTGAACATGTTAAGAATAAAGAATTTTTTTTTGAAAATATTGATAATTGTAAAAAATGTGATTGACCACTCATCTACCTCAATTTTGTTTACATTTGTGCATTGAGGTTGACAGGAAACTTCTACCTGCACATGTAGTATTTACTTTTACTGTCAAAATTATAAACCTCCTCACCTCTATGCTGGCGAGGAGGTTGATAATTTTAATAGTAAAAAAAATATTACATGTGGAGGTAGACGTTTCCTGTTAAGCCTCAACACACGAATGAAAAGAAAATTGTGGTAGATGAGCAGTCAATCACGCTTGCTAATTGTTTCCTAATTATTTTTAATTTCTTCCTAATTTTCCTAATTATTTTTAATTTCTTCCTAATTATCCTAATTATTCTTAATTGATTCCTAATTATCCTAATTATCTTTAATTGTTTCCTAATTATCCTAATTATTTTAATTGTTTCCAAATTATCCTAATTATTTTATTTGTTTCTTATTTATCATAATTATTTTATTTGTTTCCTAATTATCCTAATTGTTTTATTTGTTTCCTAATTATTTTATTTGTTTCCTAATTATTTTATATGTTTCCTAAGTATCCTAGTTATTTTATTTTTTTCCCAATTATCCTAATTATTTTATTTGTTTCAAAATTATCCCAATTATTTTATTTTTTACTAATTATTTTTTTGTTTCTTTATTAATTTATTTGCTTCCTAATTATTTTATTTGTTTCCTAATTATTTTATTCGTTTCCCAATTATTTTATTTGTTTCCAAATTATTTTTTTTGTTTCCTAATAATTTTATTTGTTTCCTAATTATTTTATTTTTTTCCTAATTATTGTATTTCTAATTGTTTCATAATTATTGTATTTCTAATTGTTTCTTAATTACTTAATTTCAAATTGTTTCCTAATTATTTAATTTATAATTATCCTATTTATTTTATTTGTTTCCTAATTATCCTAATTATTTTATTTGTTTCCTAATTATCCTAATTATTTTATTTGTTTCTTAATTATTTTGTTTGTTTCATAATTATTTTATTTGTTTCCTAATTATTTTATTTGTTTCCTAATTATTTTATTTTTTTCCTGATTATTTTATTTGTTTCCTAATTATTTTATTTGTTTCCTAGTTATTTTATTTGTTTCCTGATTATTTTATTTATTTCTAAATTATTTTATTTGTTTCCTAATTATTTTATTTGTTTCCTAATAATTTTATTTGTTTCTTAATTATTTTATTTGTTTCATAATTATTTTTTTTCTAATTGTTTCCTAATTTTTTTGTTTCTAATTGTTTCCTAATTATTTGATTTCTAATTGTTTCCTAATTATTTAATTTCTAATTTTTTCTTAATTATTTTATTTGTTTCAGAATTGTTTTATTTGTTACCTAATTAATTTATTTGTGTCCTAATTATTTTATTTGTTTCCTAATTATTTTATTTGTTTCCTAATTATTTTATTTGGTTCCTAATTATTTTATTTGTTTCGTAATTATTTTATTTGTTTCCTAATTATTTTATTTGTTTTCTAAATATTTTATTTGTTTTCTTAATTATTTTATTTCTATTTGTTTCCTAATTATTTTATTTCTAATTGTTTCCTAATTATTTGATTTCTAATTTTTTTCTAATTATTTAATTTCTAATTGTTTTTTAATTATTTAATTAAAAAATTGTTTCCAATTTATTTTATTTCTAATTGTTTCCTAATTATTTTATTTCTTATTGTTTCCTAATTATTTTATTTCTAATTTTTTCCTAATGAATTATTTTTTAATTATTTAATAATCATATAATTATTCCTAATTAAATATAACATTTTCTAATTATTTCTAATTTAATATGTTTAATTCTAATTATTACCAAAACATCCTCCGGGAGTTTCGAACCAAGAGTGCAGCATGGCTCGTTGTCGTATACTAGGTTACCCCGAGTCAAGCTCGAAAAACCCTGTCAGAGTTTTCAATCCTAAGTACATCTGTGCTAGAGCCGCCTCTACTAGTTCGTATCCAGACAAGCACTATTTGGTACAACAAAATAATCTAATTATACTATATAGCTATATAAAAATTCTATTAAAAAAATTAAAATTAGCAATTAAAAATAAAATTAACAATTAAAAAAATTTAATAATGAAAAAAACTATAAATACCTTTGAGGATTGCACCTCCTAACTCCTTCTCAGTTTTCACCTCCTAACTCGTTCTCTTCTCTTCCCATAAGAAAAAAATTAAAATAAAAAAATATATACTTAGAACAGAAATTTAAAGAGAGAAAGGGAAGAATAAGAAGACAGATCTGAATGATTTGAAAAAAACGTATTGGGGTATATATAGGTTAGAATATTTGAGACGGTCTTATTTGCGACGGGTTCCCGTCTCAAATAAGAGTATTTGCGACGGTACACCGTCACAAATACCTTCGCTCGCATTAATTACGGGCGGGGGATAAAAGGGATTTTACGATGGGCCCATTGCAAATAGCTGCATACCGACATAACATAAGCAACATGAATATATCCCCGTCGCAAATTGCTATTTACCGCCGCCGGTATTTGTGACAGGGCCTGTCGCAATGTCCTTCACCCGCATGAAATACGAGCTCCAGTTAAAAGGGTATTTGCGATGGGCCCATCGCAAATACTTGTAGGCTGACATACCATTAGTGATGGGTAGATATTCTTGTCACAAAAGCCTATTTACCGCCACTGGTATTGGCGATGAGACCCGTCTCAAATAACACCTGCGGAATAGTGTTTTGCGACGGGTAATTGTCCCATCACAAATAGTATTTACCACCTCCGGGTACTTGCGACGAGACAATGGCCACCGTCGCAAATAGGCTTCCTGCGTTTTGGCGTGAAAACCGTGCCATACCTATAGCGACGGGTCCTGTATTCCCGTCACAACTAACTGACTGTTTGCGATGGGAATAAATTCCCGTCACAAATACGCTTTTCGTTGGATTTATTGCGACGAGATTTATTCCCGTCGCAAATAACCTATCACAATAATAGATTTTCTCGTTGTGTTACATAAGTGTGAGTTACAACTCGTTTTTTATAGAGGATCACAAGTTACGTTTAACCACCATACCATGTCACATGGTAGCATGAGTCAAGGCTAACCGCCAAGACGATTATACATAACATCTCATGAGAATCAACATTACACAAAAAATTTGATCTCTATATAGGAACACCCATCATAGCAGGTTCATTAATTTTCATGCCACATATATATTTATATACAAGTAATCATACATAAACCTAATGGTACCGATGGAATGAAATGGGTTTCATAGTCATGACATAAAGCATAATAAATGGTTGTATCATACAAGTGTCCATGGAATAATGTAATGAGAACCTACAGGGACAATCATAAGGGAAAATAGGCATATATCATAGTATTTGAGGTCAAACATAAAGGATAACATGTAAAGAGTGTATTTAAATAAATTCAGCATTACAATATTTTAGAGCAATTTTATGGAAAATAATAAAGGGCATTTAAAATAGAAGAGGGACTAATATTTTTAATAAAACTAGGAAAAAAAATATGGATTTAATAATAAAAATTTTGACATTATGAAAACAATTTTTTCTTAAAATAGATGATATAATTTCATTTAAAATGGGTAATAATTTTGGAAGTTCCCTTAAAATAGGCATGCTTATGAAGATGAACTGAGAAGGGAACTACATAAAAAAATGTATATCCATCATAGAGAATGATTAATAGACCCTAATACATGATATTATAGAATGTAAAAAGTATTATTAGGATCTAAAAAAAATTAGATAATTATATTTGGGTAAAAAGAGAGATAGAGTAACCCAAAAGAATAATAGAGGTTCAAGTATAATCCCTAACCTTATGTCTGATGGTGTCCTTCACATGATCTCAATTTCCTTGAAATCCAAATTAAATTCCATAAATATTATTTATAAAACCTATTATTCATGTAATTGATTTAGTATAACCTTAATAAGATCATTAATGACCTTATTGATTGGTTAAGCAGTTAAATTTCAATGTTTGGGAGTGTTTGTTTCCTTGGTTTTCATAATTGGTTTACCTATATACATGTAAGGATAAACATATAAGATGAGAATTGTTTTTAAGAATTTAATTTGTTTTTTATTATGGAATATACATATTATTACACGGTTATAACATTTATTTGGTTATTTGGATTGAAGATGAATCATTATATAAAACATTAATGATCACTGTTTTAGTTAATTGGTGGTTCTTGATCACATCCAACATATTTTTCTTTATAAATTATTATCATGTTTAAAAAAAATTCATAACCATAAATTTATTATAATACATATATCTTAGTTGGTTTAACCATTAATATGGTTTCATGTCCTGAATTTAATACTGTAAATGAAATCAAAAACATGTTGTCCTTGAATTTGATAAATTAACACATATTGGATTGTGGTTTCATTTCTAGTATAAAATGAGGGTAAAGGAGGGATGATGAAGAGTTATTATATTATCATAAAAAACTATAGTAAATATAAGGTAATTGAGTTATCACAACATTTCTATAAATGGAGTTGAGGAAATAAAAATAAATAATGGAAGATGAAATAAAATAATACAAATGAAAAGAAGAATTTACCTATTGAATTTATCATCTTTGGGATATTCTTTATGGGAGTTGATTTGTATTTTTTGAAGATTCCAAGGCCTTAAAGATGTAGAAAGGGGATTTGAAGGATGTTTTGATAGAATTTAGTCAAGGAAAAATGATCTAGGAGGAGTGAAGAGATGAGGGGGTGATTGTGGTTTTTATAATGGAAGAGAGGAGGTGTTTCCAATTATCTTAATCATTTGTTTAACATTTTTGCGCAATACAATGAATAGTCATGATTTTTGGAAAAAATACTAAATAGATCATGTGACTTAGAATCAATTCTCATTGAAATCATCACTGACTCAAGCATGATGCAGAAATTCATTAACTGAGCATTTATTATAAATTTGTGCATTTTACTATTCAAAAAATTCATGTTTTTTAATAAAGTTCCAGAAATCACAATTACCAATTTTCAACCAATAGAATTAAAAAATGGACTCTATTTTATGAATATATTTTTTTGAATATGAGAATATTAATTTTTAATTAAAATAATAAATTATTTGAAAAATAAAAATTTGCTAAAAAAAAAACTACTCTTCTAAAACATTGAATATTTAATTAAGGTCTCATAAAATTATTTAATGATTATAAGAGATAAAAATTTAATTTATGAATTCATTTTATGGAAATAAATTTCTTGTTAATTTGTTAAATTAATCAAATAATTGTAATTAAATAAACTTGACTTAAAAAAATACCAATAATTAATCAATAATTTAATAAATATTTATTTACTTATACTAATATATAATTATTCTATACTATTACTTATAAGATGTATAAATATTATTTATACATTCACTGGTGAGTTTACTATTACAATTTGTGGTTTACTATTCATAAGGGTCAAATTACTATTGCAAAATTTCATGTTACTATTTTATTAGTATATGTTTCAAAATATGAATAGATAACTTTTATTTCACTGATTATTCACTTATAGGGTTTGTATTATGTTCTATATGTAATTTAATACAGTTATGATAGAAGAAATAATTATAATAAGGTAATCTCATTGATAAAACATTGGGTTATATACAACTACTGATGTAGTTTTGTTCGTGGCTCAAGTGGATGAGAATATTGAGTTAAAGGATCATAGAGAAGAATACTATAAGGAAGTTATTATTTCCCATACAAACCATTTTCTCACTGCTCTAGATTATATTGATACAAAATGATCAATATTAATAGATAGATTATAAGGTTATGAAGAACCAAAGAAGGCTATGGTAGAGGGTGGAAACCGTTAAAGATTTACTAATGCAGATTCTTCTGACTCATATGATTAAGATGTGATTCGAATGTGAATGCATTTAGATATCCAAAACATATCTTTGGGTGAAGATTTAGATCACGAGAAGAAGAAATTTTAATAACTCGAAAGTTTAATAGATCGAACAACTGAGTTTTATGCACTTCAAACTCAACTAATATATTTTCAATGAAATTTTTTCATTACGGAATATCTTGAAGAACTTATCACTTGTTTAGGTTGATAATTCATAACTTTTAATGGTGAATCTATGAAAAAAGATAATTTTGATGATTTGATGATTATGTTGGAAAGTTAATTAAAATATATCAAGGATAGTCATCTTACTTTAACATCAAATACTCAACCCACTTCTTCGAAATTGATAAGGATATTTTACTCTATTACCACTGTCAGGGATAAATTCAATAATTGGCTGCATGTTCTTCACGGTGAAACGACACCATTGAAAATTCTTCTAGATAACCAGATATATTCGATCTGTGAACTAACATATAATGTATCCTTATTAGGACTAGTTATTCATTGAATTATAGATAGATTTATAAATATTATTCAATATGGAGAAACAGTTAATGAGTCTATTAAGGTGGATTTTGGGTAAATATTGAACATCAAGAAAGATTCAATGAAAATGATTCAATATTGGATGAATGCCTTCATTAATTTTTTTAACGTTTTTAGTGAATCTTCTTGAAATTCATAGTGTCTTTAAGACCATTCCACATCCATCTGCAACTAATACACATTCATATTCTGACCTAGAAAACCATATTTATTAATTCCCCACATTTTGAATACTTCTTAAGATGACTATGGGACTTATTGATATTTATCAGGACATTTCATATGAATTTATCTTTACGTTACATTAATTTTATATTTTGTGTATTTTATATTGTTTTAAAATTGTATTATTATGTTATATATGTTCAAATTTCAACAGCCATATCATATATCATATTTTTACACCTAGTATAATATCACATTTATTTACAGTTCATATCAATATTTACTATGATTTTATTTTTATATAACTGAATGTATTAAATTATTTTATAAAAAAATTCTTTTGGGAGAAATAATTAACATCCAAATATCTATATGAAATTGAATTGATTTTATGAAATGATAATTTTTTCTTGAAATCTTAAATCAAAATCCTATATTTTTTAGTTATTTTATGGGTTTTGTGATCATCAAAAATGGGGAGATTGTTGGGAATGTATTGTGTAAACAATCCTCTGAAATTTATAATGATTTTTATTTTTATCAATTCCATTTTTTATTCCATAATAATGATTAATTATGTATGTTTCATGAATTTATATCATGTTTTTATATATCTATCTTGTAATGATAAGATAAAAGATGTGTTATGGAAACACTGTTCATACCCTAAATTTAGTAAAATGAACATATGGTTCATCATGCCTATGATACAGAGAACAATTTGAGTACCGATTGGAAACCAACTGTTTGTATAATTAAAGAACGAATGGAATATAAAACCAATATTGGAATCAAGAATAATTATTCATACTCTACATTTAAGAAGATGAACATATGGTTAATAAATGATATATTTGGAATTATATACTGAAAATGATGAAGGTATGGATCATTGTCTCTACATTACATTTGATTCTTATGTTACAATTGTTCCATATATTATATATAAATTAAAGTATATTTATGGAGCTATATTTTGTTTGTAACCCTACACTATGAATTGGAACCCTACATTACACATTTGAACCCTATATTTTACATTTCAGTAGTGATGCTTTAAAGTTGTGTTTTTATCTGAGATTCTTGGAAAAGTATTGATATAATAAAAAAATTATTGAAAGATTAATTGTGGATGATTAAAATCATGTTATTATTGATTTATATAACCGTATTCGTAAAATAAAATCACTCATATTATTAATGGACATTACAACTCCACTGGTCTTTTTGGAATTGAATTTCTTCCTTCTAACATGCAATTTTCTTAGATATATTCAACAGAAATAAATATATTTATATGATAATTGTATTTTTCAAATAAAATTGTGGTGTGTGTGATATAAGTGATACAGGTGGCATAAAATTTACATACAAAACTATACTATTTTTAAAATATTTTAATTATCTTCTACAATGAAAAATCAACTTTGATATTTTTGAATGAGGCTAAACTTGAATGTCTTATACATTTCGTCCTCAAAATGATGTGATTTTACTACTACTATTTTTTGATATTCAAATTGAGGATCATTTTAAACAAGGATAACTTAATAATTATTATTTCATGAAGAATTTCTATTTTAAATATGAATATGTATCAACTATTAGTTTATAATACATCATTGATGATCAAAATGAAGAATCGTTAAATGAAACTCCTTTGATTTTTTTGAATCAATTTCTTGTGCATAGTTGTGGTTTAAGTATAATATTATTGTATAATATAGTTTATATATAGTTCAGTACCAAATTACTAAATTTTTGTTTTTATACTTGTTGAAATGGTGTCCACTACCACCACTCAATTGTGGATTTCAATGTTTAGTGATAAGAGAACATTTCTCATGAATTCACCAATCTCCTAGAGGGAGAATTGGTTCAGTGTACTATTTGATATTTGTTCATGATTCACTTTAAAATTTAATTATTCATTATTTATACTTATCTTCAGATTATACTCAGTATAGTATAGAAGGATTCTTACCTATATATATCACAAAGATATTTACAAAAATGAAGCTATCAAGATTTTTAAAATGTCCCTATTCACCCCCGGTTGTTTTATCTTTGTATTATTGTGACCAAAAAACATTAAAATCATATTAAACAATCTCAATGTTATTAATTACATATTTTAAAACCTAATTCATATATATTTCCTTTTTTATACTTGACGTATAAATATTTAGGGAAATGATATTATTTAAATATCTATTATCTTTATTATCAAGTGTTTGTATTTTTTTATTTGTTTCAATAGGGTTTATAATGTTGAAACTAACACCCTTTAATTGATATTAATCTTATCGTTCAAGAACCATTTATATTAAAATAATATAACCGTTACATTATTTTAAAATTGTCATATATCTTTTCATGACAATTATAGTTATTTCATATGAAAATCAAACTGGTGTAATCTTATTTTAGTAATTTTAGTGATCAAAGTTGATATTTTATTGAAGAGATAAATAATTAATATAAACATTAAAAATCCTAAAGGAGTTATTATTTTACTATTTAATTTTAAAAATAGTATTAAATAATTTCTCATTATCATCCATGGTATAGTTTTATATCGTTGTTAAAGTTGGTGGTTAGAACAATGCAAACATGAACATGTCATGATTAATGGATTATTATTATTAAAAATTGGTGTCTTTAGAAATAATATCATTATTAAGGAATAAAAATTATATTATCAATATATTTTTAATGGTGGAGTGAAATTTTTATATATTTGTTTTTTATAATAAATCAACTAGTTCAAAAATCAGAGTTGTTACTTTGTGGATGTGGTAGACCGCACAACATATGATTAATATTTTCATTTCCCAATGAATGGGAGGGGAGTAGATGTAGATTTTAATAATTAATTTAAAACCCATAATTATAATATATATATATATATCAAAGTTGTTCTACATTTACCTCATTATTACAAATGAAGATAAGTGGTGGTGAACAATTTAAGTTGTCGCTTCAATGAAATGGTAGTCCACACAAATGCACGATCACCATTATTTTTTATTTCTTTGTGGATTTAAAGGAATAAACTAAAGTTGTTAAAATAATATAATAAGAAAAATTTATAAATATTATATGTAGGTTAAAATAATATTATGGATATAGAATTTTTGGAAGAGAATGATCATAAAGAACATGATAAAGATTATGTAATACTCAATTTGGGACATTGAACATTCTCTTGAAAGTATCCTTAAAAGTATAGGGATTAGGTGAAATTTCGGAACTATGCGACTTAATTCATGATTGTTAACTAAAATTTTAGAAACATTTTTATGGTTTAATATAAATTTCTATGGCTATGTGCAACAGTGGGAGGGTAGAAGTCGCCGGTTTTTTATGTGATGAAAAATGACATTTTGGTAAACACCCATTATTTTTAAAAAATGGAATGAAGCCATAAATATATAAATGGTTCTAAAATTTATAATTAATGGTGTTCAATTGAATTAAATTTTATAGATCATCAAATAAAATAATTCTCTCTTGTTTTAAGAATTTTAAAATCCCTATAGTGTTTGATTTTTACATTTTATTACTTTTGATATTTCCTTGGGAACTAGTTTCTTACCCTAGTAGTTTATATTTTATTAAAAATATAATGTCAATTTTATAAAAACATATTTATCTTAGAATCCAAAATTTAATCTCTATATAGTTTAATTAAATATTGAAATAATATAAAATAAACATTTAAATTTAAATAATTGATATGTAGAAAAATATTTTTTTAGAAAAATATTATTTTAACCACAAATAGTTCTTAATTAATTTAGAATTTATTCCCAATTCAGTGGTTGTTAATGTATTTAAAAATATGATTACAAAATAACTGATATTCATTTTTAATAAGATATTAATTTATTTTTTATATAAAAACTATAAATATTAATAAAATATCTCTTTTTAAATAAAAGTTTTAAAATTATTATGGTCTTCAAATCTATTCTCACTAATAATAATATCACGCCGAAATTGGAATTAGAATTATTAAATAATATTAATAAATTATTATAAAATATGATATCTTTTTTGTTAAATTTATCTTTTAACAAGTTGTAATGACAAATATTTTATATGTATAAAAAATAGTTTATTGAGAGAAATACTACATATGTTTCCGAAATGTCAAACATGGGCATTAAAATCTGAATATGTAAATGTTAAATTATTTATTTTACATTGTATATATATATATTTTTGGTAAAGATGCTTCAAAAAAATTATTCCATTATCATATTTTTATATTGTCATAAATATTTTGGTATTAAAAAAATAAATTTTTTACTATTAACCAAAAATTAAATTATTAAAAAATCATACTAAGATATTTTTGAAATAATTTTTCCAAAAATGATTATAATTGGGTGAAATTAAAAAAAATCTGTAAATTTATATTCTAAATAAAAATAAAATATATGTACGAATTTTTTTTAGTAAAAAATAACCTTTTAAAACATTATGTATTCTTTATCCAAATTTGTATGAAATTATAACTCCTTAATATATTTTTTTAATATATGATTCATTCATGATACAATTTTATTATTTAATATGTTATGGATCATTTTATTTCACTTTTTTGTGTGAAAAAAATATTGATGTAATGTTTATTTAAAGGGAAAATATATGAAATTTCATGGCCGTACATGGCCTCCAATGCATTCCCTTCCCCAGTTACCAAATTTTGTTCTTCAAACAAATCCTATCTACTAATTCCCTTAGAGTCTACGTCACTCATGAAGCAATTACTTTTTTTAATTCATCACTTGAAAAAAATTAGCTAGTTTTATAAGTCTATTTAACCACCTCCCTTTACTGTGAGGTCTTAACAAACCAGAAAATATCAAATCGTAATAAAATCAAATACTTTCAGTTATTTTAATATTAAATAATTAATTAAACAATTTAGTTTAATAGAATTTCAATTGGAATAGAGCCTAAAATCTCACTGAGTCATCCTTCCATGATGTTGTTTCTGATATTGCGGTGTGGTCCACACATGACATTATCTCATACCTAATCCATGAAAACCCCAGTTTATATCACCAGTATGAGGAACAAATTCCCCAAAAATCATCAGAACATAGTGAATGTCCATATAATGGTGTTCCTTTTTGAAAATTGGTTATCCTGGCCTAAAAATATAATCGTCAGTCCACCTCTATGCAAGCTGAAAAAAATATCCATAAAGAATGGTTTATTCAATCTTTCTATAGTGGAATCGATAACAAACCCTTTCCTGAAATTCATACCAAATTATAGGACTACAATAGAGGGGAACAAATAATGAACTAACCTTAAATCCCTATGAGTTTAAAATCAGAATATCCCAGTGGTTATGGGATTGAAGGATAGACATGGAAGGGGATAATCAGTTACAAAATAGCTTTACCAAACCCCCTCTATACTAAATTAAAAACATGAGACTCAAAAAGATATGAAAAATTTATTTATAAGATAAAAGGATACTTAATTAACAATCCTTAACTAAATCATATTCACAAAATGAATTATATTCATGTCTTCAATTCTCTTCCTGAAGAAAAGTTTCATGACCGTGATTAAACTAATGACCTTAAAGGTATTCCCACAAACATGATTCATTACTTTAATTAGATTAATGACTTGAAACAACCATGTAAGAACACTAGTTTTTTCATGGGTAACCAAACTAATCCACTAACACTAAACTTATATCTAATTCCTGAACAAGTTTATCCTCCTTTTATATAGAAAATATCACTTTTTAATCAATTGGAGAGTCCAAATTCTTATGTTAGAATCCATTAAAAAGATATCATGGTTTTATTATGTAAAATACTTTTAATTTATTAGATAAATATAAATTCATTATAAAATATTATCTCATTTTAGAATCCCTCAATATTATAGTCCTTTGGAAAACGCCATATTCTGGAACCAATGAATCATTCCAGAGATGTTTTTGTGATTTTATAATATGGTAAAAATAACAATTTTCCCCCATACTCATCTAAGGCTAAAAAACATATTCCTAATGAATTTTAGAACCTAGAATAAGGTGTGAGCGTCTATAATTTTAGAATAAATAAATAAAATAAAAACATTGCTTTAATAACCACCTCAAACAAATTACATTAATAACCACCTAAAAACATTACATTAATACCCACATTAAAAGTCGTGCATCATAAATTTTAATGTAGGTTCTGAATATAAAAAATTAAAACAAATTTTGTGATATTACCGATTAAAGAAAAATTATTAATTAAAAAATACAATAAAACAATGTATACAGTAATTAATTATTATCATTATAATTAGATCATGTAATAAAATAGATTATATAAACCCATTTTTAAACCTTCTCAATAATAAATTTAAGAATTCACTAAAACACTTATTAACTTTATATAAGTTACATTATAAATGGATGCACCAAATATTCTTGATTTGAAAACATTGGGTTGTTTCCAAATAATACTTATAACATAAAAAACATTATTTAAAATAATTCATAATTCCATTTAGATATATAAAATAAATAATAAGATCAATGTTCTAAGAAATCACATTTCACAAGTATTACTTTATAATAAAAATAAACTTCTCTAAATCAATGATTCACTATAAAATTATTATAAATAAAATAGATATAATATATAATAAACCCAAAAACCTTTGTCTAATTGTCTCTCTATCAAAGTAAGTAGTCTTGTATTATATTAAAAATATAGTTGTTATCTTTTACATTGACGTAAGTGGGTATAATTTTAAATATTGTCTTATGATACCACATTCTCAAAAAAATCTCAATATTTGTCAAGATGATTGTGTTGATGTTATCCATATCATATGACATAGTCTAGATAAATTCATTCTTGAGAATATATCGTGGAATTTTTAGTTGGATCATTTCCATATTTGGGTTTGGGGAAATAATAAACAATCCCTTAAAAATGGGAATTTTAATAAACTTATTCAATAATTTTATATTCTTCAACATGTTTGTATGGAAATAAATTTATATCCCCCATATTGAAGAATTTATGTGATTTGGGTTCCCCCATCATATTGATGGATTAAATAGAACATGTATGGGGAGTCAATAATGTAAGAGGAATATTAACATTTATCTTTTAGAAATGGTAGCAACTTGATGTAGAAACTGAATTAAAGCCCTTCCATCTATGAATTATATCATCACACGTGGATACAATGTATCCATTTTTATGGCTAATGGTATAGAATAAAAATGAGTGAATTATAGTGGAAATATAAGGATTAATAATATTTTAAATGATTAATTCTCTTTCATATAGAGTGCTTTTAGTAAGAGTCCTTATTTCAGTATTATGTAATATTTATTTTTGTTGATCAATAATAGGGAATTTTCCTTTTTTTGAATTTCTCATTCATCAGTAAAGGAGTCATCTAATAAACTAAAACAATTCTAGGTGCAAGAAATAAAAAATAACATCACCATTCTTGAAAAAAATATCAATGAAAACTCATGAAACCAAAATAAAAGTGACAGGCCTATTGGTGTGTTTACCGACACAACTGAATCCCATGAAACGAAATGGGAAATTAGTGTAGCCTAAAAAATAGTTGATCCTGTAAATTCATATATTATATCTCATCTACCGATGGTCCTACCTTAACCTACGAGTGGGAAAAATGACTACTCATTTTTTAACCCTATTGCGTAAAAATCAGACACAAATATATAGCAACTATACCAGAACTAGTTTTACATAAAGCAGAATGTTTTATTCTAATCATTCTATAAAAATGAAATGTGCAATGGGTATCATATAGAATATAATTGTAATGATTTTAACTTTATCAAAATCAAATAAATAACTAGGATAAAAAATAAATCAATCCAATAATAAAATAATCATTTTATTTTTTAAGATACATCATCAAAATATAAATATAGAAATAATGGTTTTTTACTAATACATGAGACTACCCATAAGACAATGTTACACATAATTATCATCATATAGTTATTTATTAAATATGAGTTTGAATACCTTCATAGACTCACAAAAAATTCAATTGTATGTTAAAGTCCTATGTTTTTAACAGGTTTAAAATATGAATGTTTTTGAAGTTTTTTTCCAATTTATCGATGGGTAGATGTTTAAATAGAGCTCTACAGTATTATTACAAGGTTTGTAATACCAACAGGTGTCGTTTTTATAGTTTCATAATTACTCAATAATTTTAGTGGGTGTTCAGATGAGACTCGAGAGCACCGAAGTCAGAAAATTCCACTTTAGTGGATCTACATGGGCAAAGCACAATTGTTATTCGGCCTGTGCAGTTTACACTATTTACTAAATTATTTAATTTAATTAAAATCGACTAGATTTGAGATTGTGCATAATTAAAAGAATATTTTAATAATAATAATAATGAAATTATTTTAATTATAATTGTTGTTGATTAATTTAATAAATGATAAAAAATTGATTAAATGAGGTATAAGAAAATAATGTGGCTTTAGGGTTTATCAAATAACCATTATAATGAAATGAAATGTTTCAGAATTAATAAAGGATCATTTATTATTAAAGTGAGTTTATAGAACATGGCCTCCCCTTTCTCAGGTCCTCCGTCCATGATGTTTTCATCCAATTATTCCATTGGGTTTTTAGATTATTCATGGTAGGATCTTATTTGATGTTTTTCTTCATCCCTTTGGTGATTCCGTGCCTTTTCGGTACTCGATTTGGATTGTCTGATTTTAGGTTTTGATGTAAATACCATGTTTTGATGTTAATCTTTCATTATGGTGTGAAAATTTTATTTTGGTGTCTTTTGGTCTGTAATTCAACATCAGTCTCCTAGGGCGAAGTGGATGAACTCTTTTTTGATTCACTGTCTATAGTTCAGGTATGGTTTATACATAGTTATTTGGTTTCACACCTCCTAAATGGGAGTCTAGTATATTATCTGAGTCCCGAGTATTTAGTGGTAGGTGCAGACCATGTTGCATTGGTTTAGGTCTTCCTAAGTTGTTTTGGTGATTTTTTATTTTTATTATAGTGTGCGCGTGAGTGTATATATGTATATATATATAAAGGATGTGTGTGTCCGACTACGGAATGATGGTAATTGGTTGCCGATGTGTGACAAAGTATGGCATGTTTTTGTTCCACCACGAGGCAGGGTTCCAAATATTTATCTCTTTATTTAAGAATTCCTATTATATTATTTAAATAAATTTATAGTGTCATATTCCTTAATTATGGAACAACTATGATTTCTTGGATTGATTATTGAAGACAAACCACTAGTTAGTGGTAATGTCATATCATGCTTATTGTGGCCTGGATTCTCATTTGTCTTCTTGCTGGTGCTGATATATGGTATGTCATTTCATGGCACTTATGATGTTTTTAAATGATGTAGCTCATGTGATATAAAAGAGGACTTGATCAGGTGTTGGTTTTAAGAATTTATTTCTAATTTGTATAAAGTGATATTATTAAATGGATAAATTATTTTAATGGGTATATATTTGTAATAGGTTAATTAACTGAAGAATGTATTATCATGTCCTGTGCTTGAAAAAATTAGGGCATTTTCTGAATACTAAGAATATTAAAATTTTTGACATGTTTGGAATATAATTTGGAAACATGTAATAAATAATGGATGGAGAAATTATTACAAGATAAATGGAAATTTTATAATTAATTGATGAACTGTTTAATTATATATCATTTAATAATTATTTTTTGAATTAATTAATTTTCGTTCAGTAATTTAAGATTTTAAATTGATGGATTGTTATGATTTTTGGCCAATATTACATTAGGATGCATGTTTATTTTTCATTCCATAAGATTTTAGGATGTATTTTTTAGAAATATGATATTCTATATTAGATTGTTGCAAAATATGTGGGCCTTGTTCGTCATGATTGAATTTAGATGTTTATGAAGTTCATGATAAATTTTATGTCGTGGATGAAACGCTATTTTAGTGGAAAAGTTCAGACATGTTAATGATTTGGGACAGTTAATTTAGAATAATTAATTGATTATTGATTATTAAATATTGATATTTGGAATGGTTAATTGATTGTATAATTTTTATGATGACAGATTTATTCTGTTAATTAGTTGTTGAATTAATTAACAGATTTCGATTAATTAATTTATGAACTAATTAATGTTTGGTTTTGGGTTATTAGACATGGAACTCTATACCGATGATAAATATATATGTACAATTGATAAATTGGTTGTGAGACACATAATGATTATCGAAATACTCACGGGGTGCTAGGCAATGCTTTTTATTCCTAGCTTTTATGCAAATGTTCTTTTATGGGACATGGATGGTTGCTCCAAATACCCATGGGTTGTGAGACAAGGAATATCCCTCCAAATACTCACGAGGGTGCTATAAATGATGTTATATAACTATTGACTCACATTGGTATTTGGGTACAATTGGTCCTACATGAAATAAATTAATGGTTCATGAAAACTGTTGTGGCATAATTATTTCTGGGTTGAATATTAGAAAGGGTTCAGACTTATTAATGATTTCAGTGAATCATTGTTAGTGGATGGACCCAAGATAGAAATACTATTTTAGTGGACATTATCATACATAGTATATCAGAGATTAAACTTATTATCTTATGAAGTGTTATCCAAGCCAAAGCATAAGCTTGGATTCAGTCTTCACATTGATTACTAAGATGTTCTTTAGAGGCATCTGTGGCGAGTTATTTATATGGGGGATGTCAGGTATATTCCGAATCTCAATAATTTCTTAATTTAATGATATTTGAAAAATTTATAAATGAAAATGATTATGTAATGATTGTTTAGTATGAATGACAAATCTATAATGCTGGTTCAGACAACAACTGAGGGATTAAGCAGGTACATGGGTATATAGTCACTTTGTACTGCTTACTTTATTTATGAATTCTTTCACAAGGATTATATTATTTATTAAATGTCTTTATTTGGGGTAAACACCGGTGGTCCCGGACCACTATGATATATATCTCACAACCTACTTGGGCCTCCAAATATAGTGACCCTAACCTTTTTAATATATCATTAGATGATTTTAAGTAAAATAAAATAGCATATTTCAAGCCAATGATCATAATGTCTACTGTTTTGAAGGACTAGCTACATAAAACTAGAAACGTTGGACTAAATAAAAATTTTCTTTATATAATATTAATAAAAATCTCTTAACATCAATATTTATAATACATCTACATAGGATAAACTGAGGACAACATGAACAATGGTATGAGCTAAAAAGTCCAACAATAGAATAAACAAATGAATAATAAATTAGCACATGTGTAAGAAGTCATGAAATAATGATATTAAAATTAATGTATTATATAGAATGATAACATAAAAAATGGATCATAAAAACATGGAATCATAATAATGTGGAAGAAACATAAAAAATTTCTTTAGCGTGAGTTACAAATTGTTTTGTATATAGGATCACAAGTTACGTTTAACCAGCAAACCATAGCACATGGTAGCATGAGTCAAGGCTAACCGCCAAGATGATTACACATAACATCTCATGAGAATCAACTTTACCCATAAATTTGATCTCTATATAGGAACACCAATCATAACATGTTCATTAATTTTCATTCCACATATATATCTATATATAATTAATCATACAAAAACCTAAAGGTACCAATGGAATGAAATGGGTTTCATAGTCATGTCATAAAGCATAATAAATGGTTGTATCATAGAAGTGTCCATGGAATAATGTAATGAGAACATACAGGGACAATCATAAGGTAAAATAAGCATATATCATGGTATTTGAGGTCAAACATAAGTGATAACATATAAAGAGTGTATTTAAAAAAATTCAGCATTAAAACATTTTAGTGCAATTTTAAGTAAAATAACAAAAAGCATTTAAAATAGAAGAGGGACTAATAATTTATATAAAACTAGGAAATAAAAAATATGGATTTAATAATATAAATTATGACATTATGGAAACTATTATTTCTTAAAAAATATTATACAATGTCATTTAAAATGGGTAGTAATTTGGGAAGTTCCCATAAAATAGGCATGCTTATTGGGATGAATTGAGAAGGGAACCTCATAAAAAAACTTATATCTATCATAAGGAATGATGAATGGACCCTAATACATGATATTGTATAATGTAAACAGTATTATTAGGATCTAAAAAAATATATGATAAATATATTTGGGTAAAAAGTGTGATAGAGCAACCCAAAGGAATAATGGAGGTTCAAGTAGAATCCCTAACCTTATGTCTGATAGTGTCCTTCACATGATCTTAATTTCCTTTAAATACAAATTAAATTCCTTAATTATTATATATAAAACCTATTATTCATGTAATTTAATTATTATAACCTTAATATGTTCATTAATGACCTTTTTGATTGGTTAACATGTTAAATTTCATTGTTTGGGAGTGTTTGTTTCCTTAGTTTTCAAAATTGGTTTACTTATATACATGTAAGGATAAACATATAAGATGAGAATTGATTTTAGGGATTTAATTTGTTTTATATTATGTAATATACATATTATTACATGGTTATAACATTTATTTGGTTATTTTGATTAAAGAGGAATCATTATATAAAACATTAATGATAACTGTTTTCGTTAATTTGTGGTTGTTGATCACATCCAACACATTTTTCTTTATAAATTATTATCCTGTGTAAATAAATATTTCAAACCCATAAATTTGTAATAATACATATATCATAGTTTGGTTCAACCATTAATGTGGTTTCATGTCCTAAATTTAAGACTTTAATGGTAATTGAAAACATGTCATCCTTGAATGTGATAAATTGACACATATTGTATTGCGTTTTCATTTCTAGTATAATATAAATGTAATGGAGAGATTATGATGAATTATTATATTATCATAAGAAAACTATTGTATATTTAAGGTAATTTAGTTATCAAAACATTTTGATTAAAGGAGTTTAGGAAAGAAAAATAAATAATGAAACATGAAATAAAATAATACAAATGAAAAGAAGAATTTACATATTGAATTTATCTTCCTTGGGATCTTTTTTAAGGGATTCGATTTGGATTTTTTGAAGATTACAAGTCCTTAAAGATGTAGAGATAGGATTTTGAGGATATTTTTATAGAATTTAGTCAAGGCATAATGATCTTGGAGTGAATAGATGAGAGGGTGATGGTGGTTTTTATAGTGGAGGAGAGGAGCAGTTTCTCATTATCTTAATCATTTGATCAATATTTTTGCACAATACAATGAATAGTATTGATTTTATGGAAAAATAGTAAATAGATCATGTGAGTTAGAATCAATTCTCGTTGACATTATCCATGACTCAATCATGATGCCAATATTCATTAATTTTTCATTTATTATAAATTTTCTCATTTTATTATTCACAAATTCATGTTTTTTAAAAAAAAATTCAAAAATTCACAATGGCCAATTTTCAACAAATATAATTACAGAATGGACTCTATTTTATAAATATATTTTTATGAATATGAGAATTTTAAATTTTAATTAATATAATAAATTATTTAAAACATTAAAATTTGATAATACAAACTACTCTTCTACCACTTTGAATATTTAATTAAGGTCTCATAAAAATATTTAATGATTATAAGAGATAAAAAATTTATTTATGAATTCATTTTATGAAAAAAAATTCTGTTTAATTTGTTTAATTAATAACAGAATTGTAATTAAATATACACGACTTACAAAAATACCAACACTTAATCAATAATTTTTTAAATATTTATTTACTTATACTAATATATAATTATTATATATTGTTACATATAAGATGTATAAATATTATCTATACATTCACTGGTGATGTTACTATTACAATCTTTTGTTCACTATTCATAAGGGTCAAATTACTATTGCAAAAATTCATGTTACTATTTCATTAGTATATGTTCCATAACATGAAGAGATAACTTTTATTTCACTGAGTATTCATTTATAGGATTTTATTATGTTCTATATGTAATTTAATATGGTTATGATACAAGACATGATTATAATAAGGTAATATCATTGATAAATTATTGGATCATATACAGCTACTGATATAATTTTGTTCGTGGCTCAAGTCGATGAGAATATTGAGCAAGAGGATCATAGAGAAGAATAGTATAAAGAAGTTATTCTTTCCCCTACAAGCCATTTTCTCATTGCTCCCGATTATATTGATACAAAAGGATCAATATTAATAGATTTATTATAAGGTTGTGAAGAACCAGAGAAGGCTATGGTAGAGGGTGGAAACCGTTCAAGATTTATTAATCCAGAATCTTCTAACTCATATGATTAAGATGTGATTCGAAAGTGAATGCATTTAGATAGCCAAAATAAATCATTGGGAGAAGATTTAGATCATGAGAATAAGAAATTTGAATAACTCATAAGATTAATAGACCAAACAGCTGAGTTTTATGCACTTCATACTCAACTTAGATATTTTCAAGAAAAGTTTATTATTTCGGAATATCTTGAAGAACTAATCACTTATTTAGGTTTATAATACATATCTTTTATTGTTGAATATTTGAAAAAGGATAATTTTGATGAGTTGATGATTTTGTTGGGAAGTTAATTAAAATCTATCGAGGATATTCATCTTACTTTAACCTCAAATCCTCAACCGAATTCTTCAAAATTGATAAGGATATATTAATTTATTACCAATATCAGGGATAAATTCAATAATTGGCTGCACATTCTTCAAGGTGACAATATACCATTGATAATTCTTCTAGATAACCATATATATTTGACCAGTGAACTAAAATATAAATAATCCTGGTTAGGACTAGTCATTCAATGAATTATAGATATATTTAATAATGTTATTCAATATGGAGAAATAGGTAATGAGTCTATTAAGGTGGATTTGTGGGAAATATTGAACATCAGGAAATATCCAATGAAAATGATTCAATTGTGGATGAATGTCTTCATTGATTTTTTAATTTTTTTTAAAGAATATTATTGAAATTAATAGTGTTGTTAAGACCATTCCACATCCCTCTACAACTAATACACATTCATATTCTAACCTAAAAAACCATATTGATTAATTCCCCTTATTTTTAATAAATTATAAGATGACTATGGGACATATTTATTTTTATCAAGAAATTTGATATGAATTTATATTTACCCTACATTAATTTTATATTTTTTGTGTTTTATATTATTTTATACTTTTATGACTATGTTATTTATGGTCAAATTTCAACTACCATATCACATATCTTATTTTTATATCCAATATAATATAACATTTATTTACAGTTTAGATCTATATTTACTATGATTTCTTTTTTATATCCCTGAATGTATTAAAATATTTGATAAAAAATATTTTTGGGAGAAATAATTAACATCCAAATATCTATATGAAATTGAATTGATTTTATGAAACAATTATTTTTTCTGGAAATATTATTTCACAATGCTATATTTTTTTATTTAGTTTTTGGGTTTTGTGATCATCAAAAATGGGGAGATTGTTGGAAATGTGTTGTGTAAACAATACTCTGAAATTGATAATGATTTTTATGTTTATCAATACCATTTTTATTCCATAATAATGATTAATTATGTATCTTTCATGAATTTATATCATATTATTTTATATCTATCATGGAATGATAAGATACAAGATGTGTTATGGAAACACTATTCATACCCTAAATTTAGTAAAACAAACATATGGGTCATCATGCCTATGATACGTAGAACAATTTGAGTATGGATCGGAAACTGACCGTTTGTATAATTAAAGAACGAATGGAATATAAAACCAATGTTGGAATCTAAAATCATTATTTATACTCTACATTTATGAAGTTGAACATATGGTTAATCGATGATAAATTTGGAATCATATACTGAAAATAATGATGGTATGGATCAATATCCCTACATTACATTTGTTTCTTATGTTACAATTGTTCAATATCATATATATAAATTAATGTATGTTTAATGAGATATATGTCGGTTGTAACCCTACACTATGAATTGGAACCCTACATTACACCGTTGAACCCTACATTGTTCTTTTCAGTAGTGATGTTTTAAAGTAGTGTTTTTATATGTGATTCTTGGAACAGTATTGATAGAATAACAAAAGTATTGAAATATTCATTTTGGCTGACTAAAATAATTTTATGATCAATTCATATAACTGTGTTCGTCACATAAAATCCCTCATATTCTTAATGGACGTTACAACTCCCCTGGTCAATTTAGAATTGAATTTCTTCCTTCTATCAACCAATTTTCTTGGATCTATTCGACCAAATGAAATAAATTTATATGATCAAAGTATTTTAAAAATAAAAGTGCGGTGTGTGTGATATATATGATACATGTGGCATAAAATTCATGGATAAAACTATACTATTTTTAAAATATTATAATGATCTTCTACAATGAACAATCAACTTTGATATTTTTGAATGAGGCCAAACTTTAATGTCCTATACATTTCATCATTGTACTGATGTGATTTTACTTTTAATATTTTTTTATATTCAAATTAAGGAACATTTGCAACTAGGATAACATAATAATTATTCTTTCTTGAAGAATTTCATTTTAAATATGAAGATGCATCAACTATCAGTTTATAATACGTCATTGGTGATCAAACTGAAGAATTGTTAAATCAATCTCTTTTGATTTTGTTGAATAAATTTATTGTGCACAATTGTGGTTTAAGTATAATATTATTTTATAATGTATTTTATAACTAGTTCACTATAAAATTACCAGATGGTTCTTTTTATACTTTTTTAAATGGTGTCAACTACCTCCACTCAGTTGTGGATCTGAATGTTTAGTGATAAGAGAACATTTCTAGTGAATTCACCAATCTCCTAGAGGGAGAATTGGTTGAGTGTACTAGGTGATATTTGTTCATGAAACACTTTAGAATTTCAATATTCAATATTTATTCTTATATTCAGATCACAATAATTATAGTATAGAAGGATTCTTACATACATAAATTATAAAGATATTTACAAATAAGAAGCTATCAAGATTTTCTAAATGACCCAATTCACCCCTGTTGTTTTATCTTTGTATTTTTCCGACCTAACAACATTAACATCAAATTAAAAAATCACAAAGTTATTAATTACATATTTAAAAACCTCATTAAAATATATTTCCTTTTATATACTTGAATTATAAACATTTAGGGAAATGAAATTATTTAAATATCTATTATCTTTATTATCAAGTGTTTGTATTTTTTTATTTGTTTCATTAGGTTTTATAATGTCGAAACTAACACCCTGTAATTGATATTAATTTTATCATTAAATAATCATTTAAATTTCAATAATATAAAATTTTCATTATTTTAAAATTTTTATATATCCTTTCATTACAATTTTAGTTATGTCTTATAAAAATAAAATACGTGTAATCTTATTTTAGTAATTTTAGTGATCAAAGTTGATATTTTATTGAAGAGATAAAAAGATTAATATAAACATTAAAAATCCTAAAAGAGTTAATATTTTATTATTTAATTTTAAAAATATTATTAAATAATTTCTCATTATCATCCACCTTATAGTATTATATCATTGTTCATGTTGGTGGTTTGAATAATCTGAACATGAACAAGTCATAATTAATGGATTATTATTATTAAAAATTGGTTTATTTGGGAATAATATCATTATTAAAGAATAATAATTATATAATATATATTTTTAATGGGGGGGTGATATTTTTATATATTTTCTTTTTATAATTAATCAACTAGATGAAAAATCAGATTTGTTACTTTGTGGATGTGGTAGTCCGCACAACATACGATTAATATTTTCATTTCCCAATGATTGGGAGGGGGTGTAGATGTAGATTTTAATAATTAAATTAAAACCAATATTTATAATATATATATATATATATATATCAAATTTATTCTAAATTTACATCCTTATAACAAATGAAGATAAGTGGTGGTGAATAATTTATGTTGTCGCTTCAATGAAATGGGGGTCCACAGAAATGCATGATCACCATTATTTTGTATTTCTATGTGGATGTAAAGGAATAAATTAAATTTGTTACAATAATATAATAAAAATATTTTATAAATATTATATGTAGGTTCAGAAAACATTCACTTCGAGGGAGGGGGATGCGGGAGATAGCTTGTGAGCCGATTTCATGGTGATTTGTGGTTTGACGATGGCCAAGATTTAGGATTGCTACATCGATCAAAGGGATGTCTTCATCCATCCTTCGAAGCTGGTGGATGCGCATGGTGGGATTGGGTTTCCTGTTGATGCACTGAAGAATGATGGAACGAAGCCGGTGACGAACCCTAAGAATAAATCAGATGAATTGGCCTCTCGGAATATGTTTTTCTATGATTATTTCCATGAATCAACCTCTCTCAGAAAACGAATCACAAAAAATGGTTCGATTTCTTTCACTGAAGCAAGCCCGAAGATTTTGGAAGAGCAGCTTCAAGAATGTCGATTCTCTCTTCTGGCCAGATTTTCGGGAACCCGGAGTGATGTTCCAGTCAGGGTTAATGAAGGGCGAGCTCGCCTATCCCAGAGCTGGGGATTTACTGATTAGAAGTTGATCTCAATTGGAAGAGGTTTGTTTCACATTGCCTTTTCCTCTAAGGAATTGAAAAATGTGTCCTAGAGTTTTGGACCTGTAGCGATGAAGCCTAGTTACATCATGGTCTAGTAGTGGGATCCTTTGACGAGCCCTCTTGTAATCAAGAACTCCTGTACGCAGACTTGGATTTGAATCAGGGGGCTAAAATGGTTTTTCTGGCATCCATCTATTCTATGGAAAATTGCATCTACCGTTGGCTGTCCCATTATGGTTAACAAAGAGACCGAGCATCCTAGGTATGGCCATTTTGACCAAGTCCTTATTCAGATTGATTTGGCTATTGTTCTCATTGACACTGTTTTTCTTGTTGCTGGTGAAATTAAGCTAGAGCTCTCCATTCAATATGAATTGTTTCCTAACTTATTTAAATCATGTTTATGCATTGGTCATATCAATTCACAATGTCGTAGGAGTTTAAAATTCTCCCTCTATAAATCAATGGGTCACACCTCTGATCAGTGCAAGAAGAAGCTTAATAAGGATGAATCCAAGATAAAGGACCCTCCAAAGGCATCTCTATCTTTTGATGAGGCTGTTCAACTTGGATTTCCAATGTCTGATGATTTCCAGCATGCCACTGTCGATGCCTCTATGGAGACTAATAATTCTTTAAGTTTGGCCTCATCTGGAATTAAGGTTGGAACTGAGAAAAAGGCATGGGATGATATTGTAGTGGAGGAAGGGAATATATTAGAGCATGAGGTGGTTGTTCAAGATCTTTTTAATCATGAACTTGACTGTACTGTAATGGTCCCTCTCTCTGGTAAGGGAAAGCTGAAGATTGTTGATAATAAGGGATTTTAGTTGGTGACGCACAACAAGGTGTGAGTGGGAAAACGTTCCCTGGAAAAAGTGAAGATTGATGATGTGGTAGAAAATATGCCTTTGGATTATCAATCTAGAAATTCATAAGCTAATCTAGGGGTGCCATGTCCACCTAGATATCCTTCTCACAAGGTAGGCAATCTTGAAGCAGAAACGGACCTAGTGAAGTAGGTCACTGAAAAGTCCCCTGTCTACTCTCCCTTGGATCAAGTGGAGAGTAGAGATGCTGATGAGGCAAGGGTGGTAGTGAATAAAGAGGAGCTACCAATAAAACCAGCTGCCGATTTTTTTTCTATGTTATAATCTATTAATACCATTGATTTTGATTTGCTGAACCATGAAGGTCTGAAGAATGCAGGCTATAACAACAGAAATTCATTCCTGCTACTAAAGAGGATGTGGAGGGATCTAAGGAGAAGGAGTATGCTACTCAGTTTGATTCTCAAACAGAGCATGTCACAGAGGTGCCTCATGTGGATGTATTGCAGGAGCAGTCTCCCATTGCAGTGCAGGTTACTAATGTAATGCAAGGGGATGAACTGCATGACCACCCTACTGTACATCAGAAAGATCTTGGACAGGATAGGGATCCCTCTCATAAGGATTCTGATTCAAATAGGATGGATAATGAAGGCATTCAAAGGTAAAGAGGGCATCATAACAGGGTATGATCTAGTGGCCATGGCCAGCTTAGGAAGAGTTAACTCTGTGGTGTGCATTTGTTTTGGTTTATGGTGTAGTTCTATGAATATAAGAACCCCCTTAATCTATTGTATCTTTACTATCTTTTTTTCAAATAAATTTGGGGCCTTGGTTTAGAACCCATGGTCGAACCTTCTTGGTATGTAGGTTAATATGATATTATGGATATGGAATTTTTGGAAGATAATGATCATAAAGAACATTATAAAGATTATGTAATACTCACTTTAGGACATTGAACATTCTCTTCAAAGTCTTCTTAAAAGTGAAAGGATTATGTAAAATTATGGAACTATGTGACTTAATTCATGAAAGTTAACTCAAATTTTAGAAAATTATTCAGGGTTTAATATAAATTTCAATGGTAATGTGCAACATTGGGAGGGTAGAAGTCGCCGGTTTTCTATGCCATGAAAAATGGCATTTTGGTCAACACCCGTTATTTTTAAAAAATGGAATGAAACCATAAATAGGTAAATGGTTCTAAAATTTTAATTAATGGCGTCAATTTGGGTTAATTTATATAAATCATCCAATAAAAAATTCTCCCCAGTTTTAATAATTTTAAAATCCCTCTAGTGTTTGATTTTTACATTTTATTAATTCGGATATTTCCTTGGGAACTAGTTTTCACCCTAGTAGTTTATATTTTATTAAAAATATAATGTCAATTTTAGAAAAACATATTTATGTTACAATCCAATTTTTTTTCCATATAGTTTAATTAAATAATTAAATAATATAAAATTAAAATTTAAATTTAAATAATTGATATGTAAAAAAAAATTTAGACAAAAGTTGGTTTAACCATAAATAGTTCTTAATTAATTTAGCATTTCTTCCCAATTCAGTGGTTGTTAATGTATTTATAAATAATATTAAAACATAACTGAAATTCATTTTTAATATGATATTAATTTATTTTTTATTTAAAAATTATAAAATATTATTAAAACATCTCTTTGTAAATAATACTTTTAAAATTATTATGGTATTCAAATTTAATCTCAGTAATAATAATATTACACCAAAAATGGATTTAAAATTATTAAATAAAATGAAAATATTATTATAAATTTTTTTATCCTTTTTGTTAAATTTAACTTTTAACAATTGATAAGGTAAAATATTTTATACGTATAAAAAATAGTTTATTGAGTGAAATAGTACATGTGATTCCAAAATGTAAAACATGGGTATTAGAATATGAATATGTAAATGTTAAATTATTTATTTTACATTGTATATATATTTTTTTTGTACAAATTCTTCAAAACAATTATGACATTATCATATTTTTATAATGTCATAAATATTTTGGTATTAAAAAAATAAATTTTTTTGTATTCACCTAAAATTAAATTATTAAAAAAACAATCCTAAGATATTTTTAAAATGATCTTACCAAAAATGATGATAATTGGGTGAAATTAATAAAAATATGTAAATTTATATTCTAAATACAAATAAAATATATGTAAGAAATTTTATATTAGTAAAAAAATACCCTTTTAAAACATTATGTATTTTTTATCAAATTTTGTATGAAATTATAACTGTTTAATATTTTTGTTAATATATGTTTTATTCATGATACATTTTTATTATTTAATATGTTATGGATCATTTTAATTCACTTTTTTGTGTTAAAAAATATATTGATGTAATGTTTATTTAAAAGGAAAATATATGAAATTTCATGGTGGTACATAGCCTCCAATGCATTACCTTCCCTAGTCACCATACCTTGTACTTAAAACAAATCCTAATTATTAATTCCCTTAGAGTCTACATCACTCATGAAGCAATTAATTTTTTTTAATTCATCACATGAAAACTATTCACTATTTTATAAGTCCATTTAACCACCACCCTTTACTAAGGGGCCATAACTCACCACAAAACATCAAATCCCAATAAATTTTAATACTTTAAGTTAATTTAAAATTTAATAATTAATTAAACAATTTAGTTTAATTGAATTTCAATTGGAATAAAGTCTAAAATCTGACAGAGTCATCCTTCCCAAATTTTGTTTCTGATATTTAGGTGTGATCCACACAAGACATTATCTCGGACCTAATCCTTGAAAACCCCCATTTAATATCACCAGTATGAGGAACAAATTCCCCAAAAATCATCAGAACATAGTGAAAGTCCATACAATGGTGTTTCTTTTCCAAAATTGATTATCCTGACATAAAAATATAATCTTCAGTCCTACTCTTTGCCAGGTGAAAAAAATATCCATAAATAATGGTTTATTCAAACTTTCTCTAGAGGAATCGATAACAACCCCCTTCCTAAAAATCATACCAAATTATAGGACTACAATGGAGGGGGTCAAATAATTAACTAAGCTTAAATCCATTTGAATTCAAAATAATAATCTCCTAGTGTTAATGGTATTTCATGATAGGCATAGAAGGGGATAATCTGTTACAAAATAACTTAACCAAACCCCTTTTATACTAAATTAAAAACATGGGACTCAAAAAGATATGAAAAATTCCTTTATAAAAGAAAAGGCTACTCAATTAACATTCAATAACTGAATTATATTCACAAAATGAATCATATTCATGTCTTGAATGGTCTCCCAGAAGACAAGTTTCAAGGCCTTGATTAAACTAATGACCTAAAAGGTCTTCCCCCAAACATGTTTCATTACTTAATTAGATTAATGACTTGAAACAACCATGGAAGAACGCCATTGTTTTATTGGGTAACCCAACTCATCCTATAACACTAAACTTATATCTAATTCATAAAAAAGTTTATCCTCATTCTATATAGAAAATCTCACATTTTAATCAATTAGAGAGTCAAAATTCTTATGTTAGACACCATTCATAAGATATCATGGTTTCATTATGTATAATAATTTTAATTTTTTAGATAAATATAAATTTATTCGAATATATTATCTCAGTTTAGAATCCTTTAATATTATGGTCCTTTGGAAAACACCCTATTCTGGAACCAATGAATCATTCCAGAATTTTTTTTTGTGATTTTCTAATGTTAGAAAATTAACATTTTTCCCCCATACTCGTCTAAGACTAGAAAACAAATTCATAAGGAATTTTATAACCTAGAAGAAGGTATGGGTGTTTAAAATTTTAGAATATATAATTAAAATAAAAACATTACATTAATAACCACCTAAAAAATTACATTAATAACCACCTAAAAAAAATTACATTAATAACCACATTAAAAACCATGCATCATAAATTTTAAGTAGGTTTTGAATATGAAAAATTAAAAAACATTCTATGATATTACTGATAAAAGAAAAAACATTATTTATATAATTACAATAAAACAAAGTATATAGTAATTTATTAATATCATTATAATAAGACCATGTAATTAAATTGATTATTTAAATCCATTTTTAATCCTTCTCATTAATAAATTTAAGAATTCACTAAAACACTCAATATCATTATATAAGTTACATTATAAATGGATGCACAAAATATACTAGATTTGAAAAAATTGGGTAGTTTTCAAAGAATACTTATAAGATAAATACACATTATTTAAAATAATTCATAAATCCATTTAGATATATAACAAAAATAATAAAATCAATGTTCTAAGAAATCACATTTCACCAGGATTACATTATAATAAAAATAAAAATTATCTAAATCAAATGAATCACCATAAAATTATTATAAATAAAATAGATATAGAATATAATAAACCCAAAAACCATTGTCTCATTGTCTCTCCATCAATGTAAGTAATCTTTTATTAGCATAAAAATATAGTTTTTAACTTTTACGTTGATGTAAGCGAGTATAATTTTAAATAATGTCATATGATACCACATTCTCAAAAACATCATAATATTAATCAAGTGGATTGTGTTTATGTGATCCACATCATATGGGATAGTCCAGATAGATTCATTAATGAAAATATATCGTTGAATTTTCAGTTGGATCTAGTCCATATTATGGTGTGGGGAAATATTGAACAATCCCTTCAAAATGGGAATTTTAATAAATCTATTCCATTATTTTATATTCTTAAACATATTTGTATGGAAAGAAATTTATATGCCCTATATAGAAAAATTTATGTGATTTGGGTTCCCCCATCATATGGGTGGATCAAACAGAACATGTATGAGGAATATTAACACTTATCTTTTAGATATGTTAACAATTAGATGTAGAAACAGAATTGAAGCCCTTTTAAACGTGAATTATATTATCACACGTGGACAAAATGTATTCAATTTTATGGCTAATGGTATAAAATTAAAATGGATGAATAATAGTGAAAATATAAGGATCAATAATCTTTGAAATGATTAATTATCTTTCATAAAAAGTGATTTTTGTTAGAGTCATTATTTCAGACTTATGCAATATCCTATTTTATTAATCAATAATAGGGTATTTTCCTTTAATAAAATGTTTCATCCTTCAATAAAGGAGGCATCTAATAAACTAAAACAATTCAAGGTTCATGAAATAAAAATTAACATTTCCATTCTTGAGAAAAATATCTATGAAAACTCATGAAACCAAAATAAAAGTGGCAGGCCTATTGATGTGTTTACAGACACAACTAAATCCCATGAAATGAAATGGGAAATTTGTGTTGCCAAAAAAATATTTGATCTTGTACATTCATATATTACATCTCATATACCGATGGTCCTACCTTAACCTATGAGTGGGAAAACATACTACTCATTTTTTAACCCTATTGTGTATCAATCCGACACGAATATATAGCAACTATACCATAACTTGTTTTACAGAAAGCAGAATGTTCATTTCCAATCATTTTATATAGATGAAATGTGCAATGGGTATCATATAGAATATAATTGTAATGATTTAAACATTAGGGAAATCAAATAAATAACTTAGATAAAAAATAAATCAATCAAATAATAAAATAATCATTTTATTTTATAAGATACATCATCAAAATATAAATCTAGAAATAATAATTTTTTACTAATACGTGAGACTACCCATAAGAAAATGTTACGCATAATTTTCATCATATAGTTTTTTGTCAAATATGAGTTTGAATACCTTCATAGACTCACAACAAATTCAATTTTATGGTAATGTACTATGTTTTTAACTCGGTTATAATATGAAGGTTTGTGAAGTTTTTTTTCGATTAATCGATGGGTCGATGTTTAAATAGAGCTCTAGAATATTATTCCAAGGGTTGGAACACCAAAATGTTTTGTTTCTGTACATTCATAATTACTCGATAATTTTTAGCGTGTGTTCCGATGAGACTCGGGAGCACCTGATCCAGAAAATTTCACTTTAGTGGATCTACATGGGCAAAGAAGAATTGCTATCCAACATGTGAAGTTTACGATGTTTACAAAATTATTTAATTTAATTAAATACGACTATATGTGAGATTGTGCATAATTAAAATAATGTTTTAATAATAATAATAATTAATTTATTTTAATTATGACTATGGTTGTTTAATTTAATAAATGATAAAAAATTGATTAAATTAGGTCTAAGAAAATAATGTGGCATTAGGGTTTATCAAAGATCCATTATAATGACATGAGATGTTTGAGAATTAATAAAGAACCATTTATTATTAAATGGAGGGTATAGGTTTATTTTTTATCATTTATATCATATTAATGATGCTTTAATAAATTTGGATTCTTTTGTTTTAATTAATTAAAAGTTGGAATAAAAATAATTATTATGTTGTTATTATTATTATAGTGTTTATTTATTTAATTAAATGTTTAAGGAATTTATGGTGGATTTTGAGATTCTCAAAGAAATGTTTTATTAAATAAGGGTTATCAAAGTTAATGAAGAATAATTATTATTTTTTAAATAGTGGTTACAAATTGGAAATATTATGATTAATGATGTTACAATAAATTGGGAGTTATGGTCTTAATAATTGAACGTTGATGGAAATAATAATAATTAGATTAAGATTATTATTATTATTATGAATATTATTATGGTTATATTTATTATTATTATTAATTTATTATGGTTGTTTTATAATTAATAATAATAATAATTTCATTTTGGGGTTTTGGTTGTAAAGGAAAAAATATGGATAGGGGTGGTAATAATAATAGCTTTTATTATTATGAAAAATTATTTTTTAATAAATGCATTATAATTAAGGGTGTTTTATTTAGTTACATTTTTTTAGTGAAAATTAATGAGAGGGAAGGACCCTCGTCCTTCCTCCACACAGACAAGTAGGCATGACCCCCCCCCATATTCTTACTCCGCACATCATGAACCAGCTGGTCAATCTCATCATCCACAGTCAGAGCTTCCCCCCTGTAGTGTGATCTCCTTCCTACGGTGCAACCCGATAGTGTGCGAACCACCCCTGGGTGATCTTCCTTAGAGCACGACACACAAGTCGGCATGCCGAAACCCTTAGTATGAATCTTTTCTCTATGTCCAATCCTCCCTTATCTGAGCCTCCTCCACCACCTATGGATAGACCTCCTCCTCTCGGTCGTGGTTCACAACATCGTGTGACCCCCTGACAAAACCCTACAGTAGAGAACTTTGACCTCATACGGAAACGATGTATCACATGGCCTCCCCTTTCTTAGGTCACCCGTTCAAGATGTTTTCATCCAATTATTCCATGGTTTTTTTTTATTTTTCATGGTAGGATCTAATTTGATGTTTTTATTCATCGCTTTGAAGATTCCATTCCTTTTGGTACTCAATTTGTGATTTTTGGGTTTGGTGGAAATACCATTTTTTGATGTTAATCTTTCATTAAGGTGTAAAAATTGTATTTTGGTGTCTTTTGGTCCGTAATTCAACACTTGCTGCCTAGGGTGAAGTGGATGAACTCTTTTTTTTCACTACCTTTGGTTCAGGTATGGTTTATACATAGTTATTTGGATTCACACCTCCTAAACGGGAGTCTAGTATATTACCTGAGTCCCAAGTATTTAGTAGTTTGTGCAGAACATGTTTCATTGGTTTTGGTCTTCCTAATATGTTTTTGTGATTTTTTAGTTTTATTGTAGTGTGCGTGCGGGTGCAAATATATATATATATATATATATATATATATATATATAAAGGAGGAGTGCGTGTGACTGCGGAACGATGGTAATTGATTGCTGATGTGTGACTAAGTGTGCCATGTTTTTGTTCCACCATCAGGTAGGGTTCCAAATATTTTTCTATTTATTTAATAATTCTTATTATATTGTTTAAATAAATTGATAATGTGAGTTTCCTTAATTATAGAACAACTATGTTTTCTTGGATTGATTATTGAAGACAAACTACTAGTTAGTGGTAATGTCATATCATGCATGTTGTGGCTTCAATTCTCATTTGTCTTCTTACTGGTGCCAATATATGGTATGTTATTGCATGGCACTTATGGTGTTATTAAATGATTTAGCTCATGTGATATAAATAAGGACTTGATCAGGTGTTTTTTTTAAGAATGTATTTTTAATTTGGTTAATGTGATATGATTAAATAGATAAATTATTTGAATCAGGATGTATGGGTAATAGGGTAATTAACTGATTAATTAATTATCATGTCATGTGTTGGATAAAATTGTGTCATTTTCTGAATACTGAGAATAATAAATATTTTGATATGTTTGGAATATAATTTGGAAACATGTAATAATTAATGGGTGGATTAATTATTACAATATAAATAAAAAATTGATAATTAATTAATTAACTGGTTAAAGATATCTGATTTAATTAATTAATTATTGAATTAATTAATTTTCATTCAGTAATTTAATATTGTAAATTTATTGATTATTATGATTTTTGGCCAATATTACCTTTGGAGGCATATTTATTTTCAATTCCATAAGTTTTTTAGGATGAATTTGTTCAAAAATATAATATTCTATATTATATGGTTGCAAAATACGTGGGCCTTGTTCATGATGTTTGAATTTAGATGTTTATGACGTGCATGTTAAATGTTATGTCATTGATGAAACAATGTTTTAGTGGACGGGTTAAGATTGTTAATGATTTGGGATAGTGAATTTAGAATAATTAATTGATAATTTATTATTAAATATTGAGATGTGGAATGGTTAATTGATTGTAGATTTTTTTTGATGAGAGATTTATTTTGTTAATTAGTTGTCAAATTAAATAAAGGGTTTGCATTAATTAATTTATAAATTATTTAATGGAAGGTTTTGGGTTGTTATACATGGATATCTATACCAATGATAAATATATATGTACAATTGATAAATTTTTTGCGAGGCACATAATGATTATCGAAATACTAACGGGGTGTTAGGCATTGCTTTCTATTCCTATCTAGCATGAAAATTTTCTTTTATGGGACATTGACGAATGCACCAAATACACATCAGTTGTGAGACAAGGACTATCCCTCCAAATACTCATGGGGGTGCTATAAATGATGTTCTAAAACTATTAACTCACCTTAGAATGTGGGTAAAATTGGACCTACATGAAAGAAAATAATGTTTAATGAAAACTGTTGTGACATATTTATTTGTGAGTTGAATATGAGATAGGGTTCAGACTTATTAGTGAATTCGGTGAATCACTGTTTGTGGATGGACCCAGGAGAGAATCCCTATTTTAGGGGATAGGATCAGACATAATATATAAGAGATTAAATTTAATATCTTATGATGGGTTATACAAGCCAAAGCACAAGGTTGGATTCAGTTTTCACATTGATTACTAAGATGTTCTTTAGTGGAATCTATGGTGAGTTACTTATATGGGGGATGTCGGGCATATGTTGAATCTAAATAATTTCTTATTTTAATGATATTTGAATAATTAATAAATTAAAATGATTTTGTAATGATTGTTGAGTATTCATGACAAATCTATAATGCTGGTTCAGAAACCAACTGAGGGATGAACCAGGTACATGGGTATATAGTTACTTTCTACTGATTACTTTATTTATGAATTATTTCACAATGTTTATATTATTTATTAAATGTCTTTATTTGGGGTAAACACTGGTGGTCCTGGACCACTATGATATATATCTCACACCCTACTTGGGACGCCATTGCACTGGGGTTCCTGAGTAGATTCTATTTGGTTATAGGATTGTGTTGTTTTTATTTGTAGATGAGATATGGGAAGAGGGTCGAAAGGAGGCTTGAGATGATTTAGGAGACCACCCTAGGGGCTTTGAGTCATTGTTTATTTTTTTGCAATATTAGAATGTATAGTATGATGTTTTGATCACTGTTTTCTATTTTTTTATCATTAGCAAGGCATGCATGCATCTTCTGTATAATTATCATTGGCCATTTGTTTTGTACAAGATATATGAAATCTACCTTATATGTCATTATAATTTATTAGACTACATCCACTATATATATAAATTGTCTATTTTTGAACTATGATATAGGCGTATAGTCTCCACTTGACTATCCATAGACCCTAGCTGCTAGTAGGCAGCCTCAGGCATATGGGGAGACACACTTGAGGTCATGTGGTGACCGGTCTGTCCACTGGATTATTGGAGACCTAGGCCAAGACATTAAAAAGTGGTATCAAAGGGTTCTTTTCCTTTTGTATTTCTGTTTTGGGTTGGTAGATTGGAGAGTAGTAATGTTTTGGAACATGGTTAATTGTTGTTCTTGGGACAGATCACTCCATGTATGGTAAATGACCAAGTGACCAAGGAAGTGAATAGATGTTAGTAGTATATTAGGTTACAGTTAATGTGATTTTACCATTACTAAGTAGTGCATTTCCCCCTTCTTAATGAATTTAAGAATTTTGAAAAAAATTGTCTTGGCCTTATAGGGCAAGGATGTTTTATACAGGAATCATCTTAGGCACATTGACATTCACATGACATATATGTAACATGACATGTAATTTCATTATTAGGATTCTTGAAAATTTGGATTGTGTGCCTTGAGTGAAATTCCATGGTTTGATCTCTTTATCATGCATCTCTAAATAGCATGTTATAAGGATAGATTTATCATTATGGGGTAATTTTATTCCATACTGCCTCAGTTATTAGCATGTTTTGTTTTTGTTCCATGTTTCTATGTAATAGCATGTTGTTTTGTTTTTATAATAACATTCTTAAGATGGTTTGATGTGTGAAAGGGCTTTTAAGGTTAAAATATTAAATTAATGTTGATTGTGATAAATTGGATCCAAATGCTAGTCGTATGGTGTATGGGAGCCTTATAGATTGGTAGATTACCACCCATTTTTTGAACATTATATAACCTATGTATTATTGAAAATGGTTATAAAAGTATAACTGTTGAGTTTTGATTGATATGTTCTATTGTTGCGAAGCTTTTCAAAGAACCTGGAATGAATAAATGGGACCCTCTTAGGGTTCCTTTTTGGTAAAATGAATTTTGATGCTATATTTCCTATTTATATTTGGATAACACGATATGCGAAATGGTTAAAGTTTTTGTTTGTGAATGCATGCCTATTTCTCCATAGGGCATTGATTTGAAAAACAAGTGATATGTGAAAAAAAGTACTTGTGTGTTTGTGGAAATTTATTATAATGTCAAAATGTTGAAATGAATTAATTAGAATAGAAAAATGGGATTTTTATTGGTGATATCAGTTTTGCGCAAACATGAGAGAGGGTTGGCATTTATGTTTTGTAAGGGGCTAACTCATAGTATGATGTACCGTTATAATTTTCTAAGCTGTTAAAGTATGTTTTTACCACTTCTCGAGAGGAAACCTTAGTACTCATGTTTTCTGGAATGTCAATAGGTTTGTGCTACGACATTTATGATTAATGTTTGAGGTGGTGATCTTCGTTCGTGGTACATCCCATGCATGCGTTATGTGTCCTAAAATAGCACACTAGTGAGAATCTGATATCTTATTTCTACAAAATGGAAAATCCTAAGTTGGGTAGTGTCACATTGTTTTCGGTAAATGTGTCAGTAGGAGATGCCGAGCTTTTAGAATAGAGTTGTCCAGTTGTAGTTTTACTGATCTTCTTAATGACCTTGGTTTTCTCTTAGTGATATATTCTGAATACTACGAGCGTGTCCCCTATCTTGGCCCCTTAATGGAGACACAAAGATAGTGTTATTCTTACACCGCACAAGAATTGAAATTTTGTTTGGCTTGATGATTTGTTGTTATTTGGGTAGTAAGTGGTATGGGTGGTTTCTTTAGGCTACTTCTTTATTCGTATGGAGGCAAAATTATCTTTTTAAAAAAATTCCTTACGATGGCATGACATGGAAATTTTTCTAGAGGTCAGGTAAGGAATTATTTTTATATATAGATGGTTTTTGGATAGTTTTAAAGGAATGTCGTCAGATAAATTTAGAATGTAGTTTTTGGGTTTGCCACATATTTTAATGGAAGCATGTGCAGATTGTTCTGTTGGTTGATTGAGATTCAAACATTTTCATTGACAATGTCCATGTAATGGCCTGGGATATAAGCTCGGTTTCGATGTTTAATCTATAAAGTGAGCTTTCCCTCTGGTTTTGAAGGCATAACCATTAGACTGCTGAAGGGTTAATGGTTCATTGCGTGATGAAAATGAAACACGTCAATTCTAACGAGATTAAATGACCTTGGTAGGTTGTTTGTTCTAATAGTTGTTATCGATGTATTATCCGGGATGAGAAGTTTTGAAGGTTGGTAAATTGCAATGTCCTGTGTTTTTGAACCGGGTTAAAATCTGATAGCTTTTTATTTTTTTTCATTTTATCAATGGGTCAGTTTTTAGACTGAGCTCCAAAATATTTTTTTCATGTGTTAGAACACCTAAAAATATCACTGTTGGACTTGTGTAATTACATGAAAAGTTTTAGCAGGTGTCCCGATGAGTCATTGGAGCACTAGATCTGGAAAATTACACATTAATGGATCATCATGGGAAGTGCACAGTTGTGGTCCAACCTATGCATTTTACCTTTTTTAAAAAATGTTTTAATTTAATTAAATAATATTATATTAATTATTGAGTTTGATTAAAAGAATACATGTATAATAATAATGAATTTATTATTATTATGATTGTTGTTGATTAATTAAATGAATGATAAAAATTAATTCAATGAGGGTTGATGAAAATAATGTGGATTTTGGGATTATCAAAGAACCATTTTTATTAAATGATGTGTTTCAGAGTTAATAAAAGACCATCTATTAATAAATGGATGTTATGTGATAGAGTTTTTATTATTAATATCGTATTAATGATGTAGTAAAAAATAGGGGGATTTTGGTTTTAATTAAATAAAAGTTGGAATAACAATAATAATGATGTTATTATTATTATTATTGTGTTTATTTAATTAATTACATGGTAAATGAACTTAATTTATCTTTTGAGAATCTCAAATGAACATTTAATTAAATGTGGGGTTTCAAAGGTAATGAATAAGGACTATTTTTTAAAAATAGATGTTATGAGTTGAAATCTATATCATTAATGATGATAAAATAAATTGGGAGTTATAGTCATAATAAATGGAGGATGATGGAAATAATAATAATGATGTTATGTTTATTATTATTTTTTATATTATTAGAGTTATATTTATTATTATTATTAACTTATTATTGTTTTTTTACAATTAATAAAAATAATAATTTGTTTTGGTGGTTTTGGTTGTAATGGAATAAATGATGAAAATGGTGGTATTAATAATAACATTTATTATTATTATAAATGATTTTGGAATAAATGAAATTTAATTAAGGGGGTTTTATTTCATTTTATTTTTTGAGTGAATATATATGAGAGTGGAGGACCTTCTTCCTTCCTCTCCATGTAAAAAGAGGTACAACCCCCCTGTTCCTTCTCCATGCCACAAGAACTAGTAGGTCAATCCCATCCTCCATGGTTGGAGATTCCCCCCAGCAGCACGATCTCTTCCCTATGGTGTGACCTGGCAGCGCACAACCCACACCTGGCTGTTCCTCCTTACAGCATGACACACATGTCGGCGCGCTAAAACCCTAGGTGTGCAGCTCTTCTCCATGGACAAAAAACTATCGGCCAAGCCTCCTATACCCACTATAGTGATACCTCCTCATCTATTTCTAAGTTCACAGTAGCACGCGACCCACCAGATGACCCTCTACAGTAGTGCACTTCGACCTTAGGCAAAACCATTGTAGTGTATAGCCTTCCCCTTTACGGATCCTCTTTCTATGATGTTTTCATCCTATTATTTAATGGGTTTAGTCCCATTATTCATGGTAAGATTCAATTTGATTTTTTTTCTTCATCACTTGGGTGATTATGTGCTTTTTCGGTACCTGGTTTCATATGGAAAATTTTATTGTATGACAGAAGTACCCTATTTTGAAATTATTCCTTCATTAATTTGTGAAAATTCTTTTTTGGGGTCCCTTGGTTTGTAATCCAACATGTTCCTCCAAGGGAAAAGCATATGACCTATTTTTTATTCACCACCTTTGGTTCGGGTATGGTTTTTATATCATTTATATGGTTTTTCCCCACCTAAATGAGAGTCTAATATCTTATCAAAGTCCTTAGTATCTAGAAGTAGGTGTGAACCATACTTCATTGGTTTTGGTATTTCTAAGATTTTTAGCTTATTTTGTAATTTTCTTGGGCCCGTGTGTGTGTAAATATATTATTAGATATATAAATATATATATTTATATATTTATATACACATATATAAAGGTGGTGTGCGTGTGACTGCAGTCCGATGGTAATTGGTTGCCGACATGTGATGAAGTATGGCATGTTTTTGTTCCACCCTGGGGTATGGTTCCAAATATTTATCTTTATATTTATGAATTCTAATTAGATTATTTAAATAAATAGAGAATTTGAGTTTCCATGATTACAAACAATCTGGTTATTTTGAAATGATGATTAAAGGTAAACTACTGGCTAATGGTAATGACATATCATGCTTATTGTGGTTGGGATTATCATATGTATTATTGCTGGTGTTGATATATGGTATTTCATTGTGTCGCACTTTTGATTTTAATAAATGATACCACCCACATGATATAAATGAATACATGATCATGTATTGGTTTTAAAATTGTATTTAAAATTTTGTTAATGTTATATAATTAAATAGTTAAATGATATGAATGTTGTAGGATGGGTAATAGGGTAATTAATTGAAGAAATAATTATCAAGTCATGTGTTGGTATTTTTTCTCCATTTTCTGAATACTAATAATATTGAATATTTTGACATGTTTGGAATATAATTTAGAAACTGTTACTATTTAATTGATAGATTCATTATTACATGACAAATGATAAATTGTTAATTAATTGATGAAATTTTTACAGATATATGATTTAATTAATTAATTGTTTAAATAATTAATTTGAATTCATTAATTTAATATTGTGAAATGATTGATTGTTATGCTGGTTCGCCAATAATACCTTTGGAAGCATGTTTATTTTCTATTTCATAAGTTGATTATGATGGATTTGTTTAGAAATGTTATATTCTATGTGATATGGATGCTAAATATGTTGACCTTGTTCATCATGATTTACTTGAGATGTTTATGATGTGCATGTTAATTGTAAAAGTCATGGATGAAACATTATATCATGTGATGGGTTCAAAATTGGTCATTTTTTGGGATAGTTATTAAGAATAATTAATTGATTAATAATTATTAACAATTGATATGTGGAATGTTTTATTAATTGTAGAATTTTTTGATTGGAGATTTATGTTGTTAATTAGTTATTGAATTAATTAATGGATTTGGATTAATAAATTTATGAGTTAATTAATTGATGATTTTGGGGTGGTAGACATGGTGTTCAACACTAATGAAAAATATATATGTATGATTGATAAATGGGTTTTTTGAAAGGGAATGATGCTTCAAATACTCTCGGGGTGCTAGAAATGGAATTCTAAACCTAACTTATATACAATTTTAATTTTTTGGGATAGGGATTACTACTCCAAGTACCCATAGGTCGTGAGAAATGGACTGAGGCTCCAAATACTCATGAGGGTTCTATAGATTTTGTTCTACACCCATTAATTGACATTCAACTACGAGTCCAACTTTTCATACATGAAATAGATTAATGGTTAATAAAAACTGGTGTAACATAATGATTTTGGAATTGAATATGGGAAAGAATTACCACTTATCAATGAATTGGGTGAAACACTATTAGTGGTTGGGCCTATTAGCGAATCACTATTTTAATTTAGGTGCATGGACATATTATATTAAATATTAAATGGAATATCTTATGACGTGTTATCAAATCCAAAGAACAATATTGTATTTGGTCTTTACTGTGATTACATAGATGGTATTTAGAGACATATATTATGAGTGACCTATACAGGGGATGTTGAGCATAGGCCGAATAACAAGAATTTCATAATTTAATGAGATTTTAATAATTGATAAATGGAAAATGATTATTTAATGGTTTTTGAGTATGCGTAACAAATGTATAAGGATGGTTCAGACACCAGCCGAGGGATGAAGTAGGAACTTAGATAAATAGTTACTTTTTACTGATTATGTTATTAAGGCATGTTTCCACATAGTTTAAATTATTTATTAAATAACTAGATTTGGGGTAGAAATTAGTGGTCCTGGACTACTGGGATTTATATCTCACACCCCACATGGGCCTCCATTGTACTGGGATACCTGAGTAGAATCTATTTATTTGTAGGATTTTGTTATTTTCATTTACTTGGGAGATAGTTGTAGAAGACCAAGTGGAAGCTCTGGATTCTCGAGGAGACCACCCTCCGGTCTTTCAGTCATTGTATATACATTTCTGTATTGGAATGTACAAAATTATATTTTGTTCAATGTTTTCCATATTTTTATCATTAACAGGTAATGCATGTATTAGCTGTATAATTGGCATTTCCCATTTGTTTTGTATTGGATTTATAAAATCTGACTTCTGGTTCTTTATCATTTATCAGGATACTTCTGTTATTTATTACCATTATTTATTTTTGAAATCTGATAGGAGGGTATAGTCTCCCCACTTACTATCCATAGACCCTCACTTCTAGTCGAGAGCCTATGACATATGGGGAGACACTCTTGAGGTCATGTGGTGACTGGTCCGACCACAGGTTTAGTGGGGAGCCATGTCGGGATGTTACTGGTACAATCCCTATAATTATAGAAAACAACTATCTTTACCTATAAAATAATAATAATTGAATACAATCTAGATACTCCACAATTAATATATGTAGGGACTATATAAAATACTAGTGTGATGTGACCAATATTTTATAAATTACCATTCTCTAAAAATCAATACATTATTTCCTAAATTTGAATTATTAAAATACTATTTCTAATAGTTATGATAACATCGAACATGTTTTAGTTAATTTATATATTTATTTCAAAATTAACTGTATTAGTAATGTAATTGAAAATTATTCAACTGAATAAGAATAAATAGGATTATATTGAAAAGGAAAAATGCATAATTTATAATGAAGAAAAAATCAAAAATCATGATAGGTACCTATAAAAAAATTAATGTAAGATACTCTTAACAACACAATACATATACATGTTCAAATTAATATGTAGTTATGTGAAGGTCAATAGTTGGACTGGTATCCTACACTAGTGGTAAAACCACTAACATCTGTTGATTCTTAAAACATTGGTGATCCTTTAACAGAACTGGTCGGATTATATCATAATTAGTTAAACCAAATTAGTTTATAATCATAAAAAGTAGGTAATTAGCTAGTAATACTTTCATCATATCATATAATTTCACGTTTTTATAATGTCACATAAGTTCATATGCTATTCCCATGTGGGTTTTCTATAACTGAAGGGACTGAAATAATTTAAAACAATGTACATTTATTGGAACCAATAAATATCTCACAATCATCAATAAGATAACACAATTCAATAAAAATATTTCGTAATACTCTCGTTGGGGGAATATATTACATTCATAACCATTTTTATTATATGTTATGTAACAATCCCAAAATTCCTCTATTCTAGAAAAATTTCTACTAAGACACTTTTTTAATTATATATATTTAATTCCCAAATTATCATCAATACATTCTCAACTTATTTATTATGAATTAGACTTGGAATTTTTAAAAACACCTTGGTGGAATTATTTATGTTAAAATAAAATATATTTCATAAATAATATTCTACTAGATATAATACGTATCTCTTAATGAAAATATTATCAAAACTATAATATAAATGACTTATAAATAATAATAAATATTTATAATAATACCAATTTATCCTTTCTACAAAAATATAAATTATATATTTTAACAAAAAATATGAGTGCAAAAAAATAAATAACTAGAGTTATATGCATTTTATTCATATTAAATCATTTAACAGAACTAGATTTTGATAAGGTATTATTGGAAAGGTATAAAGAATTTAAAATATAGGATTTATAGAATTATTTTATAGGTAAGAAATCCATTTAAAATAATAATGAAATTGATGTGTTACCAAAGTATATGAAAAGGATAGATTCAACTACAATAAAGTGCTGCAACATTGATTCATAAACCTATTATTTATTAGGGTAAAGCATGGAGAAAGATCCAAAAAACATTGAAATAAATATAAAACATTGAGGTTTTTAAATGAATAGAAAAAAATATTTTATTCCATTAACCATATATAAAGTGAATAAAATAATAATTAGAATAACTCTAAGAAACAAAAAATAATATAAAAGACTTGGGAATATATACCTATCATTCATTGATGATCCCCCATTATAGGAATAATACTTTTATAAAGAGTTAAAAGGGGATGAATTAATTTGGGAGTTCTATAGACATGTTAGTCTATAAATGAGAGGGGAATGGGGAAAATACAATTTTAAATAGTTGTTAATATTAATAATAATAATTATTATTTATATTTAGGGGATTTAAATAACATAGAAACATTATTCTATGGAACCCTAGTGTGGAAAGAATAATATCTTCCTAGAAGGATTACAGATAACCTAAAGGACCTATTAAATTATTAAGGTCCTAGAGGAACACTTTCTTGAAAACCAATATATACCCCATAAGGCCCAAAAAATCATCCTTGTAGGCCATTGGATTTATATACTATTTTCTATTATTTTTTTCACCATCCACAAGTCATCCTATCATGGAGTGGCTCATCATTGATCCTTCATTCTTGTGTCATTGATGTCCTAAATACCTATGCATTGTGACACAATATCCAATCCCCAAGACCACACCATCCCTTTACTGTAACAACACCTTACACATACATACCAACATCCTCATCTGTGCCAAAACAAGGGTAAAATAATTACCCTCAAATAAATATAAAATATATCAATTTTTAGGGTTTTCAATATGTAGAAATATAAAATAAAATTGATGTAAAATATAATTAAAAAATATTCCTTAAACACATGTTAATAGTTGTGTGTATAAATATCCATATAATCTATATTGAAAATACAACATTCGCCATTTGTATATAAAACATGATAAACTATACATTTACCCATTCACTCGTCAAACATCCCTAAAAAATAAAACGTCTACAATTTTCACAATTTTCATTCCAAAAAATATCTCAATAATATAGTATTTAAATACAATAAAATAATTGTGTTTCATAAACCATGACTATATTTACTTCAATATCTATTATAATAATATACTAGATAATCCAAAGGGTTTCAATTTATTCATTATCAATGATGATCTAAATATGAAGTTTATATCATCAAAACCTAAGGATTATTATCTTAGGGATAATGATACATGTGATTTTATTTTAAAAGTGGTGTTATATGGCTTTAAAAAGACTATGATGGAATGGTTTTGAAGCATGAAACCGGTCTAATGTTTTTGAAATTATAAAATTAATAATGGAAATCATCTTTTACATTAAAAATTCCAAAACATTATCTCTTATTATAATCATATATAATCATTATATTATATTATCATTGTAAATCAATATTCTTTTTTTGTAAATAATTCACCCAAAAATGAAATATATTTTTTTAGAAGTCAATAATGAGAGGGATGACGTACTTATTGATACAATAAATTACACAATGGAATTATAACATATTACTTTATTAAGAGTAATATACAAATTAACCATTGAATAAGTTTTTAATAAATAATTTAAAGGTGTTTTTTACTTGAATATAAATGGGATTTAAAATATAAATGGTTGATAGTTTCATAAAATTTGGTGAAGAAAATAAGAATATTTTTTGGGAGCCTTTTTATTCTTAATGGAAAAAGGTGAAATATTTCTTTCATAGGATTTCATGACAAATATTAAAAATTTAATAATGATTTTTTTTGTAGATGTGATGGAAGGATTGAGGCATATTAAAAGTAATATAAATTATGCGTTTGTTTATATTATAAATAAATGGTGTTTATATTTTTTTTAATGATGATATAGATCAGGATTGAAGTTTTAATTATTATAATTCCATATCATGTGGAGGAATTTTCATGGTACATAATAGTGTATCATGTACTACAAATAATTATATCTTAATAAAATCATGTATAATAAAATTTGAATATATTTATCCCACAAAAGAAAAAGAAACATTATATGGTTGAAGAAAAATCCATTAGACTAATAAGTAAATGTAAAGTTAGCATTGTAGGTTGTTTGTAATAATTAAAATGACATTAATCTATTTAGATTTCTTGTTCAACATTTTTAATAATATCATATTGATAACAAGTACCATTTTACATGGAGAAGAAAAAATAATATTTTTTAATGATTTATTTTATTTTTAAAATAGATAATTTTCTACATGTTGATTGAAAACCATTTTTTTAAGTTGTAATTTAAATATAAGGATAATTATTGGGGTTCAGACTCAAAATTTAAAAGGATAAAATAGGGTGTTTCATTTCAATAAATAATTTATTATTATTTTCTAATTTATGAAATAATAATACACATCTAATGATATATATGATTCCTTATGCTAGAGAAATCTCTTCCAAAGTAGGAGAATATATATTTTTTAAATTATTAATAGAGGGAAGATGCTATTTAAATATACAGATGTGCGTGTGATGTTATAAAATAAATCCATATTTTTTATGCAATTTGAGTTATTTAGACATGATTTTTGACTATTTTATATTTAAATGTGCTTAAACTATATATCAAGAGTGTTTTATTCGAGGTGATAATTGGAAGAGAATTTGCAGTTTCTCTTATGTATATCATTAAAATTGTCAGCCACTATTCTTGTTTAATATACTAATTATTGACACATAGGATTGTTATGTTTAAATAACTAATCATTAATTATAGTTTGAGATGATTGCAATAATGGTAATTTATATTCATTGGTTTAAAACAAAATCTAAATGGGGGATTATACTTACCAAAAAGATATTTGAGAAGATTATATTGAACAATGAATTAAGTGATGTGTTCATATGGATATTATTATTTTATGTAATTTAAATATATTTTATTGGAAATTTATATATATTATTTTTTACATATAAATTATATTCAATCCCAAATCAAAGCAGCTAATTAATGTTATTTTAAATAGTTTTGTATGGTTTATTAAATGATAGTAAAAGATATCATAAAACATTAGATTCATGCTTGATGTTCTGAGATACTATTAATTAAAATATAAAAATTACATTTGTTTATTTAAATAACATAACATGGTTCATTTTATTTTAAAACAAAAATTTATGGATTTTTGAAAAACTAGCATGAAGTTGTCCATGGTTTCTTAATTTGTTTTCAATAGATTCTGGTCACTCTATATTAATAAAAATAATAATAATTTCATTAATTTATAAATATGTTTTGAAGAAAAAAATTTGTTTATTTTGAAGGAATCATATGATTTTATACTATTTTAAAGAAAACATTAAGTTATTGTTATTTCTAGTTGAGATTTTTACAATGAAAATGATTAATGAAAAATAAATTAATATTATTTAACAATTATTTGAGGTGAAGGATTCTTGCCTTATTGTATACCAATAATAAGAGAACTAAATAAAAATTGAGGTTTTGGTTTGTATAGATAAGAAACATTTTAAGAAAAATTAAACAGATTGAAAAATGGGTCTATAGATTTTTAAATAGAAGGGGTAGTTTAATGCAGGTGATTCTGTTGAAAGAAAAAGATAAATGTTTTACTAAAAAAATCTTTTCCAAGGAATATATATTTAACAATTTAAAATGATGACTCGATGTTTGTGCCAAATGGGGATACATAAACTAAAACCCCGAAGTCTACGAATAATATATAATGTTATATAATGGACATGAACGATCAGAAATATGAAAATTTATGTTAGAGATAATGAATGATTAGGTGATTGTTTTAATTTTGAGCTTGAAAATTTGAATTTGATGTGGAAGATGAAATAAGAGGATGTTATGATGTGAGTTTTGTCCAGGGAGTGAAAAAAATTATAATGTGTAGATAAAATGTAGAAAACAACTAATGAAAAAAAGAAATCAATATTTTTCATTATCAATAAAATTATGATTTTAGAAAAAAAAATCATGTGATGATTGAAGTATTAGTTTTATGTGGATAAATAAATCCCACTAATGTGAATTTTCTTATTCAGATCTTTCTTATTGTTTTATGATGAATAATTTATCTTCAAATTAATAAATATTAGTTAATGTTGAGTAATAATATTATGATGTAAAAGAGAGCATTGTTGAATGAATTTTATAGATCCATTGGTTGAAGAGGAAGTGTAAATGTTTTACTCTAATGATATTAACATAACAACATGTTCTACTAATTGATGAATCATTTTTAACAATATTTAAGTTCAATTTTCTCATGGGGTAAATCCTTTTGTAATTAAATCTATCATTAGATAATCAAATTGTTTGTTGATGTTCAAGGGGAGAGATAAATGATGGAAACATGTTCATACTATAATACTAACAACACTATGTTATTGGGAAATAGAAGGAAATCATGTAAACAACTACATATATTTTATTAGTGGAGTTTTGATTTTTGTAAAAAAGATTGTAATAAAAATTCAATTTTTTTAAATGAAACATATGATAATGGAGTATTTTTATAATATCATTTTCTTGCATTGAATAATTAATGGAATGATAGTCTAATATTTACTAAAAAATAGTTAGTCTCATTAGGGAAAATTATAGATTAATTGATTTTTTTTATTTTTATGAGTGTTTATTAGTAATAACTTATAAGTCATGTTTTAATCTCTTATATCTCTTCTAGCATATAATTTTATTTCTCTACTTACATTATCAATTTTGGACCATAATATTTTTTTGTTATAGATGTTTTTTATGTTTTATATCTTCTAGAGTTTATCTTTTATCATTTATCATTGCATTTTGGAGTTTGGTGTTGTGGTATGTTCTATACAGTGTGTTGGTCAGTGTGGATACTCAAGAGGGGGGGGGGGGGGTGAATTGAGTTTCAATTAGAATTTCTAATAAAAATATATCTATTAAAATCCCCTATAAAAACCATGTTAAACTATAGTGTATTTGTAAAACTGTATGGGTTGAATTAGGTACTCAAAATATAGATTAGGTCTCTATTAATTTTATCAGAAAATTAAATTAGGTTTTGAAACTAACCTACTTTTACAATAGTTAAAAACACATGCTAGATTAACAATCAAAGTACGTTTAAAATAATTTTATATTTTAAAGTAATTAGGAGTGGAATATGCAATATAGGTTAAAACCAAACTAAGTAAGAACAACAGTTTTTAATCAAGAGGCTCAGTCTCAAGCTGAGACTTAGTCCTCTCAAAAAAATTAAATAAATGTTGATCCACACCCTGGATCGGGGTAAACAACAGTGAAAATATTTTCTAGGTACTAAGACCTCTACCACAATTCTTCGTGGGAAAACAAAAGAACAGCACACAGGCTGTCTAGGTCATAGTTTACCACTTCCACAATTCACAGTGGGGTGCAATAAGATGTAATAATTTTGGAGTGAGGATTTAGTAACCTCTAGTTCAGCCCAGGATTAAGTGTATAAATACAACACAAACTGCTCAAAAGTAAGTGTATGAAACACAATAGAGATAAACAGATATAGATGAGTTTAGAGGTCTCTATGTGTTATGAGTGGAGCTCTGAGATCCTTGGTTTGATGCAAATGAAGCTCTAAGTCTTTCTCTAGTTTTTTTCAAGAAAAACAGAGTGTTGTGGTTTTTGTTCCTTGACATTCAGTGTAAGTGTTCAGTTTGAGAATGAGAGTGTTCTTTATAACACTTCAAATTCTTCTTTTGAACATCCGTTCTTGATGAGTATGATTGTTCATCAAGTTCCACGGTCGTTCTGCATTTCATGTACATGTGTATCTTCCTGTATATGTCCCGTGTTTTCTCTATATGAAGTCCTCTTTCTTACTGCACCTCGGTAATCCTTATATTCCTTGGGCATCGGCAATAGGGATGATTATCTCTTCATAGGTACGAGGTACGATTCTCTGAAATTCCAAAAACTATCATTAAATAACATTAATTGCATTAGAAACATAAAATATGTCCATTATAATTAAATTAGAGTTAATAGAAATTCAAACAGATTATATGACTGTTGGAGAATCATGAGATCGGAAGGTCATTTGATTAGCATCAGTATCGGTAGGCCTTTTGATCATCATAGGTATTGGTCGGTCCTCAACGGTATCGGTAGGTCCTTTGATTAGCATGAGAATTGATGGGTCCTTCGATCAGCATCGATATCAGTAGGTCCTTTGAAAATCATCGGTATTAGTAGGTCCTTTGATCAGCATCGGTATCAGTAGGTTCATTGATCATCATCGGTATCAGTTGGTCCTCATCGGTATCGGTAGGTCCATTGATCAGCATCGGTATTGGTAGGTCCATTGATCACCATCGGTATTGGTAGGTCCTTTGTTCATCTTCGGTATTGGTAGGTCCTTTGATCAGCATCGGTAACAATAGGCCCTTTGATGCAACCGTTCTCATCAGTGCGACCATTGTCATCGGTGCGACCGTTTTCATCGGTGTGACCGTTGTCATCGGTGCGACCGTTGTCATTAGTGTGACCATTCTCATCGATTCGACCGTTGTCATCGGTGCGACTGTTGTCATTAGTGCGACCAGAATTATAACTAACGATGAGTCAAGAGATATGAAATCTTCAAAAAGTGTCTGTTTAACCCAGAACACTTCTAGGTCAATAGTAAGCCATAAAGTAACATAGATAAACATATGTAGAGAAGATTGAAACATATATAAACACATTTAGAACAAATTTAACAAAAGACTAAATTAACATAAATAATCAATGATTTGTGATTAGTAAAATAATCATCTCATAGAGAATTCAAAAATATCTCCCTTTATTGATAATCAAAATCAATGGCATAAAAGAAGAGGTAAGATGGTATAACATTTAGTATGCTGCCCATATATAAAAAGAATATATGCCAAAAGTAATCAGATCATAAACATGATTAGAATAGAAAAAACAAAATTAGAATAGCAAGAAGAGGTTAAATAAATGTGTCCCCCATATACATATAGATGAAATGATTCTATATTTCTATTCTCCCCTAGATAATATTATTCTATTCACCCCTTTGATATTATCAAAAAGAAGAGGAGAAGAAAGATAAGCAAAGAAGATGATTCCATTAAAAATAACATCTGAAAGAAAAGTTACAATAAGAAGATACAAGTTAAAAGTTCAGGAAGAGACACCCTATAAAAAATAACAGACACAACTATTTTTTTGGATGGAAATGAGCTTTCCATTTAGTAGTTTGAGGAATAGATGGACCATATGGTGCATTAGTGGAAGGTATATCTGGCCGGATGGTGAGAGGAGGTAGCACAGCTCGAGCCGGTAGCATAGTGTTTTCTAATGTTACTTACTGAGGATTAGAAGATCTTTCTGAAGGTGGTTGCTGGATGACTGTTCGGATATTGGATAGAGCTTGAGATACTGATATCTGACCATGATAAAAATCTATTGGACTAAGAGGCTCTGTAGTTGGAAGAACAATTTCCTTCACTTTCACATGAAGATTTGGTTTGAGCAGATTGATAAAATCTTGAATTATTTCACCCCCATCTTTCAAGGAAATCTCGAAGTCATCCTTTTTCAGCATGAAACTCTAAAAATTAGGAGTAAAATCCTTCAACTATTGAAGTTTATCCTTAAAGGATTCAGTGACTGGAGGACGCCTCAAATTCTCATCCAGGACTTTAAATTTGAAGGACCCCGGGACACCTTGAGAGGGGAGGGGTGAATCAGGGTGACAACTTTTTCTTTTAATGTGATGGATCTTGTTCCCACATTGGTGGGAAATTTTTGAACCTGTATGATGAATATGATCAGAATGAAAATATTCACATGCACAAGGAATACACAACATTTTTTACTTGGGTCACCACTAAGGGCTACGTCCAAAGAGCTTATGCTGACAAGTTGTCAGTTGTACCTAATTCCACTAATCTTCACTAGCATTGGATTACAAAGGTTCAGGCACAGTCACTCTATCCCAGGCTCACTGCCTTTACAAAGGTTCAGGGATAGCTCACTGCTTCCCTCGGTTCACTCCCGTTGACTCCCACTGGCTCACTAACCTTAGGTGAATTCCCACTTAGTTTATAGACGTGAAGTTATCTTCATCATTACAAAATAATGCATCCTCTATCGTATGTAGATGCTTTGTTGAAGTCCAAATCTCACCAGAAGACAAATCTCACTTTTCCCTGAGGGTACCGGGCAATCTTCCAGCTTTCGTGCAGCTTCAAAAGGACAAATGAACTTTAACAACCACAGCGCACGTATCCAAGCCTGGCGCACAAGTTTCAATCGCGGCGCACAAGTCACTTGCGAGGTATAAATTCAGCATGCAGGTGACCCCAAACTACTTGTGAGACACTGCCTCCTTCAACACCAAACTTGTGCGACATCGCGCCTTTAACTCCCCAACTGCCTTGGTCGCACAACCGACAATCGGCGCGCAACCTCTACTTGTGCGACCCAACAACCACTTTCACGACTCAACCACTTGCGCGAAGAGAGCTCAATAAATATCGAAGTCTTGAACATCATTACAAATGAGGAGGGGGTCCTCTATTTAAAGGAAAACTGGACCCCCTGCGCGGTGGTGTGTAATTCTTCCCTCAGTGCGCAGGTTCCGGCGCGCAACTCATCCTCCCTAGCCTCTGTCGCGCTACTCATTTGTGCGACCTACACGAATACTTGCGTGACCTTATTTCATTTACCATATTTTGAAGTTATGATATTGAAAAACAATATTCTTTCAAGTTTCCAGTCCTCCTTGGCATCGGCGCCCAAGTTTCTTCATGGCGCACAGGTCACTTGCGCGACCATCCCAAAACATGCGCATCACTTATCCCTTTTCCATTTTCCCATGTTCTGATCTTGAAAAACATATTGCGCGCAATTTTTATCTTCATCCAGTACACGGCGCGCAAGTCTCTTTGCCAAAAAACTTTTCTCCATTTTTCAATTTTCAAGCCCAAAAATTTGGCAAACACTGGGAAATGGCGCCACCTTCAATACTATTTTCTACTTCAATTGTATGATCACTTTGCGGGTACACATTCTGAACTTCCACTACTGATTGAAAACAAACACAAACCATAATCCAAATAATGAATAGAAGACCATGGTTCCAACAATCTCCCCCTTTGGGTTTGTTGGAAATCAGAAAATAAATTCAATAGAGCTCCATCCATGTGATAACCAAAAATGCAAGAATCAACTCAGCCAGCACTCTAAGTATACACGAGCAATGCTCAGTGTAGGAAACAAGAGAGGAAGCTTGAATTTGGATCCAATGTTTTCCTTCACATTCTTCTCATCACAGAAGAATTACTTTCCTGAATTTATTCCTTTCTCCCCCATTGACAATAAATCCAAAGACCAGTAATTTGTTCAACGTTCAAATCAAACCATTCTCCCCTAGAAAGTATCTCCCCAATAAACTTGAATCATAGCCATAAACAGATAAAAACAGTTATCACAAATGGGGAGATGGGTATTGCGTAACCTCTTTATGCACTAGGAGGTGGCTGATCACTGAGGTTCAACCGATGCTTCTCAAACATAGTCGTGGATAGTGGTTTGGTCAGGATATCAGCCACTTTCTCATCAGTTCCCACATGATCCATTCTAACCACCCCTTGTTCAACTTTTTCTTTGATAAAGTGATACATTATTTCAATATGTTTCGTACGGGAATGTTGAACAGGATTCTTGGTAAGATCAATTGCGCTCTTGTTATCATAGTAAATCACTTTTGGTTGCATTAACTCATCACCAATATCTATTAATTGTTGCTTCATCCATAGTAGTTGAGTGCATGACTTTGTGGTAGAGATATACTCAGCTTCATAAGTACTAAGAGAAGTACTTTCTTGTTTTTTTCTCAACCAGACAACACATTTCTACACAATATAGAAAGCTCCACCACTAGTGGACTTTCTGACTAATACATCACCAGCCCAGTCAGCATCAGAAAACACTGATAATTAATTGTCCCTACCTGCAGCAAAAAATAACCCAAAGTTATGTGTACCTTGAATTTACCTCATGATTCTTTTTTACGTCCGCCATATGTTCCTTCTTTGGATTACTCTGAAAGCGGGCCGCAAGGCATGTGGAAAAGACAATATCTATCCATGTTGTTGTCAGGTACAGTAAGCTTCCAATGATCCTCTTGTACATGGTGGGATCAACAGAGTCCCCATCCTCATTCTTTCCAAGTTTAGTTATAACTACAATCAGAGTTGACATTGGTTTGGAGTCTTTTATATTAAAATTATTTAGGATCTCTCTTGCATATTTTTCCTATGAAATAAAAGTGTATTCCTTATTTTGAATCACCTGCAGCCCCAAGAAATATGTGAGCTCCCCAATCATAGTCATTTCAAATTCTGATTTCATGTGGTTGGCAAATTCGTCCCCTTATTTCTGCTTGCTACCACCAAATATGATATCATCAACGTAGACTAGAACCATGAATTGATCTTTAAGTGAATTCTACACATCGCGGTTGTGATCAACTACTCTTATTTTGAATTACAACATCTTGAGATATGAATCCAGCCGTTAGTACCAAACCCGTGGTGCCTGCTTCAAACCATATAGAGCTTTCTTCAGTTTGAAGACCTTTGTTTCATCAGTACCCAAAACAAAGCCCACTGGTTGTTCAATATAGACTTCTTCTTCGAGTACACCAGTCAAGAATTATTTCTTGACATCCATTTGATATAATTTATAATCTATTTGGAGTGCTATGGAAAGGAAAAGACTGATTGACTCTAGTATAGCAACTGGAGCAAAGGTTTCTTCAACATCAATGCCTTCAACCTGGGAGTATCCTTTACATACTATCCGTGCCTTGTTTCTGATGAAACTTCCATGCTTATCAAACTTATTTTTGAAGATTCATTTAGTACCAATCACATTGTGACCTTCGGGTATCTGGACAAGATCCCATGTCCGATTCTTGTCAATCCGATCTAATTCATCATTCATGGATTTCACCCAAGATTCATCATTTGCTGCTTCTTCGAATGAGGATGGCTCTAAAACTGATAGAAATGAAAATTGCGTGTTATTCTTCATCCTTCTTGTTTGAGTGGTTGCACTCTTGTCCCCAATTATGTTGGATGGATCAATCTCAGCTCTTCGATTTCTCCTGCGAGGTTCAGTAACATTCTCTTTAGCCGTAGTTTCTTCTTCAGATTCTTCTTTTCAGTCAACATCATAATGTGACTGCTGAGTGTTTTGAACAAATTCTTCTATTTAAGCATTTTTATTTTCTTCACGTTCACTTTCATCCTGACTTTCTATCACATCAGTATATGATGTCCTTGAAGCATTTGTGGTTTTCTCTTCAATTATCTTAACATCACTACATTCCATAATCCTTCCTATATGATTTCTGAAACATTTGTAGGCTTTGTTATTCATTGAGTAACCAAGGAAAATTCCATCATCTTCATTGTCTCCAGATTTCCCTTGATTTCCTTCTTTGTTCCTGATGAAGTATTTACATCCAAAGACACAAAAGTATTTTAAATAAAGGTTACTTCCATGCCACAATTCATATGGAGTCTTCATCTAACCCATATAAATTCTTGTTAGATTCTGAATGTACACTACAGCTTGAACAACCTCTCTCCAGTAATGTCATGGAATACGACTCTCAATCAGCATAGTTCGTGCCATGTTGTTCACCTGTCGATTCCTACATTCAATAACTCCATTTTGTTGTGTAGTTCTCACAGTATCTACCTCGTGTTGTATCCCATGCTTCTCCAGATAATTATCAAATTCAATGGACGTGTATTCTCCTCCATTGTCATATCGTAAAACATTGATTGTTCATCCAGTATCATTCTCAGTGATTCGCCGATATGTTTTCATGCAGTCAAGGACTTTTCATTTCCTGTGGATGACCATCACACATGCCATTCTACTATAATCATCTATGAAAAGGACAAAGTACCTTTATCTAGGTGTTCTGGAAACAATTATCGGCCCACATACATCTGTATGAATCAGATCAAGAAGGTGATATTCCCTTTTCTTCTTTGGATGATATGAACTACAGACCAGCTTCCCACGAATGCAAGCATCACAAGATTTTTCACGCTCACGCTTCAGGTTGGGAATGTCCATGACAATTCCCAATTTTGATATTTTCTCCATGTCTTGTTGATTGATGTGTCCCGATCTCTAATTCCACAAATTGTTTTCTTCTTAAATAGTCACATAACATATATTTTCATCACAATCAATGTGATACAAGTTGCCTTCTGTTTTGAATCCCTTCATAAGTGAATTTCTTTTCTTTCCCTTGATAGTGCAGCCTTTCTGATTAAAAGTAATTATAAGTCCTGAGTCACAGATTTGACTCACACTGAGGAGATTGTGACATAGTCTATCTACGTAAAGGGCTTTAGTATTCTTTAGTTCTCCATTAGCTAATTCGGTACTTCCACTCCCTTTCATTTTCAGAGCCCCATCATTACCAAATCGTACTGTACCATCAACTGTTCTTTTGATATCTGTTAGCAGGCCCGCATTACCTGTCATATGATATGAACAACCGCTATCCAGAATCTAGGTATTGTTTTTCATTGTAGCATTGAGGTCCACCTCAGCAAGGATGGATTTTTCAATCTTCTTCCTTTCTTTCCATGAGACATTGGATTGAGTATATAGTACTGATGGAATTTCAATTATCTCTTCCACATTCCCAGGTTCTTCATAGTCAAAATCTTTTTTGAGAGGAGAAAACATGTTTGAAAGAGCAACATTGTCTTGCTGACGAGACTTGACTTGTCTTTAACTTTGGTATGAGGTGTCCATGTCCCTTCTCTGCCTGCAATTAGTAGCCTTATGACCAAACATAGAACAAAAATAAAAATATCCATAGAAATTTTTTCTTCTATAAGAATTAGGATATGAATTTGTTCTCCTTTGTTGAACTTCTATATCTTCTCCATTTAGATATCTTCTTTCCTCTTCTCAATAAGACATGGTATGGCACAGATAGCCATAGAACTGACACTTCATGTGAGGAAATGTCTTCTCACTTGAATTTCTCCGCATACCTTCTTCCTTGGGAGAATAGTTAGATTGTCTGTCATTTCTGAATGTTTGAGGATAATTTTCAGTTCTCCTTTTAGTTTGTATTGAGGGTTCCTTTTTAGGCACTTTAGGTAATGTTTCAACATGTTAAACTTTCATCTTATCTTTATTTTGGATCTTTTCACTTCTAGCAATTGATGTCTCAGCCTCACAGCCAATTCCACTCATTCCCATGCAAGCTGGTCTTTGATCACTCATGATTTTTCCAACCCCATCTGAACCCCACTTGGATCTTGCTAGTAATTCTACATCTGAGAATCATCCAAACTATATTTTATTCCTTGATTATTTTGGAATTGATTCAGTCTCATGTTTACTCCTTAGAGTAACAACATCCTCTTCAAGACCCTTAGCAGTCTTGGATTTTTCATCAAGTTTGGAGGTGTGGTCATTGATGGACTTTGCCTGGTCTTCAATTCTTAGCTTCAGATCAACTACATCATCATTTCTTTCAATTATTTTAGACTGTACCTTCTCAAATTTCTCCAGTCATTTAATTTCAGCTTTAAGTTGATCAACATATTCAGTTTACTCTTCTACAATTGATTTCCACTTATTGCAACCCATACATTTAATGTTAGGATTACTAAATGCATCCTTAAGTTGCATCTTAGGTTCTACACAAGTTCTTAGTTGTTATCCACCACTAGTATCTTCTGACTTTTCAAAAATGGCCATCATTGAAGCATGGTTCCCCATTTTGAATTATGGTTCTTCTTCATCACAAAATTCATTATCATCATCTTCTTCTTCACAGACAAAAATCTTCCTTTTCATTTTCCTTCCAGATTTGAAGTCTCCCTTTTTTAAGAACTTTCTCCAAGGCTTATAGAATCATTCATCTTCACTATCTTCATCATTGATCATTCTTATGAACTGAGAGGCAATGTGCCCAAATTTTCCACAACGAAAACATGCGAGAGGTAACTTCCCTTTGAATTTCCCTTTCCCCTTCTGGAACTTCATTGCAATGAGAGAAATAATTTATTTTTCTTCTTCATATTCTCTACTACTATCTTTTGAGATTTTCAGTCTATCCATGGCCTTTAATGCCATTCCCTTGCTCACACGAGTTGTAGAATCTTTTGGTTTGAATCTCATTTCATATGCTACCAAGATGCTAAGTAAATCATCCCGAGAAAGTTTGGAAAGATCTCTTTCCTCAAGGGATGACACTTTTTCATTGTACAGATGTGGAATTATTCTTAATATTTTCATTACAATATCAATTTCTTTGATTTCTTCACCTAGACTCCGAATTGAACCAACCAATTCAGTAATTCGATTGAAGAAAGAGTCTGCATTCTCTTCTGGATGCATCTTTAGATCATCAAACTGGTTGTGCAGCACTTGTAGTTTTGCCTCCTTCATTTTGATATCTCCTTCAAAAATATTCTTGAGTTTATCCCACAATAATTTTTCTGAGATGAAATTCATCACCTTTAGGTAGATCTGATCAGAAAGGGCTGCAGTAAGTGCATTTTGTTCTTTAGCATCTGCATCAAAAATTTTCATGTCTGTTTCAGTCATAGACATTCCTGTTGGGTCAGTGAATTGTATTCCTTGCATAATAGAAAAGAGAACTTCCACTCCAAGCGATCATAGATGAGATCTCATTCTGTTCTTCTAGATATGGAAATTACTTCCATCGAAGTGAGGGACTCCCCTGACATTGACTGTATTCTCCATGACGATAAAGGACAGATTCAACACCAGCACCCTTTACCCTCTGATACCACTTAAAGGACCCTGGGACACCCTGAGAGGGGAGGGGTGAATCAGGGTGACAACTTTTTGTTTTAATGTGATGGATATTGTTCTTACATTGGTAGGAACTTTTTGAACCTGTACGATGAATATGATCAGAAAGCAAACATTCACATGCACAGAGAAGACACAACACTTTTTACTTGGTTCACCACTAAGGGCTACGTCCAAGGAGCATACGCTGACTAGTTGTCGGTCATACCTAATTCAACTAATCTTCACTAGCTGTGGATTATAAAGGTTCGGGCACAGTCACTCTATCCCAGGCTCACTTCCTTTATAAAGGTTCAGGGATAGCTCACTACTTCCCTCGGGTCACTCCTGTTGACTCCCGCTGGCTCACTGCCCTTAGGTGAATTCCCACTCAGTTTATAGACGTGAAGGTCTCTTCATCATTACATAATAATGCATCCTCTGTCATATGTAGATGCTATATTGAAGTCCAACTCTCAGCATAAGACTAATCTCACTTTGCACGGAGGGTACTGGGTGATCTTCCAGCTTTCGTGTAGCTTCAAAAGGACAGATGAACTTTAACAACTCCAGTGCGCTTATCCAAGCCTGGCGTGAAAGTTTCAATCCCAGCACACAAGTCACTTGTGCAGTACAAATTCGGAATGCAGGTGAAACCAAACAACCTGTGCGACACTGCCTCCTTCAACACCAAACTTGCACGACGTCGCGCCTTTAGCTCCTCAACTGCCATGGTCGTACAACCAACAATCAGCGCACAACCTCTACTTGTGTGACCCAACAACAACTTGCACGACTCTACCACTTGCGCGATGAGAGCTGAAAAACTCTCTAAGTCATGAACTTAGTTACAAATGAGGAGGGGGGGTCCTCTATTTAAAGAAAAAATGGACCCCCTGCGCGGTGGCGCGTAATTCTTTCCTCTGCGTGCAGCTTCCGGCGTGCAGCTCATCCTCTCTATCCTCTGTCGCGCTACTCACTTGTGTGACCTACACGAATACTTGCACGACCTTATTTCCTTTACCATATTTTGAAGTTATGATATTGAAAAACAATAGGCTTGCATGTTTCCAGTCCTCCTAGGCATCGACACCCAAGTCTCTTCACGGCGCGCAGGTCACTTGCGCGACCATCCCAAAACATGTGCGGCACTTATCCCTTTGCCATTTTCCCATGTTCTGATCTTGAAAACCTTATTGCGCGCAAGTTTCATCATCATCCATTACACGGCGTGCAAGTCTCTTTTCCCAAAAAACTTTTCTCCATTTTTCGATTTTCAAGCCCAAAAATTTGGCAAACACTGGGAAACGGCACCACCTTCAATACTGTTGTCTGCTTCAATTGAATGATCTCTTTGCGGGTACACATTCGGAAATTCCACTTCTGATTGACAACAAACAAAAACCATACTCCAAATCATGAATAGAAGACCATGGTTCAAAAACAACTGACGATTCAACTCATGCATGGTATAAATTTTAGAAAAGTAGTGATCCACTTTTGCCTTGATCTCTTTCTGAGCCTTAGTAGCATCAGCTGAATACAACTGCACCATCTTGTGAATATTATCACTAGTGTCTTTCATCATTTTCTAGGAGTCCAAATCCATAATCTTCCCAAGATCTTCTAACTCTTCCTTGATAACATCTTTTAGGGTATTGATCTCATGACCAGTGATCTTGGTCACTTTGGAGGTTCTAGCCTGAGAGACAATCTGAGTTCTCCCAACCTTAAACTTTATCAAATCAGATTTCTTCAAGTGTTCTATCAAATTTCTAAAAATTTCCATCATACCAATGATGGTTGATCTAAATTCACCCGACAAAGACACTAACCCACTGCTTAAATCCTTGAGCGTTTGATTTAGAGAGGTGATATGCCTACCAATCATTTCACCTATATTGCATAGATTCGGCTTAATAATACTTACCACTCATTGAGTTAAAGAATCCATAGCTACTTCAGAAGGATCCACAGGAGCAGGAGTAGGAGAATTAGAAAATTCCACTTTTATTGTCTTTCTAACTACATGTATCAACTCAGATTTAAATCTGTCAAGATCAGGTTGTGCAACTGAAAGACCAGGTCTATATTGTGAAACTGAAGGAACTGGTCTGTCTTCTATCACTTTCATATACTCAGTAACTGATCTAGCCTAAATTGAATCACTTACTCCCGTAAGATCCACTTCTTCTTCCACTTCCATTGGATAATCTAAACCCAGAACCTTAAGACCGGGGTGTCCTTCCCATGCAGATTTACATGAAGGATACAGAGTTTTCATAAAACTAGCTCTTCCAAAATTTTTAGGAGAGACTACATCATCTACATAAATCTATGACTGTATAGTCCATTCAGCCTCAGGAACAGTTTCTTTCTCATTTAGTTATGGTTGAGGATCAGCTGGGATCACATTTTAACCATCCACTATTCGAGTACTTGCATCATCATCATCATCACTACTATCATCACCACTTTCATTATCACCACCACTATCATCATCACCATTATTATTTACTGATGTTCCATCAGTACTATCATTGCTACTGGATTCATATTCCTCAGAATTTGATTCTTCAGTCTCATCTTAATCTTCATCAACTAGAATAGGTTCTAACTATGGTAACATGAGACTTGGACTTGCTAGTCCAGATTCCATTATTCTTTTCTTCAGACTCACTATATCAGGATCACTCCTATCATCAGGTGGTGACTCTACTTCCTCTTTAGCATCCACAACATCATCAGCTATGAATTCTTCTGTTTTCTCCTTGCTAGACTCTCCAGTGTCCTTTGGAACAACTGTCTCTTCTTCTTCATCTGAATAAACCACTTCTTAATCATATTTTAAACTGGGATCTTTCTTTCTCATTGGTCTCTTAGGATGATCAATAATATTAAAGGAGTCATACAACTTTTATTCATCAGCATCCCAATCCTTATTCCTTGGATTCTAGTTGATTTTCATTATTTTACATATATCCTTGTTAATAAAAAAATACTACTAGATTAGATACACCCATATCCATCTTCAACACAGCCCAAGAACATTAGCATGATAGTGATTTTCTTAGAATAGAATAGGGTTGTATCTTTGTTGGATGGTGTTCCCATCCCAGCAATATGAATAGAAAAATATCTACACAAACCAATCTTCTCATCATTTAGCAATAAAAACAATAGAAAAACATCTTGATACTTCATAGCAGTAAAATCACCCTTTCTGGGAAATATTTGGTGTTGAATAAAATTAAACAAAATTCTACTTTCACCATCTAACATAGAAGCTATTTTTCTTATGGATTCAGAATTTCCAATCAGCATCTCCAAATCAATTTAATACGAAAAATAATCAGTGGTAGGAGGAATATTACCAGTATAATCCTCATATCTTCCATTATGTGGTACTCCTAAACATCCATCCCACTGCTTCAATGACGAAGTTATCTTTTTACCTTTGAATACAGAACATAATCTCACAACATCTAATCCATATAATAAAATAATTATGTTTAGATAAAACTCATGCACCAACTTTGGGTAGTACAGTCGGTCGTTATCAAAGAACGAGTCTTTTCATCCTTGCATCTCAAATACTTTCAAAATTTCAGACTTGCTGGATAACACCCATTCGGTTCTCACTTCCTTTTCTACAATAACTATCCGATTTTCCAACTCTGGGTTTACAGACCTTTGAGGTGTGCTTCTCGATTATCCTAGAGCGTATTTCACTAGAGAGGAACCTTCAGATTCCACGCCTTGTCACATTTTCTTTTCCATTAGGAGGTTCGAGAGGATTGAGTGGTTGGAATGGTTTCAAAGGTTTAGACTTCAGAAAAATTATAGTTTAGTGGGAGAGGGAAGGTCAAAAGTCTTTAGAAATAGTCGCGGGTCATTATGTTTATCATTTAGGGTTACAAAAATAATAATAAAAATAATAACAATTTAGTAAAACAATGTCATTTTGATAAACACTAATACTCAAACGGTAGATTAGATCGGTTTCACAGATCAGTTCCATAGATCGATTTCATAGATTGGTTTCATAGATCGGTTACAAAAATCTATCATACCCAACTCTTGTTTAATAAAATTCAACCTTTATGAGCTTAAAGTCTTGGTAAAAATAACAGCTAATTGATGTTCAGAGTCAATAAATTTCAGAGAAATATCACCATTTTGATAATGATCTCTCAAAAAGTGATGTATGACATCAATGTGCTTAGTCTTAGAGTGAGACCCAGGATTCAAAGAGATACTAATTTCACTAGTGTAATCACAGTTTATAGAAACATGTCTAAATTGATATCCATAGACTAATAGAGTGCGTTTCATCCAAAAAATTTGTGCACAACAACTACCAGTAACAATGTATTCTACATCAGCAGTAGATAATGAAACAGAGTTCTATTTCTTACTACACCAAGATACCAGGGACTTTCCCAAAAGATGACATGATCCAGATGTGTTCTTCCTATCTAACTTGAAACCAGAAATGTCAGCATCTGAAAAACTAATTAAGTCAACGGATTGTCCTTTTGGATAAAACAAACCTTAATTGGTAGTATATTTAATATATTTGAAAATACTTTTAATAGCTAGAAAATGAGATTCTTTATTATTGGCTTGAAATATTTCACACATACATACACTAAACATGATATCTGGTCGACTAGCAGTAAGGTAAATTAAGATTCCAATCATACCTCCATAATTCGTTTGATAAACTGGTTTCCCAGTTTCATCATCATCCAACTTATTGGTGGTACTCATAGGTGTGTCACTTTTATTTTTACTATCCAAACCAAAGCTTTTTAAAAGATCGCTTTTTTACTTTGATTTAAAATGATACCATCCTTCTTTTGCCAAATTGGAAATCCAAGAAAATACTTATGTTCTCCCTTTAAGATAATTTCAATTTAATTTTGTAAAATCTTTGAAAAAATAGTGGATAAATAATGTTTAGAGGTTCCAAAGATAATATCATCAACATAGATTTGTATAATCAAAATATCTTTAGAAATTATTTTAATAAAAAGAGTAGGATCAGAAATCCCTTTAGTAAAACCTTTTGAAATACGAAAATTTTTAAGTCTATCATACCAGGCTCTTGGAGCCTGTTTTAAACCATACAAATCCTTAGAGAGTTTAAAAACATGATTTTGAAAAATGTGGGTTTGTAAATCCAGGTGGTTGTTCAAAAAAATCCTCAATTATAAAAACCATTTAGAAAAGCACTATTAACATCAATTTGATATAAATTGAAATTCAAATGAACAGCATATGCATGTAGAATTCTAATATCCTCTAATAAATATATAGGTGCAATGGTTTCCTCATTGTCAATTCCTTTCTCTTAACTATAACCTTGTGCAACTAACCTTTCTTTGTTGGTAACTAAATTTTCTGATTCAACAACATTATATCTAAAAACCCATTTAGTACCTATTGTCAAAGTGTCCTTAGGTCTATCAAACAATTCCCAGACTTTGTTTATTTTAAATTTATTTAGTTCTTCTTGCATAGCCATTACCCAAAATTCATCATTAATTGCATCATTGATATTTTTGGCTTATATTTGTGAAACAAAAGCTAGATGTTCAACCTGATTTCGTAGAGAAGCTTTAGTCTGTGTCCTTCTTTCAAGATTAACAACAATAACATCTAAAGGATAATTCTTTAGAATCCTTGTTGATCTAGTAATGGTAGGACTAGAAATTTCAGGTTCTTCTCTAGGTTCGGGTTCAGTAGGAGTAGATTCTAGAATATTTCTAGAACTGGTTGTCTTTACAACTGGTTCATTGATTTTATCACTAAGGTTCAGAACAGAAATATCTTCTTCATGATTTTCAATGGAAGATTTGGGTTCATGTAGATCAGTATCATCAAACTTGGTGTGAACAGATTCGTCCACACACATGGTTCTCTTATTAAATACTATATAGGCTTTTATAGTAATGGAATATCCTAAAAATATTCCTTCATCACTCTTGGATGAAAATTTTGTCTAGTTTATCCTTAGTATTGATAATAAAGAAATTACAACCAAAGACTCTAAAGTAACTAAATTTAGGCATTCTATTATTCCACAATTCATAAGAGGTATTCTCAAGAACAAGTCTAATCAAGACACTATTAATAATATAGGATGTTGTGTTCACAACATCAGCACAAAAATAAATAGGCAGATCATATTCATTAAGTAAAGTTATTGAAATTTCATGAAGGGTTCCATTTCTTCTTTCTACTACACCATTCTACTGAGGTATCCTAGGGGTAGAGAAATTGTGATTATAGCCATTTTGTGAGAAATAAGATTCAAAATCATGATTTTCAAACTCACGACTATGGTCACATCTCGTGGTCCTAATCTTAATTTTGGTATGGTTTTATATAGATGTGGAATATTTAATAATGTAAGAACAAGATTCCCTTTTATGAGATAAAATGTATACCAAGGTTTATCTAGAAAATTATTCTCCTAAGACATAGACATATTGGTTCCCATTTAAACTAGAAACTCTAGAAGGTCCAAAAAATTCCATGTGAACCAACTCGAGAGGTTAAGAAGTTGAAAATTCCTTCTTTGATTTGAATGAAACTTTATGTTAATTTACCTTTCGACCGGGATTACAAACTTTTTCGTTTTGGAAATTTAGTTTGGGAAGGTCTTTAACTATGTTCTTACTAGTTAGTTTTATAAGTTAGTGTATATTGCACTATCTTAATCTTCTGTGCCACATCCAAGACTCTTTATGAAAAGCACTTAAACAAGTAACTTTTTTTGGCTAAAGAATTTAAATCAACTTTATAATCAGTTTCATTTCTCAAAGCAGAAATACTAAAACATTTTTAACAAATTATATTTAAGTCCATCAACAAATAATAATTTTGAAATTAAAACAGAATCAGTGTTACCAATCTGGCTGAGGCCGATGATCTTTCCTTTAGAGTTATCACCAAAGGTGACATGGCCTCCATCAACATTGATTATGATTTTGAAGCATGAAAAGTCTCTTATCACGTCTCTTGAACATCCACTTTCCATATACCATGTCTTCCTACAAGAACATTTCAAGAATGTTTCCTACAAAACAGATTTAGATGGAAAATGATTTTGGTACCTAAATTCTCTTGGGTCCAGATAGGTTAGCAAACAAAGCTTTAGGTACCTAGATTTGTCTTATGGGTCTCAAATAATTCACATAATAAATAGATTTTGAAATATAAAAATTATTTGAACTATAACTATGTGAGTAACTAGTTGAAGCATATGATTTTCCAAAACTAGATCTAGCAGCATTTTGTCCAGATTTAGAAACAAATATAGTTTTAGTAAACTGTCTATCTCCAGGCTGATAGCCTATTCCAATGGTATATTTTGGTGCCACTTGTTTTCCAAGCATTTGAGTATGTGTATCTTTTCTATATGTGAATTTTTCTATGTTCTTACTTAATTTCTCATTGGACCATTTCATTTTAGTATTTTCCTTAAGTAATTGAGCATTATTTCCCTTCTCTATATCAAGGGAAGATTTAACAGTACTGGTTAGAGCATGCTGTTTCTTTAATGCTTTATACTTGTCCTTAAATTCAATACAGTTTTCATCTATCATAATACAGTTTTTAAATAACTCTTTACTAGACATATTTTCAGATTCAGAATCAGCATCAACTCGAGAATAATATGTATTTAAAGCAGGAGTGTCTAGTGTTTCCTAAGATGTTTTTTTCATAAAACACATGTTAGCCTTCTGAGAGTCTTCATCCTTAGAAGAATCAGAATCTCTTGAAGTGTCTTTTGAAGCACTCCAAGTTACTCACATACCATTCTTATACTTATTGTCCTTGTAGTCATATTTCTTCTTGAACTTTAATTTTTGATAGTCACCATTCACATGCCCTTTACTGTTGCACTCATAACATACAATCTCATCACTCTTGTCAGACTTCTTCCAATCATTCATCTAATGACCATTGTTGTCATATTTTCCATTGTAATTTGATTTTATGATGAATTTATTCATCCTATTGAACTTCTTGAACTTGCTGGCTATCTTATCCATTTCAGCATCATTGTCAGAATCTGAACATTCACTTGTTGAGATTTCAATAGGTATATTAACTTTCTCTTTATCCTTGCTCTTTGAGGCAGTAGACTTAAATTCCACCAACTTCTTTTTTGGTTCATCATCTTCTTACTTGTTTACCTTCAATTATTATTCATACATCATAATCTTACCAATTAATTCCTTAATAGTTAAATATCCAATATCACATGATTCTCTAATTGACACTGATATGCCCCAACACTTTCCTGGCAGATATATTAGTATTCTCATAATTTGCTCCTTTGTAGGAACAGATTTTCCAAGTGAGATCATAGTGTTGAAAATCTCATTGAACCCGACATACATGTCAGAAATGGTTTCATCAGGCTTCATTTTAAAATTATCATACTTAATAGTATAGGTGTTTAGTGACATTTCTGTAACATTGGTTGTTCCCTCGTGAGGAATAGCCAAAGTGTCCCAAATTTCATAAGCAGTTTTACAAGAATATATGTGATTAAATTATTCACCTCACAAAGAACAATATAGGGCATTCATTTCTTTATAATTATTAATGTAAGCAGTCATAGTAGGTTCATCCAAAGTAGTTCTTTTAGTTTCTAGAATTTTATATTGAGTCTCTATAACAGTTCAGATGTCAAATCCCGTTATTTCCAAATGAATTTTCATTTTCAGCTTTCAATGGGAATAATCTGTGCCATTAAAGAAAGGTGGCCTATTGGTACCAACACCTTATATTATATTCTCCATAATTATATTTTAAAAAATATATTTAAATAGATAAAATTTAGAACTAACAAAAATTTTAGATCTTTAAGATATAACTAAAATCACTGTTGAAAAACAGAGTATTTTGAAAACCATGATAAAGAAAACCGACCTTTGATACCAAATGTTGGAAAGAGTGTATACTCAAGAGGGGTGAATTGAGTTCCAATTATAATTTCTGTTAAAAATATTTCTATTAAAATCCCCAAATTAAAAACTAAGTTAAACTATATAGAATTTTTAAAACTATAAGGGTTCAATTAGGTTATCAAAAGATTTATTAGGTCTCAGTTAATTTGATTAGAAGATTAAATTATCTTTTGAAACTAACCTACTAATTACAATAGTTACAAACACTTACTAAATTAACTATCAAAGTAACTTTAAAACAATTTTATATTTCAAAGTAATTAGCAATTGAATATGCAATATAGGTTAAAACCAAAATAAGTAAGCACAACAGTTTTAAAACAATAGGTTTAGTCTCAAGCAGAGACTTAGTCCCCTCAAAAAAATTATATAAATTTTGATCCACACCCTGGATTGGGGTAAACAATAGTGAAAAGACTGTCCAGGTAGTAATAACTCTACCACAGTTATTCATAGGGAAACAAAACAACAAAACATAGGTTGTCCAGGTCACACTTGACCTCTTCCACAATTCACAGTGGGATACAATAAGATGTATGAATTTTGCAGTGAGGATTTAGTATCCTCCAGTTCAGCCCAGGGGTAAGTTTATAAATACAACGCACACTGCTCAAAAGTAAATGAATGAAACACAATAGAGATAAATAGATAGAGATGAGTTTAGAGTCCTCTATGTGCTATGACTGGAGCTCTGGACTCCTTGTTTTGATGCAAATGATGCTCCGAGTCTTTCTTTGGTTTTAGTCAAGAATAACAGAGTTTCGTAGTTCTTGTTCTTTCACATTCAGTGTAAGTGTTAATCTTGATAATGAGAGTGTTCTTTGTAAAACTTCAGCTTCTTCTTTTGAACATCTGTTCTTGATTATTATGAGTGTTCTTCATGTTCCTCATGTGTTCTACTTTTCAAGTACGTGTGTATCTTCTTGTATATCTCTCTCGTGTTTTCCCTATATGAAGTCCACTTTATTACTACATCCCAATCTTCCTTTCTTTCCATGAGCTCCGACAATAGGGTTGATTACCTCTTCATAGGTACGAGGTATGGTTCCCTAACATGCCAAAAACTATGAATACATAACATTAATTGAATTAAAAACATCAGATTTGACCGTTGGAATTTTATAAGAGTTAATAAAAATTCAAACATATTATATGACTAGCGGTGAGTCCTGAGATCGGTAGGTCATTTGATCATCATCGGTATCGGTAGGACCTTTGATCATCATCGGTGTTGGTCGGTCCTCATCGGTATCAGTAGGTCCTTTGATCATCATCGGTATCAGTAGGTCCTTTGATTATCATCAGAATCCATATATCCTTTTATCAGCATCAGTATCGGTAGGTTCTTTGATCATCATTGGTGTTGGTCAGTCCTCATCGGTATCAGTAGGTCCATTGATCAGCATCGGTATCGGTAGGTCCTTTGATCATCATCAGTATCGTTAGGTCCTTTGATCATCATCGGTATCAATAGGTCATTTGATTAGCATCGGTATCGGTAGGTCCTTTAATGAGACCGTTCTCATCGGTGCGGCCGTTGTCATCGGTGCGACTACTGTTATCGGTGCGACCATTTTCATCAGTGCGATCGTTGTCATCGGTGCGACCGTTGTCATCGGTGTGACCATTCACATTGGTCAACCATTGTCATCTGTTCGACCATTCTCATCGGTGCATCCGGAATTATAACTTATGGTGATTCAAGAGATATGAAATCATCACAAAGTTTCTGTTTAACCCAGAACACTTCGAGGTCCACAGTTAGCCATAAAGTAACACAGATAAACATATGTAGAAAAGATTTAAACATATATAAACAAATTTAGATCAAATTGAAAAAAATACTAAATTAATATAAATAAAACAATAATTTGTGATTATTAAAATAACCATCTCACAGAGAGTTCAACACAGTGTATATAATCTTCCATGGAGGAAATTGTTTAAAAGAAGGTAGTTCCTTGGTCAAAGACCAAAGCACAATTTATCGAATAATAGAACAACAATGTTACAAAAATGAAAATATGGTATTTTCATACAATATCTATCAAAAGGACGAAATAAATCAGTTGGAAGGGCATCCAGCCAAGTCACGTTCTAGTGATCACCTTTGATAGCAAGGTCATCATCAACAACATTCGCTTCATGGAAGGAATGAGTAGCAATGTAGTCAATACCATGGACCGAATTCACGCAATTCATCCAAAGAGAGGTAAGCGGCCATGATAGTTGAATCACACCATTCCAAATAGCTTGGACAATGGTGGTAGAATTACTTTTAATCCAAATCTTTCTCCATCCTCTTTAGAGAGTGATATCAATTGCATGGATGACCCCCAACATTCTCGCTTCCAAAGATGAAGAAAACCCACATCCACCGTAGAAACATCCATGGCATTGACCAGAAGAGTCTCTATAAATCACTCCACAACTAGCAGGACGGAGATTTCCCTTTGAGGCACCATCAACATTAAATTTGATCCACCCTGGCATCGGGGATTGCCAAAATACTTCAAAGGTACATCTGGGATAAGGATAAATACCCGCAACACGAATATGGTGAAGAATCTCCAAATCACTAAAAGAATTGTTGCAGTAGTCTTTTGGGATTGAAGTAGCCTCTTGAATCGCTATGACAATTCAATATTTTCCTATATTGAGATTTAATGAGTGTTTATTATAAATAATATCATTTTTGGTGTATCATATCTCATGTAATAGTTTCGCCACAGCCGCAAGAAAGATGTTTTTAATTTGTTGTGAGCCTTCATGGATAATACACTTTTTCAAAAGCATGCAGATTGAGTCGAAAGATGGCCATATGCAGATAAATAAGTCGAAATTGTAACTCCATATATAAGAGGCTGTAGCACATGACAAGAAAAGATGATCAGAATCTTCTCTTTTTTGATTGCAAAGTTGGCATTTAGAACAGAGTTGAATGCGTAAAGTTTGCAGACCCACTTCCGTGGGTAATCTGTTATGCGTGATACGCAAAATACGATTATGCCTTGAAGGTTTGATCTATGTCTTATTAAAAGTTCTCACCCATTGAAAATTTCAGTCAATTATAGAGAAATTATGAATGTTAAAAAAATTGAATCAAGAATTTTATTTGGAGCGGGTTCCCAAACAAGGAAATCCATAGAATTAGAAAAGGGGTACCTGTCAATGATCTGGGTGATGTTGTCGGGAAGATCATGCCTATGAAGTTGCAGAACGTCTTTGATAGAGTGGCTAGTATCCTTAGGGGTATTATTTGAAGGTAACATAGTTATCAAGGGGGTACCAGTCCAATTAACATGCCAGAAATTGATGCAATAATCTGAGCTAACCATCCATCTAGTGTTTTCCATTATAATATGATAAGAGTTCTTGATGGATGGCCAAATCGACGAATTGATGAAATTAAAATTCCCCTTCAAATTTTTATAAGGAATATTTGTTTTAGAAAATTAGTATCCTTAGAGGTACTTTTGATTAAAATCCATGTGTTTCTTGCTTGAAGTGCATCATTAAACAATTTTAAATTTTTAAAACCAATACCTCCTTTGTCAAGAGGTTTACCGAAGGTCGTCCAAGGAATAGTTACACATTTATTTTCAAAACTACATCCCATACAAATGAAATTTTTTAAAATGGTATTAATTTTATTATAGGTACCTATCAGCCACTTATAAATCATGAGGGAATAGACCATTTTAGAGGCGATGGTCAATTTGAAAAGAAAAATTCTACCGACCATAGAAATGGATTTTCCCTTCCTAGTAGAGAGTTGATTAATAATTTGATCAATTATATTAGAGAAGAAACTAGATTTAGGTATCCCCCAAAATATCAGAACACCCAGATAAGTGAATGGGAATAGAGATTATTTAATTCCATGATTATTGGTAATAATAGATTTTCTTCGAGCGGAGAAGGTTTTTCCAAAGAAAATATGTGATTTTTTCCAAGAAATGGCTTGACCTTGGATATACTCATAATGAGAAATTTATTGATTGAGGATATGAATATTTCTTTGATCCCACTTAAGAAACAAGATGAAACCATCCGCATGAAGAAGGTGAGTGGGGTCATTAAGGTTTCTGGCCACTTGGAATGGCGTGATCATATTTTGATCTACCAGATTAATAATGATCCTACTGAAGTAATATTCAGAAATGACAAAGAGGATGGACGAAAGAGGGTCTCCCAGCCTAACTCCTTTAGTTAATTTGAAATAGCCCTGACGGGTTCCATTGATCAAGATAGAGATAGAGGCAGATTGAAACAATGTTTTAATTTTCCTGACAAAATTCTCATTGAAACCAATGTTTTTTTAAAACTTTTATGATGAAATTACAATCAATAGTATCAAAACCTTTTATTATATCAAGTTAAATAGTAACACATCATACCTTCGTACTATTTTTTAAACTATTGGTACATTTAGAGGTGAGACAAATACAATCTTGAATATACCTTCCTTTAATGAAACCAAACTAATTCCACGAAATGATTTTATTACATATAGGAACAATCCTATGAGCAGTAATTTTAGTGATAATCTTAAAAAGTGTGTTTATTAGGGCCATACATCGAAATTGATGAATCTATAAAGCATTATCAGCTTTAAGAATTAAAGTAAAGAATTGAGAATTAATTCCATGAGGGGGAAAACCATTGGAAAAAAAGGATTTCACCAGATTGCAAATATCAAAATGTATAACATCACAATGATTTTGGAAGAAATTGTTGTTAAAACCATCCGAACCAGGAGCACTATCCAGTTTTAGACTAAAAACTGTGTCTCTGATTTCATGATCCAGAGGAATCATTAAAAGAGATTCATTATATTTTCACCAACCATCAAATGTATAATATCATATCTAAGATCTACAATTATATCAGGGCCATTAAAAATGTTATGAAAGTAAGAGACCACATGGCTTGAGATGGCCTCTTCAGTGATAATGGTCATATCATTGTGTAAAAGTTTAGTAAAGGATGAGTGGATTCCTCACTCTTTGTAGAGAGTTATAAAATTTAGTATTTCTATCACCATCAGTAATGCATTTTGATTTAAACATTTTTTTATGCATATTATCTTTGAAAGTGAGCAAAGAATTACGTTTTAAAGAGAGATTAACAAAATATCGAGGGTCAAAATTAAAATATGAGTTTCTATTGAGTGTTAGAATTTAACTTAGCTCTTTTTCAAGAGCCAAAATATCAAAGTCCATTAGTGAACTTCTAGATTTACACCAACCTTTGAGGGCATGATTTAAGGTTTTCAACTTGAAAATATAGGCAAATGAGTCATGTGGATGTTTCATCGAATCCCAAATATTTATAATAAAGGTGACACAGTTGGGATCTATAGACCAAGAGTTATTGAATATAAAGGGAAGGATAGGTTTACACTTGTTAATGATGGAACTAACCAATATGGGATGGTGATCAGAGTTAATCCTAGGAATAGTAATACTAGAGACATTGTCCCAAATGTCAAGAGATTTCATGTTGACAAACGCTCTATCAATATTACTTGAAATAGTTTTATTATAATGGCTTCTATTCCAATTATATTTACCACCAGTGAGAGTAAAATCAACAAGATTTCAATCTTCAATGGAGGATCTAAATAATCAGTAAGATATAGAGATATGTGATGGACCCATTTTTTCACAAGAATTAAGAATGGAAATAAATTATCCCAAAACAATCCTAGGTTCATGAATAGAATTGGCCATAACAAACAGGTTATTCCAAATAGACCTTCTATCTTGATATCAATTATTGGAATATATCATGATACAGTAAGTATGTTGCCCATCCCAAGAGAATTCACAGGTAAATTGTTGTTCAGATGTTTTAACAGTGTTGATGTTTTGGACGGAATTGTGATAAAAAATCCACAAAGATTCAGTCTGGAGACCATTCATTTAAGAACCTAAAAAACTGTATTTGGGAGAGCCTATACTCATGAAAATAAAATTAAAGTTGATGATAGGCTCAGAAATAACAAACATATGGGGTTTATGAGTGGTCAAAAACCTCATGAGAAGGGTGGAGGTATCATTATTTTAAATACCTTGAAAATTCCAAAAGAAAAAAATCATTTCAATTTCTATTTGGGGTTAGAACCCCCTTTTAGGGTTTTCTAGAACTTTTATTTCTCTACGATCTCCTAACATTTTGAGAGGAATTAGATTTGGATTTATCCCCACAGGAATTGACATTAGTGCTAGGAGAACTGTACCAGTAATTGCAATATCTGAAATCTGAACAGAAAGAGTAGTATTTCTAGAAGTTAAGGGAAAGGTGATGCTACCCTATGACTGATCCATAGCTAAACCCAGTACAGGAGGTTATGTAGGTGAGGTCTGAACAGAATATATTTTATCAAAACAGAGGGGGGAATCAGATATAGATGTATCAGATGCAGAAGCATAATTTTCAGAGTAATAATTCTTTGAGGCAAAAACCTGTTTCACAACAGAAGAGGGGGTGCATCATGTATGGAAGATGTGGGGACTGGGGACTGTCCTCAGGTTTAATGACAAGGGAGCAATATCCTGTAGTAGTATCCATTTTTGGGGGGAAAATTATTCAATTACTTATTAGAGTAAATGTGAGCAGGGATGTCCAGATGAATATATAAATAAGGATCTATATAAATATTACCATTATGTGCTTGCTTGCTAAGATAAAAAAAGAAGGCACAAGAGTAATTTCATAAGAAGGATCAAAACTATATTCAGCAACCTTTTGAATATGGTGTATCGAGTTACCTGGTTATGATATTTCAGTCTTGTTACCTCGTAAGTTAATAGGATCAGTAGCAGGAGTTCCCTCCAATCCGAGAGAGGGGGACTCAATCTGGGAGCCCAAAGTATTGTTCAGTGGATCATGAATGGAACTGGATCCTTCCAAAGTATTAGTAGGGGTTTTTCTTCCATTTTCCCTGCACTCAAACTTATTGCTAGCTGGTTCACATGGAACAGATTCATTAATAGCCAAAGGGAGATCAATAGAGAGGTTTCTATTGTCCACTGTAATGCCACAATCTTGAAAACTATGGAAGATTCTAGAAAACATATCTTCAATTTCAGTGGCTAATTTTCCTTCCATGAGAAGGGATTCCTCTTCATCAATAATGACCCCCATGAATTTCCTTCAAGGGGGGAAAAGGTGTTAGATTTCTTAACCCAAATATCTTGATTTTTCCAAGGGGGTTCAGGTTTGTCAAGTTCAGCCTTTCCTTTCTTGTTATGTGTAACCACCTTCCAATAATTAATGGTTATAGGAACAACATGATTTCTAACCACTCTACAATTATAGAGTTTATGCCCTATTAATTTGAAAACCTCACCAAAGGGATGTTTTTCTCATATTCAACACTGATTTCAGTTTAATAATCAGGGGGATTGAAGTTAATAACAGATGGGAGTTCTGTGGAAAGGTTAACTTGAACCGCGATTCTAGAAAATAGTACTATGTCACCATTTAATGTTATATGATCAATCTTGATAGGAATTCCAACATATGAAGCCACATTATTTTAGATTTTTGGATTCCAATAGAACCAATTCAGTCCATGGAGTCTCACCCATATTTGTGCCATAGAATTTCTGTGTGTGTGTGGTTCAAAGGAGATATCACAATATGAAATTCTAAGAAAACAAGGTTTAATTTGGATGTTACCATATCTCTAGACCAATTCAAGTTATTCCTGCGAGTTGAAGAGCATGTGATAGTATCCTTTCCCAATAGTAACCATCTTCTACCATGCCATTACCCAGCTATTCGATATTCTGGTTTTGAGTTCCATCAGAGGAGAAGGGAGATCTCCCGAGTTGTAAGAAACTAGGCCAAGAACCATGTATTTACACATTTGCACTCTTTCTCGTAGTGCATCCAGATATGCATCCACATTAAATCCACCATGATCAAAATTTTTGAATAGCGGAGGACTGTTTTCCTTTACGCAGGTCAGATCTGATCATTGTTGTGCATCACTGAAGGACATCGGAAACGCCCTATTCAGTGTTTTATGATTTCAAGCATCTATTTTTGATGATCCAGCATCCAAAGGAACATAATTAGAATGAGGAACAAATTCCCACTACAGATCAAATCCATCCATGGATGAAACTTCGGCAAAATCTAGGAGACAAGCTAGGGTTTGGTGAGGTCACCATGTTGCCACACAGGCTGCTATCGAGGAACCCCTCTCTCTGTTCTATCATTTTATGGAGGAATAATTATTATGTACATTTAAAAATTAAATATTTATTATGTATTTAATTTTTGAGGTTGATCTTAATTTATAATAGACATGTGTTGTCTTTTTTCATAGGTTGTCTAAAATTATGAACAACTAATTGAATAATAGCATCTAGATCTTGAGGATTGATTTATTTTCATAGTGGAGTGAAATAATTCTAGAAAGTATTTCGATTATTTATTTTAAAATAATTTTTTATTTAGTGTTCTCAATTAAGAAGCTATGAAATGTTACGAATTGAAAATAATGACTAATAGGTTTCATGGTTTAAATTTTAGGATTTCAAAAGACACAGTTAATGAAATATATATATTAGAGATATATCGATCAACCAATATGTTGTGTTAATGAAGAGATTATGGAGAAAGGATAATGGGAGAAGGTTGACCAGATTTCATTTCATTTTGTATTGATGATGTAATTATGAATTTTCTATTTAAATATTTTTGAATTTAAGACCACATCCGAGTGGATGTCGTGGTTTGAAAACTTGTTAGAGAAACCAAGTGTAATAAATAGATAATTTTTCGAAGAAGATAATATATTTTGTAAAGATAAATTATTTAAATTCAATTCATTATCGTGAGAAATGATAAATTCAATCCAAAGTTATTTATAGTGAGTGAATATGATTTTTGAGAGTGGAGTATAGGTATTTATCTGATTATTTTCATTACCTAAATCATTAGATAAATTAACAACAACTGATAAAAGATGAAGTGGCAAAAATGAATTTGGGTATGAGGATATTTAGCATCTAATTACTGATTAATAGATTAGATGAATGTAATTCCATTCATATAATATAATAATATATACAATGTAGGTTAATGGAAGAGAAACCACATGGAAAATATAGAATATTAAAAGAGTAAAATGAAATAGTAACTAAGGTACATTTTCAATGTGTGTTCCTATATAATGGTAGTTTCTGAAGAAATAACAATTGATTTAATATTATATTTATTAGAGGGTAATCTTAATATATTTTTCTACCAATATCAAAAATTATATGGGTGGTGTTACATTATTTTTTGTGGTAAAATTACATCAGATACAGGGATCGTTGACATTGGGGTGCATTTACATTCAATAATAGATTAATTTTACATGAAAATATATGTAAAAAGAATTCTTAGTAAGCTTTATCTTATCGATTATGAAACTCTTGAGATTATAAGGAACTGTATTGTGAAGGTTCAGATATTCAATATATTCTTATATAAGTTACAAGGGTTAATTCAGATATAAATAAAAAATATATAATTTTATAAGTTATCCAAATGATGTGGGAATCAATAAAACATTTTAAGATACTAAATAGAAAATCACATCATTTCTTAAGGTGATGGGAAATGATTTGAATGATAGATCATTGTATATGATTTGGATCTTAAATATGGAAACTTTTTTTATTAGGTCTCTTAAAGATGCCCAGTTTTGGGATTGTCATCATGACCAAATGTGTGAGAAGATTATTGGAGTCTTAGATAAAAAAGTTTTACTAAATATCTGGCACAAGATAAAATTAACATTTATCTATTGTACCTGTGAATAGTATAATAGATATATATTGTATGTAAAGTAGAAATTGAATTCATGGACGAAATATATTATATATATTTATCTATAATGAAAAACTCATGTACATTGCCTTGGTGATTCAATATATTATGTTACCTTCAACAGTGATTCTATATAAAAAATTTGGTATACATTATAAGGAACATGTATAATGTATTCTAAACATTTATCATGTTTCGATCTATTGTGGGAGATAAAATTTGTTTAAAGTTGAAGTGTTTGATGCCTATCAGTGGTGGTGTGTAAAGAAATAAAAATCAAAAATTTATGATGGGATAATGGCATTAATTTTGGAAAAAAAATAACTCCTTGAACTATATAAAAATGGTGTGTTAAAATGGATGAACATGGAAAAAAATGAGAGATCCCAAAAGATGTTGCTACATTTTTGTTATAAAAAATAAATTTTTTACTATATCATGGAATGTATTAGAATATATAATTAATGTGAGTATATTAATATATGTAGTAAATTTTCCACATAAAAAAAATTATATGGGTATACTAGTTTATGTCCTAAACATCATAGTTTCATTGTGCCACCTATGCCCATGTCAATACTAGTGAAAAAGAAAATCTAGATTCCATATTTAATACGTTTTTTAATGTAGAAATTATGACCCTAGATATTATATTTTTAATAATATAAAATTTTATATCATTATAATTCAAAAAAAATTCATCAGTGAACATATCAGGTATATGTATCACCATATATAAAATGGTATTTTCTAAAAAAATAAACAATAGAGAATTTCTAAGTTAACATAAATTAATTCCTACAAATAATAGCTTTCTCAATGAGTATGTATTATCAATTGGTGATAGAAATTATAGTAAGGTTCCTAAGGTCTGAAAAGTAATATATATATAAATATTAAAATATTAATTAAAATGTGAGTTCTATAAAATTTAGTTTATCCTTTGGTACATTTTAGTAGGTGTACCAACTATAGACGTTTGGTGGAGAGGTTTTTATGAAACATTCATATCATCATTCAATGGATGGTTAGAACCCCATAATATTTGATAAAATGGATTTTCATATTGATTAAAAATATTGGTTTTCCAAAATGTCAGATGAGATGGATTAGATTCATTAGAAAAAAAAAAGGGAGAAAATATATTTACCACTAGAGAAGTGAACATAACCATAAAATGTGACAATGATGTTTAGGGAAGAAATAACTAATAGGAACTATATATTCCACAGTAACATATAAATGTATTTTAATACATAATGGGTTTTATTTGATAGAAATATTCTATCTACTTTTAATTCACATGATAATCTGAACTATGATCATCGTAGTTTCATTTAATGGGATACCTCTTAGGAATTTCGAAGTAAATATAAAATCCTTCATGGAAATTTGGAGGAGAATATTTTAATGGAGCTAAAAAACTTTTCAAATATCAAATGGTGTATGAATGGGAAATAATACACCTTCATAATGGAATATAATATTTTTCACCTTTTTGGAATGATATATCATTTATATAGTCCAACCCATATCATTTTTATTACAAAAAGGTTTTGGGGCATTCTGGTTTTGTTGGAAATATATTATATGTACATAATATTCCCTCTAAAGGTAAAGATATAAAATAGATAAAAAAATAATGTAGGATTTAGATACTTTTTTCCAATGGATGATCTTGGTGATGGAAAAGTGATTTTGGGGATGAGGATTAGTACATACAGGAATGAAAAATATAAATATATATGACTATATCCTGAATGTTTTGGAAAGCATAAAGTCTTATTGATTGAATCTTTTTCAACCCCATTAGATTGTAACTTCAGGTTAAACAGTTATATGATTCCAAAAATATATTATTAGTCTAATTACATGGTAATATTTTCATATGTATTGACAGTAAGAGGCCAGTTGTGTTTGATAGTTTATAATAGGTTGTAAATTTCATTTTAACTGTGAGTTGTAAGATGTTTTATATTGAATCTAGGGAAGCATAATTAGGAATATGTGAATTTGAAACTCATGTATATCTAAGAAATAATTTAGTTATTGTTTTTAGGAATGAGTATATAATTAAAGGTATATGTTTATGTTGATTTTGGAAAAGATATGGATGCTTAAATATGTACGACAATCGATGTGTTCGCTTATAATGATAAATTATTATTATTTATTATATGACTATAAATAATAGTAAATAATTTTGAAAATAAAATTATATTGGATAAATAGTGGTGGAAGGAAATGTAATAAATGAATAGATATAGTTCAGTGGTGGAGTTTTAGTATGAACAGTATCATCTAGAATGATAGTGAATGTTGTTTAAGTATGAACCAAAAATAATGTAATGTTCATGAAAAAATTTGTCCTCTTATAAAGTTTTGTATTCCCATTTTCCTAGATATTTTATTATAAATAGGTGGCCCCATAGTGATTATTGTGGAAGTTATAATATTTATATTTCTTATGATAAATTATTATCATTCACTTATAAGTCAATAATTTCCCCCTCTTATCTCTTCTAGAGGATTGAAATGTTTCCTTGTCAATATAGTGAACTTCCCAAACCATATTAAATTTTTTGTTTTAATGGTTTTGTGTGTTTCATCAATTATTATGTTATTATTTTTCTATTATTTTTTTATTTATGAATTTATATATGGTGGTATGATTGATTATATTTCTGTCTTCTGGTTTAGATACATAGTTTTATAGGGACTTCATATATTAGGTATTTTTTACATGTTTGAATTATAGAGTGTAAAATATTTTTATAAATAATTATATTTTCGCTCTAAAGGTGTTTTAAAAGTTAATTATACTTTCAAGGAGAATTTTTTTATACATGTTCATTGATAAACCCACCTTGTTATAACCATTCCCTAATAATAGCATATTTTTTTGAAAATGGATGATACCTTTCCATTCTCCAAGATTAATATATTTATTTGTAATATTGAACCAAATCAATCACATATTTCATTATATTTTTAGGTGTTTATATATGAATTCAATAAAATTAATTAACTATTATAGATAAAATTGTTGAAAATGATTTGTTACATAAATATTTTATAGTTATTCCTCAACATTTTTTTCACTATTTAGTTTTTGTTGAAATTGATATTTGTATTTATTCAATAATTAACCTACCCCAATTGGTAAATAACTATGGGACCGTAATTTGAAAATATTGTAATATTGTTGGAGTATTTATAGTATTAGTTAGAATTATAGTAGAACCTGTAGAAAAGTTAAATGATGATTATTGAATCTTATAGATGTATTTATACAATACACAAAACATTTCATTTTCACGGGTTGTGATGGTATCCTCAAAATAATTTGTACCTATATAGATGTTTATATCATAGAATTAGTTTAGTAGAGTAGTGATTTGTGATAAAAATTATATATCAAGAGATTCCCTTATAACTCACTAATTTATTATAATATTTCACCCAGGATTTATGGAATTTATTGAAATATATTAACATCCATGTATATAAGGGTTGGGTGTTCCTGGATATCTTTGTCTCATTCATTATTTATTCAATAATCTTATCTAATCGATATAAATCTTGGAGACATACTTAATTACTATGATATCACACACCATTATATATTATGATATTGTTTTATATATAATGTTTGTTGAATAGATCTGTGATGAATTCAAAATAATCGGAATTAGATCAATTGGTTTCATAAGAGTTGTTATTATTCTTGAAAGAGTAAATAATTATATTATGTGATCTTGTTTTATATATTTCATCTAATGTTATGTAAGGATTTTTATTTTAAATACTATGATATTGGAAAATTTTTGGGAAATTATTGACCATTTTGAATGGAAAAAATATTATTTCTAGGGGATTAGTAAGAAGATTATCAATATCAGAAACATTTTATTATTTGATTTTTGGAATGAGTTTATAGAGAAATGAAAACTGGAAGGCAATAGTTGAAGACACCTGAAGAACATAAAATCATGTTAACATGAAATTATTATATTAATATATTGGAGATGAATACAATTAATGAGTTTATTCATACATACACAAACAAATATAACAAAAAATTACACAATAATAATGGTTATTTTTATACAAAAACTCCTTTGTATAAATATGAATGAAGGAACACCAGTGTCTAATCAGGTAATATTTTATAAACTAATCAGAATCATATTAGAGTTTTTGAATGTGAATTTTAGAGTGGAATTAGAAAATTGATCTTTTATATAATCATTTCAGAAGTAATAGTATTCTATGGATACTACTGTGTAATAAAATAGTGGTAATATTGATAAATTTATTTTAGATATCAAGGATTAGATTTTAAATGAACTGATTTGTTGTTGTGATACCTAAATTTCTACTAAATATGATATACTGTATATGATTTAGGGAATCAAAATATTATAAGAACATAGAAAAATATAAGTGGATTACGAGGAAGAGGTCCCCATAAATCATCAATTTTAGGACTTTTATAATGACTATTTGGGAAGAAATGTAATCTAAATAAATATTCCAAGAAACATATCATAAAATATAGAATTCTATTTCATTATATTCTTATAGAAAAAAAGATAACAACTCATTATTGAGTATTAATGGTATTTTTTATTCATAGATTATTGAATCTTGATAATCATAATACTATATCTTTAATATTGGATTCACAATTAATTGTGTATCTCGAAGGTTTTTTATAATCCATCATATCGATGATGAATCTCATTATATTATATCAATGATTTATGTGGATGTATGGTAATAAAATATATGTTTCATAATGATTCCAATGTTTATACTAATAATGATTTTATTAAATTATATGATTTTAGTATCATTTTTAAATATCATTGGGTTCTTTACAATGTTTACATATGTTATTTGGGTGAGAAGAAAGGGTTTTATAGTGGTGTCCAATGGTGTAAAAGATAGAAAATTAAATTTTATATGGATGTTGGATCTGAAAATTCTTAATGATATGTTTACAAGAGAATCCATGTTGTGGAATTTTCATATCCATTACATGAGTTAAACGGGGAAGATATACTAGGCTTATAAATTAATACTGAAACATAATAATATTTACTATGAAATAAGTGAATAATTAATCCATGGAAATAAAACAATACATCTCTTATTATCCATGGATATACACCAAATTATTAAAAAAATTATATTTTATTTGAAAATCTTGGTCAATATTGTATAAAATAATTCAATAAATTCAATTAGAAAATAAGAACTTTTATGGGTTAATCATCTATGTATAGAATGATGCTACTGAAAGGGATGAACATGAAGTTATGCTAATGAATTTTTACTTATTAGGTTATATATGAGAAGACTTATTTATTTCTATTTTGGAAGAAAGTGAATATAAATTTATAATAATTAAAAAAAATTATATTAAGGGATCCAAAAAAATGATCGATACTTGGTGGAAGAAGGAGCTGGGAACAATGAATCAAGGGGAATAACTATGTAGAACTAAATGAAATTTTAGATGTACTATATAATCCATGGAATATAAGTGGAATTGAAAATATTGAAAATATTGTAATGAAGCAATATTTTTATTTTCATGGAAGGAAAAACGTTATTACATGGTTTAGAACTATTAAAGAAAACATGTGTTCCGAAGTATGAAGTTAACCCTCTTGTTTATTTGAGGAGGTATACTATGGTAAAGAGGATAGCACAGAATGTTAAATATTACACTTATTTTTATAATATATTTCAAAGAATCTAATATCCTATTAGATGTAGAAAATATATGTTCTTAAAAAATTAGAATTTGAATATAAATGAAGAGATTAATTCCTTATATATTAATAGAACATGATATTAAAAGGATATACAATTGGGGAAGTGATAACATCAAAATAAATGGTAAATATTTTGAAAGTGGAATTAAAAGTTATAAATTAATGTAAGTTGTTTTTTAAGGATTTATATAAGAGAGGAGGATTTATTTAAGTGAAATATTCTCTTAGAGGTCAATGCATATAGAAAATCAATGTTATTTTTAAAATGGTTATAATGGGAACACCAAGTCTTATATAATTATATATGAATATTACATTACAACATGGTGGTTTAGAGGGGGATGTTTTGATAGGTCCAATAATTTAAAAAAAATTAATTTTTAATTTTTTTTCTACCATTGTGTTATTTTATGGGATATTTTCATATTTTTATGTTTTAGAAATATCCTGAGGTTTATTGTTAAAATGGATTAATTTTGGACATTCAGATATTTTATTTATGTTTTTTATTTCAGAAACAATTCATCCTATAATGATCTAAATTTAATATTTAATATTTTTTAGGATTTTATTTTCATTTGTATACAATTAATTCAACTAGGACAAGAGACGAATCCAACATGTTGAGGCCTATAAAAATTTCAAAATTCAGGTTGTGGAAAATGTTCCCAGATATAGAAAATTATAAGGACCATTCAATATATTAAAATGTAATGGTCTAATTGAGTTTATGTTTTATATTATGGTATATGATGTTTTGAGGATCATATTTTAAATATGTTTCCACCAATTATTATTTTTCTTTAATGGTTATAAAGTAAAAGTAACAGGGGTCTTGGGGAAATGAATAGTGACCAATAATAGATTTTTTTTGAGTAAACTAGCCATTCCTCCATCAAAAAGTTGTAAAATGAGATATAAATTATGGTCCAATAGATAATATTTATATCTAAAAAATTCATGAAGATCCATTTCCCAAATTAAGTCATTATTCATGAAACCACATGCAATCCACTCAACGTTATATTTAGAACCAAAATTTTCCAATATATTTATATATATATATATAATTATACACTTCCTTCATTTAAATTTCATGGAATAATTGTTGGGTTTTTATTTTATTAGTATCTATGATTTTGTTGTAATTTAATGAATTTTTAACATATATAGTCTTATTCATTCTCTCATATTATCATTTTTATATTTTGTGTTTCCATACCATTATTCTCCACCATGATAAATAATACTCATGATCTTGAGTTACTAACATAAGGAAATTACTAGGGGAGAAATAAAAGATTGAACCCAATCCATTTGAATATAATTATTAACATTTCATATTTTTTTGAGTTATTACAATGGGATTGAATATGGTACAAAGTCTTTGTGTGTCCATAGGTTACTCCAGACCAAGATTTACCTTCAACAATATATTCCATCGAACAAGGAGTGGGTGTGTTGTTTTTTCCGTTATCATTAAGTGCATAGTATATTCAAACATAGAAATTATAGGATTATCACACATACAATGGATTTATTCATTAATTAAATTTTAAAATAAAAATAATAAAATAATGGTTCACTATAGATAGTTCTATTTTGATTATCTCCTTTATTTATAACTTAATTCTATTTTAATTTCACATAAATATTTATAAATATTAATATTACATGATATTTTAAAACCACCAATTTAAATTATTTTGTTTTAAAATTTTTATAATATAAATAGTGATAATATAAATTCATTGTTTTGTGTATTTTGTCCTCAAGAACAAACTCTAGAAGTGCAGTATATTTCATTATTTGGAAAATAATATATTTATTATGAATACATGAAATGTAACCACATATAAATTTGGTTCTCTAACTAAGTAGTTAAAATAATTTATGATATTATATTTTAAATGAAATATAAAAAAATTCAATGACTAAAAAAATACTCTTCCTGGATGTATGAAAAATAAAATTATTCTACATGGATATATAACTGAATAGGATAATCAATTGGAAATAATAGACTAATATTATGTTAAATGTGTATTGAAAATAATTTGTGACGTAAATAAAAAACAGCATAGAAAATTACGGTGGAAAACATATTATGTATATGCATCTGAGGAGAAGCAACTAGAGACAAAACCAAAACCCAAACCAAAATGTCTGATGAAATAGATTTCACTATTCATTTTTTTATATTAATGAACCCAAAGTGGATGATAATGAGCTACTAATGGAAATAATAATAGAATACTTTGATCATCCATTTATTGAGGAGGTATTTTAAGGATATTGTCCTACTCGTATACCTACTAGAAATCAATATTTTTTGGATGAAACATGGAATATCTTTGTTAAAGATAACCTGAAATGTGATCTTACAATCCTTGATAATGGAAAAAACATAAATCTACATCTATATCTTTATTTTGAAGATGATGATGTTAATTCACCTATTCCGGTTGATTTTCCAATAAATCATCCGTTAGAGATAAATTTCAATTATAAATTACATAAAATAAAATATTTATCATTTTATTTTCCATGTTTTAATCTTATTCGAGATGATTTTTTTTTTTTTGAGTTCTAATTTTTTGTAATTTATGAAATAACAAAAATATATTAGGAGGCCTAGAGTTTTTCGAAGAATTCATAATATTTGTGGATAATTTAGAATATCTAGAGAATCTTTTAATGGTGAAACTACAACTTCTACAACAACATGAATATGAATTAGTAGAAAACACACTTAAAGTAAATAGGGAGAACATATTTTTTATTATCCCTCCCACTATCCATATCAAAGTATATTTTTCAACTATATATTGGGGTTAATACCATCCTTTTATGCTTATGGGGTCTTAGTTATAGTTTTATTCACATGGGAACATGTTGAAATCTCATGGGGTCGTTCATATCAATGAAACCATACCCACCTTCTCATTGTGGATAATATCACAAAACTCCCTGATTGTGGAAATAAAAAACCTAGAACCTTATTGGGGATCTAGAAAAAGTGTTTTCCCTTTTGTTTTCTATTTATCTTTCTTTTTCTTTATTTTTACTTTGTTTAATTTTTTCTTTAGTTTATATAGTTTTAATGTGGTGGAAAATAGACAATAACTCAAGGATGCCACATAAAATAAATTAATTTATGTATCTATTTTTATTTAATATATTAAATACCTAATGAAAATTATATATTCAATATATTTTTTAAATTATTTGGGCAACACCTGGAGATTTTGTGAGATATTCTTTTCTGGATTAATTTAATCCTCTTGATATTTTTGATTTCACATGATACTAAATATATATTTTTGTTATAAGAAAAACACTATTTTTAGATTGTGTTATTTTAAACACTAATTTGATATTGCAATCCATAAAACACATTTATAATTTTTTAGTATACACAACATTATGATTGGATTATGTAACACAGAACACTTCATTCTATTGATAGCATGCATTGCACACGACACCAAGTTTTACCGAAAAAATATTATATTATTAAAATAATATTATTTAATATAATAATATATAACTATGATGTTAAATTAGATTTAGGAATATTATTAACTATCATATGAAAATATATGGTTTATAATTTGAACTCATTTTTTATAAATTTATTAGAAATGAAAATATATATAATTTGATTATAAAGGAAATGCTTTTATTTTTTATGCTCCCAATGATGTTTAATATTAATAAGTTAAATTAATTAAAATTATTTAATGATATTAATGAGATATATATGTCTTATATTCACTACAATATTTTAAAATTATTCCAATATTCATTGTAGCTATAACATAATAACAAAAAAAAATTTACTCATAAAACCATATATATTTCAAAAGGACACATTCTATTCCTTTTAAAAGAAAGAACCTTTTTTATATTAATTTTAAATCATTTAGAATTCCTATATGAAAAAATAAACTTATTATTTGACGTATTGACATAAATACTAACTTCGGTTTAATTTTTTGAATTTCACTTATAATATTCATGTTTTGATGAATAATGAAAAATGCAGAATATTAATTGAAAATTTATTTTTAATTGAATTAATTTATCATGTTTAATTATATATTTCATTGGATTTAAAGTATAATTATATAAAAGTTTTATTATTTAAATAAAATTAGGTCATTTGAATCCATTTTACATTGAATTGTGAGATAAAAACATATCTACATTAACTTTTAAAACGAGTTTTTTCAGTCCATCAATGGGAATAATTATAAATAATTATAGAAATTTAATTATACTGAATTATGAAATATGGATTTCATATTTGGATTAATAAATTAAAAATCTATGAAATAGAACCCATTTATTTTTTGATAATATGAATTGTAGCTCTATTAATTTATATTACCATAACTCATGGTAAATCATTTAATTATGGGTGGAAATAATATTATAAATCTTATAAAACTACTCTAATACTTCACCAAATTATTTTCATGAAGTTAATTCGATGCTTAGCACATAATCATTGAAATTGAATAATTTAGTGGACATATTTCCAGTAACATGGCTTAAATATTGTTAAACTCGAATTATGTGACAAAAGGCCACACTCATAGTTTTAATATTTATAATATTTCAAATATAGGGTTAAATAAAATATATTATAAACTATATATATTATTATGAAAGCAAATAATTTTTTATCAACATAATTTAAATTTATTTTTAATTACATGTTAGGGATTAATTATTATAAATAATTTACAAATGACCATGCAGTAATTATTCCATTTATGAAATAATAAATTATATTATATTATTGCAAAATCCAAGGAAAATACAAGAATATGACATTTTGATATTTATATTAATTTTATTTTAAAGGGTATTTTATATTAAATGGAGTACCTGACATGCAATAATGGGTTTCTCTGAAGTCTTATGTTTCACACAATGGTGGGTCAAACTGAAAAATAATAATATATTATTTTTTAAATGGTAGATCACTCCTAGATGTTTTAATGAAAAGAATGAACCAAACTAACTAATATATGATTATACATGTTTGTTAAATTTTTTTACATTCATCCAATTATTTTTAGAGGCTTAAAAAGTGAATGAATCTAATTTTAAGCCTAAAAACTCTAATAATATTTAAAAGGTCGATTTACCACCTCTTGATGGAGAACCCTCATTAAATCTAGTTTTGGTCACATTTATATTTTATATTTGAAAAAATAAAATTCTTTTTTATAATAGGGACATAATAATTTAGTTTGGGTAAAGTTTTTGTATTTTTCTGATAAAATTCATTTTTAATGAATAGTTAAAAATACTGTATTTAAATTAAAAACTACCTTTTAATCTAATTAATTTATATGGTTATATAATCATTTTAATTAAATTTAATGTGTAAATAGATTATATTTTTACAATTTAATCCAATGTTAGTCCTTGGAAGTAATTTCACATTGAAATTGGACATTAACAAATGTCAATCATTTGATAGTTATTATTTCATAAAAACATGATTTTTGTTTTGATGATGGAAAATAATTTTAAATCAATTACTGAAAATTCTATGTTTCAAATTTGAAAAAATAGACATCGATTTTGAATTTTTAATATCAAATATATCTTAGGCTAATTTTTTTTATATTTTTGAAAACCTTCAAAAATTGATGATTACGGAAAACACTGAGTAGAAGTTAAAAAAGTTCCTTTTTCGTTTAAATGAAATTTCATTGCTACTGTGAATTGTATTTAGAATTTCAAACATATATGGTTGTTATTAATATGTAACATTTGGTTCAATAAGATGATTTTTTCAGTAAATAGTATATTTTGACTTTTATTTACTGAGTTTAAAGGTAAAAAAGGGAAATTCAATGAAAAATATTATTATCATAATATAAAATTACCCTAAATTTTTTCATAATCCCATTGTATGATACATTTCCAACAATGGAAATATTTGGGTCTATTTTGGGACCAATGGATCAACTTATTAATGATAATGAAACATTTTATTAATTTATAGAATGTAATGAAAAAAATGACATAAAAATATATCTTTTAACAGATAAATTCTTACATGCGGTTATATAAGTTATATATTTGACTATATATATTTATTTGAAAGATAAATAGATATCCTACATAATGGTATTAGTTTTATAATTTTTTGACCTCAAATAAATAAAATTATATATAACAAAATAATGATGCAATGTCTACCTCATTAATGATTGATTTAAATAAATAATATTATAAAGATTAAGAAAATATCCAAAACCTGTCCTAATTGTATGGTATTCATTTTTTTCGAACAATTTTCATCCTATATTATACATTAATATGTTTTGGAAATTTAGAAACTGAAAAAATTTAATAAATTAATATTTTCAAACTTACCTAAAGAGCACCTCCTCCACTTTATAATAAGCCCCCACATCTAACCCAATACTCAAACCTATCAAACACCTTATCTCCTCTAAGCTCTACCCAAATAATCTCTCAAGATCCATATCTTCCACCTAGAATCCTTACCTCGGCAAAAGTGACTTCATGAAATCCTTTTGGTTCAAACTAAAAGGAGTTACCCGATTTAAAGGATATTAAATAATGAACGGGTCAAGTAAGACACGATGTAAGGGGTTTCTTATCTCACTTTTAATTCTATGAGATTTCCATTTTTTCCACTTATTTATTTCATGTGGTGTATTTTTTACTTACATTTCATATATATTATAATTATTCTATTTATATTCATTCTATTCTGTGATTCATTTGGTGGTTATTAATTTTTGGTCTTACGACTCAATTGATTACAAAGTCGTAAGGGGTTTTGATCACACTTTTTATTCCCATGAGATTGATGATATATTTTCCATTATTTAATTTTTTGTGGTCTGTGTACTTACCATGATATTATTAATTTTTTAATATAAATTAATTTATAGGCATTTCCATATTCTTTTTATGATCCTTCTTTCATGTTGTTTATGTTTTGTATATAACCAAATCGGTAAGGGAACCATTAACCAAACTATATTAGTTAAATAATTATTCTTTGTCTTTTAAATTTCAATTTTCTTATGTTGGAATATCATATTATATATCCATCTTATAGTAAATATTATTACCATGTGATGATATACCATTTCCTCTCTCATCAACTCATTTTTTGAATTTTAAGGTGACATCATTAGGCTATCGAATATCTATAAAAGAACTTCTTAACCCAATTTCAATTCTTTGGGATTAATTTCTACTTATTGATTTTGTCATGATATAAATATTTTTGAATATCTTATGATTGTTGTACACATAATATCTACTTATATTTGGTGTATTCTTATTTTTCACCCATAATTATATCATTGATTTGTCCTAAATCTACGGATATGACCATTGCAAGGGACATAGTCTCTATTTTCTTTCCATTTAGACTTATTAGTTGTCATACACCAATTAACTTATATATTGTATATATTTTTATATGACATATTATATCATGGATATCCTTATTCTCAAGATATTATAAGCTTTGATTAATGTTATTCCTTAGTTATTTGTATTCAAGTGTCTCACATTTGGTTAAAAACTCTTCAAAGAAAATATATTATTAAATGATTTAAAATTTTATTCTTCTATAACATTATCATTAACATACATGTTTTGAAAATTGTCTTATGTAATTATTTATATGGACATTAATTTTTTGAAATTTAAATTTCATTCAAATGCTTCAAATTGGTATGGGACACATTGATTCAAAAATATATTTATTAAATGAATTAAATGTGTTTGAAAATGGTTTGATAAAGCATTGATTATGTACATATCTTAAAATAATATACTTTGATTTCAAATTGGAAATGTTACCTTTACTTTATTCTTGTTTTATGTGTTATGAATATGTTATTGTTCTATGTCAATGATTATATATGTAGGTGGTTTCATGATAAAACAAGGGCGAGTGACCCCAAGATAGCTCTCCAATTCATTGGGTAACATGAATGAGGTAAATATTAATGTTTCTATAAATAGATTTAGGGAATATGCAATGATGGTTGTTCCAAACTTAACTCCCTGCATAGCTGTGAATACTACAGTGTATGTCTGTTGTAAATACTGTAAGTTACATTTATGATTTATGTTTTTTGTGTGTTATTAAAAATATTATGATTTCAGTAGGTATGGTATGATTGAAAAAGTATGGATTCATTGATGTGTATATATTTATGGGTTAATGTATCATTTCATAATTTTATAATCCTTACTGATCTTTTGATGCTCATCCCAGGTTTTGAAATTTTTTTCACAGGACTAAAAGATGAATATTTCCAAGGATGGGATCAAGGAAAGGTCATGATGTCTATAACATAAAATTAGACATGTCTCTTTTTTTAAAGAGTATTTATATAATTAAAAAATTGAAACTAAGTAGAAGTTTATATGTTGTAATTTTTGATATGTAATGTAATAGTTATGGCCTAATTCCATAATACTCTAAACCAATAAATATAATCAATATGAATTATAAATTTAATTCAAGATTATGTAATGTTTTAAGGATGGGTCATTATAGTTCATATCAGAGGTCAGTTTAGATAAATTTAGAGGTTAGGGTGTTATTTAGGCATAAGTGACATGAGCTAAATGGTTAAAATATTAGAAAGATTCATAGTTATTTTAGAGGTGATACATGGTTATTAAATTTTAGTGTGAAAAATGAATAGTATTAGATAAACTTTGAGGATAAAATATGTTATGGTAATTATTGAGTAATTTTTATCATTTTTTAAATGTTATGAAATTATATAAGTTTTTTGAAAAGGACAAAATTTATACTGTGTGAAAACCCCGTGCATTAGATAAATTTACGAGAATCGAACCCACAACCAAAGTGTGATTGGGATTTATCACCTACCACTGGACTATATAAATTTTGTGGTTAGAATAACTAATTCTTTTTGGTTAAATGATTTCATATATCAAGAATACGTTAATTTGGGATTTTATGTTTTAACAAATAGATATCCTTAGTATATAAAAATGATTTGGTGATTAAGTGATAAAGGTTATTTTAGAAGATGTATGGTCTTTTAGGAACAATATATGATTAAGGGAAATAGAATACTCTGGGATTTCATTTTTGGAGTAATGGTTGAAATATTATTTTGGAAGAATCTATGTTTTTTGTTATGGAAAAATGGTTATTTGGGTTATTTTTGAAAATTATTCAATTATCATAGAGAATATGTAATTAAGTTAATTACACTTCAGTATTATACTTTAAGAGTAGTCGATGTTTTTGGAGACAAATGTTAAGATTTAATGTGGAAGACTATGAGATTAAATCCTTCTATGTTTTGGGTATCAATATCATTTTGGATTATTTTGATGATTTTTGTGGAAAGTTGTATATTTAATGGTCAATCTTAATCTTCATGTACTTTTTGTTGAACTTTGGAGATTAAGTGTAGTTTTTATTTTTATAAAGAATTATCCTTTTTAGGATTATGTTGTCTTGTACTAAAAAATATTGCTTTTGGATGATGTATAAAGATAGGGGAAATATATGGTTCATCATTTTTAGATTATATAATACTCTAGAAGCTGATTTTAGCACATTAGGTGTGACCAAGTCATCTTGAATACTTATCGGTTAAATAAAAGATGAGTTTGTGGGTGACATTTATCAAATGATGACACTCTACATGACAGGTATGTATTATTCCTTATGATCTTAGTCTATTTATTCATAAAATTATTCAACTCTATGAAAATAATCTTTAAGAAAAAACGTTATAAGCTCTCATTCATCATCAGAATTTTACCCAACAATAATTGTTTGGTATTTTGGTGGTTATCTTTCAGTGATCAAGTTCAATATAACTCTATATTAATCTAAGAGAGTTAGTTTGTCTTAAATATCCATTTTTCATACATGGAATCCTAGTATGGGTTATCTCGGGTGACCATTGTAATTTTCTTTTTTAAGGCGATAGTTTTATTGACTCTTTTGCTATTGTCAGACTTTTAATGAAGATTCCAAGCCTAATTTATTAAATTTCGAGCACGCAATTTCCCAAAGGGGGACGGATGAATCATCCCAAAAAATTAATGAATATGAAATTTTAATATTTATATTAATTTTATTTTAAAGGGGATGCTATATTGAATAGAGTACCTGACATGCAACAAAGGGTTTCTCCGATGTCTTGTGATGCACACAATGCAGAGTCATACTGAAAAATAATAATATATTATTTTTTTAAATGGCAGATAACACCCAACCGTTGTAATGGAGGTAATGAATAGAACTTACTACAATATGATTATACATGTTTGTTAAATGTTTTTACATTTATCCAATAATATTTAGAGGTTAAAATGTGAACGAATCTAATTTTAATAATAAAAATACACCAGTATTCTTTAAAATGTGGATTTACTGCCTTTTGATGGAGAAACCTCCTAAAATATACTTTTGGTCACTTTTATATGATTTATTTGACAAAATAAAATTATTCTTTAGAATCTATATATTAAAATTTATTTTGGGTAATTTTTTGCTATTTTTCAGATAATTTTTTTTACTGAATAGTTTTAAATTCTATATTTTAATTCAAAATTGACATTTAATATAATTTATTTATATAGTTATATTATCTTTTTAATTGGTTTTAATGTGTAATTAGATTATATTTTTACTATTTAATCCAATTTTGTCCATTGGAAGTAATTTAACTTTTTAATTGGACATAAACAAGTGTCAATCTTTTGATAGTTATTATTACATAAAAACATGTTTTTTTGTTTTGAAAATGGGAATAAATTTTATATTAATTAATTAAAATTATATTTTTTTAAATTGGTACAGTATAAATTATTTTTTAATTCTAAATATCAAATATATCTTTGTCTTAAATTTAGGTATTTTTCTGAAAGCCATAAATTTTTGATGAAAAGTAAAAACACTGAGTAGTAGTAAAAAAACCAGAGTTTTCATTTAAATGAAAATTTATGACTTCTATAAATTGAATTTTTAAAATATGAAATACATATTTTTTATTATTTTTTAATATATGGTTGAGTAATATGAAAATAACTTCTGGTGAATACTATCTTTTGACTTTTATTTACTACGGTTAAAGGTAAATTGGGTAATTCAAGGTAAAAATAATACTATAATAAAATTAAATTACTATAACACATGTCCTAATTCTATTGGTTGATAAATTTCCGAATATGGGAATAGTTCGATCAATTTTGGGACTTCATGGAGCCACATAATATTGATTATGATAATTCATATTAATTAATTTAATATAATGACAAAAATGGCATAAACATATAAATTTTAGTAAATAAATTGTTAAATGGGGTTATATAAGTTACCTCTATGACAATAAATATTCATCTGAAAGATAAAAATATTTCCTACATCATGGTATTTATTTAATGATTTTTATACATCAAAAAAAAATAAAATAAATTATGAAACAATATTGATGCGGTGTTTACCTCATCAGTGATTGATTTAAATTAATAAGATTATAATTTTCACGACCTGCCTTCACCAAAAGAAGGGAAGGGTCAGCAGATTGTAAGGCCTTTAATTTTTTAAGTTGACAGAGAGATAATGACCCCCAAAACCCGCCTTCAATGGGTCCAGGAGTGGCAACTAGAACCAATGGTATAGAATCACACACTATATGGAAGGCATTACCCTTTTTCTTTTAATAGGATCGGGGGATAAGATAGTAAATCCAACAACACCAAAACTGAAAGTACAAATACAGCTGAAAAATAAACCATTACCATATGCATGTTCAATGGTAAAGGATAGAAGTCTCAAAAACCCAAATATAAAAAAAGAATACCAAGAAAATAAAAGCAACAACAGCAACTGCCCCAATGGTGTAACACCCGAGACTTTTATGTTATATAAATCATCAAAGGAATCTTTTTCTACACAACACATGATTGGCTTGCTTTACACGCAATCACGACCTTCCTCGATAGCTTGCGTCGTATGGAATACCGAGTTTCACTAAACAACGATATGCTATTAAAATATTATTAAAACTAGCCGTTATGAATAGTAATAACCACTTTTTGTAATTTTATAAATTTTATTTTTCAAAATGGACTTCATTTTTGGATTCAGAATAACGAAATTAGCCTAGGGTGAAATTTTGGTATTTTTCTGAAAACTTTCAATTTTTGATGAATAGTGAAACCACTAAGTGGTAGGTTAAAAATTAAATTTTGCATAAAACATAATTTTACCGCTTCTGTGAATGGAATTTCGAAAATCCGAGAGACACGGTTAATATCAAGGACTAAAATGTTGTTCAATGAGATGAAAATAATTTTTTGGTGAATAGTAACTTTTAACTTTTTTTACCGCGGTTAATAGTAAATAGGGTAAATAAGGGTAAATATGATATTACTATTACCCTAACACATGTCCTAATTCTATTGGACAAGTGTAATTCGACGAAAAACAAACTTAAGAAAAAAATATGACCATTTAGGCCCACCTGGATTAGATTAGGACATTTATTATTAATTTATTTAAAGAAGGGTTAAAATAGTTAAAATCAAAGTTTAATAAGTAAATCATTTTTAATATGGGGTTATACATAAGATAAATTCAATTTTAAATATTCATTAGAAATCTAAAAAGATTTCCTACATGATGATATTTTATTTGTAATTTTTAGACATCAAATAATTTAATTTATTTAAGACACAAAGATGATGCAGTAATTATCTTATTAATGAAATATTGACATAATTGATAATATAAATACCAAAATAAATGTAATTTAAGACTTTTTATGAATTACACTAATTTTCTAGGTTACTATGATATATTATTGTTTATTTAATTACCTTTTTTCGAACATATAATTCTGTTATGACTTTCTCAAAAATCATATATCAAATTGTGTCAAAATTGACACAAAATAGTTTTTAAATAAAATATTATATTATTAATTGTTATTTTATTCCTAAAAATATAAGGTTCGGCCAAATGACTTAGATAAGGATATATATATTAATAATAAACAATTTGGGGTTCGTTTGGCATGTTATAGTAAGTGTATTAACCATATAGTGAAAGAAAACAAAAAGACACGGTAAAAGTTAAATTAATTAACTTAGAGTTAAATCTAATTGATAAGGTTAAAATAATACCCTAAACTTGTCTAAATCCTATTGGTTGATAGGATTTCGACCCATCCCCACTTTAGAATCGAAATAAGACCCTTTGGAACCATTATAACCCGATTTTGACTTTAATATAAAATAATATTTTGAGATATTCCTAAGGTGCCCCTCTCCTCCCTTATAAAAGGGCACCTCCTCCCCCTCCTCCTCACACCAAATTGAGCACTCAAGCTCGGCCAACCCCTGAAATTTTCTCCTCTCCACTTCCCCAGAATAATCCTAGAGGTCCTGGTCTTCTTCAAAGACCAATCTTAGTTCCCTAAGTGGAGGATTCAAAGAGGCGTTCCAAAGAAGAGGTAATATCCATTACCGATCTTTTCAATTTCTTTCTTCTTCAACTTATTCTTATTTAGTTGTTTCATGATAAAGAAATAACATCAGTATTAGTTACATACTGATATGTTATTATAAATATGAAACAACCCTAATTCACCTTCTATCCATCCTACGGAAAAATGAAATCACCGCGCGTGCGTACGTACGGAATACCGTCTCCACGCCGTGGTGTAATCTATTTTCCACCACCACCTTACAAGGATGGGTATAATGGTGTAATGAGTAACTATTTATGATTATTATAAAGTAATATTGATACTGAAATAATATACATATACTCCAATACAATTCCACGTTCATAGGAATGATATCATCACTCGTGCGTACGTACGGAATACCGTCTCCACGATGTGATGCGACTCGTTCTACATGATCCTCATTACATAGTAATTATATAAATGAATTGAATGAATGAATATGGTATATAATACACTAATACCATTCTGTAAATGAATTATCTATAACCTAAAGATAAGAATAAGAATTTATTCGACAAAACACGCATAAGAACAAAAAGTTATAAAGACCCGAGTAACAAGTAACAATGAAATATTACTAACAAGAAGCTAATAATATGACCATATATGATATCATATCAATATTTATGATTCTAGAATAAGTCAATAACATTATTTAAACCATTATACAGGATCTTCGGACACATACAAAGCAAATCGGACCTAAGGTAAGGGAAAATATCACAATCTCATTTTTATTACATGGGTTATGTGATGATGAATGATTTATGATTATGTGGAACACATAAGAAAGGATTCATTATAAGATGGGTGGGACCTATATCTCCCACCAATGCATTGGGTAAAGATTTTATATCTCATGAGATAGAAATGGCTGGAACGGAAGGTTATTTCGGTTCAGTGATACAGGACTGAAACGAGGAGTGAACTCGGATCAGAAAGGGACTTTGTCCACTAAGATAGTCTTGGAAATGAGTCATGACTAACAAGAAATCATTTTCCATGATTATGTGTGCATGCCACAAAGTTTCATGTTTTATGTTATGATTATGGAGATCTCATTTTCACTTCTATGATTTATTCCATGTTAAGATATTATGATCTCTTTTGCAGGTTTTGATTTTCAAAAAGATATGATATGATTTTTATTTCCATTATTTGCCCTTGCTGAGCACTTGAGATCACACTTTTATGTTTTCTTTTCCCCAGGACAGGAGGATGGATATTAAGTAGAATATGCTAAAAGGGACCCTAGATATGATGAAATAAATGGGAGACACTGTAGAAGATTTATGAACCAGTTGTTTATGTTTCCCAGTTTCTAAAGATACTATACCTATAAGTTCCTTTGTGGTTTTGTCATATGTTGTAATAAGTGTGCTTCAATTTTGAAGTATTAACAATGTATGTGAAGTGTGGGTCGTTATAGTTGGTATCAGAGGAAAGGTATAGTCAACCTTTGGAAACTAGGATGTGAAAGCCTTAGTAAGAACCCTAAGGATAAGTGTAAGCATAGAGCACAATCTTAGTGTTTTAGAAATGGCCTTGAATAACCTAGGATAAGACCTTAAGCATGAAAATTTTATTCGTGAATTATGTGGTTTCCTATTATAATTAGTGTTTCCCACATTATTCTTCTTGGTTTTAGTCAATGGTTGGAACCCGAAGGAACCATGTTAATTCGGAATGCGATGGGCAATGCAATGATTGTCCCCCTGAGCAACCAAACGATATGGGAGCTGGAATGCAAAATCATGTAGCCATGCTCACACAACTTTCTCAAGCTATGAATCATGCAGGATTTCCAAACGAGCAAAGGAGGGAGCAACATTCTGTTGAATCCTTCATGAGGCAGCGTCCACCTTCTTTCAGCGGGTCTACTGATCCATTAGTTGCTGAACAATGGATTAGTACTACTGAAAAGATATTTTCAGTTCTTGAATGTTCTGAACATGATAAATTCATCCTAGCAGTGTATCGTTTGGAAGGAGATGCTGATCAATGGTGGAATCTTGTTAAGAATACGAGGCAAAGGGATGAAATTGAGTCTATGGAATGGGACGAGTTCAAGAACTTATTTTTCAATAAGTACTTCCCTCGTATTCTCCAAACAAATATGGAGAAAGAGTTTCTTGAACTGAAGCAAAGGGATGATGAATCTGTTGGTACCTATGAAGCAAATTTTACAAGACTTGCAAGGTACGCTTCTGGTATTATTATCCAACCTGAGAGTAAGATCGATCGATTCTTTAGTGGCTTAAAACCAAGTCTTCGAAGGGCGTTAGCCATAAGGGACTTCAATAGCTACGAGGAAATCGTTCGATGTGCTCTCAAAGTCGAGATGGAGATTGGAGTAACCCATCAGTCACATGGGTTTGATAAGAAGAGGAAGATGGAATTCAAAGAAAAATCTAAAGAGCACACGGAAAAGAAGATGAACTTTCCCTTATGCTCAAAGTGTGGAAAGAAACATGGAGGGAGTTGTCTTAAAGGGACAAGTAAATGTTTTAAATGTGGAAAGGAAGGTCATCGGGCATTTGAATGCCGCGATAATGGGAAGAAGATGTCTAATGATGCAAACAAAGGAAGGGATACACAGAATGAACCTACTACACTTCAATGTTTCAAGTGCAAGGAGATGGGACATTATGCAAATCAATGCCCAAATCCAAGGGTTGATGATGATGGTCGACGTCAACAAAATCTTAAGGCTGAAGACAAAGGAAAGTCACATGAAATTTCTATCAGCGATGTGGAGTACGATAACGAAGTGGTGAAAGGTACACTTACCATCCACTCTAAAGTAGCAAATGTTTTATTTGATTCTGGATCCACCCACTCTTTTATTTCTAAAGAATTTTCTAAGGGTATCACCATATTACCTCAACAATTAGATGTTGAGTTAGCTGTGACAACACCTAATGGCACAACAGTCGCATCAAAAGTTTATAATTCTTCTCCGATCGAAGTTTGTGGGAAAGTGCTTCCTGCAAATCTTGTGATCCTTCCTTTAGTGGAATTTGATGTGATTCTTGGCATGGATTTGCTTTCTCTACATGGAGCTCATATCGATTGCCAAAGAAGGGAAGTCACATTTCATATTCCAGATCAATCTACGATCGTCTATCAATGCAAGGATGAACATAACCTTCCAGTGGAAATTTATTCCATCTTATGGGTATTGATTCCACTAAATGAAGGTTATTTATCTCAAATGGTTGGTGAGAAACTCACGATTAAGAATATGCCCATTGTACGGGAGTTTGATGATGTCTTTCCGGAGGAATTGCCGGGTCTTCCACCAAATCGTGAAGTTGAGTTTTCAATAGAACTCGTACCGGGTGCTTTGCCTATTTCAAAGACACCTTATAGAATGGCCCCAATTGAGTTGCAGGAATTGAAGAAGCAACTCCAAGAGAATCTTGATAAGGGATTCATATGCCCTAGTGCGTCACCTTGGGGAGCACCTGTTCTATTTGTTAAGAAGAATGATGGATCAATGAGACTTTGCATTGATTATCGAGAACTTAACAAGATCACTATCAAGAACAAATATCATCTCCCACGCATTGATGACTTATTTGACCAACTACGCGGAGCTCAATACTTTTCCAAGATTGATCTTCGTTCAGGGTATCATCAATTAAGGGTCAAAAGGGAGGATATACCAAAGACGGCTTTCCGTACAAGGTATGGACACTATGAATTTATAGTGATGCCATTTGGTCTTACTAATGCCCCTTCTATCTTCATGGATCTAATGAATAGAGTCTTTAGAGACTATCTTGATCAATTTGTGGTAGTCTTTATAGACGATATTCTTGTCTATTCAAAGAGCAAGGAAGAGCCTGAAGATCACTTGAGAATTATATTGAAGACCCTGAGAAAGGAGAAGCTTTATGCCAAATTTACCAAGTGTGAATTTTGGCTTCAAAAAGTTGCATTTTTGGGTCACATAATCTCAAAAGAGGGGATATCTGTGGATCCAGCAAAAACAGAGGTTATCGAAAGATGGTCGAGACCAACAACAGTAACTGAGATTCGAAGTTTTCTTGGTTTGGCTGGATATTATCGACGTTTTGTAAAAGATTTTTCACGATTATCTAATCCACTCACCAAGTTGACTTGGAAAGGAGTTAAGTTTGTCTGGACAGAGGAATGTGAAGAGAATTTCAAGGAGTTGAAAAGAAGGTTATCCAGTGCACCTGTGCTCACACTGCCTTGTTGTGGAGAAAGGCTTGTGATCTACAGTGATGCATCCAAGAAGGGATTGGGGTGTGTTCTTATGCAAAATGATATGGTGATAGCTTATGCCTCACGACAGTTGAAAATCCATGAGAAAAATTACCCAACACATGATTTGGAGTTGGCTGCGGTAATCATTGCATTAAATATTTGGAGGCATTACCTTTATGGTGAAAGGTGTGATATTTATACTGATCATAAAAGTTTAAAGTATATTTTCACACAAAAGGAGTTGAATATGCGTCAAAGAAGATGGTTGGAGCAGATTAAGGATTATGACTGCTCAATCCATTACCACCCTGGGAAAGCAAACAAGGTGGCAGACGCATTAAGTCGACAAGACCATGCTAGTTTATCCATGACGAGGATCACAAAAGATCCAATATTTATGGATTTACAAAGGATGGATCTTGGAATTATAATGGAAGGGGAAAAATCTTATCTTTCTCAAATGAATGTTCAACCATCTATACATGTGAAGATTAAAGAGGCACAGAAAGAAGATGTTGAGTTACAAAAGAAGGTGAGAAATGTTTCTGAATTCAACCTTGATTGTGATGGGATAATAAAGTTCAGGAATCGGGTTTGTGTTCCTCCCATCCCCGAATTAAATAAGGAGCTGCTGGATGAGGCTCATAGTTCATCATTCTCTATTCATCCTGGAAGCACGAAGATGTATAGGGACCTGAAAGAGTACTTCTGGTGGGATGGCATGAAAAAGATGTTGCTGAATATGTCTCTCGATGCTTGGTTTGTCAACAAGTTAAAGCTGAGAGACAGAAGTCTAAGGGGATGTTACAACCATTACCCATACCCGAATGGAAATGGGAAAACATCACTATGGACTTTGTCACAGGACTTCCTACAACATCCAAAGGCAATAATGCTATTTGGGTCATAGTTGATCGTCTTACAAAGTCTGCACACTTCATTGCTATTAGAGAGGATTTCTCTCTAGATCAGCTTGCCAGGATATATGTAAAAGAAGTGGTAAGATTGCATGGAGTACCACTTTCTATTATATCTGATCGGGATCCGAGATTTACCTCGACGTTCTGGCGAAGTCTTCAGCGTACTCTGGATACAGAGTTGAGTTTCAGCACTGCTTATCATCCCCAGACAGACGGTCAGTCTGAGAGAACAATTCAAACCCTAGAAGATATGTTTAGAGCTTGCTCTATGGATTTCATAGGAGGATGGGATCAACACCTACCTTAGGTAGAATTTTCTTATAATAATAGCTTTCACTCCAGTATTCAGATGGCTCCTTATGAAGCTCTCTATGGAAAGAAATGCAGGACTCCAACTTGCTGGGATGAAGTTGGGGAAAGAAAGCTATTAGGACCTGATCTCATTGATGAAATGGCAGAAAAGGTCAGATCTATTCAACAACACATAAGAGCAGCTCAGAGTCGACAGAAAAGTTATGCCGACAACTGAAGAAAAGATCTAGAGTTTGAAGTGGGTGATAAAGTGTTCTTACGAATATCTCCCTGGAAGAGGGTTATGAGATTTGGAAAGAAGGGGAAGTTGAGCCCTAGATATATCGGTCCTTTCGAAATACTAGATCGTGTTGGGAAGGTAGCTTACCGATTGGCGCTTTCACCGAATCTCTCTCAAGGTCACGATGTGTTCCATGTATCTCTCCTGAGAAAGTACATACCAGATCCTTCACATGTACTCAGCTCAGAAGTTGTACCGTTGGAGCAAGATCTTTCTTATGAAGAACAGCCGATAGAGATTCTGTATCGTAGCGAAAAAGTCCTACGAAACAAGACCACTCGATTGGTAAAAGTTTTATGGAGGAACCACCAACTTGAAGAACCTACATGGGAGCTTGAGGATATGATGAGGGAGAAGTATCCTCATCTGTTTGTTGCAAAGTGACGAATTTCGAGGGCGAAATTCTTTTTAAGGGGGGTAGAATGTAACACCCGAGACTTTTATGTTATATAAATCATCAAAGTAATCTTTTTCTACACAACACTTGATTGGCTTGCTTTACACGCAATCGCGACCTTCCTCGATAGCTTGCGTCGTACGCAATACCGAGTTTCACTAAACAACGATATGCTATTAAAATATTATCAAAACTAGCCGTTATGAATAGTAATAATCACTTTTTGAAATTTTATAAATTTTATTTTTCAAAATGGACTTCATTTTTGTATTTGGAATAACGAAATTAGCCTAGGGTGAAATTTTGGTATTTTTCTGAAAACTTTCAATTTTTGATGAATAGTGAAACCACTATGTGGTAGGTTAAAAACTGAATTTTGCATAAAACTTAATTTTACCGCTTCTGTAAATGGAATTTCGAAAATCCGAGAGACACGGTTAATATCAAGGACTAAAATGTGGTTCAATGAGATGAAAATAATTTTTTGGTGAATAGTAACTTTTTACTTTTTTTACCGCGGTTAATAGTAAATATGGTAACTAAGGGTAAATATGATATTACTATTACCCTAACACATGTCCTAATTCTATTGGACAAGTGTAATTCGACCAAAAACAAACTTAGGAATAAAATATGACCATTTAGGCCCACTTGGATTAGATTAGGACATTTATTATTAATTTATTTAAAGAAGGGTTAAAATAGTTAAAATCAAAGTTTAATAAGTAAATCATTTTTAATATGGGGTAATATATAAGATAAATTCAATTGTAAATATTCATTAGAAATCTAAAAAGATTTCCTACATGATGATATTTTATTTATAATTTTTAGACATCAAATAATTTAATTTATTTATGACACAAAGATGATGCAGTAATTATCTTATTAATGAAATATTGACATAATTGATAATATAAATACCAAAATAAATGTAATTTAAGACTTTTTATGAATTACACTAATTTTCTAGGTTACAATGATATATTATTGTTGATTTAATTAACTTGGTTCGAACATATAATTCTGTTATGACTTTCACAAAAATCATATATCAAATAGTGTCAAAATTGACACAAAATAGTTTTTAAATCAAATATTATATTATTAATTGTTATTTTATTCCTAAAAATCTAAGGTTCGGCCAAATGACTTAGATAAGGATATATATATTAATAAGAAACAATTTGGGGTTCGTTTGGCATGTTATAGTAACTGTATTAACCATATAGTGAAAGAAAACAAAAAGACACGGTAAATGTTAAATTAATTAATATAGAGTTAAATCTAATTGATAAGGTTAAAATAATACCCTAAACTTGTCTAAATCCTATTGGATGATAGGATTTCTACCCATCCCCACTTTAGATTCGAAATAAGACCCTTTGGAACCATTATAAACCGATTTTTACTTTAATATAAAATAATATTTTGAGATATTCCTAACGTGCCCCTCTCCTCCCTTATAAAAGGGCACCTCCTCCCCCTCCTCCTCACACCAAATTGAGCACTCAAGCTCGGCCAACCCCTTCCATTTTCTCCTCTCCACTTCCCTAGAATAATCCTAGAGGTCCTGGTCTTCTTCAAAGACCAATCTTAGTTCCCTAAGTGGAGGATTCAAAGAGGCGTTCCAAAGAAGAGGTAATATCCATTACCGATCTTTTCAATTTCTTTCTTCTTCAACTTCTTCTTCTTTAGTTGTTTCATGATAAAGTAATAACATCAGTATTACTTACATACTGATATGTTATTATAAATATGAAACAACCCTAATTCACCTTCTATCCATCCTACGGAAAAATGAAATCACCGCGCGTGCGTACGTACGGAATACCGTCTCCACGCCGTGGTGTAATCTATTTTCCACCACCACCTTACAAGGATGGGTATAATGGTGTAATGAGTAACTATTTATGATTATTATAAAGTAATATTGATACTGAAATAATATACATATACTCCAATAAAATTCCACGTTCATAGGAATGATATCATCACTCGTGCGTACGTACGGAATACCGTCTCCACGATGTGATGCGACTCGTTCTACATGATCATCATTACATAGTAATTATATAAATGAATTGAATGAATTAATATGGTATATACTACACTAATACCATTCTGTAAATGAATTATCTATAACCTAAAGATAAGAATAAGAATTTATTCGACAAAACACGCATAAGAACAAAAAGTTATAAAGACCCGAGTAACAAGTAACAATGAAATATTACTAACAAGAAGCTAATAATATGACCATATATGATATCATATCAATATGTATGATTCTATAATAAGTCAATAACATTATTTAAACCATTATACAGGAGCTTCGGACACATACAAAGCAAATCGGACCTAAGGTAAGGGAAAATATCACAATCTCGTTTTTATCCGAGATTGTTTTTACTTTGGCATTTACTGGGGTGTATTTTATTATCCACATCCATGTTTCCTAAATATGTAATATTATTTCCATCCACCTACAATTGTTTAAATCCAATTTTACCCTTCGATGAGTTTTTAGTAAAGGATATGAAAGGAATCTTTTTTCATTTTTCGTACGAGGTACTTTTTGACTTTCCCGACAAAAGTACGAAGAATGTTTTTTTTAACTTATACAGCATGAATGGATTTTTAAAACATTATGTCCAAGAAACATCCTTTACAAGTTTTCAAGTTTATTTTTAATCAACTTCTTTTATTTTAAAGGTGTATGACATGTTATGAAAGGAAAAAATGTTTTTGAAGAAGAAAGGATATTTTCCTCAAGAATGGAGTTCAAGTGTTTTATCAAAATTATTTTCCATCTAAGATAATAAAGGGTTCTGTTTTTATCCCTATTATTACATGGATTTGATTATGTTGTGATGGAAACATTTTTATGAATTCCTTTATCTTATATGAATTGTTTTATGATGTCATGTTGTTTAAGAATCCCATTTTCATTACATGGGTTATGTGATGATGAATGATTTATGATTATGTGGCACACATAAGAAAGGATTCATTATAAGATGGGTGGGACCTATATGTCCCTCCAATGCTTTGGGTAAAGATTTTATATCTCATGAGATAGACATGGCTGGAATGGAAGGTTATTTCGGTTCAGTGATACAGGACTGAAACGAGGAGTGAACTCGGTTCAGAAAGGGACTTTTTCCACTAAGATAGTCTTGGCAATGAGTCATGACTAACAAGAAATGATTTTCCATGATTATGTGTTCATGCCACAAAGTTTCAAGTTTTATGTTATGATTACGGAGATCTCATTTTCACTTCTATGATTTATTCCATTTTAAGATATTATGATCTCTTTTGCAGGTTTTGATTTTCAAAAAGATATGATATGATTTTTATTTCCTTTATTTGCCCTTGCTGAGCATTTGAGCTCACCCTTTTATGTTTTCTTTTCCCCAGGTCAGGAGGATGGATATTAAGTAGAATATGCTAAAAGGGACCCTAGATATGATGAAATAAATGGGAGACACTGTAGAAGATTTATGAACCAGTTGTTTATGTTTCCCAGTTTCTAAAGACACTATACATATACGGTCCTTTGTGGTTTTGTCATATGTTGTAATAAGTGTGCTTCAATTTTGAAGTATTAACAATGTATGTGAAGTGTGGGTCGTTATAAATGGTCTGCGCTAGTATGGTCCTGCGCGATCCCCGATGTCCTCCTGGAAACCAGAAAGCAGTTTTATATACGTAGGGTGAGCATACAAGTATACTCAGATGGGAAAAAACCAAAAACTCTCATGCACAAGTGGGGGAACGTACTAAAGTCCCATGAGAAGAGGACAACCAACACAATCAAGGAGTTCATCCATCCCACTCACCGGCCACACTCCCCAAATATCACAAGAAAATAATATATAGTAATATCACATCGATGTTTGGGTACCCCGCACCACTTTCCCACTGGTTATTGAAGACATCATACGCATCGAACCAATACCACCATTCTCACCGCAGTCCCACTGCCACACCACGCCCGCACACACCTGGGCCATAACCTCACACAGTCCCACTGCCAAACCCCGCCCGCAAACACCAGGGCCACAACCACCCATAAACACCTGAGCCACAGCTATCTCACATAACCACGCCTTCAAACACCTAGGCCAGAACAAACACCGCCACACCTGAAGACACCTGGTCTAGAAGATCCACTGCCACGCCCGAAGACACATGGGCCTCATCATGATGACACTTAGGAAACCACCTGCCCGCACACACCTGGGCCAACCACCACACTACCCTGCCTGAAGATTCTTGGGCTAATAATGGACTTCAGGCCATCACAGCTTGCCCGAAGATACTTGGTCTATCTGGGAAAGGGAGAAGAAAAAAGATAATAACCCGCCACCAATAGAAGTGTTGGGAAAAACACCCTCCCCCAAGACATGCGGGTGTTCAGCACTGAGTGCTCAACTTGGGTGGGGCGCGAATAAGAAACAAAAAAATACAAGTATATGTATAGGTAAAAATCACTCACCCAATCTAGGTTTTTCTTCAGCCAACCTAAAGATCATTATCCCCAAGTCAGAACTCACACCAAAACATAACCCATTTGGCCCATCCTTGTTTTAAAGTTTAGTAATAATGTTTAATTAAGTTTATACACATACTTGGGAAACTATAAGCACTAGATAAGGAAACAGTACAACCAACATCAATTTAAGAAGTCACACCCGGTTCTATTGAAAATTCACACCAACAATGGGATAAGGGGGATCCCTCGAAGTACTGGAACCAGAGAAATCCCCAAGATACAGCCCCATGTCCTCCAATATCAAGGATCTAATAGTTTCTCATCAACCGAGGATCCCTTATCAATTCATGATATAATCAAGGTATCCACCAGGCCTTAAATTCACCACCACTGGAAGAATAACAACAGTGGATCCCATCCCCACCCACATCACCCAGCAATCAGCCTGTGAAGGAAAAACAACCCAACCACCACCACCGACACAAAGCAGGCCCATGCTGGTATTATCAGATTTAAAATATTTAACACGCTCCATGATTTCAACTTCTTTGTGCTTTAACTGGGGTTATCACATAAAGTATTGATCCTGGTGCTTTCAATTTATTTAGTCGGATGTACGCAATTACCCAAATTCCTTTACACAACAAGAGTTCACAAACACAATACAATCCATTTAATCATCACCAGAGGTTAGGGTTTATTAGGGAACAGAGAAATACCACCAACGACCATGATTTTCAGTAGGCGTAAGCCCAGACAATTATAAAATCATTAATCATGGAAGATCATAAAACAAAGAAGCATCATCGATCACACCCTCCCCCTTCATTATTTAGAATCCGTTTATTATCTTCATTAAGTTTTGGTCCATCCAATTCTACAAAATCAAAAGCATTCCCACCCCGAAAGATACACATAAAGGAGAGACGAAGGTGAAACCCCTACCTGATTGATCAACGATCGAAGATTATCTTCACGCACCAGGAAAAGAAGATGCGCAGTTTTCAGGGGTGGGGACACGCCAAATCAAGGATGAATAGACGAATCGATGGGAGGGTGATCGAGAAAAAGAAACCTAGGAAGACACCCTTTAGTTTATAAGGGTCGGGGATAGTTAAGATAAGAATGTGAAACCGATTAAGGAGTGGGGTCGTGGGTTGACCACACATCCCCATAAGTCATTAAAGGGGTCCTCGCCCTTGGGGGTTGTTTAAACTGATGCACACATGAGGGTGCCTCGTTAAACATGTAATTAAAATCCATTTATGGGCGTTACTGGGCTTTAAAACAAGTTTAAAGGGGTCAAAATATGGTTTAAACCCCAATTTGCAAAAAAAAGGAGGTGCTACTGGAAAACCCATAAGAGCTACTGGTGGCTGACCGCAACCGGTAGCCGAGAGCTACTTGTAGGCTGTAGTGATCAGTAGCCGAGAGCTACCAGTGGCTGACTGTGACTGGTAACCAAGCTACTGGTAGGCTATAGCCACCGGTAGACCGAGCTACCAGTAGGCCGAGCTACCTATAGGCCGAGCTACTGGTAGGCCTACTACCAGTAGGCTTAGGCTATCGGTAGGCCTATTACCAGTAGGCTTATGCTACCGGTAGGCCTCCCGTTAGGGGGTCAACTTCACCGAGAAGCCTCGATAACTTTCCCAAACTACCCAGAACACCCAACATCAGATTTTTACAAAGTAATGGACCCCCAAAAACATGGGCCATTACATCAGATACGTCTCAAACTATTCTCGCCCTTGAGAATCAAAAAAATTAGAAGGAAAGATAGGGTCCGAACAACCACCTCGAAAGATACCTCTCAGGAGTGAACCCCATTGTTAACTAAAAAAACACATTCCTCTTAAGAACCAAGCAACATACCATGTCAAACTTCTCAGTCGTGTGGGTTGGGGAGTCTCTTCCCCCATGTCAAGATACTATCCACTTTGGGCGGCACTGATTCGCCCGCATGGGTTTAATCGCATCTACCTTAACGTGTCTTGATTAGGGGTCGGATCCTCCCCTCCCTATAGCTAGGACTTTTCACACACATTCATAGAGGAAAGAAAAACCACATATTTCATAGCCAACAAGGTAATATTCTCCAGTACAACAAGTATAAAATGAAAAACACAAAACTCAATAATACTCTGGGTACTAGGCACGCATCTGTGCTTCCCTCTCCCACGTACTCTCTTCAAGCCTATCATGTCTCCATAACACACAAACCAAGGTAATGGTTCGCCCACGAATCACCATCTCCTCAGGTTCCTCGATCATCACTGGTCTATCCACAAAGGTCACATCATCCTCGACGTCTAGCTCTCCCCAGCCGAGGACGTGCGAATCATCCTACAGATACTGACAGAGCAGGGACACATGGAAGACGTCATGTATCCTCAGTAGCATCAGTGGTAACGTTAGATGATAACCCACTTCGCCAACCCTCCGTAACACCTCGAAGGGTTGGATGAACTAGGGAGAAAGCTTACTCCCCTTACCAAACCTCCGCTGTCCACACTAAGGGGAGACCTTCAAAAACACGTGGTCTCCAACCTCAAACTCCAAGGTCCTTCTCCTTCTATCAGCGTACGACTTCTATCGGTCATGGTCCGCCTTCATCCTTTCTCGTATAAGCTGAACCTTATCCGTCGTGATCTGCACCACCTCCAGGCCAGGGATGCCCGCATCTCTAACTTCGGTCCAACACACAGGTGAGCGGCATGGTCTCCCGTACAAGGCTTCAAACTAGGCCATACAAATGGTAGAGTGATAGATATTATTATAGGGAAACTCTACCAGAGTAAAGTGTCTCACCCATGATCCTCCTGAGTCTATAACACATGCCCGCAACATATCCTCCATGGTCAGGATGGTGCACTTTGTCTATCTATCTGTCTGGGGATGGAAATCAGTGCTAAGACATAGCTGGGTGCCAAAAGCATGCTGAAATCCTCTCCAGATTCGTGAGGTAAACCATGCATCCCTATCTGAGACTATGGACCTCGGAACTCCATGAAACCACACCACCTCATCCATGTACCTTCGTGCCAAAGCATCCACTGCACTCGACTCCTTAATCACCAGAAAGTGCGTCGATTTTATCAACTGGTCCACTACTACCCAGATGGTGTCATATCCCCGTTGAACATTGGGTTGTCCCATGATGAAATTCATCGAGATGTCCTCCCACTTCCACTCGGGGACATCTAGAGGCTGCAGCAGGCCTCCTGGAAGTCGGTTTTCAGCCTTCACCTACTGACACACTAGGAACATGGCCACAAACTCCACCACTTCTCGCTTTACTGTGAGCCACCAAAACTGTCTCTTCAAACCCTTGTACATCTTTTAAACTCCTGGGTTCACTGTTAGAGGTGAGTTGTGGTACTCACTAAGAACCTAGCTGTGCATCGCCTCTAGAACAAACAACTTTCCTCGAAAAATCATCCGGTTATGACCATCCTCTATCCACCCATTCGGAGCATTCCCCTAGTCAACTCGGTCACGCATCACTTCGCACTCTGGGTCTCCCCACTGAGACTCCTCCACTTGATGAATCAGAGAGGACCGTACTGTCATCTAATACAAACAACCTCTACTGTTATCCGTCCTCGCATCCAGGTGCAAGGCAGCCAACTCCTCCATTGCCTTCCAGGGATCTGCAGATTCTCGGACCGTATCCTTCTGCTGCCGCAAGTTTATGTCCCGTTGGGAGAAGATATACATCAACGTTTTGTGATCTGTGAAGACCATAAATATTTCTCCAATGAGGTAATGAAACCATAACATATCGAAAAAATGACCACTGCAAGCTCCAGATCATGGGTGGCATAATTACGCTCATGAGGGCTTAGCTGGCTAAACCCATAAGAGATCACACCTTGTCGCTGCATCAAAAAACATCTGAGGTCTTGCCTTGAAGTGTCATAGAACACCTCATACACCACCCCTTCATCTGGTAGTCTCAGCTCTGGGGCACTAACCAACTTCTCCTTTAGATAGCTGAAGGCTATCTCACACTGCTCACTCAACTTGAAAACCTGGTCCTTGGTGGTCAAGGCTATCAATGGGGCTGCAACTCGGGAGAAGTTGGGTACGAACCTCCTATAGTAACTCGCCAGCCCGAGGAAGATGCAAACCTCTTCCACCTTCTTCGGTGATGCCCAAGAAAAAACTATCTTAACCTTTTATGGGTCCACCGCTACCCCCTGATCGGACACTATTTTCCCAAGGAAGTGCACTTCTCGCATCCAGAACATGCATTTCGACAACTTCCCATATAGGTGGTGCTGTCGGAGGACCTCCAAAACTATTCTCATGTGTTCTGCGTGTTCCTCCACTGATCTTGAAGAGATCGGGATGTCGTCGATTAACACAACTACGAACCGATCTAGGTAATCCCAGAAGACGGAGATCATAAGCCCCATGAACACAGTCGGGGCGTTCGTAACGCCGAATGGCATGTCCACAAACTCAAAGTGCCCATATCTGAACCTGAAGGCCGTCTTTGAGATGTCTCCCTCCTTCACCCTCAACTGGTGATATCCAAACTGTAGTTCAATCTTCAAGAACCTTCATTCCCCCTTTCAGTTGGTAAAAGAGATCGTCTATCCTCAGAAGAGGGTAGAGATTCTTTATTGTTACCAGATTCAGCCATCTGTAGTCTATGCACAACATGAGACCACCATCTGCCTTTTTTGCAAACAAGACAAGAGCACCCCACGGTGACACACATGGTCGAACATAACCCATCTTCATCAGGTCTTCGATCTGAATCTGCAACACCCGTAGCTCTGAAGGTGCCATCCGATAAGGAGCCATCGAAATCGGACGAGCATCGGGCTGAAAGTCTATCCCTTAGTCGATATCACATCGAGGGGGTAGAGTAGTTACCTCCTTAGGAAAGATGTCCATAAAATCTTTGATGATTCCTGGCACCGATACCATCTCAGAATCTACTGGCTCTACTGACAGCTCGGCTAACATGGAGAGGAGGGGTTCCTCTCACCTAATGCCCTTCTGACTGCTCCACTCACTAGTGAATGTAACATGCCGACCTCCCAATTCTGAGAACAAAACCATTACTCGGAATTAGTCGATGACATCACCCACAGAGAATAGCTAGTCGATGCCTAGAATGTCATCGTATGACTGTATCTGTAGTAGTAGTAGTAGTAGATCCCTGACGGACTGATGTGGCCCTATCATCAGTCTCCATCCTCGTCAAACATATAACAAGTCAGTCTGACCTCCGACTGGTGTGCTCAGCACCAGGGGCACTGGAAGTATCTCTTCATCTATACCTAATGCTCGGGCTAGACTGGGTGCAATGAAGGAGTGAAAAGCTCCGGTATCGAACAAGGCATAAGCAAGGGTGCTAAACAAACAGATCGTACCTCAAACAACCTCCGGTCCTGCTGGGACTGTTGCCTCCATGGCGCAAAACTTCCCACGCCCATCTCCTCTTCCTCTCGACTATCGGCCACCTCCCCAACCACGCCCTGGTCGAGGTCCCTGAGGAGTTCTCTGAGGTCGGCCTCCTCTAGCAACGTCTACCATCAGAGGAGTGGGAGCTCGCTGCCCCTGCTGCTACTGCTGGAAGGGCCTAGCTGGAAGCTACTGCTGGGGTAGGTGTTGGGCCTGTCTGACATTGTCGTACTACACTCAGTCCGGGAATTGATTCTGGATATGTCCATGGATCCCACAGTCGAAGCACCTCGGTCCTGTGCCCAAATGGAAAGGGCAAGGACTGGGGGACTGGAACTAGAACTACTAGGGCCTACTCCCTGCTGGTTGGAAATGAGAGGGTCCTGATGTTGGTGGTATGGTGCTGACAGCCTTCCCCTTTGATGATCCTAGCTGGATCCCCTCTCGTGATACACCTCCTAGAGCTTGCATCCTCTCCACCACTTCGACATTCTTCTGGACCTCTAAGTACGTCAGCAAGGTGAAGGGGGTAACAATGTACTAGAGGGAGGGTCGAAGTGCCTCCTCTAAACATCTTGACAGAGACTCCTAATCTGGAAAAAGGTCCAGAGAAAAATGTAGGAGGTCCTTGAACTTGATTCCCAGCTCCATTACTGACATAATCCCCTGCTGGAGGGAGAGTATCTCCTGCCACTTCTCTTCCTTCATCGTAGAAGGGAGGAATTCCACCCAGAACTCCTTCTCGAAATCTACCCATGCCACCTCAGCCTCTCTGATCTCCCCCAGGTAAAGCACCCACCACTGACGCGCTGCTTCCCGCATCAGGTTGATGGCCAGAGGAACCCAGTACTAGGTCGGGGCCCGAATCAGGCTGAAATCTATCACCAGCTCTTCTATCCTACTCTCCGTCTTCATGTCAGAGGTGCTGACCTTGTACATCTCGAGGGTCTGTCGCTGGAAGGCTCGAAGCTTCCTCTACCACTGGTCATCCTCCTCCTCTCGATCAGCTCTCTACCGATCGGCCAAGGTAGCCTCTTTGTCCTTGATCACTCGTACAACTCGTGGTCATCTCCCAGGTTTTATAGCTACAAGGTAAACAAGGAATGCCTAATCCCAAGTAGTGCAGGATATTGTTCTTAAAATTTCATAAACTTATTGTTTATTTCAATTCCCAAAACACCCATGAAACATGAGAACACAAGTCATTATGATTCATGTAACATTCCTAGGGTTTCTACCCTATAATCAGTGTGGCCTCACTTGGTCGTTCGGAAGGTCCAGAGTCCTTGCATCAGATCACGGGGGGCCCAAAAATCTCGTGTCCTAGCCGATCTTCCCTGGCCTAATTCACGCACCACGGTCACCCAACACTGTTCCCCTACCATCCCATGTAATTTTTACTGTGCCTAACTCTAGACTCCATCCAATCTCTCAAATCTGTCTCTGATACCATTCTGTTACGACCCGCCTTCACCAAAAGGAGGGAAGGGTTAGCAGACTGTCAGGCCCTTCCTTCTTTAAGTTGAAGGATAGATAATGACCCCCAAAACCAACCTTCAATATGCAACACCCCGAGATTTTATAAGATATATTATTTTTAATTTCATTCATATCTTCTGTTGTACACTACACCAAGATTAGTTTGTACTATACACAACACTGTATTAGCTTGCATTATATGCAAAACTATTATTGGATCGTGTTGCACACAATTTCAAGTTCGCAACATCAAGTGTGTGTATATATATATGTATATATATATATATATTCAATGTATAAATGAAATATGGTTGGATTCTGTTATATGCAACAAAAAAGGAGTCTTTCACTACATGCAACCCTGACATGGCTTGCATTACACGCAATCACGACCTTCTTTGATAGCGTGTGTAGTACCCAATACCAAGTTTCACAAAATGAGATATTATTATAATATTATTATGAAGTAGCCATTATGAATAGTAATAACCACTTTTTGAAATTATATATTTCAAAATGGACTTCATTTTTGGATTCGGAATATCGAAATTAGCCTAGGGTGAATTTTTGGTATATTTCAGAAAGCATTCAATTTTTGATGAATAGTGAAAACACTGGGTTACTATTTAAAAAACCGACGTTTTATTTAAATAATTATTTATTTGATTTAAATTTAGATTTGGTCAAAATTGATACATAATACTTATATAAGTTTAATGTAATTCATTGGAGTCATCTTATAATTATTTTACATATATTAAAATTTTATTGAACTTTTGACCGTCTTTTACCCACCTCCTAGGAGAATTTACAAATTTACATAAAATTTAATTTTACCACTTCTATGAGTGGAATTTCAAAAATCCAAGAGACACAGTTGATGATATTAAGTAAAATTTTGTTCAATGGGACTAAAATAATTTTTGGTGAATAGTAATGTTTTACTTTTATTTACCATGGTTAAAAGTAAATACGGTAATTAAGGGTAAAATGATATTATTATTACCATAAAACATGTCCTAATACTATTGGATAAGTTTAATTCGACCAAAAACAACCTTAGGAATAAAATATGATCATTTAGGACCACTTGGATTAGATTAGGACATTTATTATTATTTTATTTAAAGAATCGATAAAATAGTTAAAATCCAAGTTTAATAACTACACATTTTTTAATATGGGGTAATTCATATCCTAAATTTGACTATAAATATTCATTAGAAATATAAACCGATTTCCTAAATAATGGTATTTTATTTATAAATTTTAAACTTTAAAGAATTTTTTTATTTATCACACAATGATGATGCAGTAATTACCTTATTAAGGAAATATTAACATAATTGATATTATAAATACCCAAATAAATGTAATTTGAGAATTTTTATGAATTAAACTAGTTTTATAGGTTAATATGACATGTAAGTATTGATTTCATTAACTTTGGACGAACTAATCATGTTGTTATGATTTTCACAAAAATCAATTACCAAATAGTGTCAAATTTGACATAAAATAGTTTTTAAAAGAAATATTATATTATTAATTGTTATTATATTATTAAAAATCTATGGTTAAGAAAAATGACTTATATAAGGTTATATGTTATTAATAATGAACAACTTGGGGTTCTTTTGGCTTGTTATGGTATGTTTATTAACCTTATAGTTTAAGAAAACAAAAAGACCCGGTAAAAGTAAAATTATTTATCTTAAAGTTAAATCTTAGTGATAAGGTTAAAATAGTAACCTAAACTTGTCCAAATTCTATTGGATGAGAGGATTGAAACCCATCCCCACCTTAGCTTCTAAATTAATCAATTTGGAGCTATTAAAAACTGAATATGACTTTATAATAAAATAATATTTTTAGTTTTTCCAAAGGTGACCCTCTCCTCCCTTATAAAAGGTCACCTCCTCACTCTCCTACTCACACCACTTTGAGCCTTCAAGCTAGGAAAAACCCTGAAATATTATCTTATCCACTTCCTTAGAAACATCCTATAGGTCGTGGCATTCTTCAATGACCAACCATATTGCCCTAAGAAGAGGTTAAGAATAGGCCTGTCACAGAAGAGGTAATATCCATTACCGATCCTTTCCAATTTCTTTCTTCTTAAACTTATTCTTATTTAGTTATTTCATTATAAAGTAATAACATCAGTATTACTTATATACTGATATGTTATTATAAATATTAATCAACTCCATTTCACCTTATATCCATCCTACAGAAAACAAAATCACCGCACGTGCGTACGTACGGAGTACCATCTCCACGTCGTGGTGTAATCTGTTTTTCCACCACCACCTTACATGGATGGGTATAATGGTGTAAAGAATAACTATATATGGATATTATAACATCATACTGATTATGAGATATTATATCATCCACTCCAATTCAATTCAAAAATTATGGGAATGATAACATCGCTCGTGCGTATGTATGGATTACCGTCTCCACGACATGATGAGATTTAATCTCCATGTTAATCATTAAAGAATGATTATAAAGTATATATAATGAATAATAATTGTATATATAACATAATAATTCTACTGGATATATATATTTTTTATTTCCTTAATTCTATTCAAGTCAATAAGGAAAGGAAAACAGTGTTCATGCGTACGTATGACATACCGTCTCCATGAACGGTGTATTTCATTTCATTTATCTATCTATTATATATATATATACTGAATATATATGATATATAAATCATTATTTACATTCTAGAAGTAATTAAATCATTATATTAGTAATAATAATATCAATAACAACAATTCCAAACAAGTTCGATAAATAAAACGATTTTACCCAAAACACTACATTAACATGGAATTTACAAAAGAACGGGTAATATAAAGTCAAAAGTGAACCATATATGATATCATAATAATGAATATGATTCTGTAATAAGTCAATGACATTATTTATGTCATTATACAGGAGGTTCAGATACATACGAATCATATCAGATATAAGGTAAGGAAAAATCTCGCAATATCAATTTTTATCCGAGATTGTTTATACTTCAGAATTTACTGGGGAATATTTATCATCCACATACATGTTTCATTATTATGTAATATTATTTCTATCCTCCTACAAGTTTTTAAATCCAATTTTTCGCATTGTTATGTTTTTTGTAAATGATATGAAAGTAATATTTTGTCGTGTTTAGTACGAGGTACTTTTTTGACTTTTCCAGCCAAAGTATGAGAAGAATGTTTTTCTTTAACTTATACGGAATGAATGGATTCCTATGATTTCATAGAACATTATTTCCATGAAGCTTCCTTTACATGTTTTTATGTTTATTTTTAATCAAATTATATTTGTTTAAAATTTTATGACATGTTAAGAAAGTAAAATGTTTTTTTTGATGTTGAAAGGATATTTTCCTCAAGAATGGATTTCAAGCGTTTTATCAAAATTATATTCCATATAAGATAATATAGGGTTATGTTTATATCCCTATTATTAAATTGATATGATTATGTTATGATGGAATTATTTTTATGAAGTCCTTTTATCTTATATAGATTATGTTATGATGACACGATGTTTAAGAATCCCATTTTTATTATATGGGTTATGCTATGATGTATGATTAATGATTTTGTGGCAAACATAATAATGGTATCATTATGAGATGGGTGGGACCTATATCTCCCTACAATGCATTGGGTAAAGATTTATATCTAATGAGATAGACATGGCTGGAACAGTAAGTTAATCTGGTTCAGTATTACAGGACTGAAACGAGGAGTGAACTCGATTCAGAAAGGGACTTTGTCCACTAAGATGATCTTTGGAGCAATGCCTTGTATAATATTGAAATCATATCAAGTTCATAATGGTTTTACACAATTATATTTTTTCTTCCCATGATATTTTAACATGATTGATGTTCCATTATGATATATGCCTTACGTACTTCCAAGCTTTATGTCTTTGCTCAAGATTTTGATGTTTAGATTTTATGTTCAAGTTTTTGCATTCAAATGTTTATGGATTGTTTTATGTTCCCTATGTTTACCCTTACTGGCCATTTGATCTCACCCTTTATATGTTTTCTTTTCCCTAGAATATAAATAATGGTTTTAGGTAAGAAAAAAAAGGGGAAGATCTTTAGGGGAGATGTTGAAGATCTTTCACCACGATTACAAGATTATGTTCCCAGTTTCCAAAGACACTAAACTATTACGGTTGTTTGGTGTCTATTTTTGTTATGTATTAAGTATTCCGTAAAAGTAATGTAACATACATGTATTTCAATCTTTGGGTCTCTACAGTTGGTATCAGAGGAAAGGATTAGTTAACCATTGGAAACTAGGATGCGGAAACATTAGCGAGATCCTTAGAGATATTTCTAAGGTATGTATAGGGATTTCCCTAAGGTTAAGTATAAGTATAGTTTATAGTCCAAGAATTATGGTAATTATATTAGAATTAAACATAAAAGGTTAGATATTGAAGGTAATCCCCCTTTATTATGTTGTTTTCCTAGAATGATTTTTGCCTCTCACACTGTTCTTTTTGGGTTTTAGACAATGGATGGAACCCAAAGGAATTGATCAATGTAATGAACAATGCAATGATTGTCCTCCTGAGAAACCTAATGTTATGGGAGATGGAGTGATAATATTATTTCTATACTTACCCAAGATATTAATCATCATGGATTTCCAAATGATCAGAGAAGGGAACAATATTCTATTGGGTCCTCCATGAGGCAACATACACCGTATTTTAATGGGTCTTCTGATCCAATGGTTGCTGAAAAATGGATCAGTACCATTGAAAATATATTTTCCATAATTCGCTTTTCAGAACATGAAAAATTTATCTGAGCTGTTTACCATTTAGAAGGTGAAGCAGACCAGTGATGGACTCTAATTAAGAATACAAGGCCCCAAGATGAAATTGTATCCATGGAATGGTATGAGTTCAAGAACTTGTTTTTCAATAAGTACATCCCTCATATTCTTAGAAAAAAGATATAAAAGGAGTTTCTTGAGCTTAAGCAGAAGGATGATGAATCTGGTCGTATATACAAAGTGAATTTTACAAGTCTTTCAAGGTTTGCATCTGGCTTTATCATCCAACCTAAAAGTAATGTTGATCGATTTTTCAATGGCTTAAAACCAAGTCTTCAAAGGGAATTAGCTATAAGTGACTTCAGTAGCTATGAAGAAATTATGCGTTGTGCTATCAATGTAGAACTGGAAGTTGGTGTAACATATCCATCTCAAGGTTATGACATAAAACAAATGATGGAGTTCAAGAAGAAATCTCATAATAATGGTGAAAAGAATATGAATGTTTCTTTCTGCTCAAAGTGTAGAAAGATACATGGTGGAGATTGTCTTAAAGGGACTGGAAAATGTTTTAAGTGTGGAAAAGAAGGTCATTGAGCATCTGAGTGTCGAAGTAATGGAAAAAGGGTTGCTAATGATGTGAATAAAGAAAAGACTGTAGAGAACGCACCACCAACACTTCAATGCTTCAAGTACAAGGAAATGGTGAATTATACTAATCAATTCCATAATCCAAGGGTTAATGATGATCAACGTGAGAAAACTCTTAAGACAAAGGATAATGGGAAGTCACATGCGATCACTATTGGTGATGTTGAGTATGATAATGATGTTGTGTAATGATTAAGTGTTTATGTAATGGGTTTTCAAAATAGTATCATGGAATCTCATTTATAGTACCGTGGAATTTTGAAATATCTGTGTATTGGTCCATTGTTGTTTTCTATAAGAATATTGTACCGGTAACCATGAAAATTGACTCAAATATTTTGGAAATTAGATGATATGCGCATAATAATGGGATAAGGAGAAAATGAATTGTTTGATAGTATTCATGAGCTCATGGTTGATATATGGACAAAGTGATATCATGGTTTGAGAACATAGAATTTAGATGATTTTGGTATGTGGAAAGTGTTAACTTTTATCTGCATTCATGTTTTCACTACGGTTCAATGGGTATTCATTTTTAAAGAGAATACATGATTAAGGTCTTTAGATGTTTGGAATGTGACCAACAAGACATATCTTATGATATATGGGGATCAACGATGGTATTAAAATTCTTGTTATATGAACTCTCTGGTAATCATTTTCAATATAATATGAGATTGGACAACAGTATTTTGGATAAGCCTAAAGATTGGAATGGATTGTGTTGGACATTAGTTAGTGTTGTTTAAGGCTAGAACTTTTCAGATATTATTGATAGAGAGTTATAATAATGTAGTTTTAGAAAAATGACAGCCTGTAGGATGGGTGAAAACCCGTCGCGTCGGACAAGGCTGTGGGAATCGAACCCACAATCGAAGTGCAACAAGCCTTTATCGCATACCACTGGCCTACAGGAAGTCCCAGGTTAGTGAAAATGAGTTTTATTTTATTAAGCGGTATAATAGATGAAGTATAAGTTCATTTTTGGAATAATATACGATTAAACTCACCATAGATGGAAATATTTAGATTTGATAACTTTTTCTACCCTTTTGTTTGAGACAGATTGAATGACCTATAATTTTATCTCTTTGTCTTCTCACACTTCATGAATAACAAATTCAACTTCATTTCTTTAAGAGATGAAGTGGAAATTGTTCAAGGCACGAACAATAGTGAGATTGTACAAAAAATCATGTAAGTATTTATTTTAATTCAATAACTTTAGGGAAATGATCTTGAAAATCAAAAATGTTGTCCTAGTGTCCTAATATCCAATGAATCAGATGGTACCATAGATTATCACAAATTTATGGATTTGTGATTATTATCTTTTTCAATACCCATGTTCTCTACCACTCTCCATCAGAACATGATGGTTAGATTTTTCTTCCATATCCATATTTTCACCTATGTTCTCCTATGTGGAAACCTAGTGATGAGTTACTTTGGGTAATCGTTACGTTTCATAATTTAGTTTTTAAAATTAATCTTTAGTATTCCTTTTTGCAATGTGGGTTTCTATGAATAATAAACGATTTATAACCCCAAAAAATTTCGAGGGCGAAATTCATTTTAAGGGGGGTAGAATGTAACACCCTGAGATTTTATAAGATATATTCTTTTTAATTTCTTTCATATCTTCTGTTGTACACTACACCAATATTAGCTTTTACTATACACAACACCATATTATTTTGTAGTATACGGAATACTATTCTTGGATCGTGTTGCACACATTTTCAAATTCGCAACATTGAGTGTATATATAAATATATGTAATGTATATATATATATCTATATATTCAATGTATAAATGAAATATGGTTGGATTCTGTTATATTCAACAACAAAGGGGTCTTACACTATACGCAACCCTGACTTGGCTTGCATTACACACAATCGTGACCTTCTTCAATAGTGTGTGTAGTACGCAATACCAAGTTTCACAACACGATATATTATTATAATATTATTATGAAGTAGCCATTATGAATAGTAATAACCACTTTTTGAAATTGTATCTTTCAAAATGGACATGATTTTTGGATTCAAAATATCAAAATTATCCAAGGGTGAGTTTTTGGTATTTTTCTGAAAACTTTCAATTTTTGATAAATAGTGAAAACACTAGATTACTATTTAAAAAACGAAGTTTTATTTAAATAATTATTTATTTTATTTAAATTTAATTTGGATCAAAATTGATACATAATAGTCATATAAGTTCAATTTAATTCATTGGATTCATTTTATAATTATTTTAGATATATAAAAATTTTATTGAACTTTTGACCGTCTTTTACCCACCTCCGAGGAGAATTTACAAATTTATATAAAACATAATTTTACCACTTCTGTGAGTAGAAATTCAAAAATCCAAGAGACACGGTTGATGATAGTATGTAAAATGCGTTTTAACGAGATGAAAATACTTTTTGGTGAATAGTAACTTTTTCCTTTTATTTACCACGGTTAAGAGTAAATAGGGTAATTAAGGGTAAAAATGATATTATTATTACCATAAAACACATACTAATTATATTGGATAAGTTTAATTCAAACAGAAAAAACCTTAGGAATAAAATATGACCATTTATGTCCACTTGGATTAGATTAGGACATTTATTATTATTTTATTTAAAGAATAGTTAAAATAGTTAAAATCAATGTTTAATAACAATAGATTTTTTAATATGGGGATATACATAAGATAAATTCGACTATAAATATTAATTAGAAAGATAAAAAGATTTCCTACATAATTGTATTTTATTTATAATATTTAGACATTAAATAATTGATTTTATTTATGACACAATGATGATGCAGTAATTACCTTATTAAGGAAATATTAAAATAATTGATATTATAAATACCCAAATAAAGGTAATTTGAGACTTTTTATAAATTAAACTAATTTTATAGGTTAATATGACATGTTAGTATTTATTTAATTAACTTTGGTCTAACTAATCATGTTGTTATGATTTTTAGAAAAATACATTACCAAATAGCGTCAAAATTGACATAAAATATTTTTTTTAAACAAATATTATATTATTAATTGTAATATTATTCCTAAAAAAGTAAGGTTCGGCCAAATGACTTAGATAAGGTTATATATGTTAATAAAAAACAACTTGGTGTTCTTTTGTCTTGTTATAGTATGTTTATTAACCTTATAGTGTAAGAAAACCAAAAGACACTGTAAAAGTAAAATTATTTAACTTAAAGTTAAATCTAAATGATAAGGTTAGAATATTAACCTAACATTGTCCAAAATCTATTGGATTAGAGTATTTCTACCCATCCCCACCTTATCTTAAAAATTAATCAATTTGGAGCTATTAAAAACCGAATATGACATTATAATAAAATAATATTTTTAGTTTTTTCAAAGGTGCCCCTCTCCTCCCTTATAAATGGGAACCTCCTCCCTCTCCTCCTCACAACACATAGATCCATCAAGCTTGGACAAACCCTGAAAAATTCTCTTCTAAACTTCCCTAGAAACATCCTAGAGGTCCTGGTGTTATTGAAAGACCAACCCAATTTCCCTAAGAGGAGGTTAAGAAGAGGCTTGTCAAAGAAGAGGTAATATCCATTACTGATCCTTTCCAATTTCTTTCTTCTTCAACTTATTCTTATTTAGTTATTTAATTATAAAGTAATAACATAATTATTACTTATATACTTATATTTTATTATAAATATGAAACATCCCCATTTCACCTTCTATCCATCCTACGGCAAACAAAATCACCGCGCATGCGTACGTACGAAATACCGTCTCCACGCCGTTTTGTAATCTATTTTTCCACCACCACCTTACAATGGATGGATATAATGGTGTAAAAAATAACTATACATGGATATTATAACATCATAATAATTATGAGATATTATATCATCCACTCTAATTCCATTAAAAAATTATGGTAATGATATCATCGCTCATGTGTACGTACGGATTACCGTCTCCACGACGCGATGAGATTCAATCTCCATGTTAACCATTAAAGAATGATTATAATGTATACATAATGAATAATAATGGTATATATAACATAATAATGCTAATGTATTTATTTATATGTTATTTCCTTAATTCTATTCATGTTAATAAGGAAAGGAAAACAACATTCATGCGTACGTACGACCTACCGTCTCCATGAATGGTGTATTTCATTTCATTTATCTATATATATATATATATACTAAATATATATGATATATAAATCATGATTTAAATTATATAAGTAGTTAAATCATGATATAAGTAATAATAATATCAAGAACAACAAGTCCAAACATGTACGATAAATAAAATGATTTTACCCAAAACGATGCTTTAACATGGAATTTACATAATAACAGGTAATATAAAGTCATAAGTGAACCATATATGATATCAGAACACTGAATATGATTTATTAATAAGTCAATGACATTATTTGAATCATTATATAGGAGGTTCAGATACATTCGAAGCATATCAGACTTAAGTTAAGGGAAAATATCGCAATCTAAATTTTTATCCAAGATTGTTTATACCTCAGAAGTTACAGGGAAATATTTATCATCCACATCCATGTTTCCTCATTATGTAATATTATTTCTATCCTACTACAATTTTTTAAATCAAATTTTACCCATTGTTAAGTTTTTAGTAAATGATATGAAAGGAGTCTTTTGACGTTTTTTGTATGAGGTACTTTTTTGACTTTTCCGGCCAATGTATGAGAAGAATGTTTTTCTTTAACTTATACGACATGAATGGTTTTTTATGATTTCATAGAACATTATTTCCATGAAGCTTATTTTACATGTTTTGAAGTTTATTTTTAATCAACTTCTTTTAGTTTAAAATTTTATGACATGTCAATAAAGTAAAATGTTTTTTTAAGTAGAAAGAATATTTTCCTCAAGAATGGAGTTCAAGCGTTTTATCAAAATTATTTTCCATTTAAAAAAATATAGGGCTTTGTTTCTATCCCTATTTTTACATTTATTTGATTATTTTATGATGGAATTATTTTTTTGAAGTCCTTTTATCTTATATGGATTATGTTATGATGACACGATGTTTAATAATCCCATTTTTATTACATGGGTTCTGTTGTGATGTATGATTTATAATTTTGTGGCACATATAAGAATGGTATCATTATGAGATGGGTGGTACCTATATCTCCCTCTAATTCATTGGGTAAATATTTATATCTCATGAGATAGACATGGCTAGAATGGTATGTTAATCCAGTTCAGTATTACAGGACTGAAACGAGGAGTGAACTCGATTCAGAAAGGGACTTTGTCCACTAAGATGGTCTTGGTAGCAATGCCTTGGATAATATGGAAATCATATCATGTTCGTAATGGTTTTACACAATTATATGTTTTCTTCCCATTATGTTTTATCATTATTGATGTTCCATTATGATATATTCCTTACGTACTTCCAAGCTTTATGTCTTTGCTCATGATTTTGATGTTTAGATTTTATGTTCATGTTTTTGCATTCAAATGATTATGGATTGTTTTATGTTCTCTTGGTTTATCCTTACTGGGCATTTGAGCTCACCCTTTATATGTTTTCTTTTCCCCAGGATATAAAGTATGGTTTTAGGAAAGAAAACAAATGGCGAAGATCTTTATAGGAGATGTTGAAGATCTTTCACCACGATTAGAAGAATATGTTTGGAGTTTCCAAAGACACTAAACTATTACGGTCCTTTGGTGTCTATTTTTGTTATGTATTAAGTATTCTTCAAAGTAATGTAACATCCATGTACATCAAGCTTTGGGTCTCTGCTCAATAGGTCCCGGAGTGACAACTAGCACCAAGGGTATAGAATCACACACTAAATGGAAGGAATTACCCATTTTCTTTTAATAGGATCAAGAGATAAGATAGTAAAGCCCACAACACCAAATCTGAAAGTACAAATATAGCTGAAAAATAAACCATTACTATATTCATGTTCAAAGGTAAAGGATACAAGTCTCAAAACCCCAAAGATAAAAAATACCAAGATAAGAAAAACCACAACAGCAACTTCCCCAAAGGTCTGTGCTAGTATGGTCCTGCGCGATCCCCGAAGTCCTCCTAGAAACCTAAAAGCAGTTTTATATACATAGGGTGAGCATACAAGTATAATCAGTAGGGAAAACCAAAGACTCTCGTGCACAAGTTGGGGAACGTACTAAAGTCCCATGAGAAGTAGACAACCAACACTATCAAGGAGTTCATCCTTCCCACTCACCGGCCACACTCACCAAATAACGCAACCAATTAATATATAGTAATATCACATCGATGTTTGAGTACCCCATGCCACTTTACAACTGGTTATGGAAGAAATCCTACACATCAAACCAATCCCGCCATTCTCACTACTGCCAAACTGCCACACCCCGCCCAGACACACTTGGTCCATAACCTCACGCAGTCCCACAACCAAACCCCACCCGCAAACACCTAGGCCACAACCACTCGTAAACACCTGGGACACAACTGTCTAACGTAACCACGCCTGAAAACACCTAGGGCAGAACAACCACCGCTACGCCTGAGGACACATGGTCTAGAAGACCAACTACCACACTCGAAGACACCTGGGCCTCATCCTGAAGACACTTGGGAAACCACATGCCCGCACACACCTAGGCCAACCACCAAAATACCTCGTCCGAAGATTCTTGGGATAATAATGGGCTTCAGGCCATCACAGCGTGCACGAAGATACTTGGGATATCCGGGAAAGGGAGCATAAAGGAGCTAACAACCATCCACCAATAGAAGTTTTGGGAAAACACCATCCCCCATGAGATGGGGGTGTTCGGCACTAAGTTCTCAACATGGGTGGGGCGCGAATAAGAAACACAAAACTACAAGTATATGTATAGGTAACAATCCTTCACCCAATATAGGTTTTTCTTCAGCCAACCTAAAGATCACTATCCCCAAGTCACAACTCACACCAAACAAGAACCCATTTGGCCCATCCTTGTTTTCAAGTTCAGTAATAATTTTTAAATAACTTCCTACACCTACTTGGGCAACTAGAAGCACTAGCTAAGGAAGGAGAACACCCAACAGAAATTTAAGCATTCACTCCCGGTTCTATTGAAATGTCACAACAACAAAGGAATAAGGGAGATCCCTCGAAGTACTGGAACCAAAGAATACCCCAAGATACAGCCCCATGTCCTCCAATATCCACGAGCCAATGGTTTCTCATCAACAGAGGATCCCTTCCCAATTCATGATATAATCAAGGTATCCACTCTTCCTTAAATTTCCAACCACTGGAAGCATAAGAACAGGGGATCCCATCCCCACCCACATCACCCAAAAATTGGCCCCTGAAGGAAAAACAACCCAACCACCACCACCGACACAAAGATGTCTCATGCCGGTATTTTCAGATTTAAAAGATTTAACAGAATCCATGATTTCAACTTCGCTGTGCTTTAACCGGGGTTATCACAGGAAGGATTGATCCTGGTGCTTTAAATTTATTTAGCTAGATGTACATAATTAACCAAATTCCTTTACACAGAAAGGGTTCACAAACACAATACAATCCATTTAAACATCACCAGAGGTATGTGTCCGTTAGTGCACAGAGAAAGACCACCAACGACCATGATTTTCAGTAGGCATAAGCCCTCACAATTCATAAATTATTAATCATGGAAGATCATAAAACAAAGAAGAATCATCGATCACACACATCCCCCTTAATTATTTAGAATCCATTTATTATCTTTATTAAGGTTTGGTCCATCCAATTATACAGAATCAAATGCATGCCAACCCTGCAAGATACACATAAAGGAGAGACGAAGGTGGAACCCCTACCTGATTGATCTACAATCGAAGTTTATCTTCACGCGTCAAGAACAGATGATGCGTGATTTGTAAGGGTGAGGCCTCGGCAACTCAAGGACGAGTAGACAAATCGATGGGAGGGTGATCAAGAAAACGAATCCCAGGGAGACCCCCTTTAGTTTATAAGGGTCAGGGAAGGTTAAGATATGAATGTGAAACCACGTAAGGAGCGGGGTTTTGGGTTGACCACGTGGCCCCACACCTCATTAAAGGGTTCCTCGCCCTTGGGGGTGGTTTAAACTGACGCACACACAAGGTTTCCTCATTAAAAATTTAATTAAACGCCATTTATGGGCGTTACTGGGCTTTAAAACAAGATTAAAACGGTCAAAATAGGGTTTAAAACACAATTTGTGCAAAATGGAGGCGCTAATGGAAACCCCGTAAGAGCTACCGGTGGCTGATAGCAACCGGTAGTCGAGAGCTACCGGTGGATGACAGCGACCGGTAGCCGAGAGCTACGGGTGGATGACAGGAACCGGTACCCAAGAGCTACTGGTAGGTTGCAGCCATCGGTACACCAAGCTACCAGTAGGCCGATCTACTGGTAGGCTGAGCTACCGATTGGCCTGCTACCGGTAGGCTAAGGCTACCGGTAGGCCTACCGTTAGGGGGTCAACTTCACCGAGAAGCATCTATAACTTTCCCAGACTACCTAGAACTTCCAACATCAGATTTTTACAAAGTAATGGACCCCCAAAAACCCGGTCCATTACAATAATGATTAAAACAATATCCAAAACCTGTCCAATTCGTATTGGATGACTTTTTTTCGAACAACAGTCATCCTGTATTTGACATTAATATGTTTTTTACCTTTATAAATAGAATATCATTATATAATAACATAATATATTCAAAATTTCTTAAAGAGCCCCTCCAATACCATATAAAAAGCCCACACCACTCACCCATAACTCACACCTCTCTAGCCACTTGCCCCATCCATACTATTCCCAAATAATCATTCCAAATACCTTTGTTCCACCTAAAACCCTTACCATATAAAAAATGCATTGTAATAAATATTTTTTGTTCAAACCAAAGGGAGTTACCTGATTTAAAAGAGATTAAAGAATGATCTGGTCAAGTTGGACACGAGGTAAGGGGTTTCTTGTCTTACCTTTAATTCCATTATATTTCCATATTTTTCCACTTAATTTTTTAATGTGGTTTATTTTTTACATCCATTTGATATATATTATCCTAATTATATTTATATTCCTGGTATTTTGTGATTCATTTGGTGGTTATTTACTTTTGGTCTTATGATTATATTGATTAAAATGTGGTAAGGGGGTTTCATGTCACTTTTTATTCCCAAGAGATTCATACTATATTTTCCACTACTTCCTTTTATGTGGTGTATTTTCATACAATGATTGTAATCTTTTTATAATATAAATTAATTTATGGGCACTGACATATTCATTTTGCACTCCTTCTTTCATGTGGTTTATGTTTCACAAGCTACCAAATGGGCAGGGGAACCTTTCACTGTACTATTTTATTTAAAAACATCATCCATGTATTTTAAATTTACATTTTATTAAGTTGGGATATGTTCATATATATATTTATTTCTTAAAATTTTATTTATATGTGATGAGAGATCCTTTCATCTCTCATAAACTCGTTTTATGAATTTTATTGTGACATTGTTAGGATATTGAAATTATTGTAAGAGAACTTCTTAACCCAATTTCAATTCTCTAGGTTGAACTTCTACTTCTCGATAATGTCATTATATGAATATGTTTAAATGACCACGGATTTTTTTACACATAATATCCACTTATATTGGGTGTATATTTATTTTTCACCGATAATTATGTCATTGATTTTTCCATAATATATGTATATGATCTTTGCAAGGGAATTTTTCTCAATTTACATTCCCTGGACACTTATTTGTTGTTATATAACAATTCACTTTTATGGTTTATATACCTTTCTTTGACATATAATATCATAAATATTCTTATTATCTTGATATTATAAGATTTGATTAACGTTATTCTTCAATTATGTTTATTCTTGCATCTCTCATTTGGTTAAAAACTCTTTAATTAATATAATATGTTAAATGTTTTAAAAAAATTTTATAAACCATTATCATTAATTTCCATGTTTAAAAAATGTCTTTAAGGATTTATTTATATGGACATGAATGTTTTAAAAATAACATTTCTTTTAAATGCTTCAAATTTATATAGTACACATTGATTCAATAATCTCTTTATTAAATTGATTAAATGGGTTTAAAAATGGTTTGATAATGCATTGATTATGTCAATATCATGGTATGATATGTTGTGATTGCAATGTAGAAATTTAATCTTTTATTTATTCTTGTTTTATGTTTTATAAATATGTTATGATTTTTGGGAATTTATTACATATATGGGTGGTTCCATGATTAACCAAGGGAGGGTGTGCCCGAGATACCTCCCTAATGCATTGTGTAACAAGACAGAGGTAAACCTTAAAGTTTCTCCTAATATATATAATGAATATACTCTTATGGGTATTCCAAAAGAATCTCTCTATGTCTCTGTGTATTCTATAATTTATTTATGTTCGGAATTCCATAAGTTACCTTTATGATTTATGTTTTCATTGTGTTATTCACAAATCATATTATTTCAGGAGGTAGGTTATGATTAAATTTTTTGGATTCCTTGATTTTTATTTTTTGATATGTTAATGCTTCATTTCATTATTTTATAACCCTTAATGAGCATTTTATGCTCGTCCTATGTTTTTAAATGTTTATCACATGACATAATGATTAATAGAGTCAATGATGGGATCATGGAAAAGTAATGATGTAAAAAACATGGAACTAGACATAACGCTATTTTTTCAAGAGTTATTATTTTATTATAAAATTGAAAACTAACTAGAAGTGTCTAATTTATAATTATTCTAATGTATTTTAATAGTTATGTCCTAATTCTCCAAACTCTAAACCTAAATAGATCATCATTCTGAATTATTAATTTTATTCAATATTATAATATGTTTTATGTCCAGATACTTATTATTATAAATATTAAAAGAAATATAATTTGACATAATTAATGCGATTCCAGAATTTTATGGTTGAAAATGTGATGTTTTTGTGTGTAAAATTAATTGGTTCCAAGAAATTTGATGGATTTATTTTCTTAAAGTCAATATTATGAATATTGTCAAAATGGGCAATTATGATATTGTATGAAAATAATATTTTATAAAATTAGATAAAAATCATAAAATATTAAATAATAAAAAACAATTGATATATGATATATTGTGTATTATATTTTCTATTTATTTCACAATTTTCTCTTTATATGTAATAATTACATCCTCTTAATATTAAAAACATTGTTCCCAAAATTTAAATTTAAATGGATAATCTATGGTCTAATTAAAATGATAAGGCTTTAAATAGAAACAAATCTTGTATAAAATATATTTTTTGATTATATTGTAACCTAATTATATAAGGGATTCTAACAAATGGTATTTTTCATGTATTTTTATTGAGATTTATTTAATTATTAATTAATCCTTAATGAAATTCCAAAAAGTGACCCTCTCCCCTCTTTTAAAAGGGAATCTCATCTTATATTCTCTTTACACTTATAGAGATATTTGTTTTTCCCAAAATCTATATAAATATAATCCATAGACACCTCCCATCATCTTATAATCCTTACATTGTTCAGAAACCCATCCAATGGAGTCCTTTTGTTCAAATAACAAATATATACCGAAATAAATATGTAACATTCATCAACAAACATTTTTTTCCTTAATCCCATTCAATTAATTTTAATTATTATTTATATAAAAACCTTAGTAAACATAATATAATACGATTTTTATATTATTATTTTTACCTAAACTCACTTAAACATCAATCTAATGGGTAAAGAACTTACAATTCTTTTGGACGATAAACTACCCCCTCATGAAACGATGTTGTTCATTTTTCCTTTACCACCTATACAGGGTGTCATTTGTGATGTAAAATATATTTTTATATGATATACATGATATTTTTAATGTATTTATTCTTATAGAATTATTTTAGATCACATAACTTCATTATTTCATAATTTTGTAAATACGATAACTTCGTTGGAGGATTAGTGGCTACCACATCCTCAAATCGATGTCATTCACTTAAATTATACATGAAATGTACGAAGTATGAATTTTTTAACAATTTATTATATATATGAAATAATAATGATACCAAAATTAGTAGACAAACACACACACACACAAATGTTTCATTTAATTTCTTTATTTCAAAAATGACAATTAAATTGAAATAACATTCATGCAAATGCTTGACTTACCATCTCTCTAAATGGAGATTCCATTTCATAATTTTATTTTCTATATATTATTATAAATATGTATAAACTTAATAAATAAAAAATTCATATCATTGTTTATATTCTTTAAATATATAAACCATGTTTAATGAAAGAGGATCTAGAATAACATGTCAAAATAAGATGATAATACCTAAAATTCAACACTAACATGGAATTGTAAATAAATGGGTAATAAAAGTTCATAAGTAAATCATATATTGGTTTATTTAATTTAATATGTTTATTTAATAAAATTATAGTAATATTAAATTTATTATATTTATTATATTGGGTGATTGAGTGAATACAAAGAGTATCAATGCATAATGTATGATATTTCCATGTCACTTTTTTTGGTTTCTGTGAGATATAATCCATTTTCACCTCTTATTTTATTTTTTGTGGTGTATATACTTCCCATGAATTTATTATCTAATAATTATCCCTAACATAATTATAATTTTATATCAATTTGATTATGTCACCTTCACGGGGTTTACCGTTCCAAAATTACCAAATTAGTAAGGTAATTTTGTCTAAAATTTTGGTCTTTCAGACACATGTTATGTAACGCCTCGATTATAGAAGCCACCCAGTGACGCCCTATACCTGGTTTTTCACATTTCCTCATGCTCCTTTCCCCAAATTCTAGAGGCTACCTTCTAGTAGAGAGGTACTTGTGTTTAATAGTGGGTAAACTATGCCCTCATTGGCAGAGTACATAGCTGAAGTAAATAAATACATACAAGAGCAGAAGCAGTAATAATGGCATACAACTATAATAGCAGAAAACTGAATGTATAAACTGGAGAAAATATATAAAATGATTCATGATACATATTTCTAGGAAAACTACCAAACAAATCACAATTCTGAAATACAATAGTACTAAACCATGTACTAAATAAAAGATATACAACTCCTCAACATCGTAAGAATATGCTTGGTCCCATGCTCACTAGCTCCACAGCCAGTTGAGTACCTGAAGTAGAAGGGTTCTTGACCTTATCTAAACCTGAAACAATATAATCTTTTTGAGTCTTAAATCATGACCCAAACAGGGTGTGATACTAAATCCCAGTAGGCATCCACCTGAAGATCTTTGCCTAACAGTCAGTGAATATATGGCAGGAAAAAGTACAGAAAAATAGTAAACAGGAAGGTGATTAGCTGTAAATAGTTTCACATGTCAAATAATCAGTCAAGCACAATAACCCTCTAGGAAGTTCACAAAACTTATCCTCTCTAGTTCAGAATATGAAAACTTTATGAGGAAGAAATCACAGTCAATTCCCCTTATAGTATAAGATAGTCTAGAACACTATGAGGAAGCTCACGCAGTCAATTCCCCTTATAGTCCCATGGTCAAGGACTCTTTGAGGAAGCTCAACTAGTCAATTCCTCTTATATCTCAGGTCATTCATAGAATCTCTAAGGAAGCACTCACCGTCAATTCCCCTTATATTCTAGACAATTCGGGAATAAAATCAAAGACTCTCTGAGGAAGCTCATGCAGTCAATCCCCTTATATTCTAAAGCAATCAAGGACTCTCAGAAGAAGATCACTCGGTCAATTGATCTTATAGACCCAATTGGTTCTAGGCTCTCTATGGATGCTCACTCAATCAATCCCCCTTATAGGCAAAAGTTCTCAAATACTCTCTTAGGATGCTCACCCAGTCAATTCCCCTTATTGTCTACTAAACCCGGTTCTTACGACCCTATATAGGTCAATGAGCATAGTAGTGTAGTATGGGAAAATTAAACCTATAGAACTACTTAGCTAAACAGTCTAATGTATATCATGCATGTAAAAACAGAAACTCTCCATCCTTCCACAATTGGCATGGAAAATAGGTAAAGAAGCCAAAGGCTAAACAGGACCAAATGGTCATAAACAAATATTTCTTGGGAAAAAACACATCTAAATCATATCAATCAACCCTATTCATATCCAAATTACCATTAAACAAACATACACGCATGGATGGAAAACAACAAGGGTAAAACCTTAAATACGCAGTACCATGTTCAAGGGTATTGGTGGAATTTTCATATAATACTCAAATAGTTTCAACAGAAAGGCACAAACCACCTACTGTGATGTTAGTAGATTTCTGTAAGTGAACCTTGAGACTTTAATCTATTTATAAGGTTATATATCTAAATAAACGTCTAAAATGTTCAACACATGATAACATGTAAAAGAAGATAAAACATGAAACGAGGTTCCAGCAGAAGAGAGAACTCACCAATGAGATTCCAATGCAACTAATAGAGTTCAATTCGGAGGGTGGATGGTGGCGCAGGGGCTCATCTATGATCTGTTGTTGTACAGACTCTTACAGACAAAAGATACCTAGAAGAGGTGTGTTCTATCTGTTAGATGTGACCTAGGTGTGTTTAATGAAAAAAACAAAATACATAGTGTGTACTTTTGGAATACATGGCATGTACTTGCTGTTTCCATAATCTGCATTAGGTGGCCTCCCAGTCACTCCCACATGGTCGTGTGTGTGGCTACTACATGGTCGGCACACGAAATCCTGTTGCAATGAAGTACACGATATGTACTCATAATGTACATGACATGTACATAGAAAATTTCCAGAATTTGATTTTTCCTCAAAAATGACCAGAAAAGGAAAAACACACCTGAAAAGAAGATCCGGATTCTTACAAACTTCACCGTTAAAGAAATTCATCACCGAATTTCCATAATAAGGCAGCATAGAAGAAGAAACCCTGAACAACTCCAGCCACTGGGCTTGTACATCGGACTCTATCTCCCATGTCTTGTCCTATACCCACCTGTGCTACCATAGCACTCGTACCAGTGGAAAAACCAGCCATAGAGAACCTTTTTAATGCGATCCACAATAGGGATAGGATGCTCCCAAAATGACTCATCCACTTCGACCTCAACTTCCTCAGGTTGAAATAAATGAGACGGGTTTGAGTAGTAACGTTGGAGCTGAGAAACGTGGAAGATGTCGTGCATGGGTGGGTACCTCTGAGGTAACTGTAGCCAATAGGAAACAGGCCCAACTCTCTCCAACACCACAAATGGCCCAACATACCTTGGCGAATGCTTACCCTATCTCTTGATCCTTCTGTGCACCATCCTCGGTGTGACACATAGAAAAACCTAATCCCCGACCTCGAACTCCAGTGGTTTTCAATGTTTATCAGCATAAGGATTCTACAACATCCCATCTTTTTAAAACATAACATTCCTTTCATTACACGGAACTGAGGATCTTTAAGGTTTAGTGTCTTGGAAACAAGGAACATAATACATGAAAACAACATAAAACACTCTTCTTAAACACATTAACGACTTCTCCTTAAGTTAATCCTAGGTTCATTACTGCATCTCATAACCTGGGGACATACATCAAAAGAAAGGGTGAGCAGAAGGCCCGGTAAGGGAAACAAGAGAAACATTTTACATGTGAACTTGAGATACTTCAATAAGGACATGAAAAGAACTTTAAGGCATGAGAAAGAAATCATGAGATACATCATAATAAAAATAACATTTTTCATAACTTGAAGATGTGGATACAATATTTAAAATAGAAAATTGTTTTGTTTCACCAAGGTCCATCCCCAAGGTGTCGTTAAACATTACCAAGGTTATTCACCAAGGCGTCGTTAAAAATGGTCATCTCTAGAGATTAAGTCTTTATCCAATGCATTAGAGCGCTATCTGGGTGCACCCTTGACATGTCTTTATTATCATGTGAGCCACACATATAATCATCAATCATATCATAAACAACCCATATAGCATAAAAGAAATGGGTTTCATTTCGTAATCATAACGTTTTAAAAACTGCTTTAAAGACATGATCTTTATGTCACTTTAAACCCACGGAAAGGGAAAGCGGGTTTCACGTATGTAAATCCCAGAATTTAAAATAAAACATTTTGAAATATATGTGAATACCACTGTAGAAATAAGATCTTTTAGTATTCACTTTATAACAAAACAATAATTTTGATAAAAGAGAGAGAGGCATTTTGAGATGAAAATTCTGCAACATAACGGCTATGTTTTGGGGTTTTAGAAAACATTGAAAAGAGAGGGGACATGGGTAAAAAATTCATAAATGACCCATAAAACAGTAGAGGGACAAAATAACAAGGATATATGAACATGGTAATGAAATTTGAAGGACATAACATTTGAAATTAAAAACATTGAAGGAAGACAAAAATTAGATTTCTCTTATGAAAATTCGGCAGCCTAACGACATCACTTAAACTTCAACAAAAATGAATTGAAAAGTTCAAATAGGGTCCCTCATCATATGAACATAATAGTTCAGTATGATAGATATAGAGATCATACCCCAACATTATTAAAAAGGAACTTGAAAGACTTGACATGGAAGTAGAACTTTGAAAAGAATGAGAAGGGTGAAAGAATCCCCTTAAAATTTCGGCAGCCTAACGGCGTCATTTAAACATTCATAAAACGAAATGATGAGAGGAAGAGGGGATCTCTCATCATATAAAAATGAAAAGGGAAGTAAGGGGAATATAAAATAATATCCTCTCACATAAGAACATGGAGCATAAAAGGAATGACATAAAAGAGATTACATGAAAAGAAAGAGAGAGGTCCGATCCCTTACCTTAAAACGTAACTCTTAAAACTCAAAGGTTTGGACCTTGAGGGCTTGGGGGCACCTTGGGAGGACTCCTAGAGAGGAAAGGAGACTGGAAAATCGTTGGGGGAGAGTTGGGAGTGACAAATAAAGGAGTAAAGGGTGGGAATTTATAGGGAAAGTGAGGGGACAAGGCATTAATGGCCAAGGGACACCTCACAAGTACTTTTCTCAAAACCATGTGCTCTCCCTTTGAATTTACCATGGAGTTAGGCCACATGGGGCCCCCAAAACAATAATTCATCACCCTTGGCCGGACAACCCTTAAAATATCTCATGAAATCATCATGACACAGTTATGATGTCATTAAACATACCGAAACCCTAAAACTGTATTTTTACTATTCACTGAAAATTCATCTTTCTCAGAAAAATCCCAAAATTTCACATTAACAAAATATCAATGATCTGATTTCAAAAATGAACTCCATTTTATAAAAATATTTTTCTAAATATTTTTTATTTTATTTTTAAATACATACACTTTTCACCGAAAATGCATTTTTTCATAAAAATCCCCAAAAATTACCATAACATAATATCGATGCTCTGAGTTCAAAAATAATGTCCATTATATAAAAATAATTTTCTAATTATTTTTAATTAAAAAACATTATTCACCTGAAAAAACTAATAATCGACAAATAATTTATGAAACCGTTATTTACCCATTTTATTGAATCACATTACTTAATCTAGGTGTCTAAATTATATTAAAACTTTCTTTGAGTGAAATTACAAATCCATTTGGTCACATTACTAATCCTAAGCGTAAAATCACTATTCATAATTTACTATTCATCAAAAATTATGTTGATCTTATTAGAGTCCAAATTCCTTACTGCACACTTTTGCAGAAGACCATTTTTTGAAAATCATTAAAAATGATTAATTATTTAGGGTTTACATAAATATTTTAAAATATCTCTTTTTCAAAAATCATCAATAAAATATATCCTAAAATTATCCGAACAATTGAAATTTCACAAACATCACTAAAGGAAGAAATCTCAATTCATTCATCCCAAAGGATTACACAAAGAAGCTAGGGTTTTGTCACATAGCCCCTTATAACACCGGAATATGACCTAAGTGTAAGGTGTGCTATGGTGAGAGAATCTGAGGGAGGCTCATATAACATTGCCCTAGTAGTAATCTCTACTAACTTGAACTTCTCCCGTAGGCATTTCCGTTCAAGCTTGACACGCTGGAGTTCGGCTTGGGCTTGGTCCAAAGCGAAACCCACTGATGCTACCTCCTTCCCAAGATCTGATAAGTGGGCTTCATAAGGTTCGACTCTACTGGATGAAGCCATCGACTCCCGTTTCTGCATTAACCATTAACATCTTATTAAATCATTAAGAGTAAGTTAATGTACTACTCAAAAAGATTGGGTCGTTACATTCTTCCCCCCTTAAGAAATTTCGCCCCCAAAATTTATACTTGAGGCCTAGTCGAAAAGGTGAGGGTACTTTTGCTTCATTGTTTCCATAGGCTCCCAAGTCGCTTCTTCATATTTATGATTCCTCCACAACACTTTCACAAGGTGGGTAGTCTTGTTTCGTAGGACCTTGCCTCTATGGTCCAAGATCTCCACTGGCTGCTCCTCATAAGAGAGGTCATGTTCCATTTGTACCACCTCTAGGTTCAGTACATGCGAAGGGTCGGGTATGTACTTCCTCAAGAGAGATACATGGAAGACATCATGAACTTGAGCTAGGTTTGGTGGAAGTGCTAGACGATAGGCCACTGCTCCTATGCGATCAATGATTTCATAGGGGCCAATGTACCTAGGGCTGAGCTTCCCTTTCTTCCCAAACCGGATGACTCTCTTCTAGGGAGAAATTTGAAGGAAGACTTTGTCACCAACACCAAACTCCAAGTCCCTTCAATTATTATCAGCATATCTCTTCTGCCAACTCTGAGCAGCCTTTATGTGTTGTTGGATGGCATAAACCTGTTCTGTAATATCTTGCACAAGATCAAGCCCAAGAAGCTTTCTCTCACCAGTTTCATCTCAACAAGTAGGAGTTCTACATCGCTTTCCATACAGAGCTTCATAGGGTGCCATCTGAATACTCGAATGGAAGCTATTGTTATAGGAGAACTCAACTAATGGGAGGTGTTGATCACATCCACCTTTAAATTACATTGAGCATAATATCAGCATGTCTTTGAGTGTCTGAATAGTCCTTTCAGATTGGCCATCAGTTTGAGGATGATAGGCCGTACTAAAATTCAATTCAGTATTCAGGGCATGTTGAAGACGTCTTCAGAATTTTGATGTGAATCTTGGGTCACGATCAGAAACGATGGATAGTGGTACCCCATCCAGCCTTACCACTTCCTTCACGTATATCTTGGAAAGCTAATCCAGAGAGAAATATTCCCGAATAGAGATAAAATGGGCTGCCTTGGTGAGACGGTCCACAATAACCCATATCGCATTATTTCCTTTGGATGTTTTCAGGAGACCAGTTACAATGTCCATAGTGATATTATCCCACTTCCATAATGGTATGGGTAGTGGTTGTAATACCCCCTTAGGAAGTTTTCGTTCTGCTTTTACTTGCTGACACACCAGGCACCTTGTAGTATAATCAGAAATCTCCCTCTTCATGATATCCCACCAATAATGATCACGGAGGTCTCTATACATTTTAGTGCATCCCAGATGTATAGAGAAAGTAGAGCTATAAGCTTCATCCATCAGTTCTTTCTTTATCTCCATAATAGATGGAACACATAGTCTTCTACGAAATTTCAATACACCTTCTTGATCAATATTGAAATCTGGGAACTTACCATCTTTTACAGCCTCCAACTTCTCCTGCAGCAAAGTATCTTCTTTTTGAGCCTTCTTGATCTTCTCTAGTAATGAAGGTTGAGAAATCATTTGGGATAGGGTTGATGATGTCCCTTTCCTTATAATTCCCATTTCTAGTTTTACTAGATCTTTAATTAAGGGATCTCATAGGATCCTCATTGTTTCCAGAACAACAGGGTCTTTCCTGCTTAACGCATCCGCAACTTTATTTGCTCTTCCAGGGTGATAATAAATTGAGCAATCATAGTCTTTAATAAGCTCCAACCATCTCCTTTACCTCATGTTCAATTCTTTATGTGTGAAAATATACTTTAGACTTTGGTGGTCAGTGTATATATCACATTTCTCCCCATAAAGATAGTGCCTCCATATCTTTAGAGAAAAAACAACTGCCTCCAGCTCTAGATCATGCGTGGGTTAATTATGCTCATGAATCTTCAACTGCTAAGATGAATAAGAAATTACATTGTCATTTTTCATGAGGATACACCCAAGCCCTTTTATAGATGCATATCTAAAAATAACGAATCCATCTCCGATAGAGGGTAGTGTTAACACAGGTGTAATAACCAATCTCTTCTTCAGCTCTTGGAAACTTTCCTCGCATTCCTTTGTCCAGATGAACTTAACCCATTTTCGAGTCAACTTGGTAAGTGGATTAGAAAGCCGTGAAAAGTTTTTCACAAACCTCTTATAATATCCGGAAAAACCAATGAAACTATGAATCTCAGTTACTGTTGTGGGTTGAGGCCTCTCCTCCATAACCAATTTCTTTGCAGGGTCAACCAAGATTCCTTCATTGGTTACTATGTGCCCCAAGAAAGCCACCTATTGTAACCAAAACTCACACTTTCTGAACTTTCCAAAGAGCCTCTCCTTCCATAGAGTTTTCAAAATAACCCTCAGATGATCTTCATGCTCCTCATGACCTTTTGGATATATAAAAATATCATCAATAAAAACTACCACAAAGTTATCAAGGTAGTCTCTAAAGACACTATTCATCAAATACATGAAAATAGCAGGAGCATTAGTCAAGCTGAAGGGAATAATAGTAAACTCATAATGCCCATATCTTGATCGGAAGGCAGTCTTTCGAATATCTTCCTTCTTCACCCTCAGTTGTTGATAACCAGATCGAAGGTCAATCTTAGAGAAGAATTGAGCCCCACGAAGTTGGTCAAATAAATCATTAATTCTTGGAAGAGGGTATCTGTTCTTCACTGTGATCTCGTTCAGTTCTCTATAATCAATGCATAGCCGCATTGATCCATCCTTCTTCTTCACAAAGGGAACTGGTTCTCCCTAAGGAGAAACACTCGGTATGATAAACCCCTTCTCCAACAAGTCTTAGAGTTGTTTCTTTAACTCATCTAGCTCCAAATTTTCCATTCTATATGGGGTCTTTGATATCGGTTGAGATCCAGGTACGAGTTCAATGGAGAACTCTACCTCTCTTTCTGGGGGAGGTCCAGGTAACTCCTCTGGAAATACATCCATGTATTTATAAACAATTGGAACATCATCTATTTGTATGCTCCCTTTTCCTTCTTCATCATCACCGATTAACTCCATAAAGAAATCTATAGGAGGTGGTTCTAGATAGGGATCAGTTTGGGATATCTCTCCTTGGAAGATAACTATAGGTTGTTTATTGAAGACTACTGAGATTTCCTTACTTCTGCATTTGATCCTAGCATTATACTTTGAGAGCTAGTCCATCCCTAGTATAATGTTGAATTCCAACATGGGAATGACTACTAGATTTGCGATAAGATTGTGCTCACTAAAGTAAACACTAGAGTCTCTAAACACTGTTGATGCATGGATAATCCCACTTGGAGTCTTGAATGACAACTCTACCTCAAGAAATTCTGGGATTGATTCTATATTCTTTGCAATCTTGGAAGAAATAAAGGAATGTGTAGAACCAGAATCAAACAAAGTAGTTCCTAGTTTTGAGAGGACAACAAGAGTACCTGCTACCACATCATTCGGAGCTTCAAGTTCAGTTGTTGTGATAGTAAAAGAATGACCTTGCTCCCCTGGCCTTTGCTGAAGTTGATGGTGATTCCCCCCCCAATACCCTTGGATTTGGACAGAGATTAGCATAGTGCCCAAGCTGTCCACACCTGAAGCAATGGACTTTGGGTAATGCCAGAACCATCTTTCCTCTATCGTTAGTGTTGGGGAGTTGAGGCTTCTCCTCACTACGACAATTCTGAGAAATATGGCATCCTCTTCCACACTTGTAGCACTTTCCACTTCCATTCAAGCAGTTCCCCAGATGGTTCTTCCCACATTTATTGCATGTGGAAAGTTGCATTTGCTTCCCACCTCTTCCCTGGTCAAAATTCTTCCCTAAACTGGGCTCCAAAGATCTCTTCTTTTCATTTGATTCATGAGACCACTGCGTCTCACCAAACTCCAGCTCGACATTCATTGCACTCCGCATGATCTCCTCATAGCTATCATAGTCCCGGTTGGATAAATTCTTCTGCAGATGAGGTCTCATCCCACAGAAAAATCTATCAACCTTCCCACTTGGATCCATGACAAAGCTAGAGGTATATCGTGAATGTCGGGTGAAGTTCACCTCATAGATTCTGACAGATTCGTTCTCCTTCTGCTTCAGCTCGAGAAACTCTTTCTCCATTCTCGTTCTCATGGAATGAGGGAAATACTTATTAACGAATATTCCCTTGAATTTTTCCCACTCCATAGCTTCCATCTCTCCTCTAGGCTTTGTGTTTTTGACCAGTGAAAACCACTGATCAGCTTCTCCCTCTAGGCAATAAACAGCAAGGGTGACTTTTTCTTGTTCCGAACAAAGGAGTACAGAAAAGATCTTTTCAATGGAGCTTATCCATTGTTCCGCAACCAAAGGGACAGTAGATCGACTGAATGATGGTGGTCGTTGACGCATGAAGGACTCAATAGAATGTTGTTCCCTTCGTGGTGAGGTCGGCCTCTATGCTTGATTCAAGTTATTACTCATAAATTGAGTCAGTTGGTTCATCATTCGCATGAATGTTTCCATTCCGGCTTCCATCGGAGTGCCGTCAGCACATGGTGAATTGCGGTCACCATCAGCACGGTTCCTCCTATTGCCCGCCATTTTCTAAAAAAAATAAAACCTCAGTGAGAAACTTATTTCATTTATGAATATTTTAACTAAGACTTGATTCTTATACAATTACACTTCTCTATAATTCCTTCATAATGATTCATAAAAAGCTTATGATTAACCAAACATATCCCCCGGGAGTGTTGTAACCAAGAGTGCAGCATGGCCCGTTATCGTTCACTAGTTCTCGTTCGATTCTAGCTCAAAGCAGTGTATTCGGGTTTTACCCCTATGTACATCTGTTCCAGATCCGCCTCTACCTACTTGTATCTAGATAGGGATGTATTTTCTTGATAAACCACTCACTCAATACTTACCAAAATACCAGGAATTTTCCCTATATTTAAACTTTTCTATAGGGTTCTTCCTAAAGTTTTTATATTCTAATTTCCACAAATAACTAAACCATCCTTTGATACCAACTGTAACATCCCGTCTTTTTAAAACATAACTTTCATTTCATTACACGGAACTGAGGATCTTTAAGGTTTAGTGTCTTGGAAACAAGGAAAATAATACATGAAAACAACATAATACACTCTTCTTAAACACATGAAAGGATTCTCCTTATGTTCATCCTAGGTTCATTACTGCATCTCATAACCTAGGGACATACATCGAAAGAAAGGGTGAGCAGAAGGCCCATTAAGGGAAACAAGAGGAACATTTTACATGTGAACTTGAGATACTTCAATAAGGAAATGAAAAGAACTTTAAGGCATGAGAAAGAAATCATGAGATACATCATAATAAAAATAAAATTTTTCATAACTTGAAGATGTGGCTACAACATTTAATATTTACAATCGTTTCGTTTCACCAAGGTTCATCCCCAAGGTGTCGTTAAAAATTACCAAGGTTATTCACCAAGGCGTCGTTAAAAATGGTCATCTCTAGAGATTAAGTATTTACCCAATGCATTGGAGCACTATCTGGGCGCACCCTTGAAATGTATATATTATCATGTGAGCCACATATATCATAATAAATAATTTCATAAACAACCCATATAGCATAAAATAAATGAGTTTCATTTTGTAATCATAACGTTTTAAAAACTGCTTTAAAGACATGATCTTTATGTCACTTTAAACCCACGGAAAGGGAAAGCGAGTTTCATGTATGTAAATACCAGAATATAAAATAGAACATTTTGATATATATGTGAATACCCCTGTAGAAATAAGAGCTTTGAGTATTCACTTTATAACAAAAAAATAATTTTGATAAAAGAGAGAGAGGCATTTTGAGACGAAAATTCTGCAGCATAACAGCTATGTTTCGGGGTTTTAGAAAACATTTAAAAGAGAGGGGACATGGTTAAAACATTCATAAATGACCCATAAAACATTATAGGGATAGAATAATAAGGATATATGAACATGGTAATGAAATTTGAAGGAAATACCATTTGAAATGAAAAACATGGAAGGAAGACAAAATTAGAATTCTCTTATAAAAATTCGACAGCCTAACGGCGTCACTTAAACATCAACAAAAATGAATTGAAAAGTTAAAATAGGTTCCCTCATAATATGAAAATAAGAGTTCAGTATGATAGATATAGAGATCATACCCCAACATAATTAAAAAGGAACTTGAAAGACTTGACATGGAAGTAGAACTTTGAAAAGAATGACAAGGGCGAAGAATCCCCTTAAAATTTCGGCCGCCTAACGACGTCACTTAAACTATCATAAAACGAAATAATGAGAGGAAGAGGGGATATATCATCATATAAACATGAAAAGGGAATTAAGGGGAATATAAAAGAACATCCTCTCACATAAGAACATGGAGCATAAAAGGAATGACATAAAAGAGATTACATGAAAAGAAAGAGAGAGGTCGGATCCCTTACCTTAAAACGTAACTCTTAAAACTAAAAGGTTTGGACCTTGAGGGCTTGGGGGCACCTTGGGAGGACTCCTTGAGAGGTAATAAGACCAGAACTTCGTTGGGGGAGAGTTGGGAGTGAAAAATAAAGGAGGAAAGGGTGGGTATTTATAGGGAAAGTGAGGGGACAAGGCATTAATGGCCAAGGGACACCTCACAAGTACTTTTCTCAAAACCATGTGCTCTACCTTGGAATTTACCATGAAGTTAGGCCACATGGGGCCCCCAAAACAATAAGTAATCACCCTTGGACGGCCAACCCTTAAAATATCTCATGAAATCATCATGACACAGTTATGATGTCATTAAACATACTGAAACCCTAAAACTGTATTTTTACTATTCACTGAAAATTCAACTTTCTCAGAAAAATCCCAAAATTTCACATTAACCAAATATCGATGCTCTGATTTCAAAAATGTACTCCATTTTATAGAAATAATTTTCTAAATATTTTTAATTTTATTTTTAAATAAATACACTATTCACCGATAATTCTTTTTTTAGAAAAGTCCCCAAAAATTACCATAACATAATATCGATGCTCTGAGTTCAAAAATAAAGTCCATCATATAAAAATAATTTTCTAATTATTTTTAGTTAAATTTTTAATTAAAAAACACTACTCACCCGAAAAAACTAATACTTGACTAATAATTTATGAAACCGTTATTTACCCATTTTATTGAATCACATTAATTAATCTAGGTGTCTAAATTATATTAAAACATTCTTTGAGTGAAATTACTAATCCATTTGGTCACATTACTAATCCTAAGAGTAAAATCACTATTCATAATTTACTATTCATCAAAAATTAAGTTGATCTTATTAGAGTCCAAATTCCTTACTGCACACTTTTGCAGAAGACCATTTTTTGAAAATCATTAAAAATGATTAATTATTTAGGGTTTACATAAATATTTTAAAATATCTCTTTTTCAAAAATCATCAATAAAATATATCCTAAAATTATCCGAACAATTTAAATTTCACAAACATCACTAAAGGATGAAATCTCAATTCATTCAACCCAAAGGATTACACAAAGAAGATAGGGTCTTGTCACATAGCCCCTTATAACACTGGCATATGACCTAAGTGTAAGGTGTGCTATGGTGAGAGAATCTGAGGGAGGCTCAGAGAACATTGCCCTAGTAGTAATCTCTACTAACTTGAACATATCCCGTAGGTGTTTCCGTTCAAGCTTGACACGCTGGAGTTCAGTTGGGCTTGGTCCAAAGTGAAACCCACTGATGCTACCTCCTTCCCATGCTCTGATAATTGGGATTCATAAGGTTCGAGTCTACTGGAAGAAGCCATCGACTCCTCTTTCTGCATTAACCATTAACATCTTATTAAATCATTAAGAGTAAGTTAATATACTACTCAAAAAGATTGGGTCGTTACAGATTCTGTCGAGAATGGGCAGTAGCCATCCCCTTCTAAATCATCTATATCTGCTCTGTGGTCTCTTGAAAAATACGAGGTCCCAACAAATCTGCCAAACCTACTTCCAACCAATAAAAGCGTGATTGTCATGGACTACCATAAAAAGCCTCATAAGGTTCCATCTAAATAGTTTCTTGAAAACTATTATTGTAGGGATACTATACAAGGGTATATGTTTCTCTCAAGAACCTCAAAATCCATGATGCATGATTGGATCATGTCCTCAAGGACCTAAATCATACGCTTGGACTAGCCATCTATCTGGGGGTGATAAGCTTTACTCAGAAGTACATGTGTACTCAACACCTTCTGAAGCCCCATCCACACACAAGAATTAAAATGTGCATCCTTGTCTGAAATTATGGAGTGTGGAACTCCATGTAGACATATTATCTCCTAGATGTTCAACCATCCCAGCACATCCAAACTGAAAGCCTTCTTGATCGGAAATAAGTGAGCGACCATAGTAAGTCTATCAATGAAAACCCAAACTCCGTCATTCCCGTGAGGTGACCTTGACATCTCGGTCATGAATTCCATCGCTACATCATTCCACATCTACTCAAAAATGGGTAACTACTGTAAAAGCAATGCTGGTCACTAATGCACCACCTTCACCTACAGACAAGTGGAACACCTCGTGAAAAAACCAGCAACGTCCATCTTCATACCTGGGCACCAATAATGATGGTGTAAATCTCAATTCATCATAGTGACACCAGGATGAACTTCCCAAACTGAGGAATGAAAATCCCACATCAACTCCTCACATATATCTATTGGAACCCATACACGCTCAGGGAAACAAAAGATCTCATCCACACTTATGGTCCATCCAAGAATAGGGTCCTCTCTTGGCACAGTTCCCCTTAGGACTGGGCCTTCAGAATTTGATAGATGCCTCATTCATACTCAATCAAGAAGAGTAGATATAACATATATAAAAGATAGAAATGTTTGTCCCTATTGGCCGTGAACCTCTAAATGCATCTCAGAGAATTTTTCCATAAAATTACAATCACTTATATCCTCTAAAACTCCCTATAGCTAAGTCCTCCTGCATAGCGCATCAGCCAGTATGTTGCCCTTCCCAGGTGTATAGGAAATATCAAAGTAAAATGACTAAAGATACTCACCCAACCTACACTATCTCAAATTTAGATCACATTGAGTGAAGATTTACTTGAGACTCTTACTGTCGGTGAAAACCACAAAGTGATCCCCCATAATATAATGTCTCCAATAGCGTAGAGCATGAACAACAACTGCAACTCCAGATCGTGTGTTGGGTAATTCCTCTCAGGTGTCCTCAACTGCCGAGACTTGTACACAATGACTCCATCTCCCTGCACAAGAACATCTCCTAGCCTGATACCTGATGCATCACTATAAGCAGTATAACTCTTGACCAGTTCTGGAAAGACTAGTATTGGTGCTGAACTCAACCTCCCTTTCATCTCTTGAAAGGTTGACTCATAAGAATCTAACCATGAGAACTTCGCTCCTATCTTATTCAGACCCATCAATGGAACTGATAAGCGTGGGAAGTCCTGTATGAAGTGTCTATAGTATACAACCAGCCCAAGAAAACTCCTCACCTCAAAGATGTTTTTCAGCTGCTCCCAGGAAACTACTGTTCTCACTTTCTCTGGTTCTAGTAATACTACTGCCGCTGAAAAAATATGACACAGGAACTGAATCTGATCCAACCAAAAGGGGCACTTTGAGAGCATAACATATAATTGATGCTCCCTTAGTGTACTCAAAATGATGTCATGATGATTTTCATGGTCATGTCGAGTGTGAGAGTACACCAAGATATCATCCACAAAGACCACGACAAAGGAAGACAAGTATGGACGGGACACTCGGTTCATCAGCGCCATGAAAACTGCAGGCGTGTTCATGAGACCAAACGGCATCACCATATACTTGTATAAACCAAAACTACTATGAAATGATGTAAGAGGTATATCTGATTGTCTAACGTGAAACTGAGGGTAATCGGATCTCAAGTAAATCTTTGAAAACACTCGGGCTCCTCAAAGATGATCAAAGAGATAATCAATCCTTGGTAAAGGATATAGGTTCTTGACCGTCAACTGGTTCTACTTCTAATATGCCACACAAAGACTAAGGGTATCGTTCTCCTTCTTCTCAAATAGAACATGAGAACCCCTACGAGATGTAATGGGTCAGATGAAACCCTTTTCCAGTAACTCCTCCAACTACTTCTTTAGCTCTTACAACTATGGTGTAGCCATCCTATAAGAAGGAATGGACCCCGGTGCCACCCCTGACAAATGATCAATAGAAAATTCTACCTCACTCTCTATAGGAAAATAAGAAAAGTCCTCTAGAAAGTTGTCCCTGAAATGATCCACCACGGGTGGAAAGTCTATTTGAGAAATCCCATGATCATCTAGAAATAAACTAGTAATATGGGTTGTAACTCCTCCTACCCCATGATGCTCTGGTCCTGCTCTACTCGCCTGGACATCCCACTCACCCTTATGAAGAAACGATAAACCCTCTAGTGATGTAAAACTCACCCTGTGGTGATTGAAGTCAATGACTACCTCGAAGGGAACTAACCAGTCCATTCTGAGAACGACATCATAGCATGTCATCTCTAGGACATAGATGTCCCATAGAATGTGACACCCACCATCCTTTATAGGGAACTCCATACACTAACGTACACTCACCGTTATAGTCACCAAAAGAGTTTATAGTTTCAAGATATCAGGAGAAGAAATGTTTTAGAGCCCAAGGATCTCCACATTAGAAATATATATAAAGCCATGGGAGGCCCTATATCAAAAAGAGATGATGATAAAACTGAGGCTTCTAAGATCGTACCCCAAACTGTAGAAGGTCTAGGATCCTTCTCCTCTTGGTTCTGATCCACTACAAATGTATATAATGCACCATGGCCATGTGAACCTACCTCACCACTCTGAGCTGATCCACCTAGGTGTCACTGAAAACTAGGCGACTGGATACCCCGACCATGGTATCCATCTTATCCTGAATGGTCAAAAGAACTCCAGTTCCCTGACTGATGAGAAACTGGTGGTGCTTCTCCCGAACAAGGGGTCATAGAAGAACCCCTGTCACCAGATGATGGTGAAAAGAACTGAAAAAAGCGCTGAAGATGGCCCATATTGACACAATATTGTCACTCCACTAGATCTATCAGGAAACATGGCCTCATATGCCTACTCCTCCCACACTGGTAGAAAATCACCTGTCTACCATAAGATGCATCCCACCTTCTCTGATCTCATGTTGCATGCGGTTCTTCCAGTTATCCACTGGCAAATCACTAACTTTGTATGTCGAACCACTCTGGTTCGAAGCTCTAGAATCCCTCATATTTTGATCTTGGATCAGGTCCTAGTTGATGATAGAGGATATTAAAGACAACCTGAAGATGTTCACCTAAGATTGGATGTCATGCCTCATACCATCCTCAAACTTCCATGTAAGTAACAACTCATCACTCCCTGGAATAGGCTTGAAATGCTGAAACACGGTGAACCGATAGGAATACACCATACCAAAACACTACCCTACTCAAGACTCATGAACTCAGAGGCTCGCTCAACCCTCAAGGTCATTGGATAAAGTAATCATATAAGATGCACCGAAAATATTCCCAATCCATATAATGTTTGGGGCCCGCCTATGATATCACATCCCACCACCTCTTGGCGGAGTCTCAGAGCATGTTGGTATCAAGCATCACCCTCTTCTTTGGAGGTATCTCCAGATGCTCGAATATCGTCATCCTGGATTCTAGCAATGACTCTACAGCCAGAGGTCGTCTATCCTTTAAGAATTTTGGAGGATGCTGCCGCTAGAAGACCAGTGTAAAATCAGCCATCGATGGGGCAGGAGGCGGCGCTCCCTGAAATGTCTGAATCATCCTCAAAAATCCTTCCCTGAGATGTACATCTACACCTATGGTAGGTACAATGGCTTGTGCACTGGCTGGAACAACTGGAGAATCTGTATGTTATCCATGATCAGCCAAGTCCTGTGTCTGATCGTCGCCCGACAGCTGACGTACAACCGAAGGACATCTCGGTGGCATGACTCTGCAAGGTCAAGCACACACCTGAGATCAAGTTTATCAAGGACTGCAAACAAGGAGTGTAATAAGGGACAGGAGAAGGAAAACATTCATGTTTTACAACACATGACTACATGGTGTGTACATTACCTACACCTCATGTTCCCTTAAGTCATTCACATGGGCATGTAATCCTACCTAAAATGGTCATGTAACACCCCAAACACATGATGGGTTGTCCTAACACACGGCGTGTATTGAATCCTCTTCCCCTGTCTGAGTCCTTCTACTTTGTTAAGTCACACGACTCTCCTAAGATAAAACTACATGACGTGATCCAGATAGAAACGACGTGTACTAGACAAGCTTCACCTGGACTATGTTGTTAGTGACATGGCGTAACATACTGCTATAACTACATGGAATGTTCATGGTGGAAACAATGTGTATGTTTAAGGATAACACCGACCTGTGTTGTCAGTGACAAGGCCGGGTACCTGGGTCAGACTACACAACATGGTCAATCCTAACATAGTGTGTATAGCTTAAAGATTATTCGTTCATGTTGTTAGTTACACAGGCAGACACAGGGTCAACACTACAAGACATGTATAATTCCTACATGGTGTGTCCTACAAGGATTTCTCAACCCCATGTCTCTGTCCACACGACATATGATATGGTTAGAGACTACACGGTGTATACACAGAGTACTCGGCATGTACTTAAGAAAAAACCATTTCTTCTCAAATAAAAAAACATGTGGAATGAATTTAACATTAAACGGCATGTATTCTATGTTTTTCTGGAAATATTCCTTAGAAACTACACCATAACCCAGAAAAAACACTGAAATAAACATTATAGTGACAAATTCCAAACCGTGAGGCCCCATATTCCCCACGAATCAATGTTTGGAATCTTATACATGTTATAAAAAGGTAAATAGAGCAATGATCCACAAAATTTGTAGAGACTCGAATCTTGACGTACATGGACATTACATTACTTTTGCGGAATACTTAGTACATAACAAAAACACACACACAAGGACCGTAATAGTTTAGTGTCTTTGGAAACTCGGAATATAATCTTCTAATCGTGGTGAAAGATCTTCAACATCTCCCATAAAGATCTTCTTTTTTTAAACCTAAATCCTTTATTTATGTCCTGGGGGAAAGAAAACATAAATGGGTGAGATCAAATGCTCAGTAAGGGTAAACAAAAGAAATATAAATCACGTCATATTCATAAGAACATATCTTTTGGAAATCTTAACCTGCAAAAGAGAACATAATTTCATAACATGGGATAAATCATAGTAGTGAAATGTAATCCTAATAATAATAACATAAAACATGAAACTTTTTGGCATTCACACATAATCATAGAGAATCATTTCTTATTAGTCAAGACTCATTGCCAATACTATCTTAGTGGACAAATTCCCTTTTTGAGCCGAGTTCACTCCTCGTTTCAGTCCTGTTTCACTGAACCGGTATAACCTACCATTACAGCCATGTCTATCTCATGAGATATAAAATCTTTACCCAATGCATTGGAGGGAGATATAGGTCCCACCCATCTCAGAATGATACCATTCTTATGTGTTCCACAAAATCATAAATCATGCATCATTGTGTAACCTATGTAATAAAAATGGGAATCGTAAACATCATGACATCATAAAAAAATTCATATAGGATAAAGGAATTCATAAAAATATTTCCATCACAAAATAATCAAATCCATTTAATAATAGGGATAGAAACAGAACCCTTTATTATCTTAGATGAAAAATAATTTTGATAAAAAACTTAAACTCCATTCTTGAGGAAAATATCCTTTCTACTTCAAAAACACTTTTACTTTCTTAACATGTCATACAATTTTAAACTAAAAGAAGTTGATTAAAAATAAACATGAAAATTTTTAAAGGATTCTTCCTGGAAATAATGTTTTAAAAATCCTTTCATGCCGTATAAGTTAAAAAAACATTCTTCTCGTACTTTTGTCGGAAAATTCAAAAAGTACCTCGTACGAAAATTGACAAAAGATTCCTTTAAAATATTTTACTAAAAACTCACCGAAGGTTAAAATTGGATTTAAAAAATTTTAGGTGTATGGAAATAAAATTTCATATTGAGAAAACATGGATTTGGATGATAAAATACACCCCAGTAAATTTCAACGTATAAACAATCTCGGATAAAAATGAGATTGTGATATTTTCCCTTACCTTAGGTCTTATTTTCTTTGTAAGTGTCTGAACCTCCTGTATAATGATTTAAATAATGTCATTGACTTTTTCTAGAATCATACGAATTGTTATGATATCATATATGTTTCACTTATGACATTATATTACTCGTTCTTTTGTAAATTCCATGTTAAAGAGCGTTTTGGGTAAAATTGTTTCATTTGTCATCTGTGTTTTGACTTGTAATTATTCATATGATTACTTAGATCATGATTAATTAATTCCAGAATATAAAACATGATTTACATATAATATATATTCATAATATACATATATATAATAAATCAGTAAATGTAAAGAAATACACCGTTCATGGAGACGGTAGGCCGTACGTACGCATGAACGCTGTTTTCGTTTCTTTATTGAGTTGAATGGAATTAAGTAGATGAAATACATATATATAAACATAAATACATTATCATTATTATGTCATATATTTCATGATTACTTATTATATATACTTTATAGTCATTCATGAATGGTTAAAGTGGAGAATGAATCTCATCGCGTCGTGGAGACGGTAGTCCGTACGTACGCACGAGCGATGATATCATTCTCATGATCATGGGACTGTATTGGAGTGTATGAATACTATTTCAGAATCAATATCAATTTAAAATAATCATATATAGTTATTATTTACACCATTATACCCATCCAAGTAAGGTGGTGGTGGAAAATAGATTTCACCACGGCGTGGAGACGGTATTCCGTACGTACGCACGCGCGGTAATTCTGTTTTCCGTAGGATGGATAGATGGTGAAATAGGGTTGTTTCATACTTATAATAGCATATCAGTATATTAGTGATACTGATGTTATTACTTCATAATTAAAAAACCTAAGAAGAAGAAGTGGAAGAAGAAATAAAGTTGAAAGAATCAGTAACGGGCATTACCTCTTCTTTGAAGCACCTCTTTGAGATCTCCTTTTAGGGCACTAAAATTGGTCTTTTAAGAAGACCAGAACCTCTAGGATGTTTTTAGGGAAGTGGAGAAGATAATTTGGTAGGGTTTGGTCGATCCTGAAGGCTCAAAGTGGTGTGAGGAAGAGAGGGAGGGGTGCCCATTTATAAGGGAGGAGAGGGGCACCTTTGGAATTACAAAAAATATTATTTTATTATAAAGACAAATTTGGTTTTAAATAGATCAAAATTGATTTATTTAGAAGATAAGGTGGGGATGGATGGAAATAATTTCATACAATATAATTTAGACATGTTTAGGTTCCTATTTTAACCTTATCATTTATATTTAACTTTATGTTAGATAATTTTACTTTTACCGTGTCTTCTTGTTTTCTTACACTATTAGTTTACGAAACATACTATATCAAGCCAAACGAACCCCAAGTTGTTTATTATTAATATATATAACCTTATCTAAGTCATTTTACCTAACCTTAGATTTTTAAGAATAACATAACAATTAATAATATAATATTTGTTTAAAAAACTATTTTATGTCAATTTTGACACTATTTAGTAATTGATTTTTGTGAAAATCATAACAGAATTATTAGTTCAAACAAAGTTAATTAAATAAATACTAACATGTAATATTAACCTATAAAATTAGTATAATTCATAAAAATTCTTAAATTAGATTTATTTGGGTATTTATAAAATCAATTATGTCAATATTTCATTAATAAGACAATTACTGCATCTTCTTTATATCATAATAAATGATAATTATTTAATCCCTAAAAATTTTAAATAAATTCCTATGATGTAGATAATTGTATTATATTTATGGAGAATATTTATGTTCGATGTTTTATGAAGTGTATCACTAAATTAAAATTATTATACTTATAAGATTTAAGAAAGTGACATGTTGTCACATTCTTTGGTTTTAATAATAATTAAATTATTTTCATGGAAAAAAGTCCATTAAATGAATCTTATCTGACCCTTAGGTGATATGGATCGACTTTTATTCATCCAATAGGATTTTTACATGTGTTAGGGTAATTTTATAATATTATATTTACCCATAATTAACCGATTTACCTTTAACTATGGTAAATAAAATTTACCGTTGTTACTATTCATAATTCCCAAAAATATAAAACGGCTTATTAACATAATTTGGATCCACTGATTCCAAATATGGAATCCATTTTTCCAAATTAAATACACAAAAGTTGCAGAAATTAAATTAAAATTAATCCCATTGTCTAAAGAAAACGGGTTTTTCTTTAGAAACATTGTAAAAGATTGAATTGATTTATCCTACGAATTCAATGTAGAATCAATGCTAATGACAAACATTATATTAAATTGTAAAAATATATTCTATTTATACTTTAAAACCATTCAATATTATAATTTAACCATATAAATTATTGCGATGAAAAAAGTTGTTTTTAATTAAAATATAACTTGTTTTTACTATTCATCAAAATATGAAAGTTACCAGAATAATATGAAAAATTTATCCAAAGTAAATTTTTATTTCATGATTCCAAATAGGAATTTTATTTTGTCAAATTTAGCTTATAAAAATGTCAAAAACTAGATTTAAAGTGGGTGCGCCATCAAAAGGAGGCAAAACTGCATTTTTTTAAAAATACTTATTTTACTCGAAAATTTTATTTTGTTCTTATACCATGATCTAGAAAATGTGTATGATGAATAATAAAGTTATAAAATTCAAAATTTAGTTAATACTATTCATAACTGCTAGTTCATAATAATATTATAATAATATATCGTTGTTTAGTAAAACCTGGTATTGTGTACAACACATGCTATCGAGGAAGGTCGCGATTGCGTGTAATGCAAGCCAAGTCAGGATTGCGTGTTGTGCAAGAATCTTTCGTTGTTTCGTATATCATAATCCAACCATATTTCATTTACACATTGAATATATATATATATACTCAATGTTGCGTAGAATAACTATTATCAAAATTGTGTGTAACACGATCCAAGAATATTGTTGCGTATACTGCAAGCTAATACGGTGTTGCGTATATCACAAGGTAATCTTGGTGTAGCATACAACACAAGACATAAATGAAATTAAAATAATCTTTTTCATAAAATCTCAGGGTGTTACATTCTACCCCCCTTAAAATGAATTTCTCCCTCGAAATTCGTCGGGGTTATAAATGGTTTACTACTAGAAAGTTTGTTTAATAGAAACCGACATCGTAAAATTGAATACAAAAACATGGCTTTAGAAACTAAAGTATGAAATGTAACGGTTACCCAAATTAACTCATCACTTGGTTTCCACGTAAAAGAACATAGGGGAAAATATGGATATGGAAGAAAAATCTAACCATCAAGTTCTGATGGAGAGTGGTAGAGAACATGGCTATGAAAAAGCCAACAATCACAAAGCTATAGATCTGTGGTGATCTAAGGTGCCATCCAATTCATCGGATATAAGGGAACTAGGACAACATTTTTGGTTTTCAATATCATTTCTCTAAAGTTGATGCATTAAAAGAAATACTTATATGATTTTGGTACAATCTCACTGTTGTTCGTGAATTGAACAATTTCCACTTCATCCCTTAAGGAAATTAAGTTGAATTTGTTATTCGTGATGTGTTAGCAGATCATGTTATAGAATGATGGGTCATTCCATCTCATTCAAACAAATGGTTAGCAAAAGTTATAAGTCCATCTTATGGTTAGATTAATCATATATGGTTCCAAAAAAGAATTTATACTTCATATATCATACCTCTTAATATAATAAAACTAGTTTCTACTAAACATGGTCTTCATGTAGGCCTGTGGTAGGCGATAAAGGGCAGTCGCACTTCGGTTGTGGGTTTGATTCCCACAGCCTTGTCTGACGTGATGGGCTGTCGCCCGTCCTGCAGGTTGTCCTTTTTCTAAAACTATATTCATATAACATCCCATCAATAATATCGAAAAAACTTCTATCCTTAAACAATACTAACTTATGTCCAACATAATCCATTCCAATCTTTAGGATTATCCATAATACTGCAGTCCACTCTCATAATATAGTGAAAAAGATTACCAGAGATTTAATACCATCGTTGATCCCCATATATCATAAGATATGTCTTGTTGGTCACATTCCAAACATTCAAAGGCCTTAATCATGTATTCTCTTGAATACCCATTGAACCTTAGTGAAAACATGAATGCAGTTAAAAGTTAACACTTTCCACATACCAAAATCCTCAAAATTCTATATACTCAAACCATGATATAACTTAGTCCTTATATCAATCATGAGCTCATGAATACAATCAAATATCTCATTATCTTCTAATTCCTTAATTATGCGCATATCATCTACTTTACAAAAATTTATGAATAACCTTCCATGGTTACCAGTACCATTAATCATACACATTTAAAACATAGGAAAGACAACAGTGTAACAATCCTTAGATGTCTCTTTATTCCATAGTACCATGAGATTACTTATAAAACATTACACTTGATAAACATGTAATCATTCCACTGCCTTCTTAAACCATTGACCGAGCTTCAACAATTATTTAATATCACATATCATTTGTACTCTCTTCATTATCATCCACATAAATATTACCCATACGACCATACTGATTCTCTTCATGAGAATTTCCCTTATGGCATTGGTTTGCATAATGCCCGTACATTCCACATTTAAAACATTTAACCATTGTTGATGTCGTAGCAATACCAGTATCCTCATCCATGGTGTTAACTGAAACTTTTCCTTTGCACTTACTGGATTTATGTCCTTCTTTTCCACACCCAAAGCATCTTCCAGTTCCTTTGAAACAATCTCCTTGATGCCTCTTCCCACATTATTTACATAGTGGAAATTGAACATTATTTCCTCTATGATCATCATGAAACTCCATCTTTCTCTTATTAGCCGAGTCAGGAAACTTACCAATTTTGAGTTTATTGATCATATTATTAGATTGATGATTCGGCATAATAATGATGTTTGGACTTCCAAATCCCATTTCATTTGGTTGATCATGAAGAATATCATTCCATTGTCCATCATATCCTCCATTATCATGAATCTTCAGGTTTCCAGCCATTTTCTAAAACCCAAAAAAATAGTGTGAGAGACAAAAATAATGCTAGGGAAAACAACATAGTAAAGGGGGATCACCCTCAATATCTAACATCTTAGGTTAAATTCTAATATCGTTACCGTAGTTCTAGGACTATATCCTATACGTATTCTTATCCTTAGGTACATCCCTAGACATACCTTAGAAATATCTCTAGGGATCTCACTAACATTTTCGCATCCTAGTTTCCAAAGGTTGACTAAACCTTTCCTCTGATATCAACTGTAGAGACCCAAAGCTTGACGTACATGGACATTACATTACTTTTGCGGAATACTTAGTACATAACAGAAAACACACAGACAAGGACCTTAACAGTTTAGTGTCTTTGGAAACTCGGAATATAATCTTCTAATCATGGTGAAAGATCTGCAAAATCTCCTATAAAGATCTTTTTTTTAAACCTATATCCTTTCTTTATGTCCTGGAGAAAAGAAAACATAAAAGGGTGAGCTCAAATGCTCAGTAAGGGTAAACAAAAGAAATATAAATCACGTCAAATTCATAAGAACATATCTTTTGGAAATCTTAACCTGCAAAAGAGATCATAATTTCATAACATGGGATAAATCATAGTAGTGAAATGTAATCCCAATAATCATAAATTAAAACGTGAAACTTTTTGGCATACACACATAATCATAGAGAATCATTTCTTATTAGTCAAGACTCATTTCCAAGACTATCTTAGTGGAAAAAGTCTCTTTTTGAGCCGAGTTCACTCCTCGTTTCAGTAATGTTTCACTAAACCGGTATAACCTACCGTTCCAGCCATGTCTATCTCATTAGATATAAAATATTTACCCAATGCATTGGAGGGATATATAGGTCCCACCCATCTCATAGTGATACCATTCTTATGTGTGCCACAAAATCATAAATCATACATCATTGCATAACCCATGTAATAAAAATGGGAATCTTAAACATCATGACATCATAAAACAATTCATATAGGATAAAGTAATTAATAAAAATATTTCCATCACAACATAATCAAATCCATGTAATAATAGGGATAGAAACATAACCCTTTATTATCTTATATGAAAAATAATTTTGATAAAACACTTCAACTCCATTTTTGAGGAAAATATCCTTTCTACTTCAAAAACACTTTTCCTTTCTTAACATGTCATACAATTTTAAACTAAAAGAAGTTGATTAAAAATAAAATTGAAAATTTGTAAAGGAAGCTTCTTGTAAATAATGTTTTAAAAATCCATTCATGCCGTATAAGTTAAAAAAACATTCTTCTTGTACTTTTGTCGGAAAAGTCAAAAAGTACCTCGTACGAAAAATGACAACAGATTCCTTTCAAATATTTTACTAAAAACTCACCGAAGAGTAAAATTGGATTTAAGCAATTGTAGTTGTATGGAAATAAAATTACATATTGAGAAAACATGGATGTGGATGATAAAATACACCCCAGTAAATTTCAAAGTATAAACAATCTCGGATAAAAATGAGATTGTGATATTTTCCCTTACCTTAGGTCTGATTTTCTTCGTAAGTGCCTGAACCTCCTATATAATGATTTAAATAATGTCATTGACTTATTCCAGAATCATACGAATTGTTATGATATCATATATGGTTCACTTATGACTTTATATTAACCGTTCTTTTGTAAATTCCATGTTAAAGAGCGTTTTGGGTAAAATTGTTTCATTTGTCGTCCGTGTTTTGACTTGTAATTATTCATATGATTACTTAGATCATGATTACTTAATTCTAGAATATAAAACATGACTTATATATAATACATATTCAAAATATGCAGATATATAATAAATCAGTAAATGGAAAGAAATACACCGTTCATGGAGACGGTAGGCCGTACGAACGCATGAACGCTGTTTTCGTTTCCTTATTGAGTTGAATAGAATTAAGTAGATGACATACATATATATACACATAAATCCAGTATCATTATTATGTCATATATTTCATGATTACTTATTAGATATACTTTATAATCATTCCTGAATGGTTACAGTGGAGAATGAATCTCATCGCGTCGTGGAGACGGTAGTCCGTACGTACGCAAGAGCGATGTTATCGTTCTCAATATCGTGGGACTATATTGGAGTGTATGTATAATATTTAAGAATCAATATCACTTAAAAATAATCATATATAGTTATTATTTACGACATTATACCCATCCAAGTAAGGTGGTGGTGGAAAATAGATTTCACCACAGCGTGGAGACGGTATTCCGTACGTACGCACGCGCGGTGATTTTGTTTTCCGTAGGATTGATAGATGGTGAAATAGGGTTGTTTAATAATTATAATAATATATCAGTATATGAGTGATACTGATGTTATTACTTCATAATGAAACAACCTAAGAAGAAGAAGTGGAATAAGAAATAAATTTGTAAGAATTGGTAACGGACATTACCTCTTCTTTGAAGTGCCTCGTTGAGATCTCCTTTTAGGGCACTAAAATTGGTCTTTGAGGAAGACCAGAATCTCTAGGATGTTACTAGAGAAGTGGAGAAGATAATAAGGTAGGGTTTGGCCGAGAATGAAGGCTCAAAGTTGTGTGACGAAGAGAGGGAGGGGGTTCCCTTTTATAAGGGAGGAGAGGGGCACCTTTGGAATAACTAAAAATATTATTTTATTATAAAGCCAAATTCGGTTTTAAATAGCTCCAAATCAATTTATTTAGAAGATAAGGTGGGGATGGGTAGAAATAATTTCATCCAATATAATTTAGACAAGTTTAGGTTCCTATTTTAACCTTATCATTTATATTTAACTTTAAGTTAGATAATTTTACTTTTACCCTGTCTTCTTGTTTTCTTACACTATAAGTTTAATAAACATACTATATCAAGCCAAACGAACCCCAAGTTGTTTATTATTAATATATATAACCTTATATAATTAATTTTGGCTAACCTTAGATTTTTAGGAGTAAAATAAAAATTAATAATATAATATTTGTTTTAAAAACTATTTTATGTCAATTTTGACACTATTTAGTAATTGATTTTTGTGAAAATTATAACAAAATGATTAGTTTGAAAAAAGTTAATTAAATAAATATTAACATGTCATATTAACCTATAATATTAGTGTAATTCATAAAATGTCTTATATTACATTTATTTGGGTATTTATAACATCAATTATGTCAATATTTCTTTAATAAGACAATTACTGCATCTTCTTTGTGTCATAATAAATGATAATTATTTAATCCATAAAAATTAAAAATAAATTCCTATGATGTAGATAATTGTATTAGATTTATGGATACTATTCAAGTTCGATGTTTCATGAAGTGTATCACTAAATTAAAATTATTATACTTATACCATTTTAGAAAGTGACATGTTGTCACATTCTTTGGTTTTAATAATAATTAAATTATTGTCATGGGAAAAAGTCCATTAAATGAATCTAATCCGACCCTTAGGTGATATTGGTCGATGTTTAGTCATCCAATAGGATTTTGACATGTGTTAGGGTAATTTTATAATATTATATTTACCCCTAATTACCCGATTTACCTTTAACTATGGTAAATAAAATTTACCGTAGTTACTATTCATAATTCCTAAAAATAATAAATAGCTTATTAACATAATTTGGATCCACTGATTCCAAATATGGAATCCATTTTTCCAAATTCAATACACAAAAGTTGTATAAATTAAATTAAAATTAATCCCATTGTCGTAAGAAAATGGGTTTTTCTTTAAAACATTGCAAAAGATTGAATTGATTTATCCTACGAATTCATGGTAGAATCAATGCTAATGACATAAATTATACTAAATGGTAAAAATATATTCTATTTATACATTAAAACCATTCAATATTATAATTTATCCATATAAATTATTGAGATGAAAAAGTTGTTTTTAATTAAAATATAGCGTGTTTTTACTATTAATCAAAATATGAAAGTTACCAGAATAATATAAAAAATTTATCCAAAGGAAATTTTTATTTCATGATTACAAAGGAAAATTTTATTTTTTCAAATTGAACTTATAAACATGTAAAAAACTAGATTTAAACTGGGTGCGCCATCAAAAGGCGGCAAAACTGCATTTTTTAAAAAATACTTATTTTACCCGAAAAAATTATTTCGTTCTTATACCATGTTCAAGAAGATGTGTATGATGAATAATATTGTTATAAAATTCAAAATTTAGTTAATACTCTTCATAATGGCTAATTCATAATAATATTATAATAATATATCGTTGTTTAGTAAAACCCAGTATTGCGTTCAACACACGCTATCGAGGAAGGTCGCGATTGCGTTTAATGCAAGCCAGGTTAGGGTTGCGTGTTGTGCAAGAATCCTTAGTTGGATCGTATATCATAATCCAACCATATCTCATTTATACATTGAATATATATATATATACTCAATGTTGCATAGAATAACTGTTATCAAAATTGTGTGTAACACGATCCAAGAATAGTGTTGCGTATACTGCAAGATAATACGGTGTTGCGTATAGCACAAGGTAATCTTATTGTAGCATACAACACAAGACATAAATGAAATTAAAAGAATATTTTTCATAAAATCTAGGGGTGTTACAAAATTCTGGTCCATGAGGGCCCATAACACCTCATGAACCAAAGAATGGCATCCAATCATGAAAAATTTTACAGAAAACAATATCCAATTAAACAATAGGTATTTTATCAAGGAAACTATCACAACAACATGCATATTTTACAAAACATCAATAACAACAACATGAACTCAATAATGAATCCTATATGGCATGGAAAGATGCATGAAATGTGATTTCTATGAAGTTCTTATATGATGCATGAGACGGAATACCCTAATCTCATCAAGTTGCGACAGAAATAAAACCTCAATATCATCAACAATAACAACCCATATCATGTGAATCACTCAAGGTAATATAAAATCAACTATAATAATTTCAAAACCTAAATATTCCAATTAAAAGAGGTAGATTGGATTTTTCCTATACATAGTTTAGCTACTCCCAGGCATAGCTTATTACCAAGTACCAGTTCCATCATATCATTGGCTATATTCTCAAAATAGAAATTCAAGGAGAAAAGAATCCCTCTGATACTACATTGCAACATACCGATTCCGGAATCCACACAGAGGCATCCTGTACCCAGTTGGTCACATGGCCTCAAGCACATTTCCTTAAATACCAGAGACTATCAACTAGTAGAAAACTGCTTTGGTGTGATAGTGGGGAAAGTATTCCCTCATTGGCAGTGTACATAGTAGAGGTAAATAAATACAAAAAAGAGAGAAGCAGTTATAATCACATATAATAGTAATAGTAGAAAACTTATAGTATAAACTAGAGAACATATATAAAATGATGAATGATACATATGACTAGGAAAACTGCCAAACAAGTCACAATGTGGAAATAAAACAGTACTAAACCACATAAAAAATAAAAGATAAACAGATCCTTGGCATCGCTAGCATATGCTTGGTCATATGCTCTCTAGCTCCACTGCAAGTCAAGTACCTGAAGTAGAAAGTCGCTTTCCCTTAACTAAACCTGCAACAATATAATTAGTTTGGGCCCAAAAACATGACTGAAACAGGATGTGAGACTAAATCCGTGCAGGAAACCACCCAAAGATCTGTGCCTAACATTCAGTGAATGTATGGCAGGAAAAAGTACATAATAATAGTAAATAGTAAGGTGATCCGCAGTAAATAGTTCCATAAGTCAAATAATCAATCCAGCAATGTAACCCTCTACGATGTGTACAAAACCTTTCTTCTCGGGTTTAGTATATGAAGACTCTCTGAGGAATCACTCATAGTCAATTCCCCTTATAATCTAAGGTAGTCGGGAACTCTCTGAGGAAGCTCACACAGTCAATTCCCCTTATAGTACCATGGTCAAGGAATCGCTAATGACGATCACACTGTCAATTCCACCAAATAACCCAGGTCATTCATAGACTCTCTAAGGAAGCACTCACCGTCAATTCCACGTACATTCTAGACAGTTCAGGAAAAAAATCAAAGAATCTCTAAGGAATCTCACCCAGTCAATCCCCTTACTGTCTAAAGCAATCAAGGACTCTCTAAAGAAGCTCACTCAGTCAATTCCACTTATAGTCCCATGTGGTTCTAGGAACATTGATAATTCTCACTCTGTCAATCCCCCTTATAACCAAAATTTCTAAAAGACTCTCTGAGGATGCGCACCCGGTCAATTCCCCTTATAGCCTACTACACCAGGTTCTCACAGCCATATGTAGGTCAACCAGCATAACTATGTATTATGGACAAAGTAAACCTACAGATCTATATAGATAAATAGTATACAGTATATCAAGCATGTCAAAACACAAAAACTATATCCTACAGCAACAAGTATGGAAAACAGGTAAAGCAACCAAAGTCTAAACATGACCAAATGGTCATAAGGAAATAATGTATGGGAAAAACACATCCAAAGAATATTAATGAACCCTATTAATATCCAAATTACCTATACAGAAGCATACAATTGTGGCAGGAAAACAAAAGGGGTAAAATAGTAAACACGAAATACCCTGTTCTAGGGTAATGGTGGAATTTGAACATAATACTCAATGAATTTCAACAGAAAGGCACAAACCAACTACCTCAATGTTATGAGATCACTATATGTGAACCTTGAGTCTTGAATCTCCTTAGAAAATTGTTGATTTATGAAAATGTCTAAAACGTTCAACCCATGATAAAATGGAAAAGGAGAGAAAAATGAAACACAGTTTCCAGTAGAAGAGATAACTCACCGATGTGATTCCAATGCAACTGAAAGTGTTCAATTCAGAGGATGGATGGATGGGTTGGGGCTCGTCCATGATATGTGGCTGTACGAACTCTCGTGGATGAACAAGACCTAGAATCAGTGTGTTCTACCCATCAGATGTGACCCCAGTGCATTTAATGAAGAAAACAAAATAAATGGCATGTACTTTTGGAGTACATGGCGTGTACTTTCGGTTTCTGTACTCCGCATTAGGCTACCTCCAAGTCACTCCCACACAGTCGTGTGTGTGGATACTACACGGCTGACACACGACCTCCTACGGCAAGGAAGTACACAGCTTGTACTCATAAAGTACATGGCCAGTACTTAGAAAATTTCCAGAATTTTCTTTTTCCTCAAAAACAACCAGAAAAATAAAAACATACCTAAAAAGAATATCTGGCTTCTTACATGTTGTGACATGAACCTATATTATTTAAAATGTTTTATATAACACCAATTGGAATTTTATATCATTATTTTTTTGTTTTATATTTTTCTTGCAATTTTACTGTCACATCGGACTGAAATATGTGTTCCTTAAAATAAATTTTTTCTAAAAATGTTTTAAATGTGTTTTAAATGATATATTTAGTATTTTAAAGGAAAATACATTTCAAAGATTTTAAAAATAATAATTATGGAATAACTTATATGATTTCTTTTTTTTAATGAAAATGTTTTGATAAATGTTTAATGATTTAGAAATTATTTTCAAAAACAAATTGATATTTTATAAAAGAATTATTTCAAAATATCTTTATAAATCATTTTCTACATAAGACAATGTTATTTTTTATCACTAATGATTCACTATTTATAGGATCTAATGATACCGTTATTTTTCATTGTTTGAATCATTTTATTTTTATGATGGAATGATATTTTTGAAATTGATTTATTTTCCATGGGTTATGTTATGATTAAATGATGTTTGTGAAACAGATATCATTCAATTGGTACTAATATGATGTATGATTTACATTATTGTTTTACAATTATATTTAAGGTTTTAATTACATGATCGGCGGTACCTGTATCTCATTACAATGCATTCGGTAAGGATTTTAATGCATGATATAATAATTATATTCTAGTTGTCAAGATTGATTTGTGATGGAAGATGGGGAAACCTAATCCTCTACGGGAAAATGGCGATGCTTGATCCCTTATAAGGAAAGGTCTACAACTGGGGATGGTGGTTTATCCTGAGAAGATGTTCTAGTTCCATTGATTTTCCCAGTTAGGTTTTAGAAATGCGCTATGAAATATAGGGAATGATATCACATGTTTATATTTCTGCCAAAAATTTGATGTCTTAATCCATGTTATCCATTCATAGTACAATCTCTCGATTACCTTATGATTCATGTCTTATGAACTTCCCATATTTATTCATTGACTCATTTTTATGATATTTTATATGGAAGGTATAATCTTATAATGTTATGATCATGTTATCATACACATGTGATCATGTTTATTCTTATGTACCTCCCTTATATACCCTTACTAATAATCTGATATCATCATTTTTTTTATTTTCATTCCCCCATGTTAGAATGAATTTTTTTAGTTTGGGATACTATAGGGGGTATCTTTGTTGGAAAGATGGAAAATATTTGACTAGAATATAAGTTTGTGTTCCAATATTCTAAATTCACTAAACTAATATGATCTTTGGGTGTGTTTTTGTATAATGTATAAAATATTTTTTAAAATGTATGTAATATCCTTGTTTGAAAATGATGTGTAGTTGTAGTTGGTATTATTGAAAAAATTTAGTCATCTATTATAAAAAAGGATGAAAAAAATTTAGTGATATCCCTTGAGATATTTCTAAGTATACGATACAATCTTATAACTTTAATAATTATATTGAATAAACTAGGATTAAAAAATTTGTTTCATAGATTGAAATTATATATATAATTTCCCCAGATTACGGGTTTTTTCAATAATGATTAGTGTTGGTAATATTATTGTAACATAACAAGAGAATGAAGAATAAGATATTTTTATACTTATTAATATTTTTTAATTAAATATTAATTTTACTTTAAAAGGGATTCTATGTTCGATAGTTTACCCAATATGAAACAACGGGTTTCTTTGGAATCTTACATTGCAGACTAATAATATAATATTATTATTTTAAATTGTAGTTACTCCTAGCCAATGTATTATCAGGAATGAATGAAACTAACTACAATATGATTATATATGATTGTCAATGTATTTAAATTATCCAAAAAAAGATAGAGGTTTAAAATGTGAACGAATTAAATTTTAAGTATAATTGATATTAAAAGACTGATTTATCACCTTTTAATGGAAAACCATTTTTAAATCTAGTTTTTTTCACTTTAATACATTCTATATGACCAAATAAAATCTTTCTTTAGAATGGGGACATATCAATTTACTTTGTGATAATTTTTGGAATTTTTTCGATAGAGTTCATTTTTTAATGAATAATGACAATATTGTATTTTAATTCAAAAATATGTTTTAATATAATTTATTTATATGGTTATATTATATTTTTAATTGGTTTTAAAGTTTAATTAGAATATATTTTTACCATTTAATCCAATTTTGTTAATTGGAATTAATTCCACTATTAAATTGGACATAAACAAGTATCAGTCTTTTGATAGTTATTGTTTCTTAAAAACACGCTATTTGTTTTAACAACGAGAATTACTTTTAAAATTAATTAATTCCACTTATATGTTTTAAATTTGAAAAAATAGACATAATTTTTGAATTCGTAATATCAAATACAGCTTGGGCTGAATTTTTAGTATTTTTCAGAAAAAACATAAATTTTTATGAATAGTGAAACCACTTAGTGGTAGTTAAAAAAACTGAGTATTTCATTTAAATTAAATTTTACCACTTCTGTGAATTTAATTTCACAAATACAACATACATGGTTGTTATCAATAAGTAAAATGTGGTTCATTAAGACGAAAATAATTTTTGGTGAATAGTAACTTTTGACTTTTATTTACCTCGTTTAAAGGTAAATAAGATAATTCAAGGTAAAAAGAGTATTATAATAATTAAAAATTAACTTAACACTTGTCCAAACATTATTGGTTGAGTCATTTACGATCATGGTCATTTGTGGGTCGATTTGAGGACCCCATTGAGCCACTTGGAAGTGATAATGACAATTTAGATTAATTAATTTAATGTAAAGACAAAATTGGCATTAACAAATATATTTTAGTAATTAATATTTATATTCTGTTATATAAGTCCTGTTTTCAACTATAAATATTATTTGGAATGATAAAACTATTTCCTATATCACGGTAATTTTTTATAATTTTCAGAAATCAAATAAATTAAATTATTTATCAAATAATAATGATGCAGTATTTATCTCATTAATAAATGATTTAGATAAATAAGATTATAATGATTAAAAAATTATCCAAAACATGTCCAATTATTATTGGATGATTTTATTTCGACCATTAATCATCTTATCTTTGAATATAATGATTTTTGGATCATTAGAAACCGAATATCATTATATTATAAAATAATATTTTCACACTTTCCTAAAGAGCCCCTCCTCTCCATTATAAAAGGACACCACTTATATCCAATTACTCATACCACTAAAGCCATTTGGCTCGTCCAAACTCTTTCCAATTAAGCTCCCTACATACCTATCCATCCCCTAGAATCCTTACCTTATGATGATAGAACTTCAAGAAGTTCTTTTGGTTCAAACCAAAGGAGTTACCCAAATTAAAGGTAACAATTTCTCTTAAATTATTTACATTTATTTTACTTCTCTAACCCCTAAACTCTTTTTATTTCTTTCTTTTGTAACGAAAACAGTATCCTAAATATAATAGGATGTTATTATAATAAGTATTCTAACTACACTTACACACACCTTCATCTAATGGATGAAGAACATAATGTTCTTATGGATGGAAAACTAACACCTCACGAAACGATGATTGTTCAATTACATCTTACCACCTCTCATGGTGGCCATTATGATAGAACTGTATTTATATATGATATATATTATGTTTATGATTTAATTATTCTTTTTTACTAAAAATTATATCAATTCCTTATGGTTTTCATAATGTGTAAATATGATAATCTAATTTGAGGAAGTGCGGACTACCGCCCCTTAAAGTGTTGTGGATCGTTAATTCCTTATGTGGGATATATAAAGGATAGTGTTAATGATATTATATATGATATAATACTGTAATTATAATATACCTATGTATCATTATGTTTTATTTCTATTAAAATAATAAATATAAATGAAAGTAGCGTTCATGTGTACGTATGGATTACCGTCTCCATTAATGGTGCATTTCATTTCTTACATCTGAATATTATGTAATATTATAAATACATTTATATAATGGATATATATGATATATATTATTTCTAAATCATGAATATCATTATGGATATATTGGACTATTGACCACATGGACAACTTGTAAATATATGGTGTTCATTTTTTACTCAAGTGCCAAATATCAAAAAAACGAATGTTATTAACCTAAATGATTAAATAATGTTTATAACATGGTAATAAGTGATATAAAAGGAATAATAAACTTGAAAAAGGTTCTTAAGAATTTATAAATTAATTTTAGTTTATTATTTAGGATATTAAAGAATGATCGAGTCAAGTCGGACACGAGGTAAGGGACTTCATCTCAATCTCCTTTCATTGAGGAATATTTTGTTCTAATACACGTATTTATTTTATACGCTGTATAAACACCTTTGACTTTTCATTTCATTCAAAGGGAATCTTTTTATACAAAGTGTTTTACTAAATGACAAAAAATAATGTTTCTTTTAACATACGCGGTGACAACGACCTTTTCCACCACCGTGAGTATTATTTGAAATTTGGCTTCCTCAACAAGCCGTAATGTTTTTAAAAGAAAATAAATGCCATATACTCTTTTATGTATTTTGGTATTGAAAATAGTTTTGATAACGTATTTGTTATGTCAATATATTTAAGTGATATTTTGTGATCAAAATGTGGAAATTTTTTCTTTCATTTATATTTGTTGTATGTGTTATGGTTTTATATTGGTACTAAGACATTTGATGGGTGGATAAGTGATAAAACAAATGACGAGTGGTGTCGTGAATACCAGGATGGGTGGTTACATTATAACCTCCAATGCATTGGGTATGGAAGTCGGCCGTATGGATATTCCATTTAGTGATAGGTGTGGAAGCCGACCGTATGGTTATTCCATTTATGTATGTTTATGACCCAAGTTAACTTTATATGTTATGTGTTCTTTATATTGGTATTATGGTTATATTTTTGTTACAAAATGGTATGTAATGATCTTTTATTTAGTGAAGAGTATTTACTACTTCATAAAGGTTAAAAGTAATACTTATGTTAAAGTATTCATTGTTTACTTGTTGTTTTAAAAAACAAACAGTTTTACTTCTTTTTTTATCCCTTACTGAGCTTTTTATGATCATCCCATGTTTTTGAAATGTTTTTCACAGGACATAATGTGGAATAGGGTCAAAGATGGGATCAAGGAAAATTCATGTTGTCTTAAACATGGAACTAGACATGACCCTTTTTTTCAAGAGTCGATGTTTTGTAAGAAGAAAATTGATGCTGGGTGGAAGTTTCTACATTTTAATTTTTTTGAAATGTAATAGTTATGGACTAGTTCACAAAAACTCTAAAACTAAAAAGATCCTCAATTTGAATTATTCATTTAATTCAATATTATGTAATGTTTAAGTCCATGTCCTTATATTTAGTATCAGAGGTCGTTTTAGATAACATTAGGAGTTTGGATTTTGTTAAATTAATATCAATAAGGTAATTTATGTTAATTTCAAGATCATGTAGCATTTACAGATTATCATGTTGCTTCTTCTAAGATATTTCTATTTTCAGAATGGTTTTCCGTAGAGGAAACAGGGCAGCTATGTTGGGACGAAATTAAGAGGAAGACAACCTTCCAAATCAGCAACCTGAGATGGTCAGAATCAGAACAGAAGAATTTGTTGAAGTGATGACATAGTTGAATCAAGCTTTAAATGGTGGTGGTATTCATGCACGAGATCATCCAGATTAACCATAGAGGAATATGTCAGCAGTGGAGCATTTCATGAGGCAACATCCCCCATCATTCAAGGGATCATCTGACCCTGTTCTATCAGAAGCGTGGATTAAAGCACTGGAAAACCTTTTTGATGTTATGGGATGTTCATAACATCAATATGTTTGTCTCGCTATTTACTATTTTGAAGGTGAAGCTGATCAATGGGGGTCGATAGTGAAAAAAATCCGGGATAGTGAGGAGATTGATGCTCTTTTTTTGGATGAATTCAATGGTATGTTTCTTGACAAATATTTTCCTTAGGTGGTCCGTCTTAGGATGGAAAACAAATTCCTGGAATTGTGGCAAGTGGATGAATCAGTGGTCGCTTATGAAGCAAAGTTCACTTCACATGCAAGTTATACTCCAAATTTAATCTGAGATCTTGATAGTAGGATAAATTGATTTTACTCAGGACTGAAGCCACGATATCTAAGAGCATTAGCCTCTCGTGAGTTCCAAAGTTATGAAAAACTTGTTCGATGTGAAGAGAAGGTGAAAATGGAGTTTGTCGATGATCAAGTGTTCTTTGACAAACAATAGAATATGAGGTCCAGTTGGAAGAAAAAGGGGAAGAATTCATCAAATAATCCTAGAGGTAAGAAAACTAAATATCCAACTTGTGAGAAGTGTGGTAAAAAGAATCCTGTATAATGTTTATCAAAGTCTGGTAAGTGATTTCAGTGTGGTAAGTCTGGTCATATAGCTCGTAACTATAAATAATATGATCAAGCAGGCAATGAAAAAACATCGGTAAGATGTTTTAAGTGTAATGAAATGGGTAATTATGAAAATGAGTGTCTAGAGAAGAACTCAACTATGGGAAAGAAGCAAAAATTAAAGAAAAGAGGGGTGGTGATATCCTTTGGAACTACATCAACAGATGTTGGTCCATCAAATGAAGTAGTATCAGGTACACTGTTTGTTTGTTCAGATTATACCAATGTGTGATTTGATTCAGGGTCTACACACTCTTTCATTTCTGAGAAGATTTCTAGTAAATTGGTAATTCCATCTCCTGATATGAATACTGATCTTATGGTAAAAACACCAGGAGTAAATGTTGATATAAAAATAAAAAATAACAACATCCCTTTCCTTGTGTGTGGAAAAATTCTACCTTAAAACCTTATTGTTTTTTATAGTAGAGTTTGATGTTATATTGGGAATGAATTGGCTTTCTCTTTATCATGCTATGATTGACTGTACAGATAAAGTGGTTTCTTTTCAGAAATATTTTCATTTTGTATAAAAAAATGAACCCTTGCGGTAGATAACATATCAGGAAGCTTAGAAACTACTAAAATATGGAAATGAATGTTACATTCCACATAATGTTGAAAACAAAGGAACTATTCAGATTAATGTTGTGCCAGTGGTAAATGAGTACCTTGATGTTTTTACTGATGAGATTCCTAGTATAATACCTGATCGGGAAGTTTAATTTAATGTTGACTTTGTTCGTAATACTATGTCAATTTCAATACCCCCTTGTCAAATGGATCAAATTGAACTTTTAGAGTTAAAGAAGAAATTGTAGGAGTTACTAGATAAAGGTTTCATTCGATCTAGAACATCAACATGGGGTGCTCCGGTCTTTTTTGTTAAAGAGGAAGATGGTTCAATGAGACTTTGCATTGATTATAGAGCATTAAATAACATTTTTGAAAGTAAAAAAGAAGACATTCTAAAGACCTCATTTTGTACTTTATATGTCCATTATGAATTTGAAGGTATTCCTTTTGGTTTAACCAATGCACCTGCTGTATTCATGGATCTTACGAATAGATTTTTACTTGAGTTCTTGGATATATTTTTGGTTGTGTTCATTGATAATATTTTTGATTATTCTAAAAGTAAATAGGAGAATTAAATTCATTTAAGTGTTTTCTTGCAAACCTTAAAAGAAAAGAAATTATTTGGGAAATTCATCACGTGTGAGTTTTGGTTACAAAAAATTTCATTCCTTGGTCACATTTTTTCAAAAGATTGCATAACTATTGATCCAGCTAAAACACAAGTTACTGAAGAATGGAGAAGACCCACAAAGATAATTGAGATCCATAGTTTTCTTGGTTTGGCAGGTTATTACCAGAGTTTTGTTGAAAATTTTAAACGGTTATCTTTTCTAATGACTAAGTTAACTCGAAATGGTGTTAAGTTCATCTGGACAATAGAATGTGATGATTGTTTTCAGATATTGAAAAGAAGATTGGTGAATGCTCTAGTTTTGGCACTACCATCCAGAAATTGTGAGTTTGTTATCTAAAGTGATCTTTAGTTGAAAGGACTAGGATGTGTCCTAATGCAGAATGATCAGGTAATTGCTTATGCCTCACGTCAATTGAAACCTCATGAGTTAAATTACCCTACACATGATTTGGAATTAGCTGCTGTTGTTTTTGCTTTAAAAATTCGGAGGCATCATTTGTATGAAGTGAAGTGTGAAATATATACTGGTCACAAAAGTTTGAAGTATATATTCACTCAGAAAGAATTGAACATGAGACATAAGAGATGGTTGGAATTAATCAAGGACTATGATTGAAAGATCCTTTATCATCCGGGAAAAGAAAATAAAGTGGCTGATGCTTTGAGTCAAAAAAGTTTCAGTGAAATCATCTCTATCAGACATAATTAAGCAAGCACATAAAGAAGATAGTGAGTTGCCGAAAAAGGTAGAGTAGGTTCAGAAGGTTATGTTTCATGAATTTAACATTGACAATGATTGTGTTTTGAGATTTGGGAAAATATTATGTGTACCTTGTGATTCAAAGTTGAAGAATGAGTTGTTGTGTGAAGCTCATTGTTCTCCATTTTCAGTTCATCCCAGTAGTACTATATGTACAAAGATCTTCGAGAGTATTACTGGTGGGACGGAATGAAAATATATATTTCTGATTTTCTGTGAAGTGTTTGACTTGTTAGCAGGTTAAAGAAGAGTGGAAGTTACCAAAAGGGATGCTTCAGCCTCTACCGGTGCCAGAGTGGAAATGGGAAAATATATCCATGGAATTCATTGTGGGATTACAAAAGACATCTTGAGGTAATAATCCAATCAGAGTTATAGTTGATCGAGTGACTAAATCTGCTCATTTCCTTCCTATTCGAGATACTCTGTCTTTAGATCAACTTTCTCGGTTGTATGTTAAAGAGATAGTCAGGTTGCATGAACTTCCCCTCTCTATTGTATTTTATCATGATCACAGGTTCACTTCTAACTTTTGGAAAGGCCTTTAGAAGTAAATGGGTACTGAATTAAATTTTAGTACAGATTTTCATCCCCAGTCAGATGGGCTTTCAGAACATACAATTTAGACATTGGAGGATATGTTACGTGCCTGCTCGATGGATTATCAGGGAAGTTGGGACTAACATATTTCATTGGTTGAATTTTCTTATAATAACATTTTTCATTCCAGTATATAGATGGCTCCATTTGAGTCATTATATAGAAAGCATTGTTGAACTCTATATTTTTGGGATGAAGTAGGTGAAAGGAAGGTGATTGGACATGAGATGGTAGAAGAGATGACAGATAAAGTTCAGTTGATTCAGAAGCACATGAGAATAGCTCAGAGTAAACAGAAAAGTTATTCAAATAACCAGAGGAATGATCTTTTTTTTGAGGTAGGTGATCATGTATTTCTCAGAGTTTCTCCATGGAAAAGTGTGATGCATTTTTGTAAGAAGGGAAAGTTGAGTCTGAGGTTCATTGGACCTTATGAAATTCTGGAGAAAGTGGGATCAGTTGTGTATAGAGTGGCTTTACCTCCATGTTTATCCCAGGTACACAATTTTTTTCACCTTTCGATGTTGAGAATGTATATGCCAGATCCATCTCATGTTTTGAGACTAGAGGTTGTTCAGTTGGAAGAGAATCTCTCTTTTGAAGAACAACCAGTTCATATTCTTGACCGTAGAGAGCAGGTGTTGTGAAATAAGGTAATTTACTAGGTAATGGTTTTGTGGAAATACCATATGGCTGAAGAGGTAACGTGGGAATCTGAAAATGCTATGAGGGATAAATAACCCCCCTTATTTTGATAAGTAAATAAAAATTATGAGGACGCAATTTTCAAAAGGGGCGAAGGATGTAACATCTCAAGTAAATGAAGAATAAGAAATTTGTATACCTATTAATATTTTTGAATTAAATATTAATTTTACTTTAAAAGGTTTTCTATGTTCGATAGCGTACCTGATACACAACAACGAGTTTCTTTGGAGTCTTACATTGCACACTAATAATATAATATTATTATTCTAAATGGTAGTTAACTCCTAGATGATGTATTGGCATGAATGAATGAAACTAACTACAATATGATTATAAATTATTGTTAAATGAATTTACATTATCCAATAAAAAGTTAGAGGCTTAAATGTGAATGAATCTAATTTTAAGCATAATTTACATTAAAAGGAGGATTTATCACCTTTTAATAGAAAACCCTTTTTAAATCTAGTTTTGGTCACTTTAATACATTATATATGACCAAATAAAATCCTTCTTTAAAATGGGGACATCAAAATTTACTTTTTGTAGATTTTTTGAATTTTTCCGATAAAGTTAATTTTTTAATGAATAGTGAAAATATTGTATTTTAATTCAAAACTATGTTTTAATATAATTTATTTATATGGATAGATTATCTTTTTAATTGGTTTTAAAGTGTAATTAGAATATAATTTTACCATTTAATCCAATTTTGGTCATTGTAATTAATTTCACTTTGAAATTGGACATAAACAAGTATCAATCTTTTGATAGTTATTGTTTCTAAAACACACGCTATTTATTTTAACAATGGGAATTAATTTTAAAAATAATTAATTCCACTTAATGTTTTTAATTTTGAAAAAATGAAATCATTTTTGAATTCATAATATCAAATATAGCTTAGGCTTAATTTTTGGAATTTTCTGAAAAACTTCAATTCATGATGAATAGGGAAACCACTTAGTGGTAGTTAAAAAAACTGCCTTTTTCATTTAAATGATATTTTACAACTTCTATGAATTGAATTTCAAAAATCTGACATACATGGTTATTATCTAGAAGTAAAATGTGGTTTATTAAGATGAAAATATTTTTTGGCGAATAGTAACTTTTACGTTTTATTTATCGCAGTTAAAGGTAAATAAGGTAATTCAAGGTAAAATGAATATTATAATAATTCAAAATTATCTTAACACTTGTCCAAACCTTATTGGTTGAGTCATTTTCAACCATGATCATCTTTTTGTCTATTTTGGGACCCCATTGAGCCAGATGGGAATGATAATAACAATTTAGATTAGTTAATTTAATGTAAAGACAAAATTGACATTAACAATAATCTTTTTGTAATTAATTTTTATATGGTGTTATATAAGTCGTAGTTTAGACTATAAATATTCTTAAGAAAGATAAAACGATTTCCTATATCATGGTAGTTTTTTTATAATTTTTATACATCAAATAAATTAAATTATTTATGACACAACAATGATGAAATATTTATCTCATTAATAAATGATTTAAATAAATAAGATTATAATGATTAAAATATTATCCAAAACATGTCCAATTCTGATTGGGTGATTTTATTTCAACCATGACTCCACTTATCTTGGCCTATAACAATTTTTGGACTATTAGAAACCGAATATCATTATATTATAAAATAATATTTTCACACTTTCCTAAAGAATCCCTCCCCTCCCTTATAAAAGGAGACCACTTATAACCAATTCCTCACACATCTCAATCCATTTGGATTTTCCAAAATCATCCCAATTAAGATCCCTACATCCCTATACTCCCCCTAGAAGCCTTACCGTAGGCATGAGGCAATTCAAAAAGTCCTTCTGGTTCAAACCAAATGAGTTACCTAAATTAAAGGTAACAATTTATCTTAAATTACTTTTATTTATTTTACTTCTCCAACCACTAAAATATTTTTATTTATTTATTATTCAACAACATCAGTATCTTAAATACACTAGGATGTTTTTACAAGAAGGATTAGAACTACACTTACACACAAATCCATCTAATGGATGAAGAACATAATGTTTCTATGGATGGAAAACTAACGCCTCACAAAATGATGATTGTTCAATTACATCTTACCACCTCTCATGGTGGCCATTATGATGGAACTATATTTATATATGATATATATTATTTTTATGATTTCATTGTTCTTCTGTACTTCCCAATTATATAATGCCATTATGTTTTTCATTATGGGTAAATACGATAATCTCATTTGAGGAAGTGCGGACTACCGCCCCCTTAAAGTGATGTGACTCATTAATGCCTTATGTGGGATGTATAAAGGATACTGTTAATGATATTATATATGATATTATACTAGAATTATAATATTCCAGTTTATCATTATGTTTTATTTCCATTAAAATAAAAAATAGAAATAAATTAGTGTTTATGCGTAGGTACGGATTACCGTCTCCATGAACGCTGCATTTCATTTCTTACCTATAAATGTTATGTAATATTATAAATACATGTATATACTGGATATATATGATATATATGATTTATAAATCATTAGTATCATTCTGGATATAATGAAATATTGACCACATGGATAGCTTGTAAGTATGAGGTGTTCATTTTTGACTCAAGTGCCAAACATCGACAAAACGAATGTTATTAACTTAAATTATTACATAATGTTTATAAGATGGAAATAAGTGATATAAAATGAATAATAATCTTGAAAAAGGATATTAAGCAAGTAGAAATTAAATTTAGTTTATTATTCAGGATATTAAAGAACGATCGAGTCATATCAGACACGAGGTAAGGGACTTCGTCTCAATCTCCTTTCAATGAGGCATATTTTGTTCTAATACAAGAATTTATTTTATACGCTATATAAACACATTTGACATTTAATTTCATTCAAATGGAATCTTTTTCTATGAAGCGATTAGGTAAATGACAAAAAAAATGTTTCTTTTTACATACGTGGTGACAATGACATTTTCCGCCGCCACAAGTATTATTCGATCTTTGGCTTCTTCAAAAAACTGTAATGTTTTTAAATGAAAATAAATACCATATACTGTTTTATATATTTTGGTATTGAAAATATTTTTGATAATGGATTTTTTATGTAAATATATTTAAGTGATATATTTTTATCGAAATGTCGAAATGTTTTCTTTCCTTTATATTTGTTGAATGTGTTATGGTTATACATTGGTACTTGGACATTTGACGGGTGGTTAAGTGATAAACCAAATGACGGGTGGTGCCGTCAATACTAGGACGAGTGGTTACGTTATAACCTCCAATGAATTGGTTATGAAAGTCGGCCATATGGATATTCAATTTAGTGATAGGTGTGTAAGTCGACCGTATGGTTATTCCATTTATGTAAGTTAATGTCCCATGTTACCTTTATATGTTATTTGTTCTTTATATGGGTTTTATGGTAATCTTTTGGTTACAAATGGGTATGTAATGATCTTTTATTCCATGAAAAGTATTTAATAATTCATAAAAGTTAAAATTATTATTTATGTTAATGTATTCATGGTTTACTTTTTGTTTTAAAAAACTAACAATTTTACTTATTTATGTATCCCTTACTGAGATTTTTATCCTCATCCCATGTTTTTGAAATCTTTTTCACAACACATAATGTTGAATAGGGTCAAGTATGGGATCATGGAAAATTCAGTCTACCTTAAACATGGAACTAGACATGACTCTTTTTTTAAAGATTCCATGTTTTGTAAAAAAAATGGATACTGGGTGGAAGTGTCTACTTTGTAATTTTTTATGAAATGTAATAGTTATGGCCTAATTCTCTAAAACTCTAAACATGAAATGAAACTCAATGTGAATTATTCATTTAATTCAATATTATTTAATGTTTATGGCCAGGTCTTTATAATTATTATTTTTATTTTAGTCAATTGATGGAACCCAAAATAATTGTGTTAATAAGGAATCCAAAGGACAATACAAAGGACATCTTTAGAACTCAAATTTTATGGAATATGGAATAAAAACCCCATTTCTATGACAACTAAAGCTTATCAAGAAATGAATCGTGCTAAGATTCCAAATAACCCAATTGATGGAATAATATTTTCTTGAATAATTATAAAGGAAACTCCAACATTCATTTAGTGGAATGATTGATCAACTAGTTGCTATGAAATTAATCTATACCACTAAAAATATTTTCTTCATTATCTGTTGATTAGAACATGAAATATTTATGTTGGAAATATATCACATGAAAGGGGAATTTAATTAGGTGTTTAAATTTATCAAAAAAACAAGATAACATGATAAAATAGACTCTACGGATTGGGATGAGTTCATGAAGTTATTTTTCAGAAGTATCTTTCTCATATTATTCTTACAAAAAGGAAGATTAATGTTACCCCACTATTTAATGGTTAAGATAATTTTATAAGGACATAATATCTCGAAAACTATAATAACTAAGGACAAGAAAATATTGGATTTAATTTTTTTTCCAATGTGTGGAAAGAAACATGATTCAAATTGTATTAAGGTGAATGGTAAATGTTTAATATGTTGGAAATAAGTTCATCGAGCATAATATTGATGTAATGGGATTAAAAAGAATGCTCCAAAGTGTGAACCTCCAATATTATTGTGTTTCAATTGTATGGAATTTGGTAATTACATGAAAAAGTTCCATTATCCATTGACTGAAAAAGATGATAAGCCACAAAAACCCACAATGATAAAAGAAAATTGTAAAGAAAATGCTATAATAATGGATGAGTTTAACCTTGATAATTTAGAGATATTTATCGTCCTCTCCTTTTGGGAATTTCATGTTCTATTTTGAAGGTATAACCCCTATTAAAATGTTATTATTCATCCACTATTGAAAGTTAATGTGATTTTCTACATGGATTCTAGAATAATTAAATCAAATATTCTATTAGTATAAGGATGAACCCATGATTCGAATGAGAATTCTATTTTATAATAAAAGATCATATATACTGAATGAAAAATAATGTGTGCTTTCCATGTGGTTTTATATAAATTCATGTTATTACTGTGCTTCAATATAATACATAATAATGTTATTCACATGTTTCATGTGTTACAATTTAGAGCTAAATCATGTTATTTTTTGGATTATGGATATGTCCTGTTTGAAAATTTAGTAAACTTAATTGGATTTTTTTAGATATTAAAATTTTGTAAGTTTCATAAAGGTAACCATTTATGAAGTTGTTTATGTTGAATTTTGGATGAGGTTTTAGAGATTACTATTTAAATTTTTCATATTAGATAACATGTGTTAACCATTTTTTTATGATGATAACTAGAGACAAAATGAATGACCTATCATCTAATTATTAATCTTATAATCCAATAGTTATGTAGGTATTAAATTTTATAATTTATTTCTTGGAGTATGAAATGAATATAATTTTGATAAAGGAGTAACTAAAGAGTGAAAATGTACTTATGAAATGAAAGCAAGTAAGTGTGTCTTCACAAAAGATTTCAAATAAAATATTATCCTATTATCATAATTTATAAAGATAAAAATGACCCCTCTTAGATTTTTTTGGTCCATGGTTTGGTGGCCTTTAAAATTCTAATGACCATATTCACTATAACTCTTCATCATAAATTTTTAGTAAGATTTCACTTCCATATCCGTGTTTTCACTACCCATATATATTCTTCTATATGGAAACATAGTTCTAACTTATATTGGGAAACAATAATGTTTAAAACATTCCCATTTTATTGAAGTTTTAATATTCACTTTTATCATGTGGGAACATTCAAGTAGTCAAATAATGATAACAAAAATGAATGCCAAGGGAAATTATTTGCAAGGGGGGTATAATGTGACACCCAAAGATGTTTTGAAATAAATTTTCTGAATTAGTTTAATCTTTTGGATGTTAATCAGTTCGCATAATAATTAATATATAATTCTTATATGAAAATAAATCTTTTTATCTTTCATTATACACAACACCAAGTTGAGATTTCGCTATAAAAAACAGTAGTATTAACACTTCCATATATGAAACATTATGTTTCGATTCTGTTACAACCAATATCAAGTTATTTTGATAGCATGCATAAAACGCAAGACCTAGTTTTATTGAACAATAGTATATTATAAAAATATTTGTATATAATATAAAAAGATATAAAATATTCATTAAATGATAGGTTATTAATTGTTTTAACTATCTTATAAAAATTATAGTTTATAATATGATTTCTCTTTTCCCAATTAAAATTAAATGAACATATAAACTAACAGATTATAAAGGAATTTTTTTTACTTTTATTCTCTAAAGTGATTTTTATTTACAAATTCGATTGATTACAATTAATGAAAGATATTGATGATATATATATGTGTTGTATTCTATAAATTATCATGGGTATTAATCAAATATATTTTATATGAATAAGATAAGAAAAAACCCAATTTTACACATAAAACACTACACTTTTCAAAACAGTAATATTACACCCTTTTAATGGAACCCATTTCAGTATAATTTATTAAAAATATAGCTATTTTAATGAAAAAAATACACATATTATTTGAAATGGGGCACAAAATTTTACTTTTTCTGAATTTTTGGTGTTTTTATGATCAGATTCAGGTTTTGATGAATAATGAAAAATAATGAATTTTAATTGAAACCAACTTTTACATCAAAATAATTTTTAGTGGTTAATTATATATTTTATTTGTTTTTAAGTTTACTTAGATCAAATACTTATAAATTAATCCAATTTAGTTCATTGAAATTAATTTTACATTAAATTTTAATATAAAAATATGGCAATCTTATGAACATTTTCACTGTAAAACAATATTTTCGCATTCCACAATTAGATTAATTTTATTTTATTTTTAAAAATATAGTTGTTTTGAATAATTAAAAATAGATTTATTATTTTTTATTATATGGCCAAAATTTATTTAATAGGTCCCCTTTATTTTTGGATAATATAAATAATAACTTTTTTGTATTTTATAAACATGATTATGTGTAAATAAAATAAATAATGATAGAAATAATATTAAGAATAATATACAACTGCACTAACACTTACCCAAATTCTATTTGATGAATCTAATTGAAACCTTAATACATGTGAATCAATATTAAATTATTTAATGGAAAATTTTTCTATATATACCATCTCTTTTCATTCATGCATATTACATTACATTTGTGGAATAATTTATACATTACATAAACACACACCCAAAAACCATATTTGTTTGCTGTCTTTGAAAACAAAGAAAACATACATCTAGTTAGGAGTAATGTCATCAATATTTCGAAAAAAGATCATTCCCTTTAGTACTACTACCTATAACCAATAATTATAATAGGGGAAAAAGAAACATAAAAAGGGGAGATCCCATATACTCATTAATGGTAATAAAAATGGATACATAATAATAACATGATTAAAAGTATATGACAAAATGATAAAACTTTTGAAGATCATTGCCTGAATATTGAAGATCATACCCTAGGTATCCATGATAATAATCATTAGATATGGAATAAAGATATTTTTAGTCAATAATACAAGAATCAAAATGAATTAAATAACATGAGCCATGAAAGAATATCATAGGAATAATACATGGAACATTGGATGATATTTAATAATGTAACAATTATTTCTATAGTAGTTTAAGAATATATACAAAGGAAAACATGGTAGTATGGGTTCCCTTACCATACCATATTGGTAGTAATGGTTCACTCCATGGTCATTTAACTACCATAAGTTCACTCCGTATACAATATTGGTAGTAATTGTTTACTCCCATTTCCATCTAATTAGTATGAGTTCACTCCACAAAGCATCATGTTCATAATGGTTTTATCCCATTTAGGATCACTCTGATGACTTTATTAGTCTTTTTAATAAGATATAAATATTTACCCAATCCATCAGAGGGAGGTATAGTAACCACCCATCTCATAATTAAATCATACATACATGTTTCACAATACCATAAATAATCATATCATGACTACTATAATGTGATGGTTATCAAAAAAATATAATCATTCCATAACCTATAGAAAAGATACATATTTCGCAGTCATTTCTTCAAAAGCATTACCTGTGAAAATTAGTGGGTTTGTTAAATAACAATCCATTAAAACATATACCATTCTGATAAATAATATTAATTTTATTCTTGAAATATATCAATGTTTTTCATCTTATATTGGGAAGGATTTTCAAATATCAATTGGAACAAGATATTTCCTAAAAAATAAATTTTTTAAAAATAAAAAACATAAAAAACCCTTATCGTTGAAACCAATTTTAAAAAATATAGTGATTCATGAAAATTGATTTAAATCAATTTTTGAAAAATATATAATTTCTTCATTAAAAAAAGTTTTTTGAAAAATAAAAAAAATTCAAATCCCGTTTATTTAAAAATAATCATGAAAACATATAAAGAAAACATGAAAATATTTTTAAAAATATATATTTTTAAAACATTTTTATGAATCATGGAATAATTATTTAATACTTTATTTTTGAAATTACAATATAAGTTCTATACAAAATATTTCATGGGAAAATAATCTTTAAACATTTCAAAGTGTCACATACCACTTTGAAACATTTCAACCACAACCCCCATAAAAATAATAACTTTAAAATTTGATTAAAATATCATTAAATGAATTATACTCCTAAAATAAAATGGAAAATTTATTTATATACACATTATAAAAAACTAGGCTTCATAAAATAACATGTGTCTCGAAGAATGAAAAATGTGAGAAAACTACCTTACTCATTTGGTAACTTTTGAAAAGTAAAACCATTTTAAATAAGGTTCATAAAATTTATTTTTAAATAACCATAAAATAAAAATATTATAGAATAACTTTATGGTGTGAATTTTCAGCACAATAAATAAATGATTGGTGATTATGGCACGTATCTCCCATAAGTAACATGTTCGGTGAAATTCTCCTATAACATTATAATCCACAGGATCGTATGCATCCTGATTGAAAATAATTTAGAGGTATTTAAAAAGACCATAATATTATGGTTATCACTCATAAAATAAATTCATTGGATGTATATACACCACTTATAATAAACCAATATTGTGTGACGCATGTGTCTCACAGATGTAAAAATAAGATAAAAATCACATACCTTTGGTCTGATTCACCCTGAACGAGTATGAAACTCTTGTATATTGGTATTAAAAAACTATTAACGTATTAAATAATAATAATAACTTTTATTATATCATATAGGATTCATTTAATACTTTATATAAGCCATTTATTAATAATAACAAGTTAATGCTACGATTTGGTGAGAACTACTTTGATTGTTGTAACTATCCTGACTTGTAATTCTTGGAATTCTAACATATATCTAGATTGTTGAACTTATATAATTTAAATCATGATTTATATATCATATTTATTTAGTATATTAATATATATATATAATAAATGAAATAGAATAAACCATTAATGATGATTATATGTCTTACGTACGAGTAAATGTTTTTTTTCTGTTTTATCATCGCACTGAATGGAAAATAGAAAATGTAATATATATATATATATATATATATATTTCATTTTTTATCATTATTTTATATTTATATTAAATATTTATTAATTATATAAATATTTATAATCATTGTTTAATGGTTACTATTGATGATTAATCTCATTGCATTGTGGTACGAACGCTTGATTGACAATATCATTCCCTTAATTGTGAAAAAAGTAAGGATGTGTATGGTATATATTTTGTTAAAATACCAATATAATGTTATATTAGTCATATATATTAATTGTTACACCGTTATACCCATCCATGTAATGTGGTGATGAAAATTAGATTAAACCCCGATGTAGAGACGATAGGTCATTTGATCATAAGCATTGTGATTTTTTTCTCAATGGATGGATAAAAGGAATAATTTGGTTTTTCAAAAATAATAATAACAATATGTATATAATTTATAAATTATTTATTAATTTATATTAAAAAAACATGATGAGGAAGTAGAAGAAGAAATAATCATGATAGAGTCAGTAAACGATATTACCTCTTATTTAGTGAACTCCCTCATGGGTTATCTTAGGGACAATAGAGTTGTTCTTTTGAGTAAAAAATAACCAATATAATCATAATATACAAGTTTTGAATTAAAATATTTAGGATTTTTTGACATTTAATACTCAATGAGCTATGAGTTAGTGAGCGAGGATGTTCCTTTTTTATAAAAGAAGGGAGAGGTAGTCTTTGAAACACTCAAAATGTTAAATTAATATAAATTTATATTCAATTTAAAATACTTATATAGTGATTTAGTTAAAATAATATTTCTATGGTTCGAAATATTCTCATCCAATGATTTTTAGACATAGTTAGGTCATAATAATGACCTTATCAAATTTCATTAACCCTTAGTTAATCCCTTTTCCTTTTCTGATGAAAGCATGACTTTTTACACAGTATGGTTAATATAGATACTATAAAATGAAATAATAACAGAAAATGTATCATTGAGGACATTTTAAAAATTATTATAGTTATTTGGAATAATTATTTATTTATATGAAATTTACCTCATTTAATGTAGTATTATTTATTTTAATGCATATTTTCTACCAATTTTGTTAGTATTCAATATTTTTCCTTTTAAAAATATCATAACAACATGATAACATAAAACAGAAACAATTAATATAGATATTAAATATCATAGATATATAAAAAATTATTAGATATCATTAATTATGATAAAATATATTTATTTGAAGATTTTTAATATAATTTGATCGATATTTCAATTAATTGAACTATTCATCCACCATTGCTATACCTGCTTTTAAATAACTATTTATGATATTAAAATAAAAAATAAATTATCATGATGAAGATAAATTATTTATATTTTTAATTTCTACTTATATCCAAATTTCCACATTTTATATCCATATATTAAAAACAATTTAATGTTTGAATAATATGTGTTTCTGATTTTTATGTAATTATTAAATTAAAAATAATAAATGTCATACTCTCAAAAGACAAGAGTAAAAAGGTTATAATATAATCCTATAATTTTTTTGGTTGAAAACCACTCATCTAATGAATTTAATAATAGTGTTAGGGTACTATTATTATATTACATTCTTATTTTTACCAATAATTACCAAATTTACCCATAACTGTGGTAAAAATATATTTACTGATGTTTCTATTCATAATATAAAAAATATTTTTATCCTATTACAATATATTTATAATAAAAATTACAACAATTTATGTCAATATTTCAAAATCTAGATCACAGAAACGAGAAAAACAAATTTAATACTAATCCAACAAACGTTGCGGGAAGGCGATAAGAAAAACATTAAAAGTCCAATAAGTTTATATATTTAATTTTTATATAAAATATGTTTCTGTTGACTTATAATCGATTAATATAAGTATAATTTATTTATTATGAATTTGATATCAATTTGAAAAATAATAATAATTTAAATGAAAACCCCAAATTCAAGCTAGAATTCAATATTTTTCACTATTCACCAAAAAATGAAACATCATAGAAAAATAAAAAAATTTCCCCGAAGTAAATTTTGAAAATAGAAATTAAAAAAGGATCTTAACATTTAAAAATTAAATTTCTGATAATATCAGAAAAATATTATTATTCAAAAAAAATAAATAAAAATAATTATAATTAAGAAAATAATATTTCTAAAATATAAATATTTATAAAAAAATTATACACTTCCTTATAAATATGTTTTAAATTATGTAAAACCATTTAAAAATTATTCATGTCTAATCATATTACTATGTTAAATGTCAAGGTAATAACTATGTAATTTAAATATTTATAATAACAATGTTTTTTTTAAGAGAGATTTAGTGTTTTGTATAATGCTAGGCATGGTATTGTTTCTTGTTGTACAAGCTTAACTTGGTTGTGGGTATAATGTAATAAAGAATTAGTAATTTTATATAATAATAAAAATATGTATTTAGTGTTACATGGTGTCTAAAATATTAAAAATATTTAATTAATTAGAAATAAAATACTTCATTAAATCGTAGGGTATTACATTCTATCCCCTTAAAATGTATTTTTTCCTCAAAATATGTCAAGTTTATCAGAGGTTAAATTCTATAAATATTCTTTCATAGAATCCCACATCATAAAAATGTATTCTAAAACGTCGTTTTAGAAACGGAAATTTGTAAAATAACAGTAACTCAAATTAAATCATTACTAGGTCTCTACATAGAAGAACGTTAGTAATGATTTGGGAATGAAGGAAAAATATAAATAATCTAAAATATTGAAAAATATAAATTATAAAAATAAAGTGAGAGATCTAGAGAAAGATAAAAATCACACAAATAGAAATTAATTTAGTTTTAATGTTGTAATTTATATCATCAAAATTTATCACAACAAGAAAACTATTTACATAGAATTTTTTTTTCTAATATTAATGAATTTTGATGAGAAGATTTAATTACCAGATTTGAGCACAATATCACCCTTTTGCTGTGCCTAGATTTACAAAAAAATTATCTCTTATCTCTGAAGTAATGTTTAAAATATATCTCTTGAAGCATTAGAATATCATCAGATCCAAGAATATAATGATTTTTCATTTCATCAATCTTTATAACAAAAAAAATTAACTAACATGTTATGAAATATGCATAAGACTAACTATAGTGAGAATACACTTTAATATAACAATCTTTATACAATGTTAAACATACTATTTCCATAAAAAGATAACCATTCAATCCTAACTTATGCCAAATGTCCAAAATATAAGAAGTATGTGAACTAAGCCAGCTTAAAATTTATCTCCTATGTCCCATAAGGCGGTTCATGGTCGTCACATTCCAAACATGTGAATACCTTAATAATTTTTCAACTTGAGGCATGGTAATAACCTGAATTACCATATATCATTATTGAAAACATCAAATTTTCATTATTTCATGGTATATTGGATATATTCAATATTTCCAAAAAGTTTTAAACAATTTCCATGATAGAATAACCCAAATTCAAATTAATCCTTAATCAATCCCAAGGAAAACAATAATGTCCAATTTTCAAATAAATATATAACATATCGTTTTCTAATCATCATTATCTAAACATAAGGAACATATTATGGGTTATCATTATATTAATCAAAATTCCAAAATCACTCAACTTGTCCATCATAACCATTCAATATATTCATGTAAATCAGTACTGAAAAACATAAATTGAACAATCCTTGTATATTTCCCCATTCATTTAACATACTTCTTAAATACAAATACATTGAATCATAAATTATTCCACTTCATCATTAATCAGAAAGAATATGTCCTCATCCCCTTACATAATACCTTTTTCATTCACATTTCATCGTTAGTCTCATCTTCTTTCACAATATCTCCATTACTCATACAACCCATCTGATTATCATCAGTTGATTTCCAATTATGACATAAATTTATATAATGACCATTCATTATAAACTTAATGAATTTTACCTATAACAATGTCAAAGAGAGGAAAATATTCCCATCCATTTTGTTATCTAAACCCTTCATTTTTTCATTGCAATTACAAGATTAGTGTCCTTATTTTCTTCACTCCAAACATATTTTCATTCCTCTAAGACATTCACATAGGTGATCTATTACACATTAATGTAACAAGGGAAATATAATCTTTTTTATTCCATGGTTTCCATTACCCATACTCTCAACTAACTCATTCCTTATCTTATTTGGTGATTCCCAGAGCCAGTTAAGGTAAATGTTGTTAATCATGTTCCATAAATACTCAATTGACATAGTCAAAACATCAATCACTCCAGGGATTATCACATTTGAATACTCATATGAAACATGTCCATCAAATTAAGTATTAATCTAGTTCCATCACGTTACTTACATTTAATATAACAAGAAATAATTTAATATGAAATGATTATCATTTTGAGGAACCACATATTTATGAAAAACAACATTATATGATACAGTAATTATCATAAAACTCATTATTTTGTTACACTTTAGTTTTATCCAAGGTTATTCATATCCACAATCCATTTAAATACCTCATGATAGTTCTTAAATTGTTTTTCAATTTCCATTCAATATCCTCTGAGAGTGTCAAAAGAGTTGTATATCATGTCTCATCGTCTTGTACCAAGTTACAATTGATTCCATCCCAACACACCTTGTCTGCGTTGATACATTAAGCTACATATGATCCACATCCACAAAAACTTGTATTATCATGACAATGATGTGTTTCTTGGAAACTACCACCTCAATCCTTTAACAATATTCTAGGATATTTTCTAATTTATTCCTTATTATTTCACTTATCCTTGGAGAAAACCCTATCTAGATCCTTAGAAATACCCCTAAGGATATCACTATATATTTCACATAATAGTTTCTATATTTTCAGTAAACATTTCCTCTAATTTAAAATGTATAGACTGTCACTTTATATATATATATATTAAACTACTTTTTCAGAATAATTAACACATTACACAAATAAACACCCATTGACTATATAAGTTCATTTCCTCTAGAAACATTGAACACAAACATATATTGTGGTGGGAGATATTAAATTTTTAACAAAAAGATCATTTAATTTAGTAATATTACATTAAAACGTTAATTATAACATGTGTAAAGGAAACATATAAATGAGGGAGCACAGATGCAAAATAAGGGTAAAAATGGATACATAATCATAACATGAGAATAATTGTATGATAAGATTATCAAAATTATATAAGATTAAACCTTGAATATAAATGATCATAGTCATGAGACATGGAATAAGGATATTGGTAGTAAATAAGATATGATACATAAAAAAATAAAGAAAATAATCCATGAAATCATAAAATAAGAATAAAACATGGGACTCGGGCAGACACATTAGCATATAATAATGATTTCCATAGTAATATAGGAATAACTTTTAAGGCCATATTTGTAGTATAGCTTAGCTTCAAATACCATCATTATAGCCATGGTACACTCCCATGTCCATCTTATTAGATTTAATTCACTCAACATACTATCTTGGTTGTGATGTCTTACTCCCATTTCCATCTTACTAGTATTTGTTTACTCCACATAAAATCTTAGTAGTCCCGGTTTACTCCCATTTCCATCATAGTAGTCAAGGATTACTCTTAATACCATATTAGCTTATCTCATAATATATAATTATTTTCCAAATTCATTAGAGGGGGATATTTGTCTCACCCATCTTATAATGAAATCTTGAAAAAAATATTCCATAATATCATTAATATTTTCATCATAACCCATTAAAATAAATGGGTATCACAATAATGTAGTCGTATCATAATTTTTTTTGAAAAGAACAAGGCTTGATAATATTTGTTTCAAAATCAAAACATGGGAAATGAATTGGGTTTCATAAAAATCATTCCATCAAAACAAATACCATTTGGATAAGGAGCATGAATGGTATTCTTTAACTATAAAAGAGTATGTTAGATTAGATGGGGATGTATTTAAAAAGATAACTTGAAACATTAATTTTCCTTATAAATTACATTAAAAACAAAAAAATTTAAAACCCAAATTTTTTTAAACCAAATTGGAATCAAATTAATGAGCCTCATTAAATCAATCATAATTTTTTTGTGGATAATATCATTTATTCATTGGAAAATTCTATTAGAAGTTTAATCCTTTTAAAAACCATTTCCCTTGAAATTAGTAATGAAAAAATGATAAGAAACATTTATATTATTTATAAAAAGTCATCAAAAACATAAGAATTACTTTTAAACCCATTTTTTAAAACAATTTTCATTTATAATGATCATAAGCGATATTTTAAAAACTTTTATTGTGGAAAATATTCTCTAAACTTTTTAAATTGTATAATACCACTATAAAACGTTTAAATCATATTCCCTATGAAATAAGATAATTATAATTGGATTAATATATCATGAAAATAAGTATATTCCTAATATAACTTTGAAATTTGATGTTTATACCCATACTAAATGAATATAGGTACAAAACAAAACATGTGTCTCAAAGAAGGAAAATTGAGACAAAACTACCTTACTCATTTGGTAGCTTTTGAACTAAAAACCCTATTAAATAACTATCATAAAATGTATATTTAAATAAATATCAATTAATGTATTTAAATTATATAATACATTAATGTACGTTAAATAAATTAGTGGTGAGTATGGCATGTATCTCATGGAAAAACAATTGAGATGAAATTTCCTTAAAACATTAAAATCAGTTGAATATTATGCATCAAGAATGAAAAAAAATTATATGGATATTAAAATACCATAATTTTATTCTATAGAGTCATAATATTTAGTAATAGTAATTATATAGACCACCTAGATTAAATAATTAATATCTAAGGCATGTGTATCATTGAAGAAAAAGGTGAGAAAAAAATCCCATAACTGATGTCTGATTCCATCCGTACGTGTACGAAACTACATTACAATGGTTTTTATCATTTTATTAAGTTATTAAATAATAATAATAACATTTTTGATATCATATATGATTAATTTATTAATTTATATTAATACCATAGTAACAATTTCATGTCAAACCAATGTTTTGGGTAACGACCTCTTTGTTTATCGTAAATTTTTGTCTTTTTATTCTTGTTATTTTTACATAGATACTTTAATAATTATATAAATATTTTAAATTATTATTTATAAATTATATAAATTTATTATACTAATATATATAAAATATAGATGTATGAAATGGAATACAATGTTAATGGAGACTGTAAGTTGTATATACGCATGAACGTTGTTTATGATTTCTTATCATTTTAAATAGAATAAGGTAAATGAAATATATGTTTATATATTATTAAATTATCAGTATCTTTTTATATATTTTATATTTATTCATTATATATATTTTTATAATCATTCATGGATGGTTAATATAGAAGATGACTCTCATTGCATCGTGGAGATGGTAGGTTGTAAGTACACACGAGTGACGATATCATTCATTTAACTCTGAATATGTAAGGAATTGGATTATATTTAGTTTTTTATAGTTTAAATATAATGTTATATAGATAATATATATTAATTATTTCCATCATTATACCTTTACAAGTAAAGTAGTGAAGAAAAAAATAGATTACACCGTAGGGCTGAGATTGTAGGTCGTACACACACATGGTGATTTCATTTTTCACAGGATGGAAAAAAACTGGAATATGATTTCTCCATAATCATAATGACACCTTATTATTTAATAAAATACTTTATTTATTAATTTATACTCTAGAAAACTCATGAATATGACGTATATGAAGAAATACGGTTGAAAGTGTCGACAAAGGAGATTACCTCTTATTCGACGAACTCCAATTATATCTTCTATTAGGGACACCATAGACAATATTTTTTGTATAATAAAACATCTATATTGTTACTAGTTAATTTAATAAGTTAAATGGTTAAGTATTATTTGATTTTCAGTCTCATGATAGGGGTAGTATGTGAGGGAGGATGTGCATTTTTATAAGAGATGGGGGCACTCTTGGAGACTCTCAAAATATTAATTTAACATAAATTGATTTTCAATTTTAAATATATCAAAAATGGTTTATATAGAAGATAATATGATTATGGGTCTTAATAATATCCACCAATTATATTTAGTCATGTCTTGTTAACAATAATAACATTATCATTTTACTTTAAAACATTGTTAAATACATTAACTTTTACCATGACTAGTTGGATTTTTACACATATTGGTGAATATGGTAACTATAAAATTCATAACAAACCCTAAATTAATTATTGATGATATTTATTATTTTATTATATTTATTTTTTAGTATTAAATATTTTATTGAATTTTATATCATTTAATGAAATATTATTTATTTCATGGTATCATTTATGTTAAATTTTATACTATTATCTACTTGAATTTTTAAATATATCCTAACATGATTACTTTATAATAAACATATAATAAAATATTATCATATATGAAATATCTGGAAAATACATATATCTCATTGATTAGGTTATATTATATTTATTTTAATATTTTAAATATAATTTATTTGATATTTCCCATAATTGAACAATTCTTCCGTCATCATTATAAAAAAATAATTACTTTTTTAATCAATAGAAAATAAAATAAAATAATCACGAAGAAGATTAATTTATTAGATTTTAAATTAAAAATCAATGCCTAATTTATCTTCTCTATAACTCAATATTAAATGTTATTTACTTATTAAAAATATTAGCATTAAATTTTAATCATATCTTTAAATAAAATATAATAAATGTCATATTCTCTAAAAATGGCTTTAAAAGGATATAATTTTGTTCTATGGTTGTTTTTTGTTGAAACCCAGTCATCCAGGGAAATTAGGACATAGGGTAGTGTAATATGTTAACATAATAATATTAATTTTACCTTTAATTTTACGATTTACCCATAACTAAGGTAAATAAAAATGTACTAATATTACTATTCATAATATCCAAAAAAATAATGTTGATGTTATTAGACTCCAAATATTGTACTTATTACAATAATGTATGTTCGTTATTCAAAATTAAATTCATATAGACTGGAATATAATGTTTAATGATATTCTCATAGACACAATTAAAATGCCGTATAAAGTACCTTCACAAGTTCAAGGAGTTTTTATATATAATTTTATTATAAAAAAATTATTCAGATGCACTAAATTGTAATAATAAATTTACATTTAATATCATTTTATGTTAAAATCAATTTAAAATATAATATTCATTTTTTCAAAAAACACAATTTTATCTATAATTCATTATTTTTCATTATTCATGTGAATTCTTTGGAAAATACCAAAAAACTCACCCGAAGATAATTTTGACAATAAGAATTCAAAAATGACGTTTATATTTCATTATAAAATCTCTAAAACGGACAAAAATTAATTTTAGCATTGTTTCCAAAAGGACATAATACATTGTTCTTTTTAGAAAATGTGATTTTTAATCATATTAATAATTTTTCAAAAAATACACCTCTCATTATAAATATCTTTAATTTATGTCAAAAAGTAGTATGATTTATATATTAATATTAATTTTAATATTTTTATTGAATATTTTATAATAATTTTATTTAAAAAATTATAATAAAAATGAGTTGTTTTGTAGAGACTCGTTGTCGTGTGTAATGCAAGACACGTCAGTGACACGTGTTGAACAAGAATAACATCGTTATGCATATAACATAATCTAAACAGAGTTTTTTATATAACAATTCAAATAAATATTATGTTTTACTTGAGAGAAAATATATCCAAATTATTATTTCAATTAAAAAATAATAATTTAAAATTTTTTAGGGTGTCATATTTCAAAAAAAAACACTTAAATATTATTAAACTAAAAGGGAGTGAAAAGTGTCACACTCTTACTTTTAATATCATTAATATTTCTAATGAGAAGATATATAGAATATATTCCAGACTATCTATATTATTATGAAATATAAAATGTTTATTTTCATCATCAAAATGTATTTTTTAGTTTTCAGAGAAGAAATAATTATCCTAAATAATTTCAAAATTATGACATAATAATTATTCAATTAATAAAAAAATAAATTATATTATATTATTAATAATAAAACGATTTTAATTTTACTTAATTAAGGTGATAAACATATTTATTTTGTGAAAATTACATGATATGTGGTGTTATTAAGTTAATTGGATTGAATTAGTATTTCCAAATTTGTTTTCATAAAGGAAATTTTATGAATAGTGTTAAAAATTAGAGTTATAATTTCTTAAGAAAAATATATTTCATCAAATTATTTAAAAAATAATAAAAATAATAAATATATAATATGGGAAGATTTTTTTCCAAAAAATTTTAAAATTCACCATTATGGACCAATTGAAACATTGTGTGTAAAAATACATCCTCTTAATGTAAATAACATTGTTACCATAGTGAAATTCAAATGGATTAACCAAGGATTAGTTAAAATAATAAGGATTAAAATACCATAAATATTTATATGAAATATATTGGGTGAATATATTAAAACAATATCATGTATTTTCTTAGAATCAATAGAATTTTGGATGTATTTGGATTGTGATTGAGTTTATTGTAAATTAATCCTTTGATAAATTCCAAAAATACCCATCCCATATCTTATTAAATGTGCATCTTCTTTTCTTATCTCAATAATTTATAACCTGTTGGTTAAAACAAAATCATTTTAAATATACTAAAAAAATAACTACCTTCATTAAATAAGAATTGATTTTGTTATAATTCCAACTAAAGAATCCCTTTGTGAAAATCAAAATGAGATACCACAGAACTAGTAACTTTCCTCAACAAATGTTTTGGTTTCATTTATTATCTAAACCCATGAGATTATTTTTATTTCATATTTATATAATAAAATAATTATTCTAAATAATCTAGTATGTTGTTATATTATGGGTTTTACATACACTCAACCACACTTCCATCTAATGTATAACAATGTCACTAATCTTGTGTACGGAAAACTACAACCTCAAGAAATGATGCACTTCAAATTTTCTTTACCACATATCAACCTTGGGAATTATGATAGAAAATATATTTTTATATAACATATATGATATTAATGATGTATTTATTCTTGAGAAGTTATTATATAACACATAACTTCACACCTTCCATTTGGCGTAATTACGATAACTTAATTTGTGGGAAAGTGGACTATCGGCTCCACAATGAGATGTGATTCTTTCAAACTCTACATGATATGTATTAAGTTTGTTTTTTGTAAACATTCATGAAATTTATGGAATAATAATGATAACATAATATATATATATACACATATCTTTCATTTACATTTTTCTTTTCAAATAATAATTAAATGGAATCACCGTTTATGCATACATACGACCTACCATCTCCATGAATAGTGAATTCAATTTCATAATTATATGTATTATATATTATTATAAATAATGATATACTAAATATATATTATAAATATATGTTTTTACATTATTTAAATATCTAAATCACGATCTATGTAAATGGATAAAGAATAACATGTCAAAATAATCGAATATTACCTGAAACAGAACACTAACATAAAATGGTTAATAAAAATGTTATATATGGTCATATGTAAATAAAATATTGTATGTTTTAATATATTATGTTTGTGGATATTATTTATACTAAACTATTATTTATTATAAATGTTGGTTTAAAGAATATGAAAAGTGTCATGACATATGGTAAGGAATTTCCATCTCAGTTTTTGTTTCCTCAAGATGTAAGACATGTTCACCTCCTATTTCTTTTGTCTAGTTTATATATATCTGATGAATTAATTATATGATCTATATATTTAAATTTATGTAACTTCTCAGAATTTTGGTGTAATTGTTTTTGTTTATATGGAATTATTTAGAGACTGTGAAATTCAACGCCACGTAATTCTATGGTTCGGATAGCCCGGAATGGAATTTTGAACTTTTTTTATGGTACGTCCAGAAAACATGTGAGCATGATTTTATATCTTTTTGAATCATTGCTCAGATCAAAAATCCAGGGGAACGATTGAATTCAGAATGGTGGGATTCACATATAAATGACCTATCTTCAGATGACATGGGAAGAGCACAAAAGTTATTTATCAGACTTGTTCAAGGAAAATAATAAAATATTTTAAGAAGAATTATTTTTATTTAATTTATCACTTTTGAGTGGCGGACGACGACATAATGGGGCTTTGAAAGGGCGATGACGATGTACATCAATGAGGCTCATTAATGTCTCTTTATACTTGTATTGTAATGACACATTAATGACATGTTACAACGACGTTTTTTCATAAATGATAGAGCATAACAACATGATGTATCATTATGGGAACACTTTGACATGCTCCTATATATAGTTTGATACGTTACAGAAATGTGGGTTAGATGTTTGGAAAATTCTTTAACAAACGCCTGACAAACTTCGACCCCAACGATGAATGATGATAACTGGTGAAAAATCATCTACTACGTCACACCTTTCAATGATCAGAGTCGAGAATCGACGTCAACCTCTTTACCCCTCGAGGACGAATGTGCAATAAAAAACATCAAATTGTTATGATTTTTTGATTCATTTTTATTCCTCGTCCATTTTTAAAAGATGAACTTGAATTAACCCACGAACATGTTAATCTGTAGGATGTGTTCTTGCAGAAGGGTGACCTTTTTTTAGTGATTATTTTTTCTGGGAATTAATTATCGTTTTGTTCAAATTAAAATCCACATACCTCCCTTATTTTGTAAACTTTTATCACAGAGGGATCAGGATGACACAAAACTGTTCTGAGCCCCTCAGTCATGGGTTTCGTCATGGACAAGATTTAAAATCAATGTAAAGGTGATTTTGAGACTATCGCGGTGGAGACAAAGATCCATGAAAAACCACAGTGCAAGGGACATGAATAATGGACCATTGCTGCAGACCCAGTGGTCTGCGAACAAATTCTCTAGCTCGCCATCACTGGCAGCGGAACTAGTGACTTCCAGTGGTGGCCCAAAGCAGCTATAGAAAATAGGAGGCGACATTCTAGATGAATGGCCACATCTAGACTAGGATGTAGTGGAGTAGGAGAAGCTTCCGGCCGAGCTAGCATCTTGAGGCAGCAGATGCAGCACCGAGCTGAATCATGCACGATGGCAGTGGTCACTTGACCACAGCTGAGGAGGCACCTAAGGTGATCCGTTGGGTAATGGATGGACACATATGCAGCTCCCAACCACGTCTCGTGTGGCAGACTGGTCTGCCTCTCGCAGACTGGATGGGGCGTGAACCCCCAGCAGGCCGGACCTACTGCCCAACAGTCCGGACCCATGTCCGGTGGGCCAAGCCACATCTAGATCGATGGACATGCACCAGGGAGCTGGACCCACACCCATATGGGATCAGGATATACTAGGTCAGGTCATCGAGTGACTCTATAGGTTGGACCATCGGCCAACATTGCTTGGTTCTGTGAGAACTGTTGAGCATGGCCCACAACCTAGGCTAGACCTGACCAACCCAAACCCACAACTGGTCAGGCCAGCTCTATAAAAATGATCTGAGGATTGTGGAACCCTTAGGCTGAGTTAGTCAGGTCGGTCCGACCGGGTCGGACTAGGCGTCATCGCAACTGTTCCCTAGGTTACTAAAACTCCCATATCTTGCAAATCATGAGTCCAAGTGGTGAGATGTTTTCGGCATTGGGACCCTATTGAGGTGGAAGATCATTTGATATAATTTTTGGTGACTTTCATGGACATCAAGATGAAATGAATGGATTGAGGAATGGTTCCCCCAATACCTCTATGTATGGAACCCTACAACAGGCTGAGACCATAGAACTGCTCAAGGATAGTCATGTGGGAAGTGGATATGTTGGACCATATAGGCCCTTGGTGGGGAATGACTCTATGTGACTTGACAGGACCACGATACTCAATAGGAGGAGTACCTCAATTTTACCATGTTGGGAATCAGATCTATGTGACAAAACATTCACATGGTTCTCATCAAGGATTAGTACCACAAAAGTTCAAGGTTAGTGGCAAGCATCTCTGTGTGACATAGGTGACCCATTGTACTCGATAGAGGAGGTGTTCTCTGGCGACTGAGAAGATCTATGTTTGTGACTGAAAATGATACTGGTATTACCCTAGAAAATACCTCCTGTGAGCTACCTTGTGTTTCATTATTTACATTGAGGAATTATTGTGTGTTCATTATTTTGTTCTTTGGTCCCTACTGAGTACTGTTTTACTCACCCCTGCACAGGCTTCACCCGCACATGTGGTGTCTGATAAAAATGATCGATGTTTTGACAAGGGTGCTTAGGGAGAAGTGATAGATGAATGCTACGACCGTGGACTTGGTGGCTTATACCCAGGTGGGGGCCAAAAAGACTAGGTGTACAAGACATACTACAGCAGCTTCCATTTGATTCACAAATATCATGATTAGGTGGGGTTTATTGTAGAAGGCCATTAAATTACTTTTCATACTTACAGTTTTCAGAACTTTTTCTTGGTTTTATATACTGGCCCACTATTTTTAGTTGTACATGAACTAATTTTTTTTAGTGGTATGCTATTTCCTTTTTTGATTTTGGACATGGTTAGGCATGTGTGTGAATATAGGTATCTAGGCCAATTACTCCCATTTGCAGGTTGAGGTCACCAATGCTAATCACCAACCACTGGTCTTCAAGAGGTGGGCTTAGGGTAGTCACCGCATGGGCCCCAGGGGACGGGTCATGAAAAAGTGGTATCATAGGGAGGTCGGTTCCTCCTCAATGACTTGGTGTCTGATGTTTTATTTTGGGGCAATAATGTTAAGTGTTGCGAGTTCGACTTTCAGATTCGTGGAGTCCATTTTTGGTACGGTGGATGATGTATCCATAATCCATAACCATAAATACTATTTTCGGCTCAATACATGAAATCTATGGATTCCTAAGTGTCTACTTATTTTTTAATAAGTGTTAAATCCAAAGGTATAACCTTCTAACTGTGGTACATCTTGATCTATCTTAGGATGCCTCCTTGTTGATTATCATCCAGGATCCCAATACGAGGTTGTGAGGATAGCTCACATAGGAACGGGGCATCCGTTTAGAGACCAGTTCTAGTGAAGGACCCCCTGGGTGGTGCAATTTTACAAACACCACCGTATGGTCAGTATCTACTTCTGACAGTTCTAACAGAGAACATTCATAGGCTCATTGCCCTATATGAGTTTCAGAGATAGATACCTCCCACACTCAGTGAGGAGATGGATACTCAGGATGCTGAGGACTGGCTGGAGGCTGTGACGCGGGTCAACTACATTGTGAGGACACCAATTAACCAGATTTAGATCTTGGCAGCAATCCTTCTACAAGACTTCATAGGAAGATGGTGGATATTACCATATAGAATCACAAATTAGCAACCCTAAAATGGGTTGAAATTGAGAGGCTTTTATAGGTGGAGTTTTCCTTGCAGCCTTGCGCTCTGTGCGCATTCAGATATCGCTTCAACCTATAGTAGGGAAGCATAATAGTGGAAAAGTAGTCAACCAGGTTAACAGAGCTTTCCTGCTACTACACAGACATGGTGTGGGACCTTGGTTTTCAAGGCTGGATCCTATAAGTTGTGACTCATGCAGGAGATTATGGCATCAGTGTTGTCTCTCAGCATCCCTACCATGTTCGGGGTGCTGGAGCGATCCCTTCTTGTGGATAGATTATTGGTGGAGTAGGCACTGCCAACTAAAAATACTAATCAACCCCATATGGTAGTGTATTTATCGGAAAGCAGACGACAGATTCATGAGACTAAGTAAGACATCACTTTTAGTGGATGACACCAAGAATAAGGTTCAGTGGAACATGGCTCCGAGTCCGGAGGGAGTCAGTAGGGAGTCTGGAGCTGCCATATGTTCAGTGGGTAGGGACAAATGGAACCTGACTACCCAACCCGCTGTACAGATGACTGGATGATGGTTGGGGGGTCCATAGAGGCATTGGAAATGGTTCAAATGAGGAGGAATATTGAGCGGTAGAGGTGGCAGGGGAGCTGGCTGAGCAGAAGGCTGCGTGAGATAGATTGTGATGTTACCACCACCACACCCTGGTGGTCCACACCAACATTAGGGAACAAGCTAATAGGGTCAAGATGAACTCTACTCCACAAAGGCATATGACCATGCCGCTCCATAGATGATCTGAGGTATGATATGTGTCTTTTCATTGTAGCTTCAGTACTTATAGAAACTGGTGCTAGTCACTCCTTTCATGCCATGACTCCCATTCAGAGAATGGAGATTCTAGTGGACCCATTGTCTCAATCCTTTTGATAATATACTACTACGGGTGATGATTAGATCATTACACATGGGTTCCGGCAGTGTGAGCATACCCTACGAGGCGACATCTTGAGCTGTGATCTCTTAGTTGAAGCGTCAATGGCTTACGACGTCGTCTTGGTTATTGAGTGGTTATCCACAATCCATGCTAAGATCGACTGTTTTAGGTGTATAATATGGGTTTTTCGTGAATATGGGACCAGGTTTTCCTCCACTGGTTATAAGGAAACCCTTACAGTGCAAGACAGACTCTCTCGGAGGAGGGTACATCCGATCACTCACTAGTTGGGTACCCTCAGCCTCATGTAGTAAAGGAGATGATTCCAAGATTCCCTGTAGGGGTGGTTAAGTACGAGAATATTTATTTTGAAAAATTTCTAGGGCTACCTTCTAGTAGAGAGGTATACATTTGTATCAACTTGTACCACAAGATGACTTGGATATCCACACCGGAATATCGAATGGCCCCCACAGAGCTTCTTGAGATGAGGGTAAAACTAAAGGACTTGTAGGAGAAGGGGTTTCTAAGTCCCAATGTTTCACCATGGGCAGCCCTGGTGATTTTTTCGAAGAAGGAAGTTGTGAATTTGAGGTTTTGCGTGTACTTTCAGCACGTGAACTAGAAGACTGTAATGAACTAGTACCCACTACCGATAATTGATGTCCCCTTTGACCAGCTGAAGGGAGAAATGTGGTTCTCAATGATAGACCATAGATCATGCTACCACCAGTTTCGGGTATGGGATGAGGATGTACCAAAAACATCCTTTAGGTGTCTGTATGACCACTATGAGTTCTTGGTGATTCCTTTCAGAGTGACCAATTCCCCAACAGTGTTCATGGGCCTCATGAATAGGTTCTTCCTACCGTACTTCGACTAATTTGTAGTGGTATACATTGATGGAATCTGGTTTTATTCATTGTTAGTGGAGAAGCAAGCTACATGCTTGCAGATAGTCCAAGATACCCTCTGAGAGCACCAGAATTATGGTATTCTCTCAAAGTGTCAATTCTAGATACATGTAGTCATCTTTATGTTATATGTCATCTCAGAGGGTGTGGTTTTAGTAGATCCAACAATGATAGTGGCGAGTCAGTCTTGGGACCCTCCCAGGAGTGTGAATGAGGTGCAGAGCGTCTTGGGATTGGATGGTTACAATCAAAATTTTGTTCCTAACATCTCTAGAGTAACAGAAACCTTGTCCGCATTTACATGGAAGGGATAGCACATCATGTGGATGTTGAAATGTCAGTAGTGTTTCTTGGATATGAGGGAGTGAATAACTAGTGCCCTCATCTTGAGACTACCAAAGGAGAGTGTGGGGTATGGTGTTCACTAGGATGTATCTGGGGATAGACTAGGTTGTGTCCTGATGCATGAGAGAGCAGTGATCATATACGACTCATGATAGTTTAGAAAACATGAGCAGGTCTATGTAACCCACGACATGAGTAATAAGCAGTGGTCTTTTCCTTGAAGACGTGGCCGCACTACTTGATGGGTGAGTAGTTTATAGTTTACAATGACCAAAAGAGTCTCAGTTATATATTATCCCATTAGGAATTGATCTTAAGACAGCCACGATTGCTAGAGTTCCTCTAGGAATATGATTTGGAGGTAATCTGTACTCCTGGAAATGGGAATGTGGTGGCAAACACACTCAATAGGAGGACCGGCATGCAGCTGCCGACTGAGGTGACTGGGAAGATAGCTGCAATGTATGCCCTCATGGATAATGGTGTAGAATTTTACCTCCAGTTTATGGTTATTACGCCCCCACTCGTAAATCGATTCTAGGAGGCCTAGTTGGGGGATGCTGATTGGCTGTTCCAACATGCTCAGATGTTCTCAAGATAAGCTTCTGATATATTCTCTATAGGTGGGGATCAATTCAAACTTTTCAGAGGGTGCACCTTAGTACTATTGGTATAGAGGGACGAGCTGTTGAAGGAATTCCATATTTCCACTATACCAGGGCATCTTAGTGTGGATAGTATATACCAGGACCATTGGCATCAGAACTGGTGTGCATGGATGAAGCAATGGATGAGTTTGTTTCAAGAATAATCACTTGTCCGCAAGTGAAGACTGAGCACTATGTTCAGATAGGCTTGACCATCCACTCTTAGTACTAGATAATAAATGGGATGGTATCTTGATGGACATCATGATGGGGTTACCACATACTTCTAGTGTTCATGAATCTATTTGGGTGTTTGTTGACTAACTCACAATGTCATCTCACATCTTAACCATCTGGGAGTAGGGAATGGTAGAGGTTTTGGGATTCCTCTACATTCATGAGATTGTCCGGCTTCATGGGTTGCCTTCGATGATCATCTGAGATCGTGACACCCTCTTTACATTATAATTATGGAAGGACTTACATGAGGTATTATTGGTATGCAGCTGTGTTTGAGAAAAACATTTCATCCCCAAATGTATGTACAAATGGTGCAGACCACACATACCATGGAGGAAAGTATTTATTCTTACATCCTTGACTTTGGTTGTGGTTGGGAGGACCACCTTCCACTGGTGGAGCTTTCATACAACAACATAAATCACTCCACCATTTCCATGGAACCATTTGAGGCCCTGTATGGGCAGCCTTGCAGATCAACTATATGCTAGACAGACCCGGGGGAGTCGACGCTCATGGGTCCATAGTTGGTACGAGCTACCACTGATAAGGTTAGGATAATCTAGGAGTTGATGATGATTTCACAGAGTATGAATAAGTCTTATTCCAATAGCAGACAGAGACCCTTGGAGTTCGAGGAGGGAGATCATGTGTTCTTTTAGGTCTCACCACGAAGATGATTATTGAGATTTGTCCAAGGTGGTAAGCTATCTCCATGGTTTATTGGTCCTTTTCAGATCCTGATCATAGTTGGTAAGGTGTCATAACTAATAGATATTCCCCTACATATTCACCTAGTGGATGATGTTTTCATGTGTCATAGTTGAGGAGGTACGTGCATGATCAATCGCACATCATTGATTGGGGAAAGATTGACATTAACGATAAGGCAACGTGTCTCAAGTTCCTAGTGTATATAGAGGATAGAAAAGATTGGGATCTATGTATACATAGAATTACTCTAGTTCACATTCGATGGTAGCATGATAATATCCAACAGTGCACATAAGAGTGGGAGGCACATATTAGTGCTCAGCACCCCCATATTTTTGTTTAGTTGTTGTATTGTATTTCAGGGAAATTAGTCCCTAGGGTATAGAGAATATAATGTCTCTTAATTTATGAGTAATTTTTTTACATATATGGAATTATTTCGAGATCGCAAAATTTGACAGAATGTAATTTTCAGATCTGGAGTGCCCAGAAACGAATTTTGAACTTTTTTAGGGTATGTTTAGTAAATTTGCGAGTGTGATTTTCTATATTTTGAACCACTGCTCGGATCGAAAATATGAGCACACCATTTAATTTCGGACATAAGGATTTACCAAGAAATGACGTAACATTGGCTGGAAAGTGTCGAGTAGAAAAGTTATTTCTCAAACAATTTCAAGAAAAATAATAAAATAATTGAAAATGAATAATTTTTTTCATTCTCACTTATGAGTGGTAGACAATGACAATGAATGGATGCAATAATAATTGGATGATTCTAATCCACGAGGCTCATGAACGGCTCATTATATGCACAACACAAAATTGCTTTAATGATGTGTAATAGTGATGATGTTTCAGTAATGATACAGTGTTAAAATGCGACGTTGAATCGTAATGGTAATGTTGTGACATACTCTTATTTATAGTTTGACGCACTGGAGAAATATAGATTAAAAAATTTTAGGATACTCTAGAAAACCACTGAGGGACTTCCACCCCACCATAGAATGAAGAACAGCAGAGGAACATCATCTTCTTCAACACGACTTTGAATGATCCGAAATGAGAAGCGACATAAATGTCATAACCCTTTGAGGAATAATGTGCACAAATAAACTTAAAAGAGGTGTTGGTTTTTGATTCTTTATTATTACACATTCCATTCTAAATGTCCAAGGCGGATTAACCCACAATCATGTTAATCTGTAGACAGTTCGTTCTTGTTGGTGGATGACTTATTTAGGGTGTATTTATCTAGGATTTAATTATCTTTGTTATTCAAATTAAAATCCCCAGACCCCCTTGTTTTGTAAAATTCTAACACGGAGGGCCCAGAATGAAACAAACATGGCTGGAGCCCCTCCACCATGGGTTTTCTTTGTGGCCAAACTTTCAATAGATGACAAAAAAATTTTGAGACCGTCATGGTGGAGAGGACGATCCATTAAAAATTAAGGCGCATGCGGCATGAGGAAGGGACCACCTGTGTGGACCTGATTGTCCGCAAAAAGAATCCACTGGTGCACCAGCACTCACAGTTGTAGCAGTGACTACTAGAATTCGCCCACGGAGCAAGCTAGGAGTGGGAGGTGGTGTGCCATGATGGTGCGCCAGATGAAAGGTTGGGGTTGGATAAGGTTGTGTTGTAGTAGGAGAAGCCGAAGGCCGAGCCGTCAGCTTGAGGTGGCAGATGAGGTCTTTTGACCATGATAGAGGGTAGTAGATGCGACACCAAGCCACATCCCATGTGGTGGTCTACTGTCTCTTGACCGTAGAGGAGGACGCACCTTGCAACAACCCATTGGGTTATGGTTGGGAACATATGTGGCTCCAAGTTGTGTCCACCGTGGAGGATCAGTCCGCCTCTTGTAGAATAGACTGGCACGAACCTCCAGCGTGCCGAACCCAAGGCTCACCTGGCCAGGCCTGTCCTGCTACCCAGTGGGCCGGACCCAACCCAGCAGTTCAAAACTTACCTAGCGGGATGGACCCACACTGGTGGGCCAGACCTTTACCCTCTTCAGGTCGGGCAAGGCTAGACCAAGTTGTCGGGAAACTCGGTAGGTTCGACCCTTAACCAACTAAGCTGGGTCCAATGAGGCCTACTAGGCCTAGCCCACTGGCCATGCCATACCAGACTAACCCCAACCCACACCATGTTAGGTAGGGTCTGTCAGAATGGACCATAATATGTGGAGCCCCCTAGATGTGTTGGTCAGGTCCATCCGATTGGGTTTGACCAGGCCCCATCGCAACCATCCCCCATGGTTTCTAAAATTTCATTATAATAAAAACTACACTTCTGATTAATGGGATGTTTGAGGCATTGGAAACCTCTTGAGGATTCAGATATTTTGGAATTCTTTGTGATGACTTTCATGGATGCTGGGATTTGATGAATGGATCGAGGAGCGTTTCTCCCAAGCGCGCAACATATGGAACCCTGTGGTAGGATGAGACCGAAAAACTTCTCGAGGATGGCCCAATGAGAAGTGTCTCTATGTTTCCCTGTGGTCCTATGTTGGAGGCCAGCTCTGTGTGTCCCGGAAAACCCATGAAACCTGACAGGAGGAGTACCTATGTTCGGCCAAGGATGGATGTGGTTCTTTGTGACCGAGGAGGCCCACAGTGGGGAGCGACTCTTTGTGACCATGTATACCCATGGTACACATTTGGGATGAGTACCAAAAAATTTCATGGTTAGTGGGAAGAGGCTCTATGTGAACTGACATGCCCACAGTACTCAATAGTGGGGTGTTCATTAATAGACGAGGAGTTTGGAATTTTGGACTAACGATGCTACTGGTACTACCCTAGAATATAACTACATTGAACTGCCTTGAATTTCGTGTGCTTAACATTGAGGAATTTATATGTGATTTTTCTTTTGTTTTTTGGTCCCTACTGAGTACTATGTTACTCACCCCAACAAGGGCTCTACCAGCACATGTTCTATCTAGTGCATATGACTGACATTTTGACAAGGGTGCTTAGAAATATAGGATAGGGGGACGCTAGGATAGTGGACAGGGTGACCTGTGACCAAGTGGGGCCCAGTTGGATGGGGCAAAAAGAACATACTATATCAAATTCCAGTAGCTTCTCACTCTCATGATCAGGTGGGGTTTACTGTAAATGGACATCAGATCCCTTTTCATAAATACTGTTTACTGTACTTTTTCTTGGGTTTGTATAGTGGCCCACATACTATCATTTGTATTGAAATTAGTTTATTTAGTGGTATATTGGTTCCCTTTTGTGAGTTGGGAATTGGTTGGGCATGTGTGGAATACTAGTATCCTGACTAATCCCTCCCACTTACTAGTTCATGCCTTTAGTGCCAGTTTCCAGGCCCTGGCCTTCGGGAGGTGGGTTTGGGCTGGTTATGGCACATGACCTAGGGGATGGTCCATGAAAATTAAAAAGTATTAACTTGTCCATTTTTTATCTCTTTCATGGTGTTTATAATACAGAAATAACCAAATCTCTATGATAATTTTGTCTCATTTTGCCTTCTTTGAGACACATGTTTACCTTAGATCTGATATTTTTTCCCAAGTTGTATATAATACAATTTTACAATTTGTATCTTGAATATAATTATTTTCATGATATTATAAGTTTCATGTAAATTTATTCACTATCTACTTATGAATCCATGTTTCTTCAAATGAATGTTTTCTAAAAATGTCATAAAAGTGTTTAAAATGATTTTTATGTATTTTTAATAAAAAATTATTTCAAAGATGTTTAAATTAGTATTCAAGTAATAATTTATATTATGTCATGATTAGTTTCAATGATATAGGTATGCTACATTTTTTTCTTTATTAAAAAGATTTATTCATTGTGGAAATGATATTTTCTTCATGAATTATTTAAAATAATCATTAAAAATCAATTTCCATCTAAGACAATGTTAATTTGTGTTTCTTTTTCATTATTGACAATATAATTCAATGACATGAATCTCATTCTTTCTCTGAATGGTTTACGATCATGGTAGAATGGTATTTATGAAACCTATTTTTTATGGGTTATGTTATGATTAAATGATGTTTATGAAACACATTTCCTTCCACAAGTTCTGATATGATTAATGATTTTTTTATTATGTCACACTTGTATATATGGTTTTCATTATGTTATGGGTTATACTTATATCTCTCTCAAATTAATTGGGTAATTATTTATATGTCATCAGATAATGATTAGGGTAAAGTCGACGTTCTTGGTATATGATAGATGATGGGGAAACCTGATACTATATAAGAAGATGGGGAAACCCAATCCTTAATAAGGAATGTGATATGATTGGGGATGGTTGTGTGTCCAACTGTATTGGTATAGTCCCCACAAGTTTCCATTTTATGTTTTTTAAAATTCACCAAACATATAGGGAATGATATAACATTTTTATGTTTTTAACAAAAATTTCTTATCTTATTCCATGTATTGATTTCATGGATTATTCAGCTGATTCCCTTATGATTTATATCTTATTAATTCTCAATATTTATACCATGATTCAATTTTATGATACTTTATATGAAGGGTATGATCTTCTAATGTTTTTTTCATGTTATCATACCCTTACTCTTATGTTAATGCCTCTGTACCACCCTTGTTTCCATTTCCGAGGATCTAAGCTCGCCCATTTTGGTATGTTTTCATTTCCCGAGGTTATAAAGAAACATTTTATGTATAGTTTTTAAATTTAAATATATTTTTGGTAGGCATTAAACTTGTCCGACATATCTAATGTTTTTGTTCTATGTTTCAAAAGTCACTTAAGTAATACAGTTTTCGTGAATGTGTTTGATAATTTATGGAATGTTATAAAAAAAGGTGTAATATCGATGTATGAAAATTTTAAGTCATTATAATTTTATCTATAGGATTTTAGTAAATGTAATATGTTTTGGGGAGATAGAATTTATCCTTTTTTAGATTTTTTTGTAACATCATTTTAATTTTATGTTTTAGGTTTATTTAATTTTCATTTATTTTTTTTATTTATATTATGTTTTTTAGATTCTTGAGATTAAATAAAATTATTGGTAATAATAAAACCATCATGGTGTTTTTTTAAATTTAATGAATTAAATATTTTAGGACATAAATTATTTTTAATGAAATTTTTTTCCTGGTTTCCATTATTTTCATTTGATGAGGTTTGATTAACTGTGAAACTCATGTGCAGTAGTACTAAAAAAATTGAACATATTTTCCAACTGAAGATGATTATATACCTTTAAAATATTTTTTACATGTTTAGTTTCCATAAATCAATGTTCAATGTAATTGGTCCTAAAAGAACAAGGGAATACATACATGAAAAAGAAGTTTTTTATGGAAAAACGACATGAACCTGAAATTGTAAACAAATTGATAATATAAGGTAATAATAAATCAATGAATGGTATCATATACATGAATATGGTTCTTTAATATATTTATAATAATATTATTTTGTATTATATAAGTTTTCTGAGTGTGTACAATGGAACTCATTACTTAAGATGAATGATTTTCGTCACACTTTTTACTATTATGAGTGACAAGTCATATTCCCAAGTATTTATTTTATGTAATTTATATATTTTGCATGAATGTGTATTATTATTATTATAATGAAAACTATTGGGGTTTATATATTAGTTTTAGTATCTTTCATTCACGCAGTTTATAGTTCAGAAGATAACAAATCCCTAATGGTTTTTTGTCTTAGGATGCATTCTTTGAGATATACGCTATATTGTGAACCTATATTCATTAATGAGGTGTTTATAAAACCAATATAAATAATAATATAATTTACTTATTCATACTAATGATATTTTATGTTTCATTATTTTTTTCCCTCATCTGTCTTATGAATCAATGTAACTAATTTTGTTATCATTTTATGTTATAATCTCATAATTTATTGGCAATACATATGAAGAACACTCAATAATTGAAACCACATGATCTACATCTAAATAATAATAATAAATATGTGTTATCATTTATTTATTTGAGATATCATTGAATAGTGGTACCATTTTTCCAATATTTCTAACAGAAAATTATTATTAATTTTTTTCATAAAGTCCATCTTTATTTATCTCTCATGTCAAAAATTAGTTTTCATCCAAAACCATGTTTTATAAAAAAATCATAAATGTTTTTAAATTTATATTATAGGAAAATTTTTAATGGAAGATATTTTTAAAATATTTAATGTTTCAACTAATGAATAAAATTATATTCAAAGTATATATTATATATTTTATTGGTTATATTCAATTAAAAGGGATTCTAAAATGTTTAATGTTAAAATTGAATTTTAATTGAATTTCAAAGATCAAATTAGAAAAAGGTTTTCCGAAAAGGTATTATTTTAAATAAGATATTTTCAGTGGAAATGAAATCTTCCTTAAGGCATATTTTACATGATCCTTTAAAAATTATTTTCCATCTAAGTTGATATCTATTGAAGATAGATATACCTTACTGGGGATATGATCTAAGGATACCACTCATTTTTTCTCTTTGAATGGTTCGTGATTTCAAAGTATAAATTATATGAACCTTTTTTTCATCATCCATGAGTTATACCATGATGAAATTATTAGGAAAACTATTTTTATGGGTTACTCTATGATATAATGATTATGACACCTATATCATTTCTATAGGTTATTATATAATTAAATCTTTATTTTACCAATTTCATTACCTAGTTAAATATATGATGAATTTTTATGATCTTTTGAAATACATAAATACGGTTTTCATTAGTTGATTGGTGGGAATATTATCTACATCCAATGCATTGGGTAAATATTTATATCACATGAGATTAAAATGGGAAAAAATCCTGGGGATTGATCCACAGTTGAAAATAGGCATGTACAGAAACAAAGAGAGAAACATGTGTGTCATGGACTTATGTGGGAAAAATGTGTGCCCGAATCTAGAGAAGAAAATTGGTGGATCCGAATTACAAAAGGAAACAAGAGCATCCGGATTCTCTATTATGATGGTCTTGGTAGTTAACCATGAATCATGATATAGTTTTCTATATTTATGATTGTCCCACACAATTATGGCAGGAGATTATTTTTCATGATTTATTTTGGATTATTTCTCACTCATATGGCCATGTTTTTTAAATTGATAATTGTTTTCCATCAATCATGTTTATGCCCCATGATAGGTACGGTTTGAAATTTGTATGTTATGTTAATTATAACATACCCTTATTATTATCTTACTCTTTCATATATTCATAGAGTGATGTATCTTGGTTTAGCCTTAATAATACCTTGATGTAAACCATTCTTATGTTTCCATCCATATGATACATGGAAGTTTTATTTAGGGTATTCCAAAGAGGATTACTAAATTAAAAGATCACAGTGTGAGATTTTAGGGATCATTAACCAAATTAGAAGATTATGTTACTAGTTTAGAATGGTAGTAAACTATTATGGTCCTCCAAAATGTGTTTGTGAAATGTGTTAAATATTAATGTATAAGTTTTTAACATAAATTCATGTGATGTTTTGTTTATTATAGTTGATATCATGATAAATTTGTAGTTAGCACACTAAAACGAGGATGAGAAAAACATTGTGAGATCCCTATGAATGTTTCTAATCTTATTTCTAAAAATTATTAAGATTATAAAAAAAATTCATAGATTTTTTTAATTGATTGATTGAGATATTTACTTGTAATAAATCCATTTATGGATACTACAATTTCATGTGTATCCGTAATAGATACACATAGGGTTAAACCCCTAAAAATGTATTGGGAAAGACCTGATCAAAAACATGTACGTGAAAATGGTCCCTACTGCACACCTAGTTTGAATGTTTTGGGGGATACTGTTTTAAAATCTAATTATTTTTTACAAAAAACAAAAAAAAATTAAAAATAAGATGAAAAGTTATGAACTATGATAATTATAAGGTGTCGTATGATAAATAAGGTGTCATAATTTAGATATCAAATAAGTTATTTTTCATAATATTGTGGTTTTCATTCAGGATTATTCTTTATTACAAGATGATTTCTGCTTTTAGTCAATGGATGCTACCCAAAGGAAAAATGTTAATTATGAATAAAACAAAAAATTAAATGATTTTAATCCAATGAAAAACAAAAAATATAGGATATGGAATGAAAAAACATGTTGATATGATCAAACAACTTTCTAAATATATGACTCTTGTTGAACTTATAAATGAGAAAAAGAGGTAGAAAATTTTGGTTGATCCCTTTATGAGGAAATAACTACCTTCTTTTAGTTTTCATAGTACTCCACTTATTTCAATGTAATTTATTTGTACCATTAAAAATATATTTCCCATTTTCTAGTCTGTAGTTAATGAAAATGTTAGTACAATTGTTTATCATTTGGAAGTATAAGACTACTATTAGTGGACTCTTATTAAGAACATATATGAATAAGACGAAATTGAAGGTATATAATGTGAAGAGTTTATGGGTATATTTTTTAGTAATCACCTACCTTGTATTCTATGAACACTAATGGATAAGGAATTCCACAAGCTTAAGAAAATGGATAATTAATCCTTTAGTACTTATAAGGATAATTTTATAAGATTTACATGGTACAATTCTGGTTTTATCATCACCCCAAAAAGAAAAATTGATAGATTCATTGGTGGACAGAATCCAATTATTCAAAAGGCCATGGATATAAGGGAATTTAGTTGATAAAAATGATCAACTCAGTTTGAAAAAGAGGTAGAAATAGAAATTGGATATTCTAATAATTATTTTGGTTTTGGTATGGAAAGAACGACTAAGTATCGTGAAAGGTCAAATTTTCAGGAGAAATTCCAAGAATTAGTTTTCAAAAAATGTGGGAATAAACATCAACAAAATATCTTCAATGTAACTGGGAGATTCTTTAAACGAGGAATGGTAGGTTTTAAATCCAGTTTAGGTCGAAATAAAATCAGTGGTCTAGTTAATTAAATAGAGGAGAAGAGAAAACCTGTTAATGTACCACACACATTCTACAATTTCAAGTGCAAGGTGTTTAGGAATTATGTGAATAAATGACCCAATCCAAGGGATAATGGTCATGATAGGCCACAACAAAATACTAATGATAAAGGAAATATTGAAAACATATGCAATCATAATGGATGATTTGAATAATGATAATTAGGTATAACTTATCAACATGATTGGTTTGGGAATTTCATGTTTTATTAAAAATGGATGATCCCCATTAACATATTATTGTTAATCCGTTAGTGAAATATCATGTTATTATATCCATTTTAATGGATTTGAGAAAAATGAAATCACCATTAATATTAATTATATATAAGGATGAACCCATGTTTCCACATGAAAATATTATTGTTTGAGAGAAGATCTTATTGAAGGAATAAAAGGTGAATTATATCTTAATAGAATACATGTCACTATTTATGACTAATGTAAGAGTTATGAATACCATAATAGATTTAGGAATTGAAGGTTGATTCTATGTTCACAGTTATAGAAACCCTTTTTCATGTTTTATGTGATGAGATTTTATCATGATTTAAGATACTTTAAGAGACATTTATGGATACAAATTCCTTCATTATTATACATATTGAAGAAGTTATTTGAGGAGGAAACACTTTTATTATTTTGAAAATATGATTAAAGGATTATATAATATCATGTCCTATAGATTTTAATGGTTTTCTAGTCCAATACATTACTCTTGTTTTGTTTTCTTATAGTGGTAGTTTCTACTTGAGAATTCAAATAGCTCATTATGATGCTATTTATGGAAGTATATATAGATAATAAATGTATTGAAATTAATTCAGAGATAGAAAGATATTTTAACTTGAGAAAGATGATGAGATGAAAGATAATGTTAAATACATTAAAAAACATGTATGTACTGCACAAATTCAACTTATATTTTATGGTGATAATCATCAATATGGTCTAGAATTTGATGTTGCTGTGTAGGAATTTCAATGAATTTCTTCATGGATGAATGAAGGGAAAACCAATAACTAGGTATATCATTACAATTAAAAACATGATCATATTAGAATTCCAGATTATCAATTGAAACTCTTATAAAATGTATCTTAGGTTCATGATGTGGTAATTATATCTATCATAAGGAAGTACATATCAGACCCTTCACATTTAATAAATATAGAAGCCATACCACTAGATCAAGACCATTATTATACAGAAAAATCGTTGGAGAATCTATATTGTATAGAGAAACTTCCACCAAACAAGACCTCTCAAATTGGCATTGTTTTATGGTGAAACCCCTAGCATGAGTAAGCTACCGGATATCTAAATTATATTATGAGGTAGAATTATCTTCATTTGGATTCATTAGAGTGATGAATTTTGAGGGATAAATTCATTTTAAGGGGGGTTATAATGTAATAACCTAGGTTTTTATGTCATTTTTCAATTAAATAAAACATCCTTCATGACTTCAATTTCACAAAATACAAATTTAAAATTGTGTTACACTCAATACTAGGTCAATATTCGTCTAAACACAACACTGATTTAGACTGTGTTACATGCAACACTATTATTTATCAAAAACCATGATATATTATTAATATAGTTATTTAAATGAGTCCATTTAAAATTATCAAGTAAACCTTTTTATATGAATAATAATAACTAATTATTAAATATTAATGGACATATATAAATGAAACATATTGATAAAAAGGAACTTAAACTATTTATATGTTATGAAAATAGAAATTTCTAAAAAGAAGATAATTATGATAAAATTTTTTTTTGAAAAATTTATAAAATTAATATTATAACATAATATTTGTTTTTGAATAAATAATTTTTAAATTAGTTTAGGGTGAATTTTAATTATTTTTCTGAGAAGTTTCATGTTTTTGAATTGTGAAAATAATGAATTTTAATTGAACACTATATTTTCATTTAATTTATTAATAAAATAAAATTATATATTAATATTTTCATAAAAGATAATTATATTAATTATAAATCCATTAATCCAATATACATTATTTTAATCAATTTCATTTTGAAATTGGATATAAAAAATTTCATACTTCTAACCATTTTCTCTTTAAAAAATAGCATTCTCAGCGTGCCTATGAGGAGGATTCAAAATTTGACTCATGCCACTAATCTAAATTGAACTTGGAAATATGTATAAAATATTTTTAATATGTATAATTTATATTTTATAATTTGGTTAAAATAATTTTTGATGATAAAGATTAGTGAAAAGAGATCAAATTAATTATTGTGATTAATGTTAAACTGAGGTTTTTCACATTACATGCATTTTTATTAAAATTAATTTCACATCCTAATAATTTTTTATATAATTAATTGGCTATAACATGAAGTATTATTATTTATAAATTACATAATAAATCACATTTTAATTTTATTATTAATGTATAAATTACTTATGTAAATAGAAACATACAATTTATCCTGAAAAAACCAAAAAGTGTAAATTTTAGTGAACATAAAGAATAAGTAATAACATCAAAAATCAGTGTTTCAATCAATGTGGTGGATTTTTTTCTTTAAAATAAACTATTATATACATTATTAATGAATATTTGTCACACATGAGGAAAGATGGGCCTCCCATTTGTGAATACTTTTCGGTATTTACAGAAATGTCACTCATCCTCAATTATAAAACGGATATCCCTACCTACACATCTTTAGACCTCTAAATACATTTTTTTGAACACGAAATACCTATATAACTTTTCAAATTACATTATATAATATTATACTACTTATTTAGGTGTAATACCTAAATGGATTTGGTTCCAACCTAAGGAGGATACCCGAAGAAGAGGCAACATTCATTAATTGGTTTTTTATTTATTATTACACCTACATAAATTATTATTACACCATGTTGTTATAAAAACCATATAATATTCCATAAAATTAGATTTTTTAAGTTATTTTCCAAAAACCATATCCAATTTCATAAAATTGGTTATAAAATCGTCGATGATGTGTACGACAGACTACCTTCTCAAGAGCTGATGTCATTCGTTTTACCATTACCACCAATTACTATTGAATATAATGATGGATTTATTATTTATACAAGATATATATTATATTTAAAATGTTATTATGATTTTTTTAATTTTTATATGACACATAAATTTATTATATCCATTTTTTTGGAAAATGATAATGTCGTTCATGTGTACGATAGACTTTTTAACCATGGGACGATGTTCTTTACTCATGGTTTGCATATAATTTATGTATGAAGATGGTTTTAATTTTATTATGTGATATATTTTTAATAGAAATTATTCCATAATTTTATTATATTCATCTTTTGTTTCTTTCAATCGAATGTTTTTATGGAAATAACATTCACAGAAACATACGACTTACCATTTCTAGAAATAGTGTATTTAATTTTCTATCTCTAAATAGAATTGATTACTATAAATACATGTATACTTAAAAAATATATTATTAATATAATGTATCATTGTTTTTAGACTATGAAACCATGACCAAAAGTTTTGGACAAAAAATAACAAGTCAAATCATAAATGAAAAATAGTGCAGTTATTACTCAAATGTGACCTTAAAATAATATTATTAATAAAAGGATAATAAATTGTCATTAAAAAATTTTATATTGTATTAAATATATAAATATTATTTTAATTTATTTATAAAAAAATTATATTTATTATATTAGTATTTTTAATGTATATGATAGAACTCAATATGTATGGTTAAGGAATTTTGTCACACCTTTTTCTAGCCTGAGCCAGATGTTATATACACCACATATTTCTTTTATGTGGTGTATATACTACCCATTAATTCTTCATATCATTATTATCCTTGAATAGATTTAGTTTGTACATATTTATTTTAGGATCTCTCTTCATGGGGCTTACAGTTCAAAATTTTAGAAATTTGTAGTGGATTTTGACTCATTTTTTGTCCTTGAGATGTATGTTTTGTTATGAACATATATTTAATCACAAGGCATATATTAAACTCATTTCACATGTAATTTCATGAATCTATTAACTCAAATTATATTTTATTTTAAATTTTATGTTATTACTCTATGGGACTTATGATTCAATGTTACTAAAGTGGTAAGGTTTTTATGTTACAATATCTTCAACTATTGAGATTTTTTATGATTAAGTATCCAAAATTAAAACCATTTGATCTAAAAATAAATAATTATCTTTGATTTAACTATAATACGGTTCTTCCTTATATTATCTCGTAATGGTACCATTTATCGACACTTTGGTACATAAAATAATTAAGAATTTTATTAATCAAAACTGAATTTATTTTTCTCTTCGGTCAAAAATCTATTTTCTCCCGAAGGCATTTTTTCTCAGAAAATATATTTTACTTAAATTATAATTTATGTTAATTTTCAAGGAAATAGATTTTGAAAATTTTTTATGCTTTAAAATTTTTTAAATAATTTTCATTGAATCCTTTATAATTTTTACTGGTTATTTTCAAAGAAAAGGATTTTGAAATTTTTTTATGTTTATAAGTTTTTTAATTATTTTAAACAATTATATTATATATTTTAATGTTTATATTAAAAGAAAAAAATCTTATAATATTTTTTGTTTACAAAAAATTTCGTATTGGAAAGGATATTTTTGTCAACAAATTTATTCAATGGTCATTTAAAAATTAGCTTTCATCAAAGATGGAATCTAATTGTGTTACCTATTGCTTAATAGGGATGTGATGTAATGATAATATTTATATAATTTCTTTGAATTGATTATGTTTTGATGGAATGATTTTTATGAAACCTGTTTCTCTTCTATGAATTATACCATGAGAAAATTCTTGTGAAATCTGTTTCTTTTCGTGCGTTAATCTATGATGAAATGACTGTGAAACCAATATCTTTTCAATGTGTTATGATATGATGAAATTTTTATGATACCCATTTCATTTAATTTGTTATGATATGATGAATTTTGTAATATCGTAGAATACATAAATATGTTTTTCATTTGGTAATGGTTAAGGACTATATCTCCCTCAAATTAATTAGGTAATTTTTTAAATCTAATGAGATTAAAATGAGAAACAAGTCAACAACATAAATCCACAATGGGTGACAGATGTGTCTAGATACACAACGGAAAACATGTGAGTCCTAATCTATAATGGTAAATAGTTGTGTCTTAATCCATAATGAGAAATAGCTGTATCCTAGTAGAATATTTTAAAAAGGTTTATCGTGATACTATGTGGTGATAATCTTGGTAGTTAACCTTAAAACATGATATTGTCTTCGAATTTATTTTGGTACCATATTTGTATGAAATTATATTGTGGTTTATGATAGATTTATGAGGCTTTATAACTATTTTGTCCATGTTTTTTGAGATGATAAAGTAATATTCCATGATTTTTATTTACGATCTAGGATAGGATGGATATAAAAATTCTGAGTTTTGTTCATGATCACATAAACTTATACTTATCATATGTTCTTATATGTTTATAGATAGATACCTCTTTTATTTACCCTTATTGAGCATCTAAACTCACCATTTCGTCTATTTCATTTCTCATGTTATAAAAAATGGTTTAGGATGGGTATATCTATGAGGATTACTATGTGAGAAGAACATTTTTGGGAGAATTTAAATAATATTCACCAAATTATAATATAATGTTCCATGATTCCAAAGGCACTAAATTATAATGGTCATCAGGTGTGTGTTCTATAATTTATTGATAATTAAAAAAAATATGTAATATACATTTATTATAAGACTATGTCATTATAAGAGGTCTATCCCACCTCATTCTAGTAGATAAATGATTTAAATGTTTGAGCACATAGTGTCTAGAACTAAGATATTTTAATTGATTATTTATATCTAAACTTATAGTTTAATTGAACCTGGGAAAATTGCTTTTCCTATAACCCTCCAAAGTATATTATGCAAGCACAGAGCATATCCTAAAATATTAAGATCACTGGTTTTATGTCACTATCTATCTTTGTAAGATAGGATATATTATCATTAACTAGGACCCTTCATATTGGGGATGGATTTGTAGAATTAAGAAGTAAACCAAGGCTCTATATAAGAAATAATAATATAATTTACCTCATGTAACCATGTAATTCAATATATATACAACGTATCAAGATATTCCACCTTAGAAGTGTCCATTATATGAGTGAAATGAGTATAATAGGTTTTATAAAAAATTATGAATGATTGAGAATTCCTTCCCTAATTGGTACAAGGATACCTACAGATAAAATACATGGACACAATAATTGGTACAAGGATACATGCAGATAAAATTAGTGGAATTAGTTTTATAAAAAATTCGAGAAATTTTTTAGTATATCCAATGTAAGATAGTTTATTATTTTAAATCATTTTAAATTACAATATCTCCAAGGGGATATTTATAAAGAATCTTTAATTAAAAAACTCAAATTTAGTGAATATAAAATATGTGTGGGTATATTTAAATATGATTTATATGGATATAAGAAAGTCACATGGTCATTTTATTTAGTGTTGGATACATGTTTGACTTTATTTGAATTCAAAGAGAGTTGAATGTATAACAATGAATATAAAAATAAATTATCTAAATAATCACTAAAATTATTGTTTATACAAATGATATCATTTGTTTTTAAAATTATGATATTGTTGTAATAGAATTTTAAATAATGTGAATTACTTGATTGATATTTTATTTCACAGAAAAATTATATATTTATTGGGATTTAATATTACTCAAGAGTTGGATTAAATTTTTCAACCACCAGATATGTATTCCTGATAATAATTGATTATGTTTCTATTGAATGTGAAATTTTTATCTATATATCAATTTAAGATGGGAATAAACATTACCAATATAATAAAGGAAAATAAAAAAAATCAAAATAAGTTGATAAAACTTATTGGTAGTTTAATATATTTAAATATTCCCATAAAATACATTTTATGTGTTGATTTATTATGATATTAATATCTATATTTACCAAATGATAAGGGATTGAAAACAAAAATAGGTTTATAAGTAAATTTACTATCACTAATGATATTTTATTTTTATAACATTAATGGGAATCAAGATATTTTTCTATTTTTCTATTTTTATTATTCTAGATAATTTGTGATAAAATGTATGTTATCTATGGAGTTTTATTTTTATTTGAGATATATATGTAATTAAACATGAATAAGTATAATTTATCCATATTGCATAAAACATATGATGAGTATATTTCTATAATATAATAGGGAACATATTACATATAACTGATGTTATAACATGGATATTAATTGTTTTTTTTATATTACCATTTAAAGTGGGTCATAATAATTAAATTTGAATATATATTTTTACGATTTTATATTATCATTTTCAATCAAATATTATTGATTTCAAGTAACAATTCATCACATAGAATATGGATAAAGGTATATTTTTTTCAGATTGATCCAAAAATGTAACAATTAGGAGACATGGTCTCAAAATGACTTAAATAAAATGGTATTTTCAAATTGAGGTCAATAATGGGACATAAACCCTAGATCACACATTTTTTCGGAAAATTCATCTCCCATAATATATTTTTCTTTGTATTGATATTTTGAATGGGTAATTTAATAAAATAATGAATTTTTTTATAAATGGCCTAATGAATTAATGTTGAAAATAAAGGAGGAATTTCTGAATTTAACATTTCATAATGTTTTAGATGAAATTTTATTAATGATTTTATTAGAATGTGTGTATAAAATATGTTTTTAATATAATAGGTATAAGGACCCGGACTTAAACCTTACTAAATATTGAATTAAAAGAATAATTGACATTGAGGATCTTTTCAGGTTTAGAGTTTTAGAGAATTAGAACATAACTATTACATCTCAAAAGATTACAAAGTAGTCACTTCTACTAAGTTTCCATAATAAAAAAACTCTTAAAAGAAACATGTCTAGTTCCATTTTATATATAGCATGACATTCCCTTGATCCCATCCTTGACCTTATTCCACATTAAGTCCTGTGAAAAACATTTCCAAAAAACTTGGGGTGAGCAAAAAAAGCTCAGTAAGGGATACACAAAGAATGAAAACATTTAGTTTTTCAAACATCAAGTAAACCATGTATACTATATCAAAGTAATACCTTCACCTTCATGAAGTAGTAAAAACTCTTCACTAAATAAAGTATCATTACATACCTTTTTGTAACCAAAGGATTACCATAAAACCCATATAAAGAACACATAACATATATAAAGGTAACTTGGGACATAAACATACTTAAGTGGAATAACCATACGGTCGACTTCCACACATATCACTTAATGGAATAGCCATACGACCAATTTCCATACATACTTAATGAAATAGCCATACGGCCAACTTCCATACCCAATGCATTGGAGGTTATAACGTAACCACCCATCCTGGTATTCACGGCACCACCCGTCATATGGTTTATCACGTAACCACCCGTCAAATGTCCAAGTACCAATATAAAATCATAAAACATAAAACCAATATAAAGGAATGATAAAATTTCCACATTTCAATCACAATATATCATAATAGAATCCTTTATCAAAACCATTTTCAATACCAAAATACATAAAAGAGTATATGATATTTATTTTATTTTAAAAACATTACGGCTTGTTGAGGAAGCCAAAGACCAAATAATACTCGCGGCGGCGGAAAAGGTCGTCGTCACCGCGTACGTTAAAAAAACATTCCTTTTTGTCTTTTAGTAAAACGCTTCGTAGAAAAAGATTCCTTTTGTATAAAAGTAAAAGTCAAAGGGTTTTATACACCGTATAAAAGAAAGTTGTGTATAAAACCAAATATGCCTCAATGAAAGGAGATTGAGACGAAGTCCCTTACCTCGGGTCCGACTTGACTCGATCGTTCTTTAACGTCCTGAATAATAAACTTGAGTTAATATATACTTGATTAAGAACCTTTTTAAAGTTCATTATTCCTTTTATATCATGTATTGCCATGTTATAAACATTATGTAACCATTTAAGTTAATAATGTTTGTTTTGTCAATATTTGGTTCTTAAGTCAAAAGTGGACTTCTTACAATTACATGTTGTTCGTGTGGTCAAAGGTTCATTATATCCAGAATGAAATTACTAATTTGGATATCATATATATCATATATATCAATCATATACATGTATTTATAATATTACATAATCATTTAGAGGTAAGAAATGAAATGCACTGTTCATGGAGACGGTAAGCCGTACGTACGCATGAACGCTACTTTCAGTTCTATTTCGTATTTTATAGAATGGAATCATAATGATATAAGAGTATATTATAATTCTATTATAATAGCATATATAATATCATTAACTTTATCCTTTACACATCCCACATATGGTATTAACGAATCAAATCACTTTCAGGAGGCGGTAGTCCGCACTTCCGAAAATGAAGATATCGTGTTTACCCATAATGGAAACAATAATGGTATGCCATTAATGAAAAATAAAGAAGCTTAAGGAAAGAATAAAAATATTATATATCATATATAAAAATAGTGACATCATAATGGCCACCTTTGAAGGTGTTAAATGAGTATTGAACAATCATCGTTTCGGGAGGCAGAATTTCGCCATCCACGGAAACTGTATGTTCTTTAACCATTTGATGTAGTTGTGTGAGAGTGTAGCTTGAATAAATCTTATAAAAACATCCTAATATATTTTATATATTGTTGTTGTTACAAAATAAGTAAATAAAAAGAGTTTAGGGGGTTGGAGAAGAAAAATAAAACAAATGAACAAGAGAGAATGAATTACCTTTAAAAGTGTAACTCCTTTTGATTTGAGCCTAAAGGCTTCCTTTGAAAGGATTCTGCCCAAAGGGAATCCTATAGGATGAGGAGAGGGATGCGGAGAGAGTAAATGGGCAGGGTTGGGCCGAGCCAAAGGCTTGAGGAGTGTGTGTAAGGTGGTAGAGGTGGGGGCCTTTTATAAGAGGAGAGGAGGGGCACTTTTGGAAAGTAAAGAGATATTACTTTATTTGAAAATGTGTTTAGGGTTTTAAAGGTCCCACATTAATATAATTCGTGGATAAGGTGATACGGGTTCGAAATCCACCCATCCAATAAGTTTTGGACATTTTTAGTTCATAGATTTTACATTATCTTTCCATTTTTTTTATAATCGTCAAATAATGATGTCATCGCTGCATCATTATTATGTCATACATATTTAATTTATTTAATGACTAAAAATTATAAAAAAAATTCTATGATGTAGGAAATATTTTTAGCTTTCCAATTACTATTTATAATAAAAAATATGACTTTTCTAACCGCATTTAAAAGTTGTTTTATTAAAACAACTCATGTTTGGGTCAATTTAATTTTAACATTAAATAAATATATATTAATGTCATTTTCCAACCAATGTGGCTCCATGGGGTCCCCAAGTGGACCCATGTGTTGTCTTGGTCGGCCATGACTCATCCAATAGGAGTAGCACAAGTTTCATGGTGTTTTCATATTTTTATAATATCTTGTTTACCTTAAATTACACTAATTATAACTAATCGTGATTAAAACTTAATAAGTTACTATTCACCAAAAAATTATTTTAATCACATTGAACCACATTTTACTTCTTAATGACAACCATGTATGTCAGATTTTTGAAAATCAAAACACAATGATGGCAAAATTTCATTTAAACGGAAAAATCAGTTTTTATAAGTACCACTTAGTGGTTTCACTATTCATCAAAAATTGAAGTTTTTCAGAAAATTACCAAAAATTCACCCTAAGATATATTTGATATTACTAATTAAAAAATGAAATCTATTTTACAAAATTCAAAATATATATGTCACATTAATTAATTTAATAATTAATTCTCGCGGTCAGAGCAAATAGCGTGTTTTTATGAAACAATATGTATCAAAAGATTGACACTAGTTTAAGTCCGATTTCAAAGTGAAATTAATTCCAATTACCACTATTGGATTTAATGGTAAAAATATTTTCTAATTTCACTTTAAAACCAATTCAAAAGATTATCTAATCATATAAATAAATTAGATTAAAAATAGGTTTTGAATTAAAATACAACACATTACACTATTCATTAAAAAAATGAACTTTATCGGAAAGGCACCAAAAATTTACACAAGGTAAATTTTGATGTCCCGATTCTAAAGAAGAGTTATTTTTGGTACAATAGAATTTATAAGATTCATCAAAACTATATTTAATGATGGTTCGCCGTCAAAAGGTGATAAGTGAACCCTTAGTGAAAATTAGGGTATACATGCCTAAAATTGAACTCTTTCCATATTTTAAGCCATTATCTTTCATTGGGTAAATGTAAAGACATTTAAAAACATATATAATCACATTTTAGTTATTTCTATCCATTCCCGCCAGTACAACGGCTACTTGTTAACTAACATTTAAAATAATATTATTTTATTACTTGTGTGCAACGTAAGTTTTCAAAGAAACTCATCGTTGCGTATTGAGTATGCGATCGAACATAGAATCCCATTTTAATTAAAATTAATATTTAATTCGCAAATATTAATAAATATGAAAATTATTTATTCTTTAATTACCTGGGATGTTACATCCTTCCCCCCTTTTGGGAATTGCGTCCTCGCAATTTTATTCACTTATCAAAATAAGTGGGGGTATTTATCCCTCATAGCATTTTCAGATTCCCACGTTGCCTCTTCAATCACATGGTTTTTCCACAAAACCTTTACCTGATGAATCACCTTATTCCGTAACACCTGCTCCCTGTGGTCAAGAATCTGGACTGGTTGTTCTTCATAAGATAGGTTCTCCTCCATCTGAACTACCTCTGGACTCAAAACATGAGATGGATATGGCATATATACTTCCTCAACATTGAAACATGTAAAACATTGTGTACCTGAGATAAACTCGGAGGTAAAGCCACTCGGTAAGCAACTGATCCAACTTTCTCCAGAATTTCATATGGTCCAATAAACCTTGGACTCAGCTTTCCTTTCTTACCAAATCTCATCACACTTTTCCAAGGAGAAACCTTGAGAAAAACATGATCACCTACCTCGAAAGATAGATCCTTCCTCCGGTTATCTGCATAACTCTTCTGTCTGCTCTAAGCTGTTCTCATGTGCTTCTGAATCAACTGAACATTTTCTGCCATCTCTTCTACCAATTCTGGTCCCATCAGCTTCCTTTCACCCACTTCATCCCAAAATGCTGGAGTTCAACACCGTTTCCCATACAATGCCTCAAATGGTTCCATCTGTATACTAGAATGAAAACTGTTATTATAAGAAAACTCAACCAAAGAATGATGTTCGTCCCAACATCCCTGATAATCCATCGAACAAGCTCATAGCATATCCTCCAAGGTCTGAATTGTTCGTTCTGACTTCCCATCTGATTGAGGATGAAAAGCTGTACTAAAATTTAATTCAGTACCCAACGACTCTTGAAGGCGTTTCCAAAAGTTAGAAGTAAACCTAGGATCACGATCTGATACAATGGGGAGAGGAACTCCATGTAACCTGACTATTTGTTTATGATAGAAACGGGAAAGTTAATCAAGAGAGAAAGTATCTTGTATAGCAAGGAAATGAGCAGACTTGGTCAAGCGATCAAAAATAACCCAGATTGCATTATTACCTCGAGATGTCTTTGGTAATCCCACAACAAAGTCCATGGATATTTTTTCCCATTTCCACTCTGGCACTGGTAAAGGATGAAGCATCCCTTTCGGTAACTGCCACTCTACTTTAACCTATTGACATGTCAAACACTTCACAGTAAAATCAGCAATATCCCTTTTCATTCCATCCCACCAGTAATACTCCCGCAGATCTCTATACATCTTAGTACTGCCAGGATGAACTGAAAACGGGGAACTATGATCCTCACATAACAACTCATTCTTCAACTGTGAATCACAAGGCACACATAACCTCTTCCGAAACCTCAAAACACAATCATTATCAATGTTGAATTCAGGCAACTTACCTTTCTGAACCATCTCTACCTTTTTCTGCAACTATCTGTCTTGCTTCTGTGCTTGCTTGATTCTGTCTGATAGAGAAGATTTTATTGATACCTGAAACAAAAGAGAAGAACATCCTGTACCAACAAATTCTATGCCAAATTTCATCAAATCTTTAACCAAAGGATCACGTTCCAAACACAACATTCCTAATGAAGCATTACTTTTTTGACTCAAAGCATCAGCCACATTATTTTCTTTTCCCGGATGGTAATGAATTGTACAATCATAATCTTTGATTAATTCCAACCATCTCCTCTGTCTCATGTTCAATTCATTCTGAGTGAATATATACTTTAAACTTTTGTGATTAGTATATATTTCACACTTTACTCCATACAAATGATACCTCCAAATTTTTAATGCAAAGACAACAACAGCTAATTCCAAATCATGTGTAGGGTAATTTACCTCATGAGTTTTCAACTGACGTGAAGCATAAGCAATTACCTGATCATTCTGCATTAGGACACAGCCAAGTCCCTTCAACGAAGAATCACTGTATATAACAAACTAACCATTCCTGGAAGGAAGTGCCAAAACTGGAGCATTCACCAATCTTCTCTTCAACTCCTGAAACCAATCATCACATTCTTTTTTCCATATGAACTTAACACCCTTACGAGTTATCTTAGTCATTGGACTAGATAACTGTGAAAACGTTTCAACAAACCTTCAGTAGTAACCTGCCAAACCAAGAAAAATACGGATCTCGGTTACATTTGTGGGTCTTGGCCATTCTTCAACAACTTTTGTTTTAGTAGGATCAACAGTTATTCCATCTTTTGAAACAATGTGACCTAGGAAAGAAATTTGTTGTAACCAAAACTCACACTTGCTGAATTTTCCATATAGTTTCTTTTCTTTTAAGGTTTGCAAGATAACCCTTAAATGACTTTCATGCTCCTCTTTACTTTTAGAAAACACCAAAATATCATCAATGAAAACAACCACAAACTTATCCAAGAACTCATGGAAAATTCTATTCATAAGGTCCATGAATACAGCAGGTGCATTAGTTAACCCAAAAGGCATAACTGCAAATTCATAATGACCATATCTAGTACGGAACACAGTCTTCAGAACATATTCTTCTTTTACATTCAACTGATGGTACCCCGACATCAAGTCAATCTTCGAAAAATACTGAGCTCCCTAGAGCTGATACCACTTCATTCGATAGCCCAACATCTGCTGAAGTTGTTGCAAAGGATTTTATCACCCCTTTCTGCTTGTAGTCTGGATGCATTCCCCTAGTTGAGTTCTTCGTTGGACACTCATTTTCATAATGACCCATTTCATTACACTTAAAACATTTTACTGTTGGATTTTCATTGCCTGCTTGATCATCTTCCTTACAGTTACGAGCAATATGACCAGACTTACCACACCGAAAGCACTTACCTGACTTGGATAAACATTCTCCAGGATGCATTTTACCACACTTCTCACAGGATGGAAATTTGGTTTTCTTACCTCCTTGCTTCTTTGATGAATTCTTCCCCTTTTCCTGCCAACTAGACCACTTATTCTGTTGTTTGTCATAGAACACATGATCATCGACAAACTCCATTTTCCACCTTCTCCGCACATCGAACAATTTTTTCATAACTTTTGAACTCTCGAGAAGCTAAAGCCCTTCGATACATTGGATTTAACCCTGAGTAAAAACGGTTTATTTTACTATCAAGATATCGTATGAAGTTTGGAGGATACCTTGCCAATCGAGTGAACTTTGCTACATAAGCAGCCACTGAATCATCCTCCTGTCTCAATTCTAGGAACTGTTTTTCCATCCTAAGACGAACCACCTTAGGAAAATATTTCTCAAGAAACATACCTTTGAATTCGTCCCAGTGAAGATCCTCAATCTCATAACTATCCCTGATATTTTTCACCATCAACCACCACTGATCAGCTTCACCTTCAAAACGGTAAACAGAAAGACTAACCTTTTGATGTTCTGAACACCCCATGACATAAAAAATCTTCTCCAGTGCTTTAATCCACCCTTCAGCATGCACAGGGTCAGATGATCCTCTGAATGATGGGGGATTTTGCCTCATGAAATGTTCCACCACTGACATGTTCCTCTGCGGTTGATCTGGCTGATATCGTGCATGGATACCACCACCATTTATAGCCTGAGTTAACTGTGCCATCACAGCAACAAACTGTTCAGTTCCGATTCCGACCATCTCAGGTTGCTGATTTGGATGGTTTTTTTCCTCCTGATGTTGTCCCAACATAGTAGATTTGTTTCCTCTGCGGAAAACCATTCTAAACACAGAAATATCTTAGACAAAGCAACATGGTAATCCGTAAATGCTATATCATTTCAATCATATTATAATTTAACACTTTTCTAACTCATAAAGTTTCCTAAACTGACCTCTGATACCAACTATAAGGCCCTGGCCTTAAACCTTACTTAATATTGAATTAAATGAATAATTCATATTGAGGATCTTTTCAGGTTTAGAGTTTTATAGAATTATAACATAACTATTATATCTCAAAAGATTACAAAGTAGTCACTTCTACTAAGTTTCCATAATAAAAAAAAAACTCTTAAAAGAAACATCTCTAGTTCCATGTTTTATATAGCATGAAATTCCCTTGATCCCATCCTTGACCTTATTCCACATTAAGTCCTATGAAAAACATTTCAAAAAAACTTGGGGTGAGCATAAAAAGCTCAGTAAGGGATACACAAAGAATGAAAACTGTTAGTTTTTCAAACATCAAGTAAACCATGTATACTCTATCAAAGTAATACATTCACCATCATGATGTAGTAAAAACTCTTCACTGAATAATGTATCATTACATACCTTTTTGTAACCAAAGGATTACCATAAAACCCATATAAAGAATGTAACACCCCACGATTTCATAGTGTGTTATTTCTTCAAAATAATTCAATAACTTGCACTACACGCAACACCGAGTTCAATCACACCATGAATTACAAACAAAAATCAATTAAAAGAGGTCATGAATAGAATTAACTAGATTTTTAACTTTATATAATCCTTATAATTTAAGAATCCATATTATGAATTTCTCAGTCATAATGCAAGAACAGATTCATTTTCAGTATTACACTTTTATCAACTTTTAATAGTGAAACCGTTTTAAATACAATATTTTAAACTTTTTGACTAAATGGGGACATAAAAAAATTTAAAATGAAACATCCCAAGCTTACACGGTACGCTTTCCTTTGAATAAAACAGTAGCGTGTGTTGTACGCAACTTCGAGTTTTAACACACACCACAACCGATCAAACTAGCCGTTATGAATAGTAATACCTAATTTTTGAAATTATATATATTATATATTTCAAAATGGACTTCATTTTTGGATTCGGAATATCAAATTTAGCCTAAGGTGAAATTTTGGTACTTTTCGGATAACTTTAATATTTTGATGAATAGTGAAAATTACTAAATTTTAATTAAAAACAACTTTTTTAATCAAAATAATTAATAGTGATAAATTATGAATTTTAGTAGTTTTAAAGTATATTTAGAATATATTTTTACCATTTAATATAATTTTGGTCATTGAACATAATTTTACAATTAAACCAAACATAAACAAGTGTCAATCTTTTGATAGTTATTGTCTCTTAAAAACACGCTTTTTGTTTTGACAGCGGGAATTAATTTTAAATTAATTTCTGCCACTTCTGTGTTTAGAATTTAGGAAAATGGATTCCATATTTGGAATCAGGATGTTCAAATTGTGTAAATAGGTATCTTTTTTTAGACATTTTTAATAATTACTGCGGTAAATATTTTATTTACCATGGTTAAGGGTAAATCCGGTAAATAAGGGTTAAAAAAATAATATTATAATAATAATAAATTACCCTAAAACGTGTCTTAACCCAATTGGTTGATACATGGTCGACCATGGGCTTCTTTAGGTCTATTTTGGGACCCCATGGATCCACTTGTAAGTGATAATGACACTTTATTTTAATTAAGTCAAAATGAATACAAAAATGACACAAGCATATATCTTTTAGCAAAACAATTGTTACATAGGGTTATATAAGTTGGAATTTAGATTATAAATATTCATTAGAAATATAAAATTATTTCCTACATAATGATATTTTATTTATAATTTTTAGACATTAAATAATTTATTTTATTTATGACACAATGATGATGCATTAATTACTATAATAGTGAAAAATTAAAATAATTGATATCATAAATACCCAAATAAATATAATATGAAACTTTTAATGATTTAAACTAATTTTCTAGGATAATATGATATATTAGGATTGATGTAATTGACTTTTTTCGAAGTAATCAATCTGTTATGAGTTTCACAAAAATCAACTATTGAATAGTGTCAAAATTGACATAAAAGAGTTCTTAAAACAAATATTATATTATTAATTGATATTAAATTCCTAAAAATCTAAGGTTCGGCCAAGAGACTTATATCATGATAGGTTCATCATTAATGGACCACTTGTGGGTCTCTTGGATGTATATAGTACGTTTATTAACCATATTATATAAAAATACAAAGAGACATGGTAAAAGTGAAACTAATTAACTTAGAGTTAATACTTAAAGATAAGGTTAATATAAGTACCCAAACCTGTCTAAATTATATTGGTTGAGTGGTTTTCGACCTATCCCCACCTTAGACTTTGAATAGTCAACTTTGGAGCCATTGGAAACCGAATATGAATTTATTATAAATTAATATTTCTAGCTTTTCCAAAGGTGCCCCTCACCCCTCTTATAAAAGGGCACTCCTCCTTCTCATTTCTTCACACCTTCCAAGCATTTTGGTTCGGCCAAACTCTGCCCAAATACTCTCCCAAAATCCCTCAATACATCCTACAGGCCTTAGTTTGATCTGAAAGCCAACCTAAATATCCCTTTTGATCAAATCAAAAGGAAGAACCCGAAGAAGAGGTAATGATTTCACCACCCTTTTCCAAGTTCATTTCTTCTTCCACTTCTTCTTTCTTTGTTGTTACCATTCTAAAATAATAACTCCAGTATCATATATATACTGTTATGTTATTATAAATATGGTACAACCATATTCATTATTCTATCCACCCTTTGAATAACATGTCACCATACGTGCGTACGTACGGCTTACCGTCTCCACGTCGTGGTGTAATTGTTATTCAATATAATATTATTTGGATGGGTATAATTATGATGTGTAACTCATGTAAATAATAAATATAACATGTTAATGATTCTGTATATATGATATACCATCCATTTATATATTATTTTAATATCAAAAGAATGATATTGTCGCTCGTGCGTACGTACGGACTACCGTCTCCACGAACGCGATGAGATTAATTCTCCATCGTATCCATTCAAGTATAATTATCATTTGATGATTTAAAAATGATGTTTAAGGACTTGATATCATTCTGGATATGAATAATATACAACCTATCCTTTACAAAAATGTCTTACGTAACAAAACATATAAAATAAAACAAGTAAGTTAACACCCGAAACAACGATAATACTAAGATATTATTATCAAATCAATATTAAAAGATCATATATGATATCATATTAATATATATGATTCTTGTATAATTTAATAACAATTATTTCACCATTATACAGGAGTTTAACCAACCCCAACCAAGGAAAAGTACAAGATAAGGGTTATTTCACAATCTCTTCATTATCCGAGGTTGTTTATATGTAATAATCTACTGGGATCTCTTTATCATCCACATCCATGTTTTCTTAAAAATGTATTTCAATTTTTTTTTATTTACAAGAATATGGGTTAAAGTCATTTATACCCTTGTTTGACATTTTATAAGAGGAATCTTTCCGTCGTTTTCAAAACAAGGTCCTTTTAACCTTTTCGACAGAATTAAGGTAAGAATGTTTTTTTAACTTATACGGCGGGTGCGGTTATTTTCCGCCGTTATAAAATCTTCAAAGCTTTCCTTACAAGCTTATAATATTATTTTCAAGGAAAATGTTTTATTTCATATGGATCTCAAATGATTTCAAAAATAGAAAGAGATATTTCTTTAAAAAGTGTTTTGATTTCATCTATGTCAACATCCTTTGATGGATTTTACGCTTATTTGAAGTTGATTTATTATGATACAAAACTTCTATATTGTATTGAAGGTTTTGTGATATGTTTGACTGTGGATGTGCTATTTTTATACCATTCATAGTTTATGGTGAAATTATTGACATTTCGTATGTTAGTTTTAATACGAATGTTTATGTTATGATTAAACCTTTTCATATGGGACTGCATTGGACTTAATAAGTGACGGGTGGAGCCCGCTATAGCTCCTCGATGCATCGGTAGGTCTCATGAGACAAACTAGTGTCTTGGCACAAGGCCTTGACAAAATCTTATTTGTAGTCTTGGCACAAGGCCTTGACTATGTGGTTATGATAGTCTGGCATTATGCATTCTAACATTATGAAAGTGGTTATTGATTTTTGCATGTGATTATTCGATTAGTAGAATATCCATGTGTATAAGTAAATGGAATTATTTCATTTTATTTATGCCATACCATGTTGAAAGTTCATGTTTGAAAGGCTTTTGTTTTAGTTATACATTGCCTTAAAAGTTTATTCTTATTTATGAAATTTTCTGCTATATTGTTATCCGTACTGGGCATTTGAACTCACCCCTTTTCTATGTTTTATTTTTCCCAGGAAGTGAAGAAGTAAGTTATGAATGACCTGCAGGGATATTATGTGGGGATATGAGTGTGGATTATGGAGACAATATGTTGTTGTAGTAGTTTTTCGTTTAATGATGTAATGTAAAACATATGAATATATCTAGTGTTTCCAAGGCTACTAAACCAATCGGTCTTTCGAGATTTGATCTTTCCTGTGATCATGCCAATGTTATGTAATAATGCACCGACTCTGGGTAACTAGGGTCAGGGCGTTACAGTTGGTATCAGAGGAAGTTTAGTACAAACCTTGGAAGCTAGATTTAGATAAACTCTGATTAGAGCACGTAGACCTAAGATTAACTTTGAGGATTAGTATAGAAGAACTTCCTAGAATTTTGGTATTGTAGAGATTTTGTGAGTTTTCCGAGAAATACATCCCTGTCTGGATACGAGCAGGTAGAGGCGGCTCTGGCACAGATGTACCTAGGGGTAAAACCCGAAAACACCGCTTTGAGCTAGACTCGAACGGGAACTGGTGTACGACAACGGGCCTTGCTGCACTCTTGGTTACGACACTCCCGGGAGATATGCTTAGGATAACTCTCATTTTCTTTACAAATCATTATGAAGGGTTTATGAGTATATACTTCCTCAAAGGAGGCATTTTTATGATTATGGATTATATCCATAAATAGTTCAATTTATGTTAAGTGTTTTATAAGTATGGGATTATGTATTTTGATTCATAAACTGATCTAGTGTATGCCATTGTTTAGAAATGGCGCCTAGTAGATGGAATGAGAACTCTAGCAATGCACATGATGCAAAGAGAAAGAAGGATCATATATTTCATGGTCTTAAGCCAGAATTTATAAGAGAAATAGTCTCGCATGTATTATCATCATATGAAGAAATAATATCATGTGTTGATAAGATAAGTAAAGAGTTTACTGAGTCCTATGGCTTTGAAAGGAAGCAAGAGAAGAAAAGGATGGAAGAGAGAAAGATGGATAAAGGTAAGAGGGAAAAGAAGAATTTTCCCATATGTGGTAACTGTGGAAAGAAACACAATGGAACTTGCCTGAAAGGAATGGGAGTTTATTATAAGTGTGGAGGAAAAGGGCACAAAGTACGTGACTGCAAGGGTAAGAAAATGGTTTCAAATGTACAATTCATCATTTGCAAGGAGTTTGGACACTACGCGAACCTATGTCCCAGTCATCAGAATATGCCGCAAATGATGTTATTGGATAATAATCAAGTTATGATACTACCACAGATGAAGAGGAATGATTAGAGTTCTTATGTTGATTATGTCAATTGAGTGTTGTATCAACAATGTACTTGTTATAATAATTATGGAGTATATAAGGATTGTACTACAGTACTATTTCATTAAGGACTTGAGATTGTGTGGAACAAATAAATGTGACTCAATAGCAGGATAAATTTTTGGAAAATATATGGTTGAGAGAATGATAAATCATAATATAGTTCTGATACTGAGGTAGTGATTTTGGAATAATATGTGATTGTTTTGGATAAATTATATTGGATATTCTTGACTACCTTGGAACTGATTAATGATTTGTATATTCCATCATTGTTTGGGTTTAAAACATTTTTAGATTAATGAAGTATATCCAGCATTCTATATGGAATAAGGGAGCATGAATGTAATCAATAAAGAATATGGTAATACATGATTAAGGTACTCATATTCTATTATGGGGTAAAAAGGATCTATATTATGTTTACCTTCCTTATACATGTTGTAATGTGAGTTTGGACAGAAGTATTTTGGATAGTTCTAGTTTGAATTATTTTGGATTGCCATAAAAGGACAACCCGGAGGTCGGGCAGCAACCCGTCGTGTCCGGCAAGGCTGCGAGACTTGAACCCGCAACCGAAGGGCGACAAGGGTGTATCACCTACCACTGGCCCACGAGATGTCCTGGATTAAATAATGTAGTTTTTATTAAAAGATCCTATAGATGAATTATAAATTCGTTTATTTTGGACCCCTATACGAATAGTGTAAATAGTTTTTTTTACATTCTATTATCTTTTAGAGTGAAAGATGAGTTTGTGGTTGAAATATATTAATGGATAAAACTCAAATTATAAAGTAAGTATATCTCCTTATGATATTAGCCAATATCATAAATAAATTCCTCAATATTAAGAAAAGCAACTTAGAACAAAAATGTTTTCCTAGATGGTACCTTAAATCATCACTAATTTATGGCTTTGGGATTGTTGGCCTTTTCATAGCCATGTTCTCTACCACTCTCCATCACATAATTGATGGTTGGATTTTTCTTCCATATCCATATTTTCCTACATGGAACCCTAGTATGTGTTATTTTCGGTAATCTTCATACTTTCGACTCTTTATTTTAAATAGAGGCCTCATTAATTCATTTTTCGATGTGGGATTTCAACTAAGATATTTTGAAACGTCAAAAAACGTGTTATCCTAATACCCTATGTTTTGTTGAACCGATGGTATTTCAAATCATCATAGATTGATGAATTTAAGGACCTCAATTTTATACTTGTTTTTGATTGATGACCTCAATCACTACCTATAAATATTTACGTTTTTCCACCAATTATATGTCTCTAATTGCCACCAATGTTCTCCTAATCGAGATCGTAATTTGGTGGTGACCCTTTGATTTCTCTTTTCCTCATATTAAGACTAAATTTTAGTAACCCAATTTCTGATGGGGGTTTTCCCACAAATATATTTTCTATTTTCAACCTTTTATTTTTGAAGAACAATTTCAAATTGCTAGGACACAATTTATTGAAGGAGGGGAGAATGTAACACCCCAAGATTTCATAGTGTGTTATTTCTTCAAAATAATTCAATAACTTGCACTACACGCAACACCGAGTTCAATCACACCATGACTTACAAAAAAAATCCATTAAAAGAGGTCATGAATAGAATTAACTACATTTTTAACTTTTTATAATCCTTATAATTTTAGAATCCATATTATGAATTTCTCAGTCATAATGCAAGAACAGATTCATTTTCAGTATTACACTTTTATCAACTTTTAATAGTGAAACCGTTTTAAATACAATATTTTAAACTTTTTGACTAAATGGGGACATCAAAAAATTTAAAATTATACATCCCAAGCTTACACAGTACGCTTTCCTTTGAATAAAACAGTAGCGTGTGTTGTACGCAACTTCGAGTTTTAACACACACGACAACCGATCAAACTAGCCGTTATGAATAGTTATACCTAATTTTTGAAATTATATATATTATATATTTCAAAATGGACTTCATTTTTGGATTTGGAATATCGAATTTAGCCTAAGGTGAAATTTTGGTACTTTTCGGATAACTTTAATATTTTGATGAATAGTGAAAATTACTAAATTCTAATTAAAAACAACTTTTTTAATCAAAATAATTAATAGTGATAAATTATGAATTTTAGTAGTTTTAAAGTATATTTAGAATATATTTTTACCATTTAATATAATTTTGGTCATTGAACATAATTTTACAATTAAACCAAACATAAACAGGTGTCAATCTTTTGATAGTTATTATCTCTTAAAAACACGCTTTTTGTTTTGACAGCGGGAATTAATTTTAAATTAATTTCTGCCACTTCTGTGTTTAGAATTTAGGAAAATGGATTCCATATTTGGAATCAGGATGTTCAAATTGTGTAAATAGGTAACTTTTATTTTTAGACATTTTGAATAATTACTGCGGTAAATATTTTATTTACTATGGTTAAGGGTAAATCCGGTAAATAAGGGTTAAAACAATAATATTATAATAATACTAAATTACCCTAAAACGTGTCTTACCCCTATTGGTTGATACATGGTCGACCATGGTCATCTTTAGGTCTATTTTGGGACCCCATGGATCCACTTGTAAGTGATAATGACACTTTATTTTAATTAAGTCAAAATGAATACAAAAATGACACAAGCATATATCTTTTAGAAAAACAATTGTTAAATAGGGTTATATAAGTTGTATTTTAGATTATAAATATTCATTAGAAAGCTAAAACGATTTCCTACATAATGATATTTTATATATAATTTTTAGACATTAAATAATTTATTTTATTTATGACACAATGATGATGCAGTAATTACTATAATAGTGAACAATTAAAATAATTGATATCATAAATACCCAAATAAATATAAAATGAAACTTTTAATGAATTAAACTAATTTTCTAGGATAATATGATATATTAGGATTGATTTAATTGACTTTTTTCGAAGTAATCAATCTGTTATGAGTTTCACAAAAATCAACTATTGAATAGTGTCAAAATTGACATAAAAGAGTTCTTAAAACAAATATTATATTATTAATTGATATTAAATTCTTAAAAATCTAAGGTTCGGCCAAGAGACTTATATCATGATAGGTTCATCATTAATGGACCACTTGTGGGTCTCTTGGATGTATATAGTAAGTTTATTAACCATATTATATAAAAATACAAAGAGACATGGTAAAAGTGAAACTAATTAACTTAGAGTTAATACTTAAAGATAAGGTTAATATAAGTCCCAAAACCTGTCTAAATTATATTGGTTGAGTGGTTTTCGACCTATCCCCACCTTAGACTTTGAATAGTCAACTTTGGAGCCATTGGAAACCGAATATGGATTTATTATAAATTAATATTTCTATCTTTTCCAAAGGTGCCCCTCACCCCTCTTATAAAAGGGCACTCCTCCTTCTCATTTCTTCACACCTTCCAAGCCTTTTGGTTCGGCCAAACTCTGCCCACATACTCTCCCAACATCCCTCAATACAACCTAGAGGCCTTAGTTTGATCAGAAAACCAACCTAAGGAGCCCTTTTGATCAAATCAAAAGGAAGAACCCGAAGAAGAGGTAATGATTTCACCACCCTTTTCCAAGTTCATTTCTTCTTCCACTTCTTCTTTCTTTGTTGTTACCATTCTAAAATAATAACTCCAGTATCATATATATACTGTGATGTTATTATAAATATGGTACAACCATATTCAGTATTCTATCCACCCTTTGAATAACATGTCACCATACGTGCGTACGTACGGCTTACCGTCTCCACGTCGTGGTGTAATTGATATTCAATATAATATTATTTGGATGGGTATAATCATGATGTGTAACTCATGTAAATAATAAATATAACATGTTAATGATTCTGTATATATGATATACCATCCATTTATATATTATTTTAATATCAAAATAATGATATTGTCGCTCGTGCGTACGTACGGACTACCGTCTCCACGAACGCGATGAGATTCATTCTCCATCGTATCCATTCAAGTATAATTATCATTTGATGATTTAAAAATGATGTTTAAGGACTTGATATCATTCTGGATATGAATAATATACAACCTATCCTTTACAAAAATGTCTTACGTAACAAAACATATAAAATAAAACAAGTAAGTTAACACCCGAAACAACGATAATACTAAGATATTATTATCAAATCAATATTAAAACATCATATATGATATCATATTAATATATATGATTCTTGTATAATTTAATAACAATTATTTCACAATTATACAGGAGGTTAACCTACCCCAACCCAGGAAAAGTACAAGGTAAGGGTTATTTCACAATCTCTTCATTATCCGAGGTTGTTTATATGTAATAATCTACTGGGATCTCTTTATCATCCACATCCATGTTTTCTTAAAAATGTATTTCAAAACATTTTTATTATTTACAATAATATGGGTTAAAGTCATTTATACCCTTGTTTGGCTTTTTATAAGAGGAATCCTTCCGCCGTTTTCAAAACAAGGTCCTTTTAACCTTTTCGACAGAATTAAGGTAAGAATGTTTTTTTTAACTTATACGGCGGGTGCGGTTATTTTCCGCCGTTATAAAATCTTCAAAGCTTTCCTTACAAGCTTATAATATTATTTTCAAAGAAAATGTTTTATTTCATATGGATCTCAAATGATTTCAAAAATAGAAAGAGATATTTCTCTAAAAAGTGTTTTGATTTCATCTATGTCAACATCCTTTGATGGATTTTACGCTTATTTGAAGTTGATTTATTATGATACAAAACTTCTATATTGTATTTAAGGTTTTGTGATATGTTTGACTATGGATGTGCTATTTTTATACCATTCATAGTTTATGGTGAAATTATTGACATTTCGTATGCTAGTTTTAATACGAATGTTTATGTTATGTTTAAACCTTTTCATATGGGAATGCATTGGACTTAATAAGTGACGGGTGGAGCCCACTATAGCTCCTCGATGCATCGGTAGGTCTCATGAGACAAACTAGTGTCTTGGAACAAGGCCTTGACAAAATCTTATTTGTAGTCTTGGCACGAGGCCTTGACTATGTGGTTATGATAGTCTGGCATTATGCATTCCAACATTATGAAAGTGGTTATTGATTTTTGCATGTGATTATTCGATTAGTAGAATATCCATGTGAATAAGTAAATGGCATTATTTCATTTTATTTATGCCATACCATGTTTAAATTTCATGTTTGAAAGGCTTTTGTTTTATTTATACATTGCCTTAAAAGTTTATTCTTATTTATGAAAGTTTCTGCTATATTGTTATCCTTACTGGGCATTTGAGCTCACCCCTTTTCTATGTTTTATTTTTCCCAGGAAGTGAAGAAGTAAGTTATGAATGACCTGCAGGGATATTATGTGGGGATATGAGTGTGTATTATGGAGACAATATGTTGTTGTAGTAGTTTTTCGTTTAATGATGTAATGTAAAACTTATGAATATATCTAGTGTTTCTAAGGCTACTAAACCAATCGGTCTTTCGAGATTTGATCTTTCTTGTGATCATTCCAATGTCATGTAATAATGCACCGACTCTGGGTAACTAGGGTCGGGGCATTACAAAGAACACATAACATATATAAAGGTAACATGGGACATAAACATACTTAAGTGGAATAACCATACTGTCGACTTCCACACATATCACTTAATGGAATAGCCATACAACCAATTTCCATACATACTTAATGGAATAGCCATACGGCCGTCTTCCATACCCAATGCATTGGAGGTTATAACGTAACCACCCGTCCTAGTATTCACGACACAACCCGTCATATGGTTTATCACGTAACCACCCGTCAAATGTCCAATTACCAATATAAAAACATAAAACATAAAACCAATATTAAGGAATGATAACATTTCCACATTTCAATCACAATATATCATAATAGAATCCTTTATCAATACCATTATCAATACCAAAATACATAATAGAGTATATGGTATTTATTTTATTTTAAAAACATTACGGCTTGTTGAGGAAGCCAAAGACCAAATAATACTCGCGGCGGCGGAAAAGGTCGTTGTCACCGCGTACGTTAAAAAAACATTCCTTTTTGTCGTTTAGTAAAACGCTTCATAGAAAAAGATTCCTTTTGTATAAAAGTAAATGTCAAAGGGGTTTATACACCGTATAAAAGAAAGTTGTGTATAAAATGAAATATTCCTCAATGAAAGGAGATTGAGACGAAGTCCCTTACCTCGGATCCGACTTGACTCGATCGTTCTTTAATGTCCTGAATAATAAACGTGAGTTAATTTATACTTGATTAATAACCTTTTTAAAGTTAATTATTCCATTTATATCACTTATTTTCATGTTATAAACATTATGTAACCATTTAAGTTAATAATTATTATTTTGTCAATATTTGGTTCTTAAGTCGAAAGGGGACTTCTTTCAATTACATGTTGTTCGTGTGGTCAAAGGTTCTTTATATCCAGAATGACATTCCTGATTTTTATATCATATATATCATATATATCCAGCATATACATGTATTTATAATATTACATAATCATTTAGAGTTAAGAAATGAAATGCACCGTTCATGGAGACGGTAAGCCGTACGTACGCATGAACACTACTTTCACTTCTATTTCGTATTTTATAGAATGGAATCATAATGATATAAGAGTATATTATAATTCTAGTATAATAACATATATAATATCATTAACTTTATCCTTTACACATCCCACATATGGTATTAACGAATCAAATCACTTTCAGGGGGAGGTAGTCCGCACTTCCTAAAATGAATATATCGTGTTTACCCATAATGGAAAAAATAATGGTATGCCATAAATGAAAAATACAAAAGCTTAAGGAAAGAATAAACATATTATATATCATATATAAAAATAGTGACATCATAATGGCCACCTTTGAAGGTTTTAAATGAGTATTGAACAATCATCGTTTCGGGAGGCAGAATTTCGCCATCCACGGAAACCGTATGTTCTTTAACCATTTGATGTAGTTTTGTGAGAGTGTAGCTCGAATAAATCTTATAACAACATCCTAGTATATTGAAGATACTGTTGTTGTTACAAAATAAGTAAATAAAAAGAGTTTAGGGGGGTGTAGAAGCAAAATAAAACAAATGAACAAGAGAGAATGAATTACCTTTAAAAGTGTAACTCCTTTTGATTTGAGCCTAAACGCTTCCTTTGAAAGGATTATTCCAAAAGGAAATCCTCTAGGATGAGGAGAGGGATGTGGAGAGAGTAAATGGGCAGGGTTTTCCCGAGCCAAAGGCTTGAGGAGTGTGTGTAAGGTGGTAGAGGTGGGGGCCTTTTATAAGAGGAGAGGAGGGGCACTTTTGGAAAGTAAAGAGATATTACTTTATTTCAAAATGTGTTTCGGTTTTAAAAGGTCCCACATTGATATAATTCGTGGATAAGGTGATAAGGGTTATAAATCCACCCATCCAATAAGTTTTGGACATGTGTAGTTCATATAGTTTACATTATCTTTCCATTTTTTTAAATCGTCAAATAATAATGTCATCGCTGCCTCATTATTATGTCATAAATAATTTAATTTATTTAATGTCTAAAAATTAAAAAAAAAATACTATGATGTAGGAAATCTTATTATCTTTCCAATTTCTATTTATAATCAAAAATAAGACTTGTCTAACCCCATTTAAAAATTGTTTTAGTAAAACAACTCATGTTTGTGTCAATTTAATTTTAACATTAAATAAAAATATATTAATGTCATTTTCCAACCAACGTGGCTCCATGGGGTCCCCAAGTTGACCCATGGGTTGTATTGGTCGGCCATGACTCATCCAATAGGGGTAGGACAAGTTTCATGGTGTTTTCATATTTTTATAATATCATTTTTACCTTAAATTACACTAATTATCACTAATTGCGATTAAAACTTAATAAGTTACTATTCACCAAATTTTTTTTTAATCTCAATGAACCACATTTTAATTCTTAATGACAACCATCTATGTCGGATTTTTGAAAATCAAAACACAATGATGGAAAAATTTCATTTAAACAGAATAATCAGTTTTTATAAGTACCACTTAGTGGTTTCACTATTAATAAAAAATTGATGTTTTTCCGAAAATTACCAAAAATTCACCCTAAGCTATATTTGATATTACGAATTCAAAAATGAAGTCTATTTTAAAAAATTCAAAATATATAAGTCACATTAATTAATTTAATAATTAATTCCTGCTATCAGAGCAAATAGCGTGTTTTTATAAAACAATAAGTATCAAAAGATTGACACTAGTTTAAGTCTGATTTCAAAGTGAAATTAATTCCAACGACCACTATTGAATTTAATGGTAAAAATATTTTCTAATTTCACTTTAAAACCAATTCACAAGATAATCTAATCATATAAATAAATTAGATTAAAAAGAGGTTTTGAATTAAAATACAACACTTTACACTATTCATTAAAAAAATGAACTTTATCGGAAAGGTACCAAAAATTTACACAAGGTAAATTTTGAAGTCCCAACTCTAAATAAGAGTTATTTTTGGTCCAATCGAATTTTTATGATTGATCAAAACTATATTTAATGATGGTTCGCCGTCAAAAGGTGATAAGTGAACCCTTAGTGAAAATTAGGGTATAAATGCCTAAAATTGAACTCTTTCCATATTTTAAGCCTTTATCTTTCCTTGGGTAAATATAAAAAAATTTAAAAACATATATAATCATATTTTAGTTATTTCAATCCATTCCCGCCAGTACAACTGCTACTTGTTAACTAACATTTAAAATAATATTATTTTATTACTTGTGTGCAACATAAGTTTTCAAAAAAACTCATCGTTGCGTATTGAGTATGCTATCGAACATAGAAACCCCTTTTAATTAAAATTAATATTTAATTCGTAAATATTAATGAATATGAAAATTATTTATTCTTTAATTACCTGGGATGTTACAATAGGAGTTTTTATGAATAATACAGAAATATATTTAAATGTAATTTTTTAATTTATTTTATTAATAAATAAATATGGGAATATTATTATTAAATAATGTTACTTATACCCATTAAACATAGTTATGTTCATAAATTATATCACATTTTAACTGTTTTTTATTACAAAGAATACAATTATTGAGACCACATATAAATAATATTTAATTTTTGAATAAATTTGATAGATTTTTTAAATTCCATAAAAAAATGCACATTAATTAAATTACCATTACCATGTTGGATTTTATTTCCATATAATTTAAAATTGTAGTAATAACCTCTTATAGTGGTCAATGTGGTTGACTTAGATACTGTAGAAATTATTGACTCTGTTTAGGTGATTGGATAGATAAAAACACATTAAAGTGGAAATTGATAGTCATATAAATTGCATTTTTAGGACCTTGGAACTATTTACCCTAAATCTATGAAATAAATATCTTCTATATAGATACAATGTGTTGAAACAATAGATTATCCTCAATTGTTACATTGTAGATGGAAGTAGTTACATTGTGGAAGATATAGATATTTTTAAGGTGTATTTATGGAACTTGGTACTCTGTGAATCCTAGAAGTGACATGATGATTTTTTGTAGAAAATATACATTTATAATGGTTTTCATGGGGTTTATATTGGTTTTTCTTTTGGAACACATAATATGTAGATTATAAACTATGCACCACTAATCTATTAGCATTTTTTGTCCATTAAAAGATTAATGGTTTAATTTTAATCATTATTAACTGTTTTTAGTGGATTATTAATATTAAATTAATTTGAATTTAAAATATTACAAGGGAAGTGTGAGTAATATGGATCTATGAGAAAATTTTTCATTTAATTTGGGATGATAAATGACATTTATGAGAAATATAATCAATATATTAGATTCTTCTTGAAATAAAAATTTTATGTTTATTTAATTATTATTAATCACATGTTATGGATGATAAGAATAATATAATGAAGTAGAAACTACTGAAAATATAGCCTTTAATAGCAATATTGAAAAGGTCTTTATCATCTTTTTATAAGAACTGATAATGTGTAGAACAATAAAAGGATGTCTTTAACAACAACTGAAAAACTGTGATGTTAAATTCCCCCTTTGAAAGTGCTAAAAAACATCGATAAAGTGGTCCTATATCAATTACATTTTTTAGCACTGATAATGGGAGGATTTAATAGTGCTTTTAAGAAATTTTGACGGTCACTTTTATCTATTATTTTTTAGAACAAATAAAGGACCATAGTAAAAATGCTAAAAAATCATGATTAAAGGCACCTTTGATAAAGGGGGTTAATTTTAAAAAACTGGAACCTCTTACCACCCCACCTTTTTTTAGTTATTTTTACCCCCCCCCCCTCAGCACTTTCCACCCCCTTTATCTTTTCTTTATATAATTCCACCCTCCCACACATGCCCCTACCTCCATCTAGTTTTGAACCTGATACCTCAAGCTTAAAACCCATTACCGTTTTGACTCCCTTATTTTGTTTTGTATTCCATTTTATAATTTATGTAAAAATTTATATATTTTTTATTAAATTTTATAATCCTCAGATATATATATATATATAAATACCTATAGAAAATATGTTTTCTATTTTTGTGTGAGTATTTAGAAAAATATGTACATACCGTTATATATTAGATTATAAATAATTTTTTGTTGTTAAAAATTATAAAAATAAAAAACTATTTATCAATATAAAACTAATACCTATAGAAAAATTCAATCTCCAGTTCAAAAAATACAATAACCCCCCCCCCCCCCCCCCCCGCCTAAAAGAGGCTGAAATTCCATCAACTGTTAAAAAATATGAGTACCCCAACTAAAAACACAGTTTTGGAGTTATTATGGGAATTTCTAACCTGAAAAAATGGGCACAATGGACCTCCTATTCAACAAAATATATATCATATAATAATCATTGAATTGATATATGGTGTAGCCCAAATGAACACCTGGATAAAAAATTTATGGTTGTTTAGAGTTCAAGTTACATTTTCAACTTATTTTAGATCTTTTATTGTTTTTTGTTTACTTTTTATCTTAAATTTGTTTTTAAATTACTATTACATGATAATAAATAGAACCTCATAAATTAAAAATATATATTTTAGTTATTTTATAATTCATTTTTAATAAATATCATATATATTAAGTGTAAATGCCAATTTATCTTTATCTAAAAGATATTTAAAAAATATTTAATATATTTATATTTATATATTTATATTTATATATTTATATTTATATATTAATGTTTTATTTTTAATGAAAATAGTTTTTTGAAATATAACTTTTATCATCACTAGTAAAATTTCCTTGATAGGTGGTGTTTGTTGGCGCTTCTAAAATGAACCAATAAAGACCCCCCATTATCGATGATTTTTTACATGTTCTGATAATGGCCATAATTTATCATCACGTTTTTAATAGCATTGATAAATCCCCCCATTAATATATATTTTTTAGATTTGTTAAGGTACCCATTTATCAGTTATGAAAATTTGTTAATGAATCCCTTTTACAATCGTTTTTTTGGTGATGACCAAGGGTTTCATTAACAATGCATTAACTAGTTCTAGATAAACATAGATTTATTATAGTGGGTAATTGTTTCCAAGGATATAATTTAATTATGAGTTTTTACACAAATAATATAATTTCAAATTAATTGCATAAAAATAACCGTATTTTATTAGAGGATGGAGTGATGTGGAGAGTTTTCATTGTTAACATATGACTAAAAAAATTAAAAATTCATTTACTACAGAAGTGAAAAAGAGGGTTGATGATTCATCTATATTAATTAATTATTCAACATTAAGGGAATAGATCATCATCATTATATAGATTTAATATTTTTTTTGTTTTTTATGGGGTAATATTTTTAGTCGTGGCATTTTATTTTATACAACTACAAGAATATTTGAAACATATGGAATTCAACAAATGAAACTATTGAATCGTGTTATATTGGATTTTTCTATTTAATGATAGTGATGTTTTTATTTATGAATGTATAGTACCTCTAAATGTTCATGTACTTATTTAGAATTATTTTATGACTAATATTTAATTATGTAGAATATATCACATAAAATTTATCTAATTGATATCCACAAGATACATTAATGAAATTAAAATAATTAATGTGAACAGTAGTTAACCAATTAACCAAACATAGTGAAATTGTTTCTAGACAATCTACATGTTTGAAAATATAAATATAGGATGAGTTATCTTAGAATGAAAATTTAACGTATATATAGATGAAATTACAAAATTTATTAAAAAAAGAATTTGTGACATATTTTGTATATAATTAATATAGGGATTATAAGATGATTAGAGGACGATGAATCATTTGAATTTTTGTAAATAAAATAAATTTAACCTTTCAGTATTTTTATTAATTATTTAATTTATCTGTATTTTAAAAATTATTATATTAATTCCATAATATAATTCATTTTTGGTAATCACCTTGAGAGTGAATATTATTGTTAAATATAATGCATTGCGATGTTTGATTATTTTGTTATAAACTAATAGGTTTAATCCAGAGAAGTAGATTAGAATCTTCTTTAGTTATTATATATATATTGGCAATGATTTTACATTACCCCAAATACATATAAATATTAGGAAATCTTTTCCTTTTTATATTTTTCCCTAGAGGACATTCAAATCTTTTTTTCTAGAGTCTAATTAACCGTCCTTTGGAAACCTGCCACATCACCCGAAACACTCTACTATAAGGCATGAAGAATGTTAATGATCACCATAGGCTTGTAAACTATAATGAGGGTATGAGATATTAATATTTATAATTATTTCACCCTTGAATTCACAAAGAATAAAAAAAGGACTCCATCCATAAATTTAGTATTATTGATCCATACATTAGTCATCACTTCACATAAATAACTATTTTCAATTATAAGAATCAACTAAACATATTATAACAAAAATAAAATAATTTATAAAACTATAATTGCCTTTAAAAAAATCAATAATAATATGATGTAAAACATCATATATAAGTGATTACAAAATTAATATAAGGTTGATGTTGCCTCTACATCAATTACCCAAAATCAAGACTAGAGGATCCCCAAAATATCTACAAAATAAAACATTGTGTGACCCACAGTCACCACCAGTCACCATGCACTGAAGGATAAAGAGGATTCAATAAGTAATAAAAACATATGTGGATCTATTCCCGTTTAAAATTTTAGAAATAATAAAGTCTTTATATACACAAAAAAATTATATAGGGTGTGAGGAAAATAGCCAGTAATGTACCCCAATATCTCTCAAAAATATCATTTTAATGAAATTTGTTAGAATAAATTTAAAAATTGTATTTTAAAAACACACCTTTTAGGAAAATACTTTTTTTCTAGACATTTTAATATAGAAATAAATTTCAAATATGTTGGGTTTAAAATAACTGGACCAAATCATAGAAGTTTCATAGAACATGAGATGTCCAAATCAAAATAATGAGTAATGTAATAAAAACATCATGTATCAATATGAGTAATGAAATGTCTCAATATTGGGTCCCATAGAATCTAACCATTGGGTAATATAAATAATATATAAGTTTAATTAGAATCTTTTTCAGGGATCACATGGGTGGAATATGTGAATCTGAAAAAAAAAACAAACCCTAATTTACATTATCTGCATCCACATGTGACATTCACTATGTTAGTGTAGTAATATCAATTATGGGAACTAGCTAGTTCCCTAATATGAACTTATTTATTTCTAATAAAAATTAACCCAAAAAAAATTATGAAGGGTTTCCATGTGAAACTCACAAATAACCAACTATCATAACATATTCATTATCATGTAATCTCCCAAGGAAACACATCAACTCTAAATAGTCATATAATAAATCCATCCTCTATCTGATTCAATGGATTAGAAATCAGATAATATAATTCTTAATATAAATATATTTCAAAATTATTAATATAAATTTGGTATAAAAATTTTATTTGATATATTTAATTAAACAACTTATAGTTGTAAAAATTGATTTAGAATAAATTACATTTGAAGAATAAGGACATCTCACACATTATAAAACAAAAGTCAGGATTCAGAAAGAATGATCATAAATTATTCCATAATAATAAATTTCAAAAATAATATATTAGTATAAGAATCAAGTTTCTCAAATATCAATTGTATATCACTGGAATTGTTCATTATGTAGAGAGAGGTACCTCAAATCCATCACAACATCATCAACTTCTTTCAATACAACATATGCAGTGAAATATATTCCCAGAGAATAAATAAAAGACATGATATAATATTTTAATACCATAAATAATAATGAATTGGGGAACCACATACAACTCATAAAAATAATTGGAATGAAATTAATGAATAATTAATTAGGATAATGGTAGAGTGTAAATACAAAATAAATCATAATTTACCTTTAAACACCTCAATTGAAACAATAATATGATCACTAAGAATGTTATTAGAGGGGATCCATGAATTAATTGTTGTCTAGTGAATTCATATGGGGGGAATAAGGAATAAATGGGTTATAAAATTACATTGTTAAAAAGGTAAATTCATCATTTTATAATTTAATTCATGCCACCTAGGTTGGATACATAGCTTGGTAAACTATTTTACAATTGTGTGGATATCACTAGAATTGATCTCCACATATTGGCATAGTGTAGATAGTTTTTTCAAAAGGTTTCCCCTAACCATGCAGAAATTTTTTCCCTCCTTTGATGGATAAACCACATGTAAGGGTAGATTACATAGTCTATATACCCATTTTTTTCTACATGTGCACCAAATGTTCACCCCATCATAATAGAAAAACCTTAATTAATGATAGATTGCATAGTTATTTATTCAATCTAGAGAACCCTGAACAAATTATGTTAAAACTATTATAAAAATCCATCTATGTATTCATTGTTTGGGTTCATAGTTAGTGAAAACAATGTACCATCCATGGTCCTGATTTATTTTTATATTTTCATAGACATGAAATACCATCTTCCAAATCTTTTAAAAAATTATAAAATAAATTACTAAAATAAAAAAATATTGTTCACCCAGGGGTGTCATAGTTCTCCAAACATGTTACTTTATGCCTCCTTAAGGTGCCAAACCAACTTTTGAAAAAATATTGTATGTCATTTATTTAATTATAATCCCTCATAGTACGATGTATATTGATATTTTTAAAATTATATGATATTTTATGGACCAGATTAAAAGAATTTTCCTAAAAAATTACTATATATAAATATTTATGTATATATATTTGTTTCCTGACAATGATAATTTCAGGTTTCAAATCCACATTCTCTTTCAGAAACATGAGATAGATCTAGATGTTAATTATTCAACTAGGATATGATAAATACACCATGATATGATGTCATCTAGAAAGGAATATCTATATAAAATTCCACTTTCCTATGACAATCCATGATCTCAATTAACCCAGTATATAAAAACATCAGCTTACCATTCTTCCCAAATAAGTCATGTCCTAATAATGAAGACACATTGGTAACTACTTGACCAGAAATGATGAGTAACAATATATGAGGAAAGTGTTAAAAATTATATCCCTGGAGAATTTGGGGCATCGCCAATATTTTTCAAATCTTATGAACCTTGCTTGTATTCTCAGGGATGATTCTCGATCCCAATAATAAATGTTTACCTAATTACAACCAGAAAATAGGGGAATTGAATTTTCATCGGTATAGATATTCAAATGTAACCCACATTATCATGTATTTATATATATTATTATAAGATAATTAAATTAGAGTCATATTTTAATATGATGATCAACTAATATAAAACACATTTTTTGGAAAAATATACCCTAGAATCTTAATTACATTCTCAGTTTTCCATCTATCTATGTATATTAATTCTTGCATGACTTGAACTGAGAAACCATCACATCAAAAAAACCCATCAAGAATATAGAAATAAGTTGGGGATCACAATTAGAAATAATGGTAAATGGAACATTATATTACATCACATCCCCTTTGATGCATTGGAATTAATTAAGATCCACTTTATTCAACTCATTTATTTAAATTCAATGAGATTATATTGTCAATTATCCAAAAAAATCAATATAAAATTCTCCTCACTAGGAGACTAGGGAAAGGCATTAAAAATTTACACTGAGACCTCATACATAATTAACTATATAATGATAATATATTTAATATTCTTATATAATTTTTATTATTGAATTTTATCTTCTAATTGTTAATCCATTGAAAAAATGTTTTAAAAATCTCAACATATATGGGATACCAATAACAATTTTGAGATCATAAAACATATTTAAAGAATTAAAGAGAAAAAATCAACTATAATGGTAACCAACATCCATCACCTCCTATTTTGAGGCCATATGAACCAATAAACTCATACTAGAACAAATTGAACTATTCAAATAATGAAACAATTTACTATAGGTTCCCCTACAATTTATAATACTACCGACATGAAAAAATTATAGATAAGTGAAATCATCGAAGGAGTATGTGACTTTCTTACTAACCATGATTAACCATTAAAACAAACTTAATATATATTAAAATAGATAACTTGAATTCTAAATCCATTATACTAATAGATATTATTATATTCATAATAACATCAATATCTAATAAAAACAACATGAGAATTGAGTGTCCTATTTTCTTTGGGAGGATCGCATCATAGAACATAGATATGAATCTAAAATAAAACATCATTATTGTATAAATCATAATGGTCTCCTAGATACAATTGATATTCTAGAAAAACATAGGATATATTGGGGAATACAGAAAAAATGGGTTATATGTAAATGACACTAAGGGAATTAGCATGATAACAAAGAATTAAATATGAGTCAAAGGGAATGACATGACAAAAAAATAAGAGAGGATCATGAAAAATAATATGGATGAATGAGGTAAATAATATTTCATAATAATATCATGAAATCATTTAAATATGAAAACAAATTAATATAATATATCATTGGTAAAATTCAATGCTCACTACTCAGACATCATAACATATTAGACATAATATATTGATATATTATGTTACTCCCTAATCTAATAAATATACTCACAAGATATATAACAAATACCAAATAAATTTGAGTGATATATGGGTTTAACCATAATAACATTTACATTTATGTGTATTACACGTGAAGATATCAAGAAAAAGAATGACCATTATAAATTCCCCTTGAAATAATTGGGTAATATAATCTTTAACAAATCACAATAAATTAATATATCATTTGTTTTTAAAATATTAAATGGATTTTAATATTTTTAATTATTATATATTGATAAATAAGAGTAGTTAAAAAATATGACATTCATTCTAATAAAATTTCATGGGGTAGTTTGGTGATGTCATTTTAGAATTACCATTCTTACTGAGATTTTAATAAAATTTTATAGATTCATTAAATATATTAAGAACATAATATTTTTTGTAAAACCAAAAGTAAACTATGAGGGTTCCCAATAAATTAATGAGTATTTAATGAAATTCATTAATTATTAATTATATTTCTTGTTGTGGTTCGTTGAAATAAATTAAATAGATGATATTTCCTTAAAATAAGATTTATATAAAAAAATATATAGAGGACAAAAAATAATATATATCCCCATTAAAAAAGCATGAATAAAATCAGTTTATGAATAATTTATATATATATATATATAATATTATTGTTTTTTATCAAAAAAATAATGTTTCAGGGTTTGGTATAGAGATACAATGCATAACAGAAAGAAAAGTTGGCGGTTCAGAGTGTTTCATTAACTCAGGTTCATATTCTCCATGAAATTTCCCTTGAAAACCTAAATATGAAAATTTTATATTTAAATACATTATTAAAAAACATATTATAATATAAATGACTCATTATAGTGATTTTATTTTTTCTAATAGTATTTTAATTGAGATACTATTTTAATTTCTATTATCTCAAGATTTTCTTGTCATGGTTCCATGGACACATCACTGGTAAGTGATTATTGATGTTCTTAGTGGGATGGTTCTATAATTCTTGATTTTTATTAAATTTATATTCATGTTGTGTATGGATTCAAAATGGTTGAAAGTGGTACAAAAAATATATGTAGTTCATATTTATATATTTTTATAGTTATACGGTTTTGTCATTTAGGCTGGTTTTTCAACCATGAATAACTAATACTGTTTCATTTTATTTTATCAATATATATCCATTATAGAATCTTAGGGAAAATATAATATACATTATACATCATATTAAATAATAATTTGTGAATTCAAACCAACCGTAAATTCTATGTTAGAAAATAATTTTTTTGTTCATGAGGCTTTGATTAGACCATAATGGGGACAATCATTTTAATTTATACATAATTTAGGGGAGATAATTAATTGGATATTAAAAAAATAACATTTAATTATATTTTTGATACCAATGTAACTATTTCAAGGTGTATGAAAAATATATATTTGTTGTAGAATATAAAAAAATCAAGTAGTCTAGTTGAGAATTTACCACTTCCTTTGGGTTTTTACTCTTAGAGTACCCCTTATGGATCCTTAAAATATTCTTTGGTGAGACTAGTATTACAATAAAATAGAGCAGAGTATTGGGAAGATAATTGGGTAGAAATTTGGAAATATTTATGGCCTATAAGGCGTGAGTAGAATGGGCAGCGAGGTGTACTATTAATTAGATGATGGGTGGAGAGTTCTTAATAAAAGTTTCATTTAATTGGTATATTGGATTGGTACTTCAAATAATGTTGTCGCTTGTGACTATATATAGTAATTATTTCTTCTGTTTTAGATATCATTCATAATTACATCATCCATGACTCACTAACTAATGTATTTATCATATAATTTTAAATTATATTATTTTATATATATCTCTATTTTGAAAAAAATTCAACTATTTCAGAAAAATAAAAAAATTAACCATAATAATTTTTCAAAAATTACATTATAAAAGTGAAAATAATTTATTTCATAATTATTAGTATGTTTATTTAATTATATCATGAAATTATTTTCTATATTTCCAATATATAAGAATATTAGATATTATTTAAAAATTAAATAATTGTGGTTACTATTCAAATGTCAAGGTTAGTATTCTTAATAGTTATATTACTATTACAATTGTCATATACCTATTCTAACGATCAAATTTTAAATAGTTGTCTAGTTTACATAAATTTTATAAATATGTTATAATTCATTAATTATTCAAACAAGTATATTTTCTCTCAAGGTAATATATATATTAAATTTCAAAATGAATATTTAATTAAAAAAATTCCTTTTATTTAAAAAGTGTTGTTATTGAGTGAAATAATTCTAGGCTTCGAGCATATCCACATTTTTATATTAAGGATTTAATATTTTGAGTTTTTATCGCATATTGTATTTTCAATTAGTGTGGATATATTATTATCAAAACATATTATTCAAGTAAATATAAAAATTGTATTCTTTATATCATGTGGTTTATTTTTTTATATAATAAACCACTAAAAAGTATGAGACATATATATTATCAAATGGAAAATTCCATTGGATTTTTTTTTGATTCTATGATCCTCACCCTTAACAAATTTCATCCTCAAAATTTCATTTCACATACTAATATGAAACCATATGATGGAAATTATATTTAAATTATTCCTTCTCTTACTATATCACCTCCTCGTACTTATAGTTTATCTATAGTAAATTGAATACATGAGTTGTCTTTTCTGTGTAGAAATGTTAATCTATAGTCCAATATCATCACTGGGTACTCATAAAAAAAGAGATTGTGTTCCAACTAAATTGCCTCTAGATTCAATATATGTGATGGATTTGGTATGTACTTCTTCAAGATGGATATATAGAACACATTATGTACTTGAGAAAAGGTTTGTGGGAGTGATAGTCGATTGGCCAAAACTCTAATGCTATAAATAATCTGTAATAAGATGATGTATATGGGACATTAGATCCCATTATTCCAAAATCTCATGAATATTTTTTTGTGGATAAATATAGAGAGACTATATATCTCTAACCTTGGACCCCATGTCACTCTGAACATTATAAATATATTTTTTTTATCGAACTTGACTCGTCTAAATATGTTATTGAATGGACTTGACAAATTTTATTATTTATTCAATTATTTAAGGATAAAAAATTTTAATTCCCTAAATTCATCATAGAACATATGTTTTATACATCACACCACAAAAATTATTATATATGGGTCATTTTGGATTCAGTAGAGGTAGATATTATTTAATGAGAACTCTACTATAGGAAGATAGAGATCCCACCCTCCTTTGAAGTCCATTGATCATTTTATCAACCTAACCTCATGGGTCTGAATAGTCCAGTAAAACTGAACATTAGTTTTTGGGTGATAATCCATATTAGTGTTAAAATCCTTGATTATATTTTATTTTATACTTTTCAATAAATATTAATTATACCATAGATTATAATAGAGTATATTCAATAATGGGGCTTGGAAAAGCCTCGTAAATTCCGTTATGTATATCCTTTCATGTTGATAAAGTGATTATTGATATTTGATGGAAATAATGTGATTAGACTTTGTAAGATGATCTAATATAAACTATATGGAATTATTTATTCTAGATGGCTTCAGAAGACATGTGAAATGTTCATGGTGGTGTTTTTCATATTTCTGTGTAGGTATGGGTAATGGTGGTATCATTCTAATAGACCATTTCCCATATTTTATCAAAAATTTTCATATTATTCAAATTGATAAATATTTTGAGATATTTTTCTATATATATTCCCACTAATAGTTCTCTTAATGATCTTGATATATCTCCATGTGTCCTAGGTTGATGAAAACGTAGCAATCTATGTGAATCATTCAATAACATGTTCTTTATCTCAGGAAATTATTGTACAAATATCCAAGACCCAAACCATACAACTCATTCTTACACAATTTTTACCTCTGAAAATATCAATTTTCTTACAACCACCACCTAATTTTGTATTTCAACATCATCTATTTGAGTTACCTTAGTCTTTTTCTTTAAAGATTTTTTAAAAATAATTTGAGCTTTATATGATTTTTATCCTCCTTGTATAACTTATATTCCTGCCCTTTTCCTATCTAATAATATTGAATGCTTATCAAATTCATTATTTATATGTTTTTAGGTTCCATTATAAGTAGGAATATTCCACATTATTCACATTCCCAATATTTTAATGTATTGAGTAATGATAATCCATGAATAGATCTGTCTATATCCAACAGAGTATATTAATATCCATCTATGTGAATATATTATTAAGGCTCTTATAAACAATATATATTTCATAATTTCTTTTACAGAGAGAAAATTGAAAATTCATCACATCAAATATTACTGAATCCAACTCCAAATCATGCATGGTATAGTTTTTCTAGTGAACAACAACCTGCCTCTTAGAACATAATATCACATTATAATTTTTCATCAGTAGCTATCCAAATCCACTCATTGAATAATCTACACATACTAATAAATGTTTCCCACTTGAGGTTACAGTAAATATTATTATTATGATAAGCCACTTTTTCGATTCCATAAATATCTCTTAAGATAAATCAGTTAAGAAAATGATCACTCCCTTGTAGATTATAATGTCAATATGGACTGAGATTATTGAGAATATTTTCACAAATAATTTATGGTACATAGATATTCCATAAATACTAAATAACTATATTACATATGACCTTCTATGTTACTCTTCAATCACTATTATCTTTAATGGACATATATATATATATTTCCATCTTATGGTAATAACATTCCCAAGAATAATTCTTCATCTGTCTAACGATCACATTTACAATAATTTTCATATATATAATCTTTATAAAATCACTTTAGAATACTATTCAATTTTTCATTATGTTCCAACATGGTTTTTGTGTATATACAAATATCATCTATAAAGAGTACCAACATTCACTAAAGGTAATCTCTAAATATGAAATTCAAAAATTCTATAAATATTTACAGGAAATTTGTTAGTCTTAATAGATTCAATGGGAACTCAGAGTATGTATAACATTTTCAAAAGTTATTCAAGGTAATATATATATTCTTTAACATTAGTTGAAGATATCATAACCAGATTCCAACTATGGGGATATAATAGGGACCACATAGATGATCGTACAATTCATAAATCCATGGTAGTGGAAAATTGTTCTAATCGTGATCTTCTAAAGTCCATAATAACCAATGTATATGTTCATTGACCATTCATTCTTCTCAATAAAGTGGACTGGTGTACCCCATGATGAAGCACCCAGGCATATAAAACCAATATCAATATTTATATAAATGAATTCATTATTTATTCTAAATCAATGGTTTTATTTCTATAGGGAGTCTTAGAGATGTGTAGATATCTAGATTTAAATTCGATTGACTACTCAACCTCTTAAATATGATGAAGACTAAGAAACGATATAGGGAATACATTTGAATAGTCAATAAAAATGGGCATGAATTCAAATATGAATCTCTCAATTGTCAAAAACATTAAGGATAGATATGCATCATCCTAATGTAATAATATATATGATTGGGAAGAATATTATAAATTAGATTTATAATCCTCTTTACACTTATAAATTATAAGGTTTGATTCATGATATAGAGAGTTATTTCCCTCACCCTATAGTTGATGTCAAATTTATACAGGGACAACCAATCCCTGATAATGTATTTATTTTAATTTAATTTCATAAAAATGGTAGAGAAATAATCTGGTAATTTAACATCTTTAGAGAGGTTTAAAAAAATATATGCATCATTAAAGACAGTTAGAATATTATATATTTTATAAACCAGTAAATTAACTATGAGGGTTATACATAAAATAATTATAATTTCCATAACAACTATAGTGATAAAAAAATATTTAATGGGGAGGCTCAAAATATAAAATAAGAAATACGAAGTTCACTCTAATCTAGTTTACATAAAATAATGAATTAGTATGAGAATATCAAAATATTTTCTATCCCTATATAAGAAAATAGAGATGACCTAGGTATTTATGAGATGAAAATATATATAATATATCAATGGTAAGAATTTAGAAATTAGATAGATAAGTTGGGGTAGAATGAGATATTGTATTACCTAATGAAAAGAGGGTTGTTCAAAGAGATCCCTTACCTCAGATTTAGATTCACCTGACAATTTAACTTGACATCACAAATAAAAAATATATTTTTTTTAATAAAATAATAAAATACATATTCTAATATATTTTATTTTTTATCAATATTTCAGGTATTTTTAGATTCATTTAACTGACTGATAGTTTCTATTTTTATTTCCCCATGGTTGTTTGTTTTATGGTTCTATTATCACATCTCATGTAGTTAATTACAAAAGATCACTCTGAAATGATTACATAAATCCATAAGTGTGGTGAAGGGATAATAATTTTGTTATTGGAGTTTTCTATTTTTGTAAAATCTAAATTGTATTAAAAATAAAATCAATTCATACAGTTTAAGTATTTTCATTATATTTTAAAGTCACTATAGAAGTTTTTTCATTAATTGTTAAAGGATACAGTTTAATAAAAAAATTTGAATATATTTCCATTAATAAATGATTAATGAAAAATAAATTATTTTTTACATATCATTGAACCAAAATATATGCATTTAAATACTCTATAAAGGGAATGGTAGAAAATAAAATTCATTGTTGTTGGGGTGCTGATCTGTCTATATTATGAATAATCATTTTCATTTTATAATCAATTGAGGGTAGATAAGAAAAAACAAATTATAATATAATAACCATATTTAATTATCTTAAACATATTGGTAAGATTTTTTATGGTGCATGGATATCATATGGGGGTGTAGAAGAAGAATAAAATGGAAAGATGTCCAGTTTCAAATTTACCTCTTCTTTTTAGTGTATCCTCTTACGATTCCACTTAAGGTTTTTTGAAATAATTTTTAGTGAAACAAAAATAATTAAGACTTGATTTGTAGGACTGGGAATATAGTTGAGTATAAAAAATATATTCTCAATGTATTTGATGGTGTGAGGAGCAAGAGTGGTATTTTTTAGGTGAGGAGAGAAGTGTTTTGGAATATAATATTAATTAAATTTATTATTTTCGCTCAATTATATTAATAGTTTTAATTATTGTGACTATATAAAATAATTAGTTCATGTGTGTTCAAAAAAATAATCTCTTAAACCCAACTTAGCTCTCTAATTATAGAATATGATTTAAAATTTTAAATACCATATATTATCATATGTAACTATTCACCATAAATCCAACTATTTTAGAAAAATACCAAAAAGTAAACAAAACTCCTAAATATTTTTCCACATTTGATTCAAAAAATGAACTCCATTTTATGAAAATCATTTATAGGTATGATAAATTTAATATTTATTTATAATTAATTTATATTTTAAAAATATCTATTAATATTATGATCAATTTTCCGACCCTTGGAAAATTTACGAATGATATCAAAAATATTATACTAAAATTTTAATGAACATTGATATTAATTTATAATCACATTTGATGAAAATAATATTTCTCTTAAATCATTATATTTATCGTAAAATTTTAAATAAGAAATATTTGTTTTAAAAATATATAAACAAAAAAATTATCATTTTTTATAAATTATTTTCATTTTTCATGATACAAATTTCATATGTATTATTTTTAAAAGATAAATAAATATTATTTTATAATTAAATACATGAGATTAATATTCTATTCTTTCATTAACTATTCCTAATATCCATATTACTATTTTATCAGATATATAAATATTCTAATGGTTATATTTTTAATGTTCGCATGGATTCTCTACATTATATAAATATCTCACATTTCACCCATTTTTCATTCACCACGATTTTCTCTAATGTATATATATTTATATATATGTCCATTTTAAATATGAATAATGATGTTCTAATATTATGTATCATTTCAGCAGTGTTGTTTGTGTGTGCGATCATTCTATATGATTGAACAAAATTACATTTTTATATTATAGTTATATTATTTTCTAATTTTTGTACCATTACAAAGAATTTAATTATTATAGCTATATTTATTCTATAAATTTATTTTTAATCATCAATGTATTAAATTTTTCTATTTCTATCATGTGAGGAATGTATTTTTCATAATATTTCATTAAAATTTATGACTTATTTGTGTAATTATAAAGAAAATTTCATTGAATGTAATTAGGGTAATTAAAAGACTCATCACATTCCATTCATCTCAAATTCATTTACCTCATGAGTCTTCAATTTCCATATCAAGAAATAAGAAACCACATTCATTTAACATGAGGTGTAGGCTTAATCAAAATTAATGTTTTGGAAATACACTTCCAAACAGATCTATTAATGATTCAGATCCCTTTGGGAGAACATGTATATTATAATTTTATTATAAATATATATATAAAAATTATCCTAGAAGGTATAATTACATCATGGGTTAAATGAATGAATCTTCATCTCTAAGAATACACATTTTTTACAAACATGGGTGGATATACCCCCTAACTTTATTATATAAGTTGATATCAATGATTTTGTGCTACATCATAGTACACCTATATCTAATGTATTTGATCATAACCATAATGTACCAAAACAATGGAGGAGTCTCCAAAATTATATAAACAGAAAGATACACATTGTGACAAATTTTCAAAATAAATTATATTGGAAGGATGAAAGAAAAATACAAACATTAGTAGAATTTAAAAGATTATAATCCCTTGAAAACTAAGTAACATTGGACTAATATCCATATTTGGTATAATTTTTATTTAATAATATATTTGATTCCTGAAAAAAATGAAAACAGGAGAATTATAGTATAGGAAAAGGTTTACTACTTCAACTGGTTGAATGATGTTGGGGAAAGAAATCTAATACGTATATAACTCGTTGTGTTGACAACTAAGAAATTATGAGATATTAAGAATCATATAATTATATCTCATGGAAGACTAAAAATCAATGATGATAATTAGTGGAAGGACTTGTAATTCCATATATGGAACCATATATTTTAGATTGTATAAACATTGATGTGAGTTATATGGGTTGATAAAAGGGAGGAGTTATGTTGATGAAACACTGTGAGTATTTAGATTGTTCATGGAATTAGTGTTGTGGCTTATCCTTTGGTGTTTTCACCCAAAAGTTCTAAATTTCATAAATTATTCCATGTATCAATGTTCTGAAAGTACATTATAGACCATATGCACACACCCAATAGTGAATAAATACACCTAGACATTGTCTTCTCTAATAGTGAATAGCCTTTATATATTCCTAACTTTATAGAGAAAGTGTTATGAAATCAAAAAAACCAACTATATAAAGAACTAAAGAGCTTGTATAGAACTCGACTCCTTGATTGGATCTCTTGAGATCTTCTAGGGTCTTCAAATCCTATTCTCTATAATTTTTCTCCTTAAAATGGTTCGTTTCGGGTTGGGATTCACCCCATGGTCCTCCCTTCATTGACCCTTTTTTGTGTGGTATTTTCCTTCACATACTATCCCCATAGATTATTTGACCCATTCCTTTTTTTTAACAACAAAATATTTTTTTATATGTATATATACAATATTTAATCACTTTGATAGATTATGATGCAAGAAACATTGAGTTTATATGAACCATAATATAGTATAATGTTATAAATTATCTATTAATTTGGTGGGTACGAATCATTTTATCTAAAATATGAAAATTATATGGTTTTTATATATTGAAAATAAATTTATTGGATATTAATTGATTATATGTTAAAACAAATATCATTTTAATGTAAATTTAGTAATGTTAAAAATAGTATTTTATTATAAAGGGTTTTCATCACGTTTTGGAAAATTATTGTAAAATATTTTTCATACTTATAGATTTTTTTGGTATAAAATTATCTTCATTTTTTAAATAAACATGTAAAATTTATATTAGATAGAATTTTTGAGATTTTCTAGAATCAATTATTTTTTTTGAATATGGAAAAATAATTTTTTTTAATAAATATTATCTTTTCATTGATAAATAAAAAAACAAATAATTTGTTTTATATTTATTTTGAATGCAATATTAGATAAATTATATTTTAATTAATCCATATTTTATCATTTTAATCATTTTTCTGTTGAATTCTTATAAAAAAGTTTTTAAACATAATAAAAACGTTAATTCTAAAACCATTATTTCATTGATATTTAATTTATAATTTGAAAATAATTTTTTTTATTTTGTGAAATGAATTTGATAAAATCGGTTATGTATTTGGAATTATAATTATTAATATTAGGTAATAATTTTTTTCTCATTTGTAATAATAAAAATACTATATATATATATTACTATGGTTAAGGATGATACATGGTCTTGCACGTTCCATGAACTTATATAAATAACAACTATCCACATATATAGGATTTTAAATTGATAGCTTTGATTAAATATTCATAATTAATGGTTACAAATTATCTTATATAGATCATTTTATTTATAAAATTAATATATAAATTACATAGGTAAAAAATTATTACAGTGGAGAAATATAAATTAATAAAATTGGGAAAACAAAGAATTTAGGGGAATAATATGCTTAAAAAATTATTATTTTTTAATTTTTTATTTTCTTATATAGAATATTTTTCTCTTAATATCTTTTTTATAAATTTTTGTGGACCTTGGATTGAGAGTGGCTTCAGACTATTGAATATTTTTTTGTATTTAAAAAAATGATACTCTTTATAAATAAAATGGAACCCCTATCCTATCTTATTTAAACTTCAGGATCCTTTTGATTTATGCAATACATACTAAAATATATTACCTAAATCCCTACCCATGATCTAGAGACTATGGTTTGATCTGAAGAACATAATAGTAAAACTTGAAATATAAGCTTATGAGTTTGACTGAATGAGGGGTGTAGTTCTTAAAAATGCATATTCAAATTTGTCTTCTTAAAAATCAATAAAAATTTATTAAATTCTGATAAACTAATCGCATACATTTATAAAATATACTTATATGTTATTATGTTAATCTAATAACATATATACATCTCATCTTCAATCAAATAGGAAAAAAACATTCCATTATGTATATGACAGACTACCATGATGTGAACCGATGTAATTTATTTTACTTAACTAGGCCTCACAAATGGATATAGTTATGTTTTATAATTCAAAAGTAATTATTCTTTTTTAATTATAATGTCTCCTATAATTTTTTACCTACCATGTTATTTGTAAATTGATAATGTCACTCATGCGTACGTGTGGACAACCACCTCCATAAAGCCATGTGATTCAGATTTATTTTACTTTTTACATGGATGGTAATAAGAACACATAACAATAATATAAATTAATTATATTCTATGATAATTATTCTACACGTGTTCATTATTATTTATATTCTTTGCATTCAATCTGTCGAAAAACAACAACTGTGTTCATAAGTACGTACAATCTATCATATCCATAAGTACAAGAATTAATTTTTAAAGTTATAAATATTATGGATTAGTATAAATAAATATATAATGAATATATATAATATGTATATAATTATTAATATTTTTTAAATTTTGGAACCTAGTTAAAATTAATAGGACTGAAACTACCGAACCAAAAAACCCAAGAAATTCGAAGCACTTGTTACCTAGAACATTGATTTCATTAGTGATTTGTTTATAAATATGTAATAAAAGGTAATAAGTAAAACATATATGATATAATATATATTATTAGGTTACTATAATAAATTTTCAATAAATATATATTTATGATTCTGGTGTTTTGAAGATCTGTGAAGGAAGTGAGACCTGATGTAATGGTTTATTTTATGATCTCATTGTTAGTCAGTATTATTTATATATATGTCGCCAATAAAAAATTATATTTTATTTATATCATAAAAAAATACATTTTAGTATCATTTATTTATTTCTATAAATTAGATGATTTCCTTATATCTTTATCCATTCAAGTACTCAAGATACAGAAATAATGTTATTTAGTAAAAATGAAATAGTTTTTTCTACTATTTCATGGATATTTATATTCCATGTACATTTTTTCTTTAAATTACCTAAAATGTTTTGAGAATTATATAATAATATATTAAATAAATTTTAACCAATTTTGTATTTTAAATAATTTATAAAAATAAATCGTCTGATTATTTTTCAAATGTGGTACTAATTTAACATTATAAAAAATAGTAAAAGTAAATTTTATTAAAAAAATGACTCAAATTTCAAACAATCATGAAAATTCATTACTATTAATATTTAAATACAATTATATAAGGTTAATTCAATATAAAATTTTTTACATTATATTTTTCTAATGAATTATACATTAAATTTGTGACTTCAAAGTGAAAAGTGTATTTTTATCCATAAAATCTCTAATGATATTTTTAAAGTATATTCATCCATGTCAACATAATTTGTTGAATAATATATTGAGTATATAGTATAATTATTTCATCCACTATAGTTATTTTGATTTTATATAATCTTTTTCACTAGGAAATTTTTTTATTTTCCTTATGTTATTTCTTTTAGTATGAATAATTATTGATTATTATGGCATGTTGGTTAATTTTTTTATAATATTAATTCATTAGAATTTTTAAATTATGGGTGTATTCAAGAATTAATTATTTTCTTTATGTATTAGTGGGCCTCAAAATAATTACTAGATTGGAAATTTTGGTGAGAGATTAGCCATTTATGTGAGATGCCTTGGCACAATTCATCGATATAATGTTTCAAATGACCAAAATTATGAATTACATTTTTCCTAAAATTCGTTATTGATATCCATGTGATTATGTGACTACTTATGATATTTGATGACAAATTTTTACATAATTTATATTATTTATATGGAGTTATTCAATCATCATTTATTAATTCAAAATTAATCAGGCTATATTAGCTTATACAATAAAGATACCCATACCTAAAAACTCAACCCTTTCTTATGTATCTCATTCCTAGTATTCTATTAAGTGTATTATGAAATATTTAAAGTGATATGATAAAGGTAATAATGGTGTTTAGTGATAAATATGATGTTTTTTTCAACTCTAAATAGGGATTGAACCGTGTATCTAGTTTACAAAGAATACTAGTCTATTTAGATCTTCAGGAAAAGATATCTTATAACTTATGCTAATTTAATAATGAATCCACAAAATATACCCAACTATTATAGGAGGATTTATTGTTTTTATAAAAGGGTTGTTAGTATAAACTTTGGGAACATGATTTAGGAAAATAAATTTTATAAAATATATTCTTGTTGACAACTTTTAGGATAAATTATAATTATTGGATAACATCACTATGTTTTGGTAATTTATAGATTACTTGGTTTTATATAAATAAATAATTTTATGTGTACTACATGTGGATGTGGTTTTTTCATAGTTGAATCTATTGGTAATAACCATGAAAAGAGTTGGACTGAATTTATATTGGCCATCATTTTTGCCCGTAGTGAGTGTGAATTTAAAGTTCACTTGGTATAACACTCATGTTATATACTATTAAATAAATTTACACTTAATTTATAATCCATTATGAAATATTTTAAAATAATTTTTATGATTTTATAATATTCTGAATGAATCCATGTTCGGGATTTTGATATTACTCATGCATAATTGTTTTAGTTCATCTTATGTGTTTCACTGTTTGGAAATTATACATTATGATTCATAATGTTTGATATAATATCTTGTAATTTTTTTTATAAATTCAAATTATAATAATAAGTGGAAATCATATCATAGAATGTAATACATGGAGATATTTCCCTATTTGGATTGATAATGAAGCTGGAGCTGGGGAAGCTGCAGGCGTTGAACAAACTATAAATATAATTGGGTAACTGGTATTGGTTTTTAAAAAAGACCATTAATACAAGGAGTAAATCACTAATAACATAAAAATAAGAATAATTTTACACCACTTCATGGATCCAAAAATCTCCTTCATTCAATGGGAGTAAAAATATATTTATAGATGATCAATTCATAAGTTCCGTAGAGAAGATATTTATCATATTAGAAAGTAATGAAAGGGAGAAGGTGGTTATGGAATATTATCATCTCATAAGGGATAAATATTTATTTTCATCATTGATTAAAAAACTAAGGATGATAAAGAAATAAATAATATGGAATGGAAGAATTTAGTGTCACTTTTCATGGAAAATTATTTTCCTCAGGAACAATGAACAGATATGGAGACAGAAAAGTATAGAGTCTGACCCAAAACATAGTGTAAAATGTTTCTATGTATAAAGATAATCTCACAAGGGTAAAAAATAATTTCTATAGAATATATATATCGAATCCAAAGATAAATATTACCTACTTCATTGATTTTATTAAGCTAATCCATTGAAGAAAACTAGTCTCTGAAAAAAAATCTCACAATATAAAGATATAGTATATTGTGCTATAATGGAAGGTTGAAAATACTCAAAGTATTAGGGTTTTTATGAAAAGAAATATTTTCAAAGGATGGAATATATATAGTAGATAAGGGGAAATTGGGAAAGTGGAAGTTTACAACATTTTATACCTAGGGAAAGAAACACCTTTTTAAAATGCTAGAAATAAAAAGAGTTAGATTCACATGTGGATAAAAATTACATTATTCTCATGAATGAATGTGTAAAGGAAAAGCCATCATTATAATGTTATTTAATTATATAGAAATGAGAAAATATTCTTATTACACCCTGACCCCAGTTACCAAGATTTGGTGCATTATTACATATCATTGGCATGATCACAAAAGATTAAGTATCAAAAGACCGGTTGGTTTAGTAGCCTTAGAATCACTAGATACATTCATAAAGTTTACATTACATGATAAAGTGAAAACTACAACAACATAGTCTCCATAGTACACAATCTTATCCCCTCATAGTATCCATGCAGGTCATTCATAAAATACATTTTCACATCCTAGAAAAAATAAAAAATAGAAAGGGGCGAGCTCAAATACACAGTAAGGATAACAATATAGTGAAATTTTTCATAAATATACAAAAACATTTAAGGAAATTTATAAATAAAACAAAAGAATTTTAAACTTGAAATTCAGCATAATATGGAAAAAATAAAATCAAATAATTCCATTTACTTATTAACATGGTTATTCTACTAGTATAATAATCACATGTAATATCAATAACCACTTTTATAATGATGGAATGTATAATGAAAGAGTATCATAACCATGTAGCCAAGGCCTCGTGCAAGGACTAAAAATAATATTTTGTCAAGGACTCGTTCCAAGACACTATTTTGTCTCATGTAACCTACCAATGCATCAAGGAGCTATAGCGGGCTCCACCCGTCACTTATTATGTCCAATGCATTCCTTATATGAACAGGATTAAACATAACATAAACATTCGTATTAAAACTAGCATAAAAAATGTCAATACTTTCTCCATAAACTATGAATGGTATAAAAATAACACATCCACTGTCAAAGATATCACAATACCTTCAATATAATATGGAAGTTTTGTATCATAATAAATAAACTTCAAATAAGCTTACAATCCATTAAATGATGTTGACATAGATGAAATCAATACTATTTAAGAGAAATATCTATTTTTTTGAAATCATTTAAAAGTAAAATAATTATAAAAGAAAAAATTTACTTTGAAAATATTCTAATAATCTTTTAAGGGAATCTTTGATGATTTTATAATGGTTTAAAATAGCCGTACCCACCGTATATGTTAAAAAAGACATTCGTACATTAATTCTATTGAAAAGGTTAAAAAGGACCTTGTTCGGAAAACGATGGAAAGGTTCCTTTATAAAAATCTTATAAAAATTCAACAAGGGTATAAATGAATTTAACCCGTAGTATATAAAATATTAAGAATGATTTGAAATATATTTTTAAGAAACATGGATGTGGATGATAATGAGGTCCCAGTAGATAATTACGTATAAACAACCTAGGATAACGAATCGATTGTGAAATAAACCCTTAACTTGTACTTTTCTTTATTCAATTGTATTTTAACCTCATTTATAATAGTTAAAACATAGTTATTATGTTATAAAAGAATCATATACATAATTATGATATCATATATGATCTTATATTAATGCTTTGTTAATCATATTTTAGTATTATTGTCGTTTCAGGTGTTAACATACTCATTTTCTTTTATATGTTTTGTTACATAAGTCATGTTTTTTATGGATAGGTTGTATCTTAATATTATCCAGAATGATATAATGTTCCTAAAAATTACTTTTAATCATCAAATTATAATTAGTCTTGAATGGATACGATGGGGAATGAATCTTATTGCGTTCGTGGAGACGGTAGTCCGTAGGTACGCACGAGCGACAATATCATACTTTTGTTATTAAAAGAATATATAATTGGATGTTATATCATATATACTATATCATTATCATGTTATATTTATTATTTACATGAATTACACATCATTATTATACCCATATAAATAATAATATATTGAATAACAATTACACTACGACGTGGAGACGGTAAGCCGTACGTACACACGTATGGTGACATGTCATTCAAAGGATGGATAGAATATCGAATATGGCTGTACAATATTTATAATAACATCATAGTTTATATAAGATACTAGAGTTATTATTTAATAATTGATATAACAATGAAAGAAGAAGTTGAATATGAAATGAACTTGAAAGAGGGTGGTGAAAACATTAACTCTTCTTCAAGTTCTTCCTTTTTATTTGATCAAAAGGGCTCCATAAGATGGCGTTATGATCAAATTAAGGCCTATAGTTTGAAGTAAGGGAAGTTGAGAGAGTATTTGGGAAGTTTTTGGACGATCCAAAAGGCTTTGAATGTGTGAGTTAGTGGTAAGGGGGGTTCTCTTTTATAAGTGGGGTGAGGGGCACCTTTGGAAAAGCTAGAAATATTATATTATAATAAATTCATATTCGGTTTCTAATGTCTCCAAAGTTTATTATTTAATGTGTAAGGTGGGGATGGTTCGAAATCCTTTCAGCCAATATATTTTAGACCAGTTTGGGTTACTATATTAACCGTATCATTTATGTTTAACTCTTAGTTAAATAGTTTGACATTTACCATGTCTCAATGTATTTTTTTATTAAATAGTTAATAAACTTACTATATACCTCCAAGCGACCCCCAAGTGGTCCATTAATGATACACCTATAATTAAAAAAGTCTCTTGGCCGTTCCATAGATTTTTATGAATTTAATATCAATTAATAATATAATATTTGTTTTAAAAACTATTTTATGTCAATTTTGACACTTTTTGGTATTTGATTTTTGTGAAAATTATAACAGCATGATTACTTTGAATAAAATTCATATAAACAATAATAATTTGTCATATTATCCTAGAAAATTAATTTAATTCATAAAAAGTCTCAAATTACATTTATTTACATATTTATAATATCAATTATATTAATATTTCATTAATTAGGTAATTACTGCATCACCATTGTGTCATAAATAAATTAAATTAATTAATTTCTAGAAATTATAAATAAAATAAAATTATGTAGGAAATATTTTTATATTTATAGGGAATATTTATAATCTAATTAATATTATGTATAACCCTATATTAAAAATTCATTAGTTATTTAACTTTGATTTTATCTCTTTTAACTCTTCTTTGAATTAAATAATAATAAATGTTCTAATCTAATCTATGTGGACCTTAATGATAATATTTTAATCCTATGGTTTTTTTTGGTCGAGATAAACTGTTCCAATAGAATTAGGACATGTGTTAGGATAATATTAATATCATTTTTACCTTTAATTACCCTATTTACTTTTAACCGTGGTAAATAAAAGTAAAAAGTTACTATTCACAAAAAAATTATTTTTATCTTATTAAACTAAATTTTACTCCTTGATATTAATTGTGTCTCTTGGATTTTAGAAATTCAACTCACAGAAGCGGTAAAATAAATTTTTATATGAATTTGGAAATTCTCCTAGGAGGTGGTTAATAGAGGGTGAAAATTTCAATAAAATTTGTATATATCTTAAATTATTCTAAACTAACTCCAATGAATTACATTGACATTAAATAGATAATATGTATCTATTTCGTCATTAATTAAATATAAATAAAATAAATTATTATTTAAATAAAAAATTGATTTTAAACTATAACTCAGTGTTTTTTCACTATTCATAAAAAATTGGATGTTTTCAGGAAAATACCAAAAATTCATCTTAAGATAATTTCGATATTCCAAATCAAAAAATGAAGTCCATTTTGAAAAATAAAAATAAAAAAAATTCAAAAAGTGGTTTTACTATTCATAACTGCTAGTTTGATTGGTGGTGGTGTGTGTTAGAACTCAAAGTTGCATACAACACATGCTACTCTATTATTAAAAGCGAAGCGTACCGCAGAAGCATGTGGTGTTTCATTCTCCCTTAAAATAATTTCATCCTTGAAATTTCTAGAATACTACCGCATGAAAAGACTTGGGTGGTTCTTAATCCTAAGTTCCTCGGGATCCCACGTTACCTCTTCCATCTTATGGTTTCTTTATAGAACATTTACCAGACGAGTCGTCCAGTTTCTCAGCACTTGTTCTCTGGTATCAAAAATCCCGATGGGCTCTTCGCAATAAGACATATTGGGCTCCAGTTCTAATTCCTCGCAAGTAAGTACATGAATTGGGTCAGGAATTTATTTTCTCAATAGTGATACATGGAACACAGCGCAAACTTTGGAGAGACTTTGTGGCATTTCCAAACGGTAAGCTACAACCCCAATTCGTTCTAGAATTTTAAAAAAATTCCTATATAAATGGGACTCAATTTACTTTTCTTAACGAAACGTATAACTCTCTTCTATGGAGATACATTCATGAAAACATGTTCTCCTACTTGAAATTACAAATCCTTCCTTCGGTTATCGGCATATCTCATCTGCCTACTTTGTGTTACTTTGATGTGGTTTTGGATTACCTTTACCTTTTCCATCGTTTCCTCCACCAGTTCTGGGCCTATGAGTTTTCTTTCACCAACATCATCCCAACAGGTTGGTGTGCAACATCTCATTCCGTATAATGCTTTATATGGTTCCATTCGAATATTTGAATGGAAGCTATTGTTATTGGAAACTTTTACCAGATGTAAGTATTGATCCCACATAACCTGAATGTCAAGTGAGCAAGATCTCAACATGTCTTCTAAGGTTTGAATATTCCATTCTCATTGTCCATCTATTTGTGGTCGGTAGTAATTGCTCAAACAATGTTCAGTATCCAAGGCCTTCTGAAGATTCTTCCAGAATCTTGAAGTAAAATGGGGATCAGGATCAGAAACAATCCATAGGGGTACTCCATGAAGTCTCACAACTTCCTTAATATATATCCTTTCTAGATGTTCAAGTGGTAAATCTTACCTTATAAGAAGAAAATAAGCTGACTTTGTAAGACGATCAACAATGACCCATATTGCATCGTTCCTTCTAGGAGTCTTTTGGTATCCCCATGACAAAGTCCATCGTAATATTGTCTCATTTCCACTCAGGTGTGGGAAGAGGTTGTAATACCCCACCAGGATGTTTCTTTCCAGCTTTCACTTATTGAAAAACCATACATCTTGACACAAAATTGGAAATCTCCCTCTTCTTGTTGTCCAACCAAAAATTTTCCTTCAAATATCTATACATTTTGGTGCTCCCAGTGTGTATATAGAAATTGGAGCAATGAGAATCATCTAACAATTCCCTTTTTCAGGTCAGGTATATCAGGAACAAAAATTTTCTTCCCAAATTTCAAAACACCTTCTTTATACACAAAGTCTCTCAATCTCACATCATTCACAGCTTTAATATTCCTTTGAAATTCTTCATCATTGGTCTAAAAACTCTTTATCATTTTTAATAAAGATGGTTTGGAAACAATTTGAAAAAGCATTGATGATTCACCTTCCATGGTGATTCCCGTATCCAACTTTACTAGATCCATGAAAATTGGATCCCTTTCAACTCTCATCATGTTCCAAACTCCATGATCTTTTCTCCTCAAAGCATCTTCCAAATTATTTTCCTTCCGTGGGTGGTAGAGTCAATATAGTATCATTGACTAATGTTCTCTTCAGTTCTTCAAAACATTCATCCCACTCTTTTGTCCAAACAAATTTAACCCCTTTACATGTGAACTTCGTTAATGGGTTATCCAATCAAGCAATGTTCTGGACGAAACGTCTATAATAACCTGCTAAACCAATAAAACTATGTACCTTAGTTATACTCATCGGTGTAGGACATTCTTCGATTGCCTTGGACTTAGAAGGATCAATATAAATTCCATGTTTAGAGACAATATGGCCAATAAAAGAAATCTCCAGAAGCCATAATTCACACTTTCTAAACATCCCATATAATTCATGTCTTCTCAGTGTCTTCGGGATAATGCACAAGTGATTTTCATGGTCTTCATAGATTTTGCAGTATACCAAGATATAATCAATAAATATCACAAAACAATCATCGAGATATTCCTTGAAAACCCTCTTCATTATATCCATGAATATAGAGGGTGCATTAGTCAGCCCAGAAGGAATTACTGTAAACCCGTAATGCTCATACCTGGTTCGAAACTCTATATTATGAATGCATTTCATATTCACACACAACTGATGGTATCCAGATCAAAGGTCAATCTTAGAAAATTATTGAGCTCTATGCAGTTGGTCAAATAATTCATTAATGCGAGGTAGGGGATACTTGTTCTTTATTATTATAGCATTGATCTCCTTGTTGTTGATAGATAACCTTATAGATCTATCTTTTTTGTTAAAAAAAGGGCAGGGGCTCCCCATGGAGAAACACAAGGGAGAATAAATCCCTTATTACTCAATTACTCTAAATGTTTCTTTAGTTCAACTAATTCCATTGTGGCCATTATATAAGTGTTCTTTGATATAGGCCTTGAACTAAGAATTAAATCAATGGAAAACTCAATTTCTCATTCTAGAGGATGTCCAGGTAAATCTTCCAAAAACACATCTATATATTCTTTCACAATAGGAACATCCTATATTTGAACATTCCTTTCCTTACCCACAGTTATTTCATTCTCTTCTCCCCAATAATTGAATTTAGTTGAGCTACTGGGGGTGGATCTAGGTAAGAATCAGGTGGTGACGATTCTGTTCTAAAGGTAAGATGTTCTTTATCATCATCATAAAAAAAATTAACCTCTTTCTTCTTACAAAAAATAATCACATCGTGGTCCTAAAGCCAATCCATGCCAAGGATTATATCAAACTCAGTCATAGGTATGACGATGAGATTAGCAGATAAAGAATATTTATGTGCTCTAATGGGGACTGATTCACAAAACATTATTGCAATGATACATCCCTTATGAGTTTTAACTGAAAAATCCCTTGTTAAATCAAATTGGAAATATATATTTTTCTTAGAAAACTAGGAAGATATGAAAAAATGTGTTGATACAGAAAAAAATAATGCATTTTCTAAACTTGAAAAAACCATTAAATTACCTGTCACCACATATTTTGGAGATTTCACCTCAGCAGTAGTGATAGCATAAGCTTGGCCTTGATCCCAAGGTCGTTTCTGAGGTAAGTTCCTATGATGCTTAGTACATTCATTTTTTAATGTCCCATCTCCCTGAAATTGTAGAATTGAACATCGATTGCTTCTTTCTTTCCCTTGAAATCACGAGCTTGGTGGCCTTTTTCACCACACTTGTAACAAACTCCCATTCCCTTTAATCAAGTACTGGGGTGTTTCTTTCCACATTTATTGTTGCATGGATGTTCAACTATTCCCTTCTTCGCCTTATTTCTATTCCTAGATTGATCAGTAGATCTCTACATCACTTTCTTTGCTTTAATGTCGTAAGACTTCGAAAATTCTTTTTATGTCCTGATAGCGCACATGACAATATCTTCGTACGACGAGAAGGATTGTGACACTATTTCTCGACCGTGAAATGGTTTTAACCCATCCAAGAAACGATAAATCTTAATTCTTGGGTTACATATATAATCTCCAGCATACCTTCCTAACCATGTAAAGATAGCCTCATACTTTGGGACATTCTCATCCTCCTTTTGTCTCAGACTCATAAATTTTCATTCCATATCTGCTCGATGGTCATGAGGAAAATATTTTTATAAGAAAATATATTTGAACTCCCTCCATTCCATATTTCATACTTCATCATCTTCCATTGTGTTTTGAATCAATTACCACCATTGATCAGCATCTCCAGGGAGGCGGTAAACTTCCATGACAACTTTTTCCCTTTCACTACTCCCAAAGACATAAATATTTTCTGTAGGGAACTCATCCATTGCTCAGCTACCAATGTATTTGTACTCCCATTGAATGTTCGTGGATGTTGCCTCATGAAATGATCTAACATTTATCATCCATGCATTGGATCAGTGTGCTCCATACGGGTAAGGTTATTATTCATAACATGAGTGAGTAGTCCCAGTACGGTTATTAGATGATCAGCAACAGTTTTATCACCAACACTATTATAATTATCTTAAGCAAGAGGGAAATCCCTACATGTAGTGCATGCATTGATACAGTTTCTATTTCTTCCACTAGGCGCCATTTCTAAACAATGGCATAAACTAGATCAGTTTAAGAATAAAAATACATAATTCCAAACTTGTAAAACACATAACATCAATTGAACTATTTATGGATAAAATCTATAATCATAAAAATGTTTTCTTTGAGGATGTATATACTCATAAACCCTTCATAATGGATTGTAATGAAAATGAGCGTTATCCTAAGCATATCCCCCAGGAGTGTCGTAGACAATAGTGCAGCAAGGGTCGATGTCATGCACTAGTTCCCGTTCGCGTCTAGCTCAAAGAGATGTTTTCATGTTTTAACTCTAGGTACATCTATGCTATATTTACCTCTACCTGCTCGTATCCAGACAGGGATTTATTGCTCAAAAAATACACAAAATCTCTACGATACAAAAATTCTAGGATGTTCTTCTATACTAATCCTCAATGTCCATCTTAAGCCTCTGTACTCTAATCAGAGTTTATCTAAATCTGTCTTCCAAGGTTTGTACTAAACATCCTCTGATACCAACTATAATGCCCCGACCCTAGTTACCCAGTGTCGGTACCTTATTACATATCAATGGCACGATCACAAAAGATCAATTCTCGAAAGACCGATTGGTTTAGTAGACTTGGAATCACTAGATACATTCATAAAGTTTAAATTACATCATAATGTGAAAACTACAACAACATAGTCTCCATAGTCCACACTCATATTCCCTTATACTATCCTTGAAGGTCATTCATAAAATACTTCTTCACATCCTGGGAAAAATAAAACATAGAAAGGGGTGAGCTCAAATGCCTAGTAAGGATAACAATAGAATAGAAATTTATCACAAATAAGTATAAACATTTAAGGAAATGTATAACTATAACAAAATCCTTTTAAACGTGAACATCAGCATAATATGGAAGAAATAAAATGAAATAATTCTATTTACTTATTCACATGGATATTCTACATGTCAAATAATCACACGTAATATCAATTACCAATTTCATAATGATGGAATGCATAATATCAGACTATCATAACCACATATCCAAGCCTCATGCCAAGACGACAAATAAGATTTTCTCAAGTCCTCGTTCCAAGACTCTAGTTTGTCTCATGATACCTACCGATGCATCGAGGAGCAATAGCGGGCTCCGCATGTCAGTTAATAAGTCCAATGCATTCCTCATATGAATAGTTTTAAACATAACATAATCATTGATATTAAAACTATCATACGAAATGTCAATACTTTCTCTATAAACCATGAATGGTATAAAAATAACACATCCACTATCAAACATATCAAAGAACCTTCAATACAATACAAAAGTTCTGTATCATAATATATAAACTTTAAATAAGCTTAAAATCCATCAAAGGATGTTGACATAGATGAAATAAAAACTATTTGAGATAAATATCTATTTTTTTTTTTAAATAATTTAAACGTCAAATAATTATAATATAATAAATTTACTTTGAAAATATTCTTATAATCTTGTAAGGGAAGCTTCAATGATTTTATAATGGTGGAAAATAGCTGCACCTGCTGTATAAGTTAAAAAAGACATTCTTACCTTAATTATGTTGAAATGGTTAAAAAGGACCTTGTTTGGAAAACAACGGAATTATTCCATTATAAACATCTTATAAAAAGTCAAAAGGTTAATAATAACATTAACCCATAGTCTATAAAATATTAAGAAAAATTTGAAATACATTTTTAAGAAACATGGATGTGGATTATAAAGAGGTCCCAATAGATAATTACGTATAAATAACCTCAGACAATGAAGAGACTTTAAAATAAACTCCTACCTTGTAATTTTCCTTAGATGATGGAATTTTAACCTCCTGTATAATAGTCAAAACATTGTTATTATGTTATAAAATAACCATATTCATAATTATGATATCATATATGATCTTTTATTAATGGTTTCTTAATAATATTTTCGTATTATCGTCATTTCGGGTGTTAACTTACTCATTTTATTTTATATTCTTTGTTACATAATTTGTGTTTGTTATGTATAGGTTGTATCTTATTCATATCTATAATTATAGAAATTTCATAAACATTACTTTTAGTCATCAAATGAGAATTATTCTTGAATGGGTACGATGGGGAATGAATCTCATCGCGTTCGTGGAGACGGTAGTCCGTATGTACACATGAGCGATAATCTCAATATTTTGATATTAAAATCATATATAATTGGATGTTATATCATATATGAAGAATCATTATCATGTTATATTTATTATTTACATGAATTAAACATCATTATTATACCCATCAAAATAATAATATATTGAATAACAATTACACCATGATGTGGAGACGGTAAGTCGTACGTACGCATGTATAGTGATATGTCATTCGAATGATGGATAGAATAATAAATATGGTTGTAAAATAATTATAATAACATAACAGTATATATAATATACTTTATTTATTATTTTATAATGTAAATAACAATGAAATAAGAACTTGAAGAAGAAAGTAACTTGAAAGAGTGTGGTGAAAACATTATCTCTTCTTCGGGTTCTTTCTTTTGATTTGATCAATAGGGATCCTTAAGATGGATTTATGATCAAACTAAGGCCTCTAAGATTAAGTGAGGGAAGTTGAGATACTAATTCGGTAGGGGTTGGATGAGCCAAAAGGCTTTGAATGTGTGATTTAGTGATAAGGGGGAGTGCCCTTTTATAAGAGCGGTGAGGGGAACCTTTGGAAAAGCTAGAACTTTTATTTTATAATAAATTCATATTAGGTTTCTAATGGATAAAAAGTATATTATTTAAAGGTTAATGTGGGTATGGGTCGAAATACTTTCAACCAATAGATTTTAGACTGGTTTGGGTAACTATATTAACCTTATCATTTATATTTAACTCTTAGTTAAATAGTTTGACATTTACCATGTCTCATTGTATTTTTTATTAAATAGTTAATAAACTTAATATATACCTCCAAGAGACCCCAAAGTGGTCCATTAATGATACACCTATAATTACATAAGTCTCTTGGACGTTCCATATATTTTTATGAACTGAATATCAATTAATAATATATTATTTGTTTTAAAAACTCTTTTATGTCAATTTTGACACTTTTTGTTATTTGATTTTTGTGAAAATTATAACAGCATGATTACTTCAAATAAAATTCATATAACCAATAATAATATGTCATATTAACCTAGAAAAGTATTTTAATTCATAAAAAGTCTCAAATTACATTTATTTGGAAATTTATAATACCAATTATTTTAATATTTCATTAATTAGGTAATTACTGCATCACTATTGTGTCATAAATTAATTAGATTATTTAATGTCTAAAAATTATAAATAAAAAACCATTATATAGGAAATATTTCTAGCTTTCTAATGAATATTTATAATCTAATTTATCTTATTTATATCCCTATATTTAAAATTATTTTGTTATTTAACCTTGATTTTATCTCTTTTAACTCTTCTTTGAAATAAATAATAATAAATGTCCTAATATAATAATAGTGGACTTAAATGATAATATGTTTTTTATAAGGTTGTTTTAGGTCGATATAAACATGTAAAATATAATTAGAACTTGTGTTAGGGTAATATTAATATCATTTTTACCTTTAATTACACTATTCACTTTCAACCGTGGTAAATAAAAGTAAAAATTTACTATTCATAAAAAATTATTTTTATCTTATTGAACAACATTTTAGTCCTTGATATTAACTTTGTCTCTCAGATTTTAGAAATTCCACTCCCAGAAGTGGTAAAATTATGTTTTATGTGAATTTGCAAATTATCCTTGGAGGTGGGTAAAAGATGGTGAAAATTTCAAAAAAAAAATATATATATAAAATTATTCTAAACTAACCCTAATGAATTAAATTCAACATATATAGATATTATGTACCAATTTTGACTTTAATTAAATTAAAAAAAATAATTATTTAAATAAAAATTCGGTTTTAAACTATAACTCAGTGTTTTTTCACTATTCATCAAAAATCAAAGGTTTCCAAATAAATACCAAAAATTCTCCATAAGCTAATTTCGATATTCCAAATCCAAAAATGAAGTCCATTTTGAACGATAAAATTTATAAAATTTCAAAATGTGGGTGTTACTATTCACGATGGCTAGTTTGATTGGTTGTGGTGTGTGTTAGAACTCGAAGTTGCGTACAACACACACTACTATATTATTCAAATGGAAGCATACCGTGGAAGTTTGCGGTGTTACAATTCCAAACAATTAACCAATCATAATGGGATCATACCATAAATGAATATAAGGGGAGAATTCCATGCTTAAGATATTACTATAGTTGACATGGAAGTTCCTAGAGATGTGGTTAATGGTAAAATTATCATCCACTATCAGATTGAATTTTTTTATTTGATAATCAATCAATGTACAATATTATAACTAAATAATTTTATAATGGTATCACATCTCCACTATAGTGACTATATATTGAGTTGGTGGTGAAAACATTTAATGATAGGATGACTGTATCTTAGGTCTATAACTACTCTATAATAGAATTTTGTGGGTTGATTATTTTTATGAATCTTTTTATTAAACCTCAAGTAAAAATTTACATACTTTTAGATATTGATTAGCTCTACCAGTGTAAATCCCTAATCTATTACCATTGAATTAAAATTACATTTGATATTTTGAATCATCCTTTAGTTGAATATTAGTTTGATGATGAACATGAAAATTGAATTAAAATTACTCCCATCATATGGGGTTTTTTTATTCATGAAGGATATTGACCTAAAATGGTGGGGGAGAAACTAATTTTGAAATTGTTCCTATTATTTACAAATTTTTTATTTATTTCAAAATTGATTCTGTAGTCTTCCACCTGATCGTGAAATTGAGTTTTCAAGATAACTGAAAGAGGCTCAAATTTCTACTTAAATGAATACATATAAAATAGACCAGATTGATTTTCATGAATAGATGCTGAATAATATTGGGAATATAGATATGATATTCCTTGGGTATACTAAAACTCTATGTGCTATACATGTAAATATTATTAAGAAAAAAGATGTGTCAATGCATTATTGTATTGATTTAAAAGAACATAAAAAGATCAAAATTAAGAACAAGTATCCTATAAGTCATATCAATGATCCATCAAACCATTTTTGTGGAGAAGTATATTTTTCAATGATTTATACTTGACTTATAAATCATCAGCAAGGGATAATGATGGGGGGTATACCCAACACAACCATCCATATGTGGTTTCACCATTATGAATTTATAGTAATGCAATTTTTCATTCAAAATACTCCCACTATTCTAATGGATTTAATGAATAGAGTCTTTATAAATTACCTTGACTGGTTTTTGGCACTCTTTATAGATTATATTCATATATATTTAAATAGAATGGAAGAGAATGAAGAACTTTTTGAAATTATGTTAAAGAACCTAAAGAAGGATAATTTGATTTCCAAATTTACCAAGTGTGATTTTTTGATTCATAATTTTTCCTTCATGGTTTATGTAATCTCAAGTGAGGGTATATAATTGAACCATTAAATGAAGGATGTTATTGAATATTGGAACAATCATTCCATAGTGATCGAGATCAATAGTTTTCTAGGTTCTGCTGGATATTATTGAAATTTTGTGGAACATTCCTCATGAATTTAAAATCTAATCACGATGTTAACAAGGTATAGATCCATGCTTCATTGAAAATATTTTGGTGATGAAAATTTCATTAATTAATTAGAATGTTAATCAGATCACCAATACATTAACAAACATATAGTGGATTGGGGTTTTTAATTTATATCTATTCTTCAAGGAAGGGGCTAGGTTGAATCCATACATAGAATAAAATGGTGATAGCATATGCCTCATGATAATTTAAGGTTAATGGGAAAAATTACACAACTGATATATTTAAATTTTCTTATTGTATTTTTGGGACTATAGATATAGAGTAATTTTTTATATGATGAAAGATGTGATATATATACTAATAGTAAACGATGGAATTATATATTTACATAGAATGAGTTGAATATGTATTAGTAAAGAAGGTTGTAGTTTATCAAATATTATTATTTATTGATAAATTACCACCATTTGAAGGTAAACAAGAGGTATTCTCCTCAAAGTCATAAAGAACATGATTTAATATCTATTATGACGATACAAATGACCTAATATTTTTGGATTTGAGAAATATGGATCTTTAAATCACAAATGAAGGGGAGAATTGACATCTATCTCAAATGAGTGTCCATCCATTTATCAAATTTAATATTAATGGGGGATATAAGCAGAATTTATAGATGAAAAGAAAAGTGATAAATATTTATAATGTAAACATAAATGTAATGTATATAAATAGTTTAATAAATGTATATGTGTTCCATCCATACTAGAATAGATGAAGGATTTATGAAATTTGGCTCATAGTTTATAATTATCTATATATCCTTAAAGAATACCAATGTAAAAAAATTATGAATAAAATTTCCGGTGGGAAAATGTAACACCCGATATTTTTATGAGTAATATTTTGTTTTTATATATCATCAAAGGAATCTTTCACTACATACTATCTTGGCTTACTCTACACGCAATCGCAACCTTCCTCGATAGTTTGCATCGTACGCAATACCGAGTTTCACTAAACAACGATATGCTATTAAAATATTATTAAAACTAGCCATTATGAATAGTAATAACCACTTTTTGAAATTTTATAAATTTTATCTTTCAAAATGGACTTCATTTTTGGATTCGTAATACCGAAATTAGCCTAGGGTGAAATTTTGGAATTTTTCTGAAAACTTTCAATTTTTGAGGAATAGTGAAACCACTAAGTGGTAGGTTAAAAACTGAATTTTGCATAAAACGTAATTTTACCGCTTCTGTGAATGGAATTTTGAAAATACAACAGACACTGTTGATATCAGTAAGTAAAATGTGGTTCAATGAGATAAAAATAATTTTTTGGTGAAAAGTAACTTTTTACTTTTTTTACCGCGGTTAATAGTAAATAGGGTAACTAAGGGTAAATATGGTATTACTATTACCCTAAGACATGTCCTAATTCTATTGGATAAGTTTAATTCGACCAAAAACAAACTTAGGAATAAAAGATGACCATTTAGGCCCACTTGGATTAGATTAGGACATTTATTATTAATTTATTTAAAGAAAGGTTAAAATAGTTAAAATCAAAGTTTAATAACTAAAACATTTTTAATATGGGGTTATACATAAGATAAATTCGACTATAAATATTAATTAGAACTCTAAAAATATTTCCTACATAATGGTATTTTATTTATAATTTTTAGACATTATATAATTTAATTTATTTATGACACAATGATGATGCAGTGATTATCTTATTAACGAAATATTGACATAATTGATGTTATAAACACCAAAATAAATGTAATTTGAGACTTTTTATGAATTCAACTAATTTTATAGGTTACTATGTTATATTAGTGTTGATTTAATCAACTTGGTTCGAACATATAATTCTGTTATGACTTTCAGAAAAATCATATATCAAATAGTGTCAAAATTGACACAAAATAGTTTTTAAATCAAATATTATATTATTAATTGTTATTTTATTGATAAAAATCTACGGTTCAGCCAAATGAATTAGATACGGATATATATATTAACAATAAACAATTTGGGGTTCGTTTGGCATGTTATAGTATGTGTATTAACCATATAGTGAAAAAAACAAAAAGACACGGTAAAAGTTAAATTATTTAACTTAGAGTTAAATCTAGTTGATAAGGTTAAAATAATATCCTAAACTTGTCTAAATCCTATTTTTTGATAGGATCTTGACCCATCCCCACTTTACCTTAGAAATAAGACCCTTTGGAACCATTATAAACCGATTTTGACTTTAATATAAAATAATATTTTCGGATATTCCTAAGGTGCCCCTCTCCTCCCTTATAAAATGGCACCTCCTCCCTCACTTCCTCACACAACATTGAGCCTTCAAGATCGGCAACCCCTTCCAAAATCTCTTCTCCACTTCACTAGAATCATCCTAGAGGTCCTGGTCCTCTTCAAAGACCAGCCTTAGTCCTTTAAGTGGAGGTTAAGAAAAGGTATGTCAAAAAAAGGTAATATCCATTACCGATTTTTTCAATTTCTTTCTTCTTCAACTTCTTATTCTGTAGTTGTTTCCTGATAAAGTAATAACATCAGTATATCTTATATACTTATATGTTATTATAAATATGAAACAACTCTAATTAACTTTCTATCCATCCTACGGAAAAAGGAAATCACCGTGCGTGCGTACGTACGGAATACCGTCTCCACGCCGTGGGGTAATCTATTTTCTGCCACCACCTTAATTGGATGGGTATAATGGTGTAATGAGTAACTATATATGATTATTATAAAGTGATATTGATACTGAAATAGTATACATACACTTCAACACAATTCCATGACCATGGGAACGATATCATCACTCGTGCGTACGTACGAACTACCGTCTCCACGACGCGATGAGATTCATTCTCAATGATTAACCATTCATGATTGATTATAAAGTATATATAGTAAGTACTAATGAAATATATGAAATAATAATGATACTGGATTTATTTATATTTATGTCATCTACTTAATTCAATTCAAGACAATAAGGAAAGGAAAGCAGCGTTCATGCGTACGTACGGACTATCGTCTCCATGAACGGTGTGTTTCATTTCATTTATCTATCTATTATATATATATATATATATATACTGAATATATATGATATATAAATCATACTTTATATTATGTAAGTAAGTAAATCATGATATAAGTAATAATAATGTCAAGAACAACAAGTCGAAACACCTACGATAAATGAGACGATTTTACCCAAAACGCCACTTTAACATGAATTTACAAAAGAACGGGTAATATAAAGGCATAAGAGAACCATATATGATATCATAACAATGAATATGATTCTGTAATAAGTCAATAACATTATTGAAATAATTATACAGGAGGTTCGGACACGTACAAAGAAAGTCGGACCTAAGGTAAGGGAAAATATCACAATCTCATTATTATCCGAGATTGTTTTTACTTTGGAATTTACTAGGGTGTATTTTATCATCCAAATCCATGTTCCCTCAATATGTAATATTGTTTCCATCCACTTAAAATATTTTAAATCCAATTTTACCCTTCGGTGAGTTTTTAGTAAAGGATATGAAAGGAATCTTTTGTAGTTTTTCGTACGAGGTACTTTTTGACTTTTCCGACAAAAGTATGAAGAATGTTTTTTTAACATATACGACATGAATGGATTTTTAAAACATTATTTCCAAGAAGCTTAATTTACAAGTTTTCAAGTTTATTTTTAATCAACTTCATTTATTTTAAAGTCGTATGACATGTTAAGAAAAGAAAAAATGTTTTTGAAGAAGAAAGGATATTTTCTTCAAGAATGGAGTTCAGGTGTTTTATCAAAATTATTTTCCATCTAAGAAAATAAGGGGTTATGTTTTTATCCATATTATTAAATTGATTTTATTATTTTGTGATGGAATTATTTTTATGAATTCCTTTATCGTATATGAATTGTTTTATGATGTCATGATGTCTAAGATTCCCATTTTTATTACATGGGTTATGCAATGATGTATGGTTTATGATTTTGTGGCACATATAATAATGGTATCATTATGAGATGGGTGGGACCTATATCTCCCTCCAATGCATTGGGTAATGATTTTATATCTCATGAGATAGATATGGCTGGAATGGTAGGTTATACCGGTTCAGTGAAACAGGACTGAAACGAGGGTGACTCGGTTCAAAAAGGGACATTGTCCACTAAGATAGTCTTGGCAATGAGTCTTGACTAAAAAGAAATGATTCTCTATGATTATGTGTGTATGCCACAAAGTTTCATGTTTTAAGTTATAATTATTGGGATTCCATTTCACTACTATGATTTATCCCATGTTATAAAATTGTGCTCTCTTTTGCAGGTTAAGATTTCCAAAAGTTATGTTCTTAGGAATATGATGTGATTGATTTTTATTTTGTTTACCCTTACTGAGCATATGAGCTCACCCTTTTATGTTTTATTTTCCCCAGGATATAAAGAAAGGTTTTAGGAAAAAAAAGGGGAAGATCTTTATGGGAGATATTGAAGATCTTTCACCACGATTAGAAGATTATGTTCCGAGTTTCCCAAGACACTAAACTATTACTATCCTTGTGTGTGTGTTTTTGTTATGTACTACGTATTCCACAAATGTAATTTAATGTCAATGTACGTCATGCTTTGTGTCTCTACAGTTGGTATCAGAGGAAAGGTATAGTCAACCTTTGGAAACTAGGATGTGAAAGCCTTAATAAGAACCCTGAGGATAAGTCTAAGCATAGAACACAATATTAGTGTTTTAGAAATGGCCATGAATAACCTAGGATAAGAGGTCAAGAGTGAAAATTTTATTCTTGATTTATGTGGTCTTCTATTAAAATTAGTGTTGCTCACACTATTCTTCTTGGTTTTAGTCAATGGTTGGAACCCGATGGAACCGTGTTAATGCGGAATGTGATGAGAAATGCAATGATTGTCCCCCTGAGCAACCAAACGATATGGGAGCTGGAATGCAAAATCGTGTATCCATGCTCACACAACTTTCTCAAGCTATGAATCATGCATGACTTCCAAACGAGCAAAGGAAGGAGCAACATTCCGTTGAATCCTTCACGAGGCAGCGTCCACCTTCTTTCAGCGGGTTTACTGATCCATTAGTTGTTGAACAATAGATTAGTACTACTGAAAAGATATTTTCAGTTCTTCAATATTCTGAACATGATAAAGTCATCCTAGCATTGTATCGTTTGGAAGGATATGCTGATCAATGGTGGGATCTTATTAAGAATACTAGGCAAAGAAATGAAATTGAGTCCATGGAATGGGACGAGTTCAAGAACTTATTTTTCAATAAGTACTTCCCTCGTATTCTCCGAACGAAGATGGAGAAAGAGTTTCTTGAACTGAAGCAAAGGGATGATTAATCTGTTGGTACCTATGAAGAAAATTTTACAAGACTTGCAAGGTACGCTTCTGGTATTATTATCCAACCTGAGAGTAAGATCGATTGATTCTTTAGTGGCTTAAAACCAAGTCTTCAAAGGGCCTTAGCCATAAGGGACTTCAATAGCTACGAGGAAATCGTTCGATGTGCTCTCAAAGTTGAGATGGAGATTGGAGTAACCCATCAATCATATGGGTTTGATAAGAAGAGGAAAATGGAATTCAAAGGAAAATCTAAAGAGCACACTGAAAAGAAGATAAGCTTTCCCTTATGCTCAAAGTGTGGAAGGAAACATGGAGGGAGTTCTCTTAAAGGGACAAGTAAATGTTTCAAATGTGGAAAGGAAGGTCATCGGGCATTTGAATTCCGCGATAATGGGAAGAAGATTTCTAATGATGCAATCAAAGGAAGGGATACACAGAATTAACCTACTACACTTCAATGTTTCAAGTGCAAGGAGATGGGGAATTATGCCAATCAATGCTCAAATCCAAGGGTTGATGATGATGGTCGACGTCAACAAAATCTTAAGGCTAAAGACAAAGGAAAGTCATATGCAATTTCTATCAACGATGTGGAGTACGATAACGAAGTGGTGAAAGGTACATTTACCATCCACTCTAAAGTAGCAAATGTTTTATTTGATTCTGGATCAACCCACTCTTTTATTTCTAAATAATTTTCTAAGGGTATCACCGTATTACCTCAACAATTAGATGTTGAGTCAGCTGTGACAACACCTAATGGCACAATAGTCGCATCAAAAGTTTATAATTCTTCTCCGATTGAAGTTTGTGGGAAAGTGCTTCCTGCAAATCTTGTGATCCTTCCTATAGTGGAATTTGATGTGATTCTTGGCATGGATTGCCTTTCTCTTCATGGAGCTCATATCAATTGCCAAAGAATGGAAGTCACATTTCATATTCCAGATCAATCTACGATCGTCTATCAATGCAAGGATGAATATAACCTTCCAGTGGAAATTCCTTCCATCTTATGGGTCCTGATTCCACTAAATGAAGGTTATTTATCTCAAATGGTTGGTGAGAAACTCGTGATTAAGAATATGCCCATTGTACGGGAGTTTGATGATGTCTTTCTAGAGGAATTACCGGGTCTTCCACCAAATCGTGAAGTTGAGTTTTCAATAGAACTCGTACCGGGTGCTTTACCTATTTCAAAGACACCTTATAGAATGGCCCCAATTGAGTTACATGAATTGAAGAAGCAACTCCAAGAGAATCTTGATATGTGATTCATATTCCCTAGTGCGTCACCTTGGTGAGCACCTGTTCTATTTGTTAAGAAGAAAGATGGATCAATGATACTCTGCATTGATTATCGAGAACTTAACAAGATCACTATCAAGAACAAATATCCTCTCCCACACATTGATGACTTATTTGACCAACTACGCAGAGCTCAATACTTTTCGAAGATTGATCTTCGTTCATGGTATCATCAATTAAGGGTCAAAAGGGATGATATACCAAAGACGGCTTTCCGTACAAAGTATGGACACTATGAATTTATAGTGATGCCATTTGGTCTTACTAATGCCCCTGCTATCGTCATGGATATAATGAATAGAGTCTTTAAAGACTATCTTGATCAATTTGTGGTATTCTTTATAGACGATATTATTGTCTATTCAAAGAGCAAGGAATAGCATGAAGATCACTTGAAAATTATATTGAAGACCCTGAGAAAGGAGAATCTTTATGCCAAATTTACCAAGTGTGAATTTTGGCTTCAAAAAGTTGCATTTTTGGGTCACATAATCTCAAAAGAGGGGATATCTGTGGATCCAGCAAAAACAGAGGTTATCGAAAGATGGTCGAGACCAACAACAGTAACTGAGATCCGAAGTTTCCTTGGTTTGGCTGGATATTATCGACGTTTTGTAAAAGATTTTTCACGATTATCTAATCCACTCACCAAGTTGACTCGGAAAGGAGTTAAGTTTGTTTGGATAGAGGAATGTGAAGAGAATTTCAAGGAGTTGAAAAGAAGGTTATCCAGTGCACCTGTGCTCACACTGCCTTCTAGTGGAGAAAGGTTTTTGATGTATGGTGATGCATCCAAGAAGGTATTGGGGTGTGTTCTTATGAAAAATGATACGGTGATATATTATGCCTCACGACAGTTGAAAATCCATGAGAAAAATTACCCAACACATGATTTGGAGTTATCTGCGGTAATATTTTCATTGAAGATTTGGAGGCATTACCTTTATGGTGAAAGGTGTGATATTTATACTGATCATAAAAGTTTAAAGTATATTTTCACACAAAAGGAGCTGAATATGCGTCAAAGAAGATGGTTGGAGCTGATTAAGGATTATGACTGCTCAATCCATTACCACACTGGGAAAGCAAACAAGGTGGAAGATTCATTAAGTCGACAAGACCATGCTAGTTTATCCATGATGAGGATCACAAAAGATCCAATATTTATGGATTTACAAAGGATGGATCTTGGAATTAAAATGGTAGGGGAAAATCTTATCTTTGTCAAATGAATGTTCAACCATATATACATGGGAAGATTAAAGAGGCACATAAAGAAGATGTCGAGTTACAAAAGAAGGTGAGAAATGTTCCTAAATTCAACCTTGATTGTGATGGGATAATAAAGTTCAAGAATCGGGTTTGTGTTCATCCCATCCCGGAATTAAAGAAGGAGCTGCTGGATGAGGCTCATAGTTCTTCATTATCTAATCATCCTGGAAGCACGAAGATGTATAGGGACCTGAAAGAGTACTTCTGATGGGATGGCATGAAAAGAGATGTTGCTGAATATGTCTCTCGATGCTTGGTTTGTCAGCAAGTTAAAGCTGAGAGACAGAAGTCTAAGGGGATGTTACAACCATTACCCATACCCGAATGGAAATGGGAAAACATCACTATGGACTTTTTCACAGGACTTCCTAAAACATCCAAAGGCAATAATGCTATATGGGTCATAGTTGATCGTCTTACAAAGTTTTCAAACTTCATTTCTATTAGAGAGGATTTCTCTCTAGATCAGCTTTCCAGGATATATGTAAAGAAAGTGGTAAGATTTCATGGAGTACCACTTTCTATTATATCTGATCGGGATCCGAGATTTACCTCGATGTTCTGGCGAAGTATTCAGCATATTATGGATATAGAGTTGAGTTTCAGCACTGCTTATCATCCTCAGACAAACGGTCAGTCTGAGAGAACAATTCAAACCCTAGAAGATATGTTGAGAGCTTGCTCTATGGATTTCAAAGGTGGTTGGGATCAACACCTAACTTTGGTGGAATTTTCTTATAATAATAGCTTTCACTCCAGTATTCATATGGATCCTTATGAATCTCTCTATGGAAAGAAATGCAGGACTCCAACTTGCTGGGATGAAGTTGGGGAAAGAAAGATAATAGGACCTGATCTCGTTGATAAAATGGCAGAAAAGGTTAGATCTATTCAACAACACATAAGAGCAGCTCAGAGTCGACAGAAAAGATATGCCGACAACCGAAGAATAGACCTAGAGTTTGAAGTGGGTGATAAAGTGTTCTTACGAATATCTCCCTGGAAGAGGGTTATGAGATTTGGAAAGAAGGGGAAGTTGAGCCCTAGATATATCGGTCCTTTCGAAATACTAGATCATGTTGGAAAGGTAGCTTACCGATTAGCGCTTCCACTGAATCTCTCTCAAGTTCACGATGTGTTCCATGTATCTCTCCTGAGAAAGTACATACCTGATCCTTCTCATGTACTCTGCTCAGAAGTTGTACCGCTGGAGCAAGAACTTTCTTATATAAAGAACAACCGATAGAGATTCTGGATCGTAGCGAAAAATTCTTACGAAACTAGACCACTTGATTGGTGAAAGTTTTATGGAGGAACCACCAACTTGAAGAAGCTACATGGGAGCTTGAGGATATGATGAGGGAGAAGTATCCTCATCTGTTTGTTACAAAGTGAAGAATTTCGAGGGCGAAATTCTTTTTAAGTGGGGTAAAATGAAAAACCCGAGATTTTTATGAGTAATATTTTGTTTTTATATATCATCAAAGGAATATTTCACTACATACTAGCTTGGCTTACTTTACATGCAATCGCGACCTTGCTCGATAGCTTGCATCGTACGCAATACCGAGTTTCACTAAACAACGATATGCTATTAAAATATTATTAAAACTAGCCATTATGAATAGTAATAACCACTTTTTGAAATTTTATAAATTTTATCTTTCAAAATGTACTTCATTTTTGGATTCGGAATACCGAAATTATCTAAGGGTAAAATTTTGGTATTTTTCTGAAAACTTTCAATTTTTGAGGAATAGTGAAACCCCTAAGTGGTAGGTTAAAAACTAAATTTTGCATAAAACTTAATTTTACCACTTCTGTGAATGGAATTTCGAAAATCCGACAGACACGGTTGATATCAGTACGTAAAATTTTGTTCAATGATATAAAAATAATTTTTTGGTGAGAAGTAACTTTTTACTTTTTTTACCACGGTTAATAGTAAATAGGGTAACTAAGGGTAAATATGATATTACTATTACCCTAAAATATTTCCTAATTCTATTGGATAAGTGTAATTCTACCAAAAACAAACTTAGGAATAAAATATGACCATTTAGGCCCACTTGGATTAGATTAGGACAATTATTATTAATTTATTTAAAGAAGGGTTAAAATAGTTAAAACCAAAGTTTAATAACTGAAACATTTATAATATGGGGTTATACATAATATAAATTCGACTATAAATATTAATTAGAAATCTAACACGATTTCCTACATAATGGTATTTTATTTATAATTTTTAGACATTAAATAATTTAATTTATTTACGACACAATGATGATGTAGTAATTATCTTATTAATGAAATATTGACATAATTGATGTTATAAACACAAAAATAAATGTAATTTCAGACTTTTTATGAATTACACTAATTTTCTAGGTTACTATTATATATTAGTGTTTATTTAATCAACTAGGTTCGAACATATAATTCTGTTATGATTTTCACAAAAATCATATATCAAATAGTGTCAAAATTGACACAAAATAGTTTTTAAATCAAATATTATATTATTAATTGTTATTTTATTAATAAAAATATAATGTTAGGACACATGACTTAGATAAGGATATATATATTAACAACAAACAATTTGGGGTTCTTTTGGCATGTTATAGTAAGTGTATTAACCATATAGTGAAAGAAAAAAAAAGACACGGTAAAAGTTAAATTATTTAACTTAGAGTTAAATCTAGTTGATAAGGTTAAAATAATACCCTAAACTTGTATATCTCCTATTGGTTGATAGGATTTCGACCCATACCCACTTTACCTTCTAAATAAGACCCTTTGGAACCATTATAAACCGATTTTGACTTTAATATAAAATAATATTTTGGGATATTCCTAAGGTGCCCCTCTCCTCCCTTATAAAAGGGAACCTCCTCCCTCTCTTCCTCACACAACTTTGAGCCTTCAAGTTCAGCCAACCCCTTCCAAAATCTCTTCTCCACTTCGCTAGTATCATCATAGAGGTCCTGGTCTTCTTCAAAGACCATCCTTAGTCCTTTAAGTGGAGGTTAAGAAAAGGCGCGTCAAAAAGAGGTAATATCCATTACTGATCTTTTTCAATTTCTTTCTTCTTCAACTTCTTCTTCTTTAGTTGTTTCATGATAAAGTAATAACATCAGTATCTATTATATAATGATATGTTATTATAAATATGAAACAACTCTAATTAACCTTCTATCCATTCTACGGAAAAAGGAAATCACCGCGCGTGCGTACGTACGGAATACCGTCTCCACGCCGTGGTGTAATCTATTTTCTGCCACCACCTTAATTGGATGGGTATAATGGTGTAATGAGTAACTATATATGATTATTATAAAGTGATATTGATACTGAAATAGTATACATACACTTCAACACAATTCCATGACCATGGGAACGATATCATCGCTCGTGCGTACGTACGGACTACCTTCTCCACGACGCGATGAGATTCATTCTCAATGATTAACCATTCATGAATTATTATAAAGTATATATAGTAAGTACTAATGAAATATATGAAATAATAATGGTACTGGATTTATTTATATTTATGTCATCTACTTAATTCAATTCAAGACAATAAGGAAAGGAAAGCAGCGTTCATGCGTACGTACGGACTACCGTCTCCATGAACGCTGTGTTTCATTTCAGTTATCTATCTATTATATATATATATATACTGAATATATATGATATATAAATCATACTTTATATTCTGGAAGTAAGTAAATCATGATATAAGTAATAATAATGTCAAGAAAAACAAGTCCAAACACCTACGATAAATGAGATGATTTTACCCAAAACGCTACTTTAATATGAATTTACAAAAGAACGGGTAATATAAAGTCATAAGAGAACCATATATGATATCATAACAATGAATATGATTCTTTAATAATTCAATAACATTATTTAAATCATTATTCAGGAGGTTCGGACACGTAAAAAGAAAGTCGGACCTAAGGTAAGGGAAAATATCACAATCTCATATTTATCCGAGATTGTTTTTACCTTGGAATTTACTGGGGTGTATTTTATCATACACATCCACGTTCCCTCAATATATAATATTTTTTCCATCCACTTACAATAGTTTAAATCCAATTTTACCCTTAGGTGAGTTTTTAGTAAAGGATATGAAAGGAATCTTTTGTCGTTTTTCGTACGAGGTACTTTTTGACTTTTTCGACAAAAGTACGAAGAATGTTTTTTTAACTTATACGACATGAATGGATTTTTCAAACATTATTTCCAAGAAGATTCATTTACAATTTTTCAAGTTTATTTTTAATCAACTTCTTTTATTTTAATGTCGTATGACATGTTAAGAAAGGAAAAATGTTTTTGAAGAAGAAAGGATATTTTCCTCAAGAATGGAGTTCAAGTGTTTTATCAAAATTATTTTCCATCTAAGATAATAAGGGGTTCTGTTTTTATCCCTATTATTAAATTGATTTGATTATGTTGTGATGGAATTATTTTTATGAATTCCTTTAGCGTATATGAATTGTTTTATGATGTCATGATGTCTAAGATTCCCATTTTTATTGCATGGGTTATGCAATGATGTATGGTTTATGATTTTGTGGCACACATAAGAATGGTATCATTATGAGATGGGTGGGACCTGTGTCTCCCTCCAATGCATTGGGTAAAGATTTTATATCTCATGAGATAGACATGGCTGGAATGGTAGGTTATACCGGTTCAGTGAAACAGGACTGAAACGAGGGTGACTCGGTTCAGAAAGGGACATTGTCCACTAAGATAGTCTTGGCAATGAGTCTTGACTAACAAGAAATGATTCCCTATGATTATGTGTGTATGCCACAAAGTTTCATGTTTTAAGTTATAATTATTGGGATTTCATTTCACTACTATGATTTATTCCATGTTATGAAATTATGCTCTCTTTTGCAGGTTAAGATTTCCAAAAGTTATGTTCTTATGAATATGATGTGATTGATTTTTCTTTTGTTTACCCTTACTGAGCATATGAGCTCACCCTTTTATGTTTTATTTTCCCCAGGATATAAAGAATGGTTTTAGGTAAAAAAAAGGGGAAGATCTTTATGGGAGATATTGAAGATATTTCACCACGATTAGAAGATTACGTTCCGAGTTTCCAAAGACACTAAACTATTACGATCCTTGTGTGTGTGTTTTTGTTATGTACTACGTATTCCGCAAATGTAATGTAATGTCAATGTACGTCATGATTTGGGTCTCTACAGAAAACATGAATAATGACATTAAAGAGTATATATATTTCTTTTATGTATGACAGTATGCTTTGGATTAGATACTGAAATATAAAGTGATGATATATTGGATACCTATACCAAAATGGAAGTGAGAAAACCACCTTATATTTTCTCATCAGACTTCTAAAAATGTAAAAATTATTTAACATTATATGGAATGTGTATGATCAATTTATGATGTTAGAAAACATCATTTCCATAAGATAATATTTCTATCTTGAACAACATCCCAAAATATACATAAATGAAATGGTCAGGTTACCTAAAGAAATAGATTTTATTATATTTATTTAGGATATGCATTTTAATGTAATGTTCTGGAGAATTCCTCAATAGGATCTGGATAATGAGTTATGTTTTATAAGATATCACTATACTCATATAGATGGCTATTCTTAGAGGACTACTAAATCCCTAGAGGATATGCTGAGATATTTTTCAATGGATTTTATATTTATTTGGCACATAAAGATTCTTATAATGATGTTTTCATTTAACAATAGATTCCACATAATCATTTAGATTTATCTAAATAAATTCATATATGGGAAAACGTATAGAACTCCAATGTGACGGGATGAATTTGGAAAAACAATCTATTGGGTCATGTTCTCATTATGTAAATGGTATCTAAATTTAGAAAAATTCACCAATAAATCACAATATCAATTTTTTGACAATAAAATAATGTAGAAAATAATTTAATATATTTGGAATTTTATGTTTGTGAGATGTGTTTTGGTTAATTTATTTCTGGAAAATTTTATGTGATTCAAGAAAAATATAATTATGATCCCTAGTTATATTATCCCCTTCAAGATTCCTGATCATATGGGGATGGTATCTTATCACATGGAACCTCTACCGATCCACTTTCATGTTCACAGTGTCTTCTATGTATATCTTATGAAGATTTATATACCTTGCCCTTAAAATGTTCTAACCTTAGAGGTTGTACTATTAGAGTGTGATCATTTATATGGGTAGTCACCAGACAAAAACATGGATCATAGAGAAAATTTTCTATGGATGAAGACTACCCTTATGAGTAATGTTTTCATGAGGAATCATTAATCCAAAGAAGCCTCTTGGGAACCCAAAGATGTAATAAGGATAAGATAACATCATTATTTTTTATCAAATTAACAGGATTTTTTGGATGAAATTCACTTTAAGGGGGGTATAATGTTAAACCCCAAAATTTTATGAAATTGTTTTTTAATAATTTTGATACCTATGATATATTATTGTTGACTCAACCTCATATCTAAATGAACTAAAATATAGTATATCAGTATAAACCACATGATAAAATGGAAGGAATGAATATGAAATAAACAATTATTAAAATTAAATATTTTACAAAGGTATAAAGTAAATTTATTAGTTAATAATTGATTCCATGTAAAATCAATATTATTTTAAATTAAATTTAATTTTTTATTAAATTATATATTTTTTCTATAACCTGGTTTCATCACTTCTTTCTTACTTATTTAAACATGATTTTTCACTTTTAGAAAATGTATTTAAGGAAATTATTTTATTCAAAAAAATAATTCATTTAAAAAATTTAAATTGTTAAATTATTTGTAAATTATTTATATAATAATAATTATCTATATTTCATTATTATTAATCCCTTTTATGCAATTAGAATCTTTTTTTGATTTTTTAAATAAAACCTTTTTATACTTAAGAAAATATTTTCTTTGGTAAACGACTCTACATTGTATTTGTGGGTTTAATATTAAATATATTTATGAAAATAATATTAATTGAATTTAATAAAATATATTAAAAATGTTTAATCAGAAAAATAAATATTATATGATAATATTGACATAATTTTTTTTCATAATGAATATTGATGAGTGTATAAATTAATTATTGTTGTAATAGCTATAACGTTGTTTTACGTGTTACATGTGTTTTGGTAAAAATTAATATTTCAAAAATATATTTTTTTCATTTGAAAAAAAATTATTAATATTTATAATTACCAAAAACATATAATCTTTTTAGCATCCTTTTATTTTTAGTTTTAAAGGATATATTACCACGGTAAAAATAAATAGTCATCATGGTGAAAAAAATAGTAAAAATGAGTAACCATATAAGATAAATGAATTACATGTTTTAAATATGTTTTTTTGTGTGATTATGAAACTTATAATCCATAAAATTCATTATTAATCTTTTTTATAGGCACTTTTATTGAGAGTGACTTCCCATTATTGAATTGTTTTGGGTATTTACAAAACATCCAGTCATTTTGACATATAAAATTCCACCATCCCCACTTCACTATAAATGTAAATATACATTTAGATAAACAATTTCCTATTAAAATAAATTTATTAAATCAATAACTACAATAAAGTGTCTATTTTTTCATCATAAATTAATCTAATCATGGATTGAGGTATAATCCTATAGATATTTATATTTATAATACTTAACCATGAATTTTCTTTTTTATTTCTTCATATTCCTCCTCTAAATATTCTTCAAAATATTATAAAATAATAATACCACTATATATCATATAATGATATTTATTATATTAATTTCATAGCACATAACCATCTTATCTTCCATCAAATTGGAAATGAAACCATTGATCATGTGTTTGGCAGACTATCAACTCACGATCCAATGTAATTTTTTTCCATCGCTCTCTCTCAAAGATTGATATAATGATATATTTAATATATATATATATATATAATATTAATAATTATTTTTTTTGAATTATAATATCCCATATACCATATTAAATAACAATTTATTGGAAAACGATAATATCTCTCATACATACGTGAGGACTTCTGCCTCCAAGAAGCAATATGATTAGTTTTTCATTTTCATTTTATATTAATTGAAATAAGGATTGGTTATATTAATATAATTATTTTTCATGATATAATAAGTATTTTAAAATTATTTTTATCATTAAAATTTTCTTTCAATCCAATCGCCAGAAACTGTAATCATTATCCATCCATACATACGACGAACCGTCTCCATGAACGGTGTAATTCATTTTTCGCTCTCAATAATTTATGGATTAATCTAATAAATATAATATGAAAATGTATGGTATTTATATAATTATAATAATTTTTAACTTGATGAATCCATGATCATCATATAAGTATCGAAACTACTAAACCAAAACACACATGAAAAATAAAGCAGTTATAACCTGAAATAATGATTGTGATAATGAATTATTAATAAATGGGTGATAAAATAGTTAAAATTGATTCTTATATATAATATTATATATGGTTAAAATTTTATAATATATTTATTATAAATATATATCTATTATACAAGAGGTTATAACACATACGAATTAAATCATTTCTAATGTAAGAGTTTATTTTAAAATCTCATCATTATTGGGGATTATTTATGTTTATGTATCTTCTATAGAAATTATTATATATGTGTAAATTAAAACCAATGTATTTAATTCCCTTAAGTATTTATATAAATTAAAATTTTTTCTTTCAATTTTCTCAGTTTACGTACTCTAGATACCAAAATAATGTTTTTATGGATAGCCGACCATGTTTTTTCAACTTAGTCAGTAATCATTCTCTTCAATGTCCATATTTCCATCAAAATATATAAATGGCTGTTTTTTAAATAATAAAATTATTTATGAAACACATTTATACCCATGTACTACTTTTATTAAAAAATTTAATATACTGTTCTTTTAGTTTTTTGAACGACATACTTTTTGACTGTTTACGAAAGATTGAAATGGCTATTTTTTTACATTATATGGCATGAAAATTATTTTTATACATCATGAGAAATAATTAATTTTAGTGATAAATAAAATACATAAAGGGTTAATTCAATAAAAAAATATTTTCAGAATAATTGTAAAATATTTTAGACTTTAAATTAGTGCTTTCAGAGTGAAAAATATTTTTTTACTAAAGAAAATTTCCAGTGATATTTTTAAAACTGTTTTCATCTTTGTCAACCTAATTTATTGAATATTGTAATGAGGATACACTAAAAGGATACAATCCAACATATTTAATTGGATGGATTTTAATTAGGTTTAAGGGGAAAGTATTGATATTCCGTATGAGTTTTTTTACAATTGGAACAATTATTTATTTTCATGGAATGCTGATTTTTATATTTTTTAATATTATGAATGAATTGTAATTATTAAGTTATAGGTAGGGAATAGAATTACATATCCACTTTATGTATCATTATTTATCATTCTACACACTATATTAGTAATTTGTTTAATTCCTAGACAATTTATGTATGATATCTTAGCATGTGGTCTAAACATTATGTTTCATATGCCTAGAATTATGAATTCCATAATTTTGAAATTACTTATTAATATCCATGTGATTTTTTGTAGAGTTATGATAACTATGGATTTGTTTTATATTGTATATGAATATTTATATATATTTATTTGATACTCATTTATTCATTCATTGTTATTAATTCTTTATTAGATTCTCTTATGCACACCCTTACTGAGTGTCGAAGGTCATCCCATTATTTTGATTCTTATTACCAAGATACAAAAAAGTCTATTGTGATTGGTTTTTATAGATATGAACAATATACTGATGGTGTTATCATATAAAATTATAGGATTATTTAATGTTTTTGAATATAATTTGTGATTAAATCAATTATGTAGTAACAATGATAGCTAAATTATTTTGTCCTTGTAGATATAGTTAGTTCGATCTACTTCTACTGTAATAATATAACCATCAATAATGGGATACTAGGGTTTGGTTTTATACAGTCTCACATCACTTATTATTATTCTTCCATGTAATTTATATAAGTTATGAAATTGAATTACTTCACTCTTATATTTTTTTTCTATTTAATGGGAATTTAATTCGTAGTGGATTCCATTATAGGTCTTTCAACTGGCGTCTCTAGTGGCCCTCTAACATCTTGGTGTTTTTCCTTCAATGCATTATAGGAACTAGAAAATCAATTTAAAAATTTTTACCATGTGTTTTGACATGTTAATTGTTTTATGGAAGAGATTTTGGGGGTGGTTTCATGAGTGTTTCATTCATTTGGTCAATCTGGGTTGGTGGTTCTCTTTTTTAATGACGTTTAATTCTTATTAGTGATGGTTTATACATTATTATTTTGTTGGATTTTTATTTTTGGATGTTACAATTTTACAATAATGTTTTTGGAGAGTTTTACATTATAATTTCTTATTGGTATAACTAAGAAATTCTAAATCAATTAGACTCACTATTTTCAAAACAAGAAGATTATGTTTTTGTTTCTCCTGGCATGTTAGTCTAAAATATCATAATTTTCTAATATGAAGGTTTTATGTTCTTTGGGTCATTGATATCATTAAATTAATCATTTAGTGGGTTGTCTATTATGTTCAACAATATTATTTACATGTCTAGGAATCATTTCATTTAAGGAAAACATCATGACATTACTAGTTTCCATTATATGGCTCCATTAGGCTCTTATGTTGAGGGTCCTCTTAAAAACTCCACCAATTTTTTTATGAATTTTTATTTTGAATGTTTTTAGAGGTTGGTTCTCACAATTCATTTTTTGGTATTTCATTATTATATGGTTTTTCATGGATATTGAAATTAGATCATGTCTTCCCATAACTCATATTGTAACAATTTATAATAATTTTAAAAAACATGCTTGAGAAAATTACTATTAAGGAGACACAAGTTTGAGGAATAAACATGGGATCATAAGGTATAATTTAAGAACATTTACTTATATTTTTTCATGGAATGATACAGGCCCCAAAATTTGGGAATGAAATTTTTTAATATAGGGAGAATGTAAAACAGAATTTCAAAATATTTTATATAAGATCATAGAAAATGAACATTAAATCATTTCATCACAATAGTACCTCAAATGGAAGATAATTAAAATAAAAAAAATAAAACTACATCCATAGGATTATTAATAACATTGGGTAGCCCCATAATCTTGAACACTAATGGACCATACTCTAAAAATAATAAAAATTATATAACATACATTTTATTATGAAAAAAAAACAAATGAATATACATTGTGTCAAAATGAGGAAATATTATTAATGATTTTAGATATTAAAAATTAAGTGTACATATAAGTAGTGATATATCATTTGGAATGTTAATGTAATCATTTAAATCTGACTTGTATGAATTAAGTTATTGTAATTGAAATTTAATAACTATTAAAATGATTGTCCAATAAAAAAATATAACTATGTAATATTGGAATAAATTATTATTAATAAATTGTTTTTAACAATTAAAAGTATAATAATAATCGTAACATGTACTATATGAAAAATAAGATCTATTAAAAATGATTTTTTTAAAACAATTCCTAGATTTTATTATTCTCAAATACATCGATGAATTGTTTATAATTAAGTTTTCAATAGATTCAAAATTATTTTCAAAAGAATACATTGAATTTATAATCACCACATTGATTTTATATAAAAGATAATTGTATGTATTTTTTTAAACGTATATTTTCCATTGAATAGTAAAAAATATAGTTTTTATGAATACTCTATCTTCATTAACATTAATATAAAATAAAAATGTTTTAAAAATTTGTCACAAAATTTTATCAACCTAAATTTTTTAAGGAATAAAATAATAAATTCATAAAAAAATTTAATTTATAAACCTATAATTGAAATTTTTAAGCCTATGTTATATACTATATTAATTAAAATTAATATTTGGTTATAATAATGTGTTTCCTATATCCCATTAAATTTTTTATTTGTTTGAATATAAAAAACCAAATTTTTATCCAAAATCCATTAAATTATATGGTATACAAAAATATTCATTGTAATTGGTCTAAATAATAAAATAATAATTACAATATTCCACAAAATCCCTCCTATTGGATATATAAAAACTAATCCTTCACACAAGTATATTCAAACAAAAAAAACCATCCAATTGGTAAAAAAATATTAAAATATGTATGACCCCGCCTAAAACATTACTTAATTTTGAGATAAGTCAACAATTTAAATTAATTCACATTGACGATCTTTTTAGGTTCAGTGCTTTGGAGAATTAGGTCATAACTCACACATATAATCATTAATATTAAATGTTCATACTTCTACTCGCTATAAATTTATTTCACAAAATAATTTATATTTAAAAAGAGACATGGTATAGTTTAATGTTTTAATAACATTCCTTTTCCTTGATCTCATACATTACTCTATTCTTCATTAAGTAATGTGAAAAACATTTCAAAATATGGGATGAGAATAATAATATTAGTCAGGGATAAACAAAAAAGGAAAACAATTATTCTTAGGAAAACATAAAAACCACGAATACCTTATTATATAGTTATATTTTCACCTCTATGAAGTATTAAATATACTTTAATAAATATTATCTCATTTAATACCCTTTTTGTAACCAAAATATTACCATAAAGCCCTTATAAAGAAAGGTATATCATATAAATGAATATTGTTACATAAACATAAATATAATAACCATATAGGTGAAATCAATAAATATCACTAAATGGAACAACCATACATCTGAATTCCATACCACATGCATTAGAGGTTATAAAATAAACAACCCATCTTCTGTTTATCACAAAAGAAACCCATATTTTGTGTATCCTATAACCACTTGTCTTTGGTTTATCATGTAACCACCCGTACAATTTCCAAGAACCATTATATAATCATAACATGTAAAATTAAAATAAAGAAGAAATAAATTTTCATTGCAGTCACAAGAGATCATTTCAATATAATAACATAATAAATCCTCTATAATAATAATTTTCAATACCAAAAAACCTAAAAATTAATATGGCTTTTTATTTTCCTTTTAAATACATTACTACTTATAGACGGTTCCAAATACCAAATAATGGTCACACCGGTGCAAAGGTCATTGTCACCACATAAATTTAAAAAAAAATCATTTGTTTATTTTGTAAAATTATATTTTATAAAAATATTTATTTTGAATGAAATTAAATGTCAAAGTGGTTTATTATTCATTGAATAATAAAGGTTATTTATACACTAAAACATACATTGATGAATGTATTTTTATACGAAGTCCCTTACCATAAGTCAGACTTGACTCGTCCAATAATTATGATAATGAATAATAGACATTGGTTAATTTCACCATTATTTAGAAACTTTTTCATGTTTATTATTAATTTTATATCACTGATTACCATGTTATAAAAATTTCATAATTATTTATGTTCATATGAGAGGTTTTGTTAATATTTGTTACATGAGTTGAAAATGAACTTCTTTTGATGTAAATTTTTGAAGTAATCAAAATTCCATCATCTAAAAACTATTTTTAATGATTTAGTAATAATATATATATTTATATATTATATGTATTTATAATATCAATAATATTTTCAGATAATAAATGAAACGCACCGTTCCTGGAGATGGAATGTTGTACGTCTGTATAAACAATGCTTTCATTACTTCTCAATATTAAAAGAATAATAGAAAATGAAAAAAATGTATATCATAATTCCAATGTTATATTAATGTCATGTATATATCATAGGTTTAATGAAACAATAATTAATATGATCCATGTATAGCATGAACGAGTCACATCACTTTGAGAGGACGGTTGTCCACACTCCCTCAAACAAAATTATCATATTTACACAACATGAGAATCAAAAAGGAATGTTATAAATAAAAATTATAGAATCATAGTGAAAATATAAATATAATAAATATAATATATAATTATAGTTCAATAATAATGTCCCCACTTATATGTGGTATGAGAAATTGAACAATCATCATTTCCTAAGGTGGTAGTTCACCATACACCGAAATAATATGTTCTATATCCATTTGATTGTAGTGTGTGTATTTTTACGTCAGATACTTAACATAAATGCATAGTAATATATTTAACATAATGGGTTTTTTATAAAATAATTTAATAAATATAGGCTAGGGGGTTGGAGAAGGAAAATAAATGAAAGGATATTGAGAGAAGACATTACCTTTAAATTCGGTAAATCCTTATATGTTGAGCCAAAATGCTTCTGTGAGTTTCCTTCTACTCAATTTAAGGCTTATATAAGGAAAGTAGGGATGTTGGGAGATTATTCATGAAGATTTTGGATGATCCAAGGATCTTTAGGGGTGTGATTATGTGGGTCGAAGACATGGCCTTTTATAAAAGGTAAGAGGGATACTTTAAGAATGCCTTGAAATATTATTTTACTAAATATTAATTTTCAAATTATAATAATTCCAAAGTGATAAATTTCTAGGATAAGATTATTATGTTCTGAAATCCTTTAAACCCATAGGTTTTAAAAAAAATTATGTCACAAATTAATCATTATATTTAGGTTTTAAACCTTAGTTAAATTAATTAACTCTTACCATTTATTCTAAAATTTTCACACTATATAGTCAAAATAGATTGTATAAAATGCCAAGAGAACCTCAAGTGGATAAATAATGAGATTTTTAACATTATATATTTCATTTATATGTATGTAAGTTTTTTGTGAATATTATATAATTTAATAAAAAATATTATTTTAAAAAACTCATTTATGTCAATTATGACACTATTTAGCAACTGATTTTTATTAAAGTCATAAAAAATGATTCATTAAAAAACAATATTAACTCAAATATAACATGTCAAAATAATCAATAATTTTTTTATAGAATCAAAATTTTCCAATTTCAATTATTTTATTATTTTTTATATCATTTATATAATTCTTTAATTAATAAGGTAGACACTACATCATAATTGTGTCATAAATAAATATATTTATTTAATTTCAAAAAATAATAAATAAAATACAATGATATAGGAAATATTTTTAGCATTTAATTATTATTTTTGGTCATGGATATCAGTTATATAACCTTTTATTAAAATTACTTTAGAAAAAAGATACATGTTTATAACATATTTTCCTTTATTTTAAATTAAAAGTTTTATTGTCATAATTGACCGCAAGTGGCTCCATGGGTCCTAAAAATTACACAAGGATGATCATGGTTGTCTATATATTATCAAATATGATCATTACATGTGTCAGGGTAGGTTTATATTATTATAATATTATTTTTTACCATTATTTACATGATTTATCTGTCAACCATAGTTAATTAAAATACTTACTGAAATTAATATTTACAATGTTTAATAATAAAAGGGACATATTTAAATGATTTTGGAATTCTGATTCAAAATATGTAATCCATTTTTTCAAATTTAAAACAAAAAATTTTTAGTAATTGATTTAAACATAATTCCTATTGTCAAAATGAAAATGTGTGGTTTTTAAGGTAAACCACATTAAAAGACTAATGTCTGTTTATATCTAATTTCAATGTGAAATTACTTCCAATGACCAAAATTGGAATAAATTATAAAAAAACTAATCCAATTACACTTTAAAACCAATTAAAAGGACAATATAACTATATAAATAAATTATATGAAAATTTAGTTTTGAAATAAAATGCATTGTTTCTAACTATTCATTAAAATATGAATTTTATCAGAAAAATACAAATATTTCATCCCAAGAAAATATAAATGTTATTCCTTCAAAGAATATCTTTATTTGTTTAAATAAAACATATTAAATTGACAGAAACTATATTTAAAAATGGATCCCCATCAAAAGGAAATAAAATAAGATTTTAAAAATAATAAGGCATTTTATACATAAAATTGGATTCATTCTCATTTTAAGCCTCTAAATTTTTTTAGATCAATGTAAAAACATTTAACAAACATATTTAATAAAACTTTATTTAATTTGGTTCATTCCATCCAATACAACGACAATGAATTAACTACTATTTATAATAATATTATTATTATTGTATTATTTCTCCATATAATTCAATATTCTTTGCAATGTATGATTTTGGAGAATCCTGTTTTTGCATTTCGAGTATACTATCAAAAACACTATAATTTTTAACAAACAATTAATATCATATTCATACATATTATTATATATGAAAATGTATAATTTTAAAATACTTGGGATGATATATCCTTCCCTATTTTGGAAAATTCTCCACATAATATTATTTACTTATCAAATAAGTGGTGGTATTTCTCTTTCATATCATTTTTGGATTCCCATGTTGCCTTTCTAAACATATTATTTTTCCAATTAAAATCATTACCTGATGAATCAACTTATTATGTAACATTTTCTCTATGTGTTCACGAATCTATTATGGTTGTTCCTCATATGAAATATTCTCTTCTAACTAGAATACCTATGGATTGAAAACATGAGATGGATTTGAAATATACTTCCTCGTCATTGAATCATGAAAAACAATGTGTACCTAAGACAAATTTGGAGGTTAATCCACCACATAGTTAACTAATCCAACATTCTCCTAGATTTTATTTGGTCCATTGAACGTTGAACTCAGTGTTCCCTTTTACCAAAATTCATCACACATTTCCATGGAGAAACATTGAGAAAGACATGATCAACTACCTTGAAATAAAGATATTCCCTTTGGTTATACACGTAGTTTTTTTACCTGCTTTGTGTTTTTCTCATCTGCTTCTGGATCAAAAAAACTTGTATTTCCATATCATCTTACAATTATGGTCCAATAAACGTCCTTTAACATACATCTTACCAAAAATATATAGTTCATAACCACATTCCATATAATGATTCAAATGGTTCAATCTAAAAATTGGAATGAAAACTGTTATTATATGAAAACTCAACCAAAGAAGGATGTTGATCAAAACATACCTAGTAATCCATAGAAAAATCACGTATAATATCCTCAATAGTATTAATTGTTTATTTTTTTTTTCTATCTAATTAATAATGATGATCCATACTAAAATTTAATTCAGTTTCCAATGACATCGGAAGGCCTTTCTAAAAGTAAGAATGTAACACGAGATCATGATCATATACAATGAACAGGGTAACTCCATGTAACCAAACTATATATTTAATATAATATCGAGAAACATGTCATTGAAAAAGAGTATCTCTAATAAATCGAAAATGAGAACATTTATTCAATCAATCAATAATATCTGAGATTGGATTATTACATTGAGAAGTCTTTGGTTATCCCACTACGAAACCCATAGAAACATTTTCCTAATCATAATCTTGATCTAGAAAAGGCTGAAGTATTCCTTTTGGTAACTGTCACACTACATTAACCTATTAAACAATCAAACATCTTAGGTCAAAGTCAGCAATATATATTTTAATTTCATCCAACTAGTGATGCTCTCGATGATCACTATAAAACTATGTACTTCTTAGATGAACTAAAAACATAGAATTATGAGTCTCACACAACAACTCTTTCTTCAAATTTTAATCTTGAGGAAAACAATTCTCTTACCAAACCACAAAACAATGTCTTTATCGATTTTATATTCTAGTAACAAACCATTTTGAACCAATTCTACCATTTTCAAAAAGTAATTATATTCTTTCTTTGCTAGCTTAATTCTATGTTATGGAGATGATTTCATTGACGCCTAAAACAAAATATAGAAATTTCTCTACACCAACAACTTCCAATCCAATATTCATCATATAACACCCTGAGATTTTACGAAAAATATTCTTTTTAATTTCATTAATATCTTGATTTTTACACTACCAGGAGCTTGCACAACACGCATCCTTGACTTGCCTTACATTACACGCAATCACAATCTTCCTCGATAGCGTGTGTAGTACGCAATACCGAGTTTCACTAAACGAGATATTATTATAATATTATTATGAACTAGCCGTTATGAATTGTAATAAACAATTTTTGAAATTTTGTAATTTTTATTTTTCAAAATGGAATTCATTTTTGGATTTGGAATATCGAAATTAGCTTAGGGTGAAATTTTGGTACTTTTCGGATAACTTTCTTATTCTGATGAATAGTGAAAATTACTAAATTTTAATTAAAAATAACTTTTTTAATCGAAATAATTAATAGTTATAAATTATTAATTTGAGTGGTTTTAATGTATATTTAGAATATATTTTTACAATTTTATACAGTGTTGGTCATTGGATGTAATTTCACATTTATACCAGACATAAACAAGTGTCAATCTTTTGATAGTTATTATCTCTTAAGAACACGCTATTTGTTTTGACGACGAGAATTAATTTTTAAACTAATTAATGCAACTGATATGTTTTTAATTTGGTAAAATAGACATCATTTTTGAGTTCATAATATCAAATATAGCTTAGGCCTAATTTTTGGTATTTTTCTAGAAACTTACATTTTTTGATGAATAGTGAAACCACTATGTGGTAGTTAAAAACTGAATTTTTCATAAAACTTAATTTTACCACTTCTGTGAGTGGAATTTCAAGAATCCGAGAGACACGGTTGATGTCAGTAAGTAAAATGTGGTTCAATGAGATGAAAATAATTTTTGGTGAATAGTAACTTTTTACTTTTTTTACCACGGTTAAAAATAATTAGTGTAATTAAGGGTAAAATGATATTATTATTACCCTAACATGTGTCCTAATTCTATTGGATAAGTGTAATTAGACCAAAAACAACCTTAGGAATAAAATATGACCATTTAGGCCCACTTGGATTAGATTAGGAAATTTATTATTAATTTATTTAAAGTAGGGTTAAAATATTTAAAATCAATGTTTAATAAGTATATCATTTTTAATATAGGGTTATACATTGGATAAATTCTACTATAAGTATTCATTAGAAAGATAAAAAGATTTCATACATAATCGTATTTTATTTGTAATTTTTAGACATTAAATAATTTAATTTATTTATGACACAAAGATGATGCAGTAATTATCTTATTAATGAAATATTGACATAATTGATGTTATAAATACCAAAATAAATGTAATCTGAGAGTTTTTATGAATTACACTAATTTTATAGGTTAATATGACATGTTATTATTGATTTAATTAAATTTTTTCTAACTAATCATTCTGTTATGAGTTTCACAAAAATCCATTACTAAATAGTGTCAAAATTGACATAAAATAGTTTTTAAAACAAATATTATATTATGAATTGTATAATATTCCTAAAAATCTAAGGTTCGGCCAAATGACTTAGATGAGGTTATATATATTAATAATAAACAACGTGGGGTTTGTTTGGATTGTTATAGTATGTTTATTAACCTTATAGTGTAAGAACACAAAAAGACATGGTAAAAGTAAAATTATCTAACCTAAAGTTAAATGTAAATGATAAGGTTAAAATAGAAACCTAAACTTGTCTAAATTCTATTGGATTAGAGGATTTCGACCCATCCCCAACTTAGCTTCGAAATAAATTAATTTAGAGCTATTTAAAACCGAATTTGTCTTTATAATAAAATAATATTTTTAGTTATTCCAAAGGTGCCCCTTTCCTCCCTTATAAAAGGGCACCTCCTCCCTCTCTTCCTCACACCACTTTGAGCCTTCAAGCTCAACCAAACCCTACCAAAATATCTTCTCCAATTCCATAGAAACATCCTAGAGTTCCTGGTCTTCTTCAAAGTCCAATTTTAGTACCCTAAGTGGAGGACTCAAAGAGGCGTTTCAAAGAAGAGGTAATGTCCGTTACCGATTCTTTCAACTTTATTTATTCTTCCAATTCTTCTTCTTAGGCTGTTTCATTATGAAGTAATAAAATCAGTATCACTCATATACTGATATGTTATTATAAGTAATAAACAACCCTATTTTACCATCTATCCATCCTACGGAAAATGAAATCACCGTGTGTGCGTACGTACGGAATACCGTCTCCATGCCACGGTGTAATCTATTTTCCACCACCAACTTACTTGGATGGGTATAATGGTGTACATAATAACTATATATGATTATTGTAAAGTGATATTGATTCTGAAATAGTATACATACACTCAAATACAATCCCACAATCATGAGAACGATATCATCGCTCGTGCGTACGTACGGACTACCGTCTCCACGACGCGATGAGATTCATTCTCCACGTTAACCATTCATGAATGATTATAAAGTATATATAATAATTAATCATGAAATATATGGAATAATAATGATACTGGATTTATGTGTATATATATTTATGTCATCTACTTAATTCCATTCAACTTAATAAGGAAACGAATACAGCGTTCATGCGTACGTACGGCCTACCGTCTCCATGAACGGTCTATTTCTTTCCATTTATTGATCTAATATATATATGTATATTCTGAATATATATTATATATAAATCATGTTTTATATTCTAGAATTATGTAATCATGATCTAAGTAATCATATGAATAATTACAAGTCAAAACACGGACGAAAAATGAAACGATTTTACCCAAAACGCTCTTTAACATGGAATTTACAAAATAACGGGTAAAATAAAGTCATAAGTGACCATATAAGATATCATAAAAATAAGTATGATTCTGGAATAACTCAATGACATTATTTAAAGTATTATACAGGAGGTTTGGAATCTTACGAAGCAAATAAGACCTAAGGTAAGGGATAATTGTGCAAATCTCATTTTTATCTGAGATTGCTTATTCGTAAGTATTTATTGGGGATATTGCTATCATCCATGTCCATGTTTTATAAAAGTGTATTCATGTGTGTTTAATGTAATTATTACTGTTTTTGACTTTTACCCCATGGCATGGAAGGAATCTTTTATTTATTTACCCTACAAGGTACTTTTTGACTTTTCCGACAAAAGTATGAGAAGAATGTTTTTTAACATATACGGCATGAAAGGATTTTTACGGTTTTATAAAGCCTTATTTTCATGAATCTTCCTCCAAATTATTTCATGAATATTTTCAACAAAATCCTTTTCTTTTAAAATTAAATGGCATTTTGTGAAAAGGAAATGACTTTTAAGATGAAAGGATATTTTCCTCAAGAATTCATTTCAAGTGCTTCATCAAAAACATTTTCTATCTAAGATGGCATTATTTCATATGTGTATCTTTCAAGTATCATGTCTATATGATTTACATGGTTTCACTTTTCTTATTATTACATGATATCCATTTATTTTATATGGATTATGTGATGATGGGATGATGTTTATGAAACCCATTTTATTTATTGGGTTATTATGAATGATGTATGTTTATTTTGTGGAACAAGTAAGAATGATTTAATTATGAGATTATTGGGACCTATATCTCCATCCAATGCATTGGGTAATGATTTTATATATCATGAGATAGACATGGCTGGAACGGTAAGTTAATCCGGTTCAGTGTTACAGGACTGAAACAAGGAGTGAACTCTATTCAGAAAGGGACTTTGTCCACCAAGTTGTTCTTGGCAGCAATGCCATGTCTTATATGGAAACCATGACATGTGCTGAATGGTTTCCACAATTACATGTGTTATTCCCATGATATTTTAAATTCTTAATTTTTCGTTTATGATCTATGCCTTACGTACTTCCATGTTTTATATCATTTCTCAAGCTTTTGATGTTTAAACATTATTTTCATGTTTTTAAATTCAAATGTATATGGTATGTTTTATTTTATCCATGCTTACCATTACTGAGCATTTGAGCTCACACTTTTTATGTTTTCTTTTCCCCAAGACATACAGAAATGTTTTTGGTAAGAAAAAAAAGGGAAGCTCTTTATGGGAGATGTTGAAGATCTTTCACCACGATTAGAAGATTACGTTCCAAGTTTCCAAAGACACTAAACTATTACGGTCCTTGTGTGTGTGTTTTTGTTATGTACTAAGTATTCCTCAAAAGTAATGTAATGTCCATGTACGTCAAGCTTCGAGTCTCTACAGTTGTTATTAGAGGAAAAGGAGGTAAGAATGAATCTGATCCTTGGGAACTCTCACATGTGAGCGTTGGACGAAGCATGGCTCTCCGCCCAAAGGCTTCATGAGGAAATGGATGCCACTGGGGATGGTGGTGCGTCCCACCCAGGGGGTGTAGCTGCCCATGGAGTTCCCTGATAGGTATCAATTATAGTCCACTGAAAGTTATTCCAGACCGCTACAGTTGGTATCAGAGGAAAGGTTTAGTCAACCTTTGGAAACAAGGATGTGAAAACGTTAGTGAGATCCCTAGAGATATTTCTAAGGTATGTCTAGGGATGTCTCTAAGGTTAAGTATACGTATAGGTTATAGTTCTAGAATTTCACTAACGATCATATAATTTAACCTAAGATGTTAGATATTGAGGGTACTCCCCCATTACTATGTTGTTTTCTCTAGCATGTTTTTTGCCTCTCACAGAATTCTTTTTGTGTTTTAGTTAATGGAGGGAACCAAAAGGAATTCGGTTAACATTGAATCCAATGGAAAAATTGGTGACTATGAGCAACAAAATTGTGTAATTCCTAGAGAGAAAGATATTGTGATTATGCCGAATCATTCATCGTGATATATGATTAGCAAGGTGAAATTTAGTGGTATGCCTAATTCATCAAAGAAGAGGAAGATAAACTATTATGCATGTTCACATGTTGAGGAGCATAATGAAAGGAAAATTGAGATTTATAAAGAAGGGAAGAAGAACCTTGAGGAATACCTCAAATGGAGGGACCGATGTTATCTGTGTGGAGAAAAGGGTCATAGAGTGACAGACTTTTATGGAGTTCAATGTATTATTTGTGGAAAACATGGGCATTACCCAACTCAATGACCTAACCTAAAAAGATACTTCTAAATCATGGAAAGACTTATTCCAGGACAATACTTGAAGAGGATGGATTGAAGTGTTTATGTATTTTTATTCAAGAATAATGTTGTTGAGGTACTTTTATTGTGTATTGGAATATTTTTGAGTTAGTCTATTGTGGTTTTCAATAATTTTAAGGTACCGGTAACCCTGAAAAGTGATTCAAATATTTTTGAAAGAAGATGATATGCGCATAATGAAGGGATAAGGAGAAAATGAAATGTTTGACAGTATTCATGAGCTCATGATTGATATAAGGACTAAGTGATATCATGGTTTGAGTATAAAGAATTTTGAAGATTTTTGTTTGTGGAAAGTGTTAACTTTTAACTGCATTCATGTTTTCACTAAGGTTCAATGGGTATTCATTTTTCAAGAGAATAAATGATTAAGGCCTTCGAATGTTTGAAATGTGACCAACAAGACATATCTTATGATATATGGGGATCAATGATGGTATTAAATCTCTGGTAATCGTTTTCACTATATTATGAGAGTGGACTGCAGTATTATGGATAAGACTAAAGATTGGAATGGATTATGTTGGACATAATTTAGTATTGTTTAAGGATATAAGTTTTTTTTGATATTATTGATGGGATGCAATAGTAATATAGTTTTAGAAAAATGACAACATGCAGGATGGGCGGAAGCCCATCACGTCGGACAAGGCTGTGGGAATCGAACCCACAACCGAATTGCGAATCGCCTTTATCACCTACCATTGGCCTACAAGAAGTCCCTGGTCAGTAGAAACTAGTTTTGTTATATTAAGCAGTATGATATATGAAGTATAAGTCCATTTTAGGAACCATATATGATTAATCTAACAATATATGGACTTATGTATTTTTTGATAACTTTTCTAACCTTTTGTTTGAGACAGATGGAATGACCCATCATTCTATCACATGATCTGATAACACATCACGAATAAAAAATTCAACTTCATTTCTTTAAGAGATGAAGTGTAAATTTTCCAAAGAACGGCCAATGGTGAGACTATACCAAAATAACGAAAGTATTTCTTCTAATTCCAATTTCATCAACTTTAGGGAAATGATCTTGAAAACCAAAAATGTTGTCCTAGTGCTCTTATATCTGATGAATCAGATGGTACCTTAGATCGTCACAAATATATGGCTTTGTTATTGATGGATTTTCCATAGCCATGTTCTCTACCACTCTCCATCAGAACATGATGGTTAGATTTCTCTTCCATATCTATATTTTCACCTATGTGGAAACCCAGTGGTTAGTTTATTTGGGTAAACGTTACGTTTCATAATATTGTTTTTAAATATTGGTTTTGGTATTCATTTTTACAATGTGGGTTTCTATTAATGAATCTTTTGAAAATTAAACCATTTATAACCCCGACGAATTTCGAGGGCGAAATTCATTTTAAGGGGGGTAGAATGTAACACCCTATGATTTTATGAAAAATATTCTTTTTAATTTCATTAATGTATTGTGTTGTACACTACTAGGAGCTTGCACAACACGCATCCTTCACTTACCTTGCATTACTCGCAATCACGATCTTCCTCGATAGCGTGTGTAGTACGCAATACCGAGTTTCACTAAACGAGATATAATTATAATATTATTATGAACTAGCCGTTATGAATAGTAATAACCAATTTTTGAAATTTTGTAAATTTTATTTGTCAAAGTGGACTTCATTTTTGGATTCGGAATATCGAAATTAGCTTAGGGTGAAATTTTGGTACTTTTCGGATAACTTTCATATTCTGATGAATAGTGAAAATTACTAAATTTTAATTAAAATCAACTTTTTTAATCGAAATAATTAATAGTGATAAATTATTAATTTGAGTGCTTTTAAAGTATATTTAGAATATATTTTTACAATTTAATACAATGTTGGTCATTGGATGTAATTTCACATTTAAACTAGACATAAACAAGTGTCAATCTTTTGATAGTTATTATCTCTTAAGAACACACTATTTGTTTTGACGACGAGAATTAATTTTTAAACTAATTAATGCAACTGATATGTTTTTAATTTGGTAAAATAGACATCATTTTTGATGTCATAATATCAAATATAGCTTAGGCCTAGTTTTTGGTATTTTTCTGGAAACTTTCATTTTTTGAACAATAGTGAAACCACTAAGTGGTAGTTAAAAAAATGAATTTTTCATAAAACTTAATTTTACCGCTTTTGTGAGTGGAATTTCAAAAATCCTAGTGACATGGTTGATGCCAGTAAGTAAAATGTGGTTCAATGAGATGAAAATATTTTTTGGTGAATAGTAACTTTTTACTTTTTTTTACCACGGTTAAAAGTAAATAGGGTAATTAAGGGTAAAAATGGTATTATTATTACCCTAAAACATGTCCTAATTCAATGGGATAAGTGTAATTCGACCAAAAAAAAACATAGAAATGAAATATGACCATTTAGGCCCACTTGGATTTGATTAGGTCATTTATTATTAATTTATTTAATGAAGGGTTAAAATATTTAAAATCAAAGTTTAATAAGTATATCATTTTTAATATAGGGTTATACGAAGGATAAATTAGACTATAAATTTTTATTAGAAAGATAAAACGATTTCCTACATAATCATATTTTATTTGTAATTTTTGGACATTAAATAATTTAATTTATTAATGAAACAAAGATGATGCAGTAATTATGTTATTAATGAAATATTGACATAATTGATGTTATAAATACCAAAATAAATGTAATTTGAGACTTTTTATGAATTACAGTTATTTTATAGGTTAATATGACATGTTATAATTGATTTAATTAAATGTTTTTGAACTAATATTTCTGTTATGAATTTGAAAAAAATTCATTTACTGAATAGTGTCAAAATTGACATAAAATAGTTTTTAAAACAAATATTATATTATTAATTTTATTTTATTCCTAAAAATCTAAGGTTCGACCAAATGACTTATATAAGGTTATATATATTAATAATAAACAACTTGGGGTTCATTTGGATTGTTATAGTAAGGTTATTAACCTTATAGTGTAAGAACACAAAAAGACATTGTAAAAGGAAAATTATCTTACTTATAGTTAAATATAAATGATAATGTTAAAATAGGAACCTAAACTTGTCTAAATTATATTGGATGAGAGTATTTCTACCCATCCCCACCTTAGATTTTAAATAAATCAATTTGGATCTATTTAATATCGAATTTGACTTTATAATAAAATAATATTTTACGTTATTCCAAAGGTGCCCCTCTCCTCCCTTATAAAAGGACACCTCCTCCCTATATTTCTCACACCACATTGAGCCTTCAAGCTCGGCCAAGACCTGAAAAATTCGCTTCTCCACTTCCCTAGATACATCCTAGAGTTCCTGGTATTCGTCAAAGACCAATATTAGTACCCTAAGTTGAGGACTCAAAGAGGCGTTTCAAATAAGAGGTAATGTCTGTTACCGATTCTTTCAACTTTATTTATTCTTCCACTTCTTCTTCTTAGGTTGTTTCATTATGAAGTAATAACATCAGAATCACTCATATACTGATATGCTATTATATGTATAAAACAACCCTATTTCACCATCTATCCATCCTACAGAAAATGAAATCACCACGCGTGCGTACGTACGGAATACCGTCTCCACGCCGTGATGTAATCTATTTTCCACCACCACCTTACTTGGATGGATATAATGGTGTACATAATAACTATATATGATTATTGTAAATTGATATTGATTCTGAAATAGTATACATACACTCCAATACAATCCCACGATCATGAGAACGATATCATCGCTCGTGCGTACGTACGGACTACCATCTCCACGACGCGATGAGATTCATTCTCCACGTTAACCATTCATGAATGATTATAAAGTATATATAATAAGTAATCATGAAATATATGGCATAATAATGATACTGGAATTATGTTTATATATATTTATGTCATCTACTTAATTCCATTCAACTCAATAAGGAAACGAAAACTGCGTTCATGCGTACGTACAGCCTACCGTCTCAATGAACAGTGTATTTCTTTCCATTTATTGATCTATTATATATTTGTATATTCTGGATATATATTATATATATATTATGTTTTATATTCTGGAATTATGTAATCACAATCTAAGTAATCATATGAATAATTACAAGTCAAAACACGGACGACAAATGAAACTATTTTACCCAAAACGCTCTTTAACATAGAATTTACAAAAGAAATGGTAAAATAAAGTCATAAGTGAACCATATACGATATCATAAAAATAAGTATGATTCTGGAATAAGTCAATAACATTATTTAAATCATTATACAGGAGGTTCATACACTTACGAAGCAAATCAGACCTAAGGTAAGGGATAATTGTGCAAATCTCATTTTTATCTAAGATTGCTTATTCGTAAGTATTTACTGGGGATATTGCTATCATCCATGTCCATGTTTTATAAAAGTGTATTCATGTATGTTTAATGTCCTTTTTACCATTTTTTACTTTTAACCCGTGGTATGGAAGGAATCTTTCTTTTATTTACCCTACAAGGTACTTTTTGACATTTCCGACAAAAGTATGGGAAGAATGTTTTTTAACTTATACGGCATGAAAGGATTTTTACGGTTTTATAAAGCCTTATTTTCATGAAGCTTCCTCCAAAATATTTCATTAATATTTTCAACAAAATAATTTTATTTTAAAATTAAATGGCATTTTGTGAAATGAAAATGATTTTCAAGATGAAAGGACATTTTCCTCAAGAATTCATTTCAAGTGCTTTATCAAAACAATTTTTCATCTAAGATGACATTATTTAAAATGTGTATGTTTCAAGTATCATGTCTCTATGATTTAAATGGTTTCACTTTTATTATTATTAAATGATATCCATTTATTTTATATGGATTATGTGATGATGGGATGATGTTTATGAAACCCATTTTATTTTTTGGGTTATTATGAATGATGTATGATTATTTTGTGGCATAATTAACAATGATTCCATTATGAGATGGGTGGGACCTATATCTCCCTCCAATGCATTGGGTAAAGATTTTATATCTCATGATGTAGACATGGCTGGAATGGTAAGTTAATCTGGTTCAGTGTTACAAGACTGAAATGAAAAGTGAACTCGATTCAGAAAGGGACTTTTTCCACCACGATGGTCTTGGCAGCAACGCCTTGGCTACTATGGAAATCATGACATGTGTTGAATGGTTTCCACAATTACGTGTTTTATTCCCATGCTATTTTATCATTATTAATGATTCTTTATGATCTATGCCTTACGTACTTCCATGTTTTATGTCATTTCTCAATATTTTGATGTTTAAACATTATGTTCATGTTTTTAAGTTCAAATGTATATGGTATGTTTTATTTTATCCATGCTTACCCTTACTGAGCATTTGAGCTCACCCTTTTTATGTTTTCTTTTCCCCAAGACATAAAGAAAGGTTTTATGTAAGAAAAAAGAGAAGATATTTATGGGAGATGTTGAAGATCTTTCACCACGATTAGAAGATTACGTTCCAAGTTTCCAAATACACTAAAATATTATGGTCCTTCTGTGTGTGTGTTTTTTTATGTACTATGTATTCCGCAAAAGTAATGTAATGTCCATTTACGTCAAGCTTCGGGTCTCTAAACATCAAATCAAAAACCAATGGATGTCATTCCAAACATAGCATGGTAAATGTAGAATTACTCTTTCAACTCAAAGTGTCATCCACTTTATTTTCTATTCCTTGATCGTAATGAATTATGAAAACATAATCCTTTATTAATTTAATCCATCCATTAGGTATAATGTTTAATTCAGTTGGGGTGAATATATATACTTCAATCTTCTGTGATTAGTATATATTTCACACTTTGTTCCATAAACACGATTCCTCTAAATTTTTAATGAAAAACAAAAGTAGCTAATTCCAAATCAATTGTAGGGTAAGTTAAATCATGGGGATTTAATTAATGTGAAGAATAAACAATTAACTGATCATTCTATATTAGGGCACAACCGAGTCCTTTCAATGATGTGTCACTGTATATAAAAATTTCACAATTAGTTGAAGGAAAGGACATAAATTGGAGCATTTTCAAATATTATTTTCAATTATTGAAAACAATCATCACATTCTTACTCCCTGTTAACCTAACTCTCTTATGTGTCTGATTAGATAGTGGGCTAGGATAAATTGAAATTATTCTAAAAAACTTTTGGTAATATCCCAGTAATCCATGAAAACTAAATTTTTTTATTGGTAGGTCTTGGACACTCTTTAATTAATTTTATATTAAAAAGTCCAATTATTATTCCACCTTTAGAAATAGTTTTGACAAGGAATTAAATTGTTTCCAAACAATATTAACTCCTACAAAACATTACATAATGTTTCTTTTCTTTTATATTCTGAGAAAATATTCATAAGTTCCTTTTATATTCGTCATGAAATTTAGAATATTCCAAAATACCATGTATAAACATAGCCACAAAATGATCAAGAAAATAATGAGAGACTCCATTTCTACCTTTTAAGAACATCATAAATTACTCTCATTGGATGTGAACTCATTGGAAGATAACACCGTTTGATATTTTGGATTCAATCATGAGTAAAACTGATTTATCTTACTATCAGTGTCCCATATAAAATAAATTGACAAAAGGTGAATAATTCTTCATATTCCTCTGAAAAATCATCAAACTTTTGTCTCAATTCCATGAAATTAATTTATATCATTTATAGAACAACATTATGAGAATTTTTATCAAGGATGGTATTCGTAAATTCATCTGATTAAATGAAACCAATAATTTCATTTCCTATGATATTTCTAATCATTGAAAACCACTTATCAGATTCACCTTCAAAATTATAAACAACAAGATGAACCATTTGATTTTACAAACACCCCATTACATTAAAAATCTATTCCAATTCTTTAATACACTCTTCATTATGCACATGGCAAGATGATCCTCTGAATAAGAGAGGACATTTCCTAATTAATTGTTCCATAATTGATATATTTCTCTTTGGTTGGTATGGTTGATCTTGTTCATAGACACCACCACCATTTGTCATATAATTCAGCTGATCCATAAGTGCAACATACTGTTTAGTTCTGATGCATTTGAGGGTAGAGTGAAACAACATGTCCTTGGTTTATTATAAAACAACACATCATCAGTTTATCATGTAACCACCCATCATTCGTTATTCACATAACTACCTGTCAAATATCCAACTACCGTTATATAATCATTACACATAAAACAAACATGACATAAAAATAACATTTCCATGCTGTAATCTCAAAATATAATTTTAAGATATTGACATAATCAATCATTATAATGAAAATTCAATACCAAATAATTGTCATAGTAGAAGAAATGTCATTATCAACCCGTACGTTAAAAAACAATCATTTCTGACATATATTAAAATTCTCATTGAAAAATATTCATTTTGAATGATATTAAATGTAAATGGGGTTTATTATTCACAGTATAAAAATGGTTGTGTATACATTAAAAGTTTCTTCAATGATAAGAGATGGGGGTAAAGTCGCTTACCTTGAGTTAGACTCATCGTGTACAATCATTATGTTCCTGAATAATAAATTTAGGTTAACTCCGACTTTACTGAATCTTTTTTCTTGTTTATTATTCCTTCTATATCACTTATTACCATTTTATATAAATTACTTAATTATTTATGATTATATAATACATTTTGTCAATATTTGGTACTTGAGTCAAAAATGAACTTCTTTTGATCTGAGTTGTCCATGTAGTCAAAATTACATCATCTACAAAATATTATTCCCAATTTTAATATCATATATATCCATTATATATGTTTTTATAATATCCATAAAATTTTGAGATATGAAATTAAATGCATCGTTCATGGAGACGGTATGCCATACATATGCATGGACAATACTTTCAGTACTTTGTCATATTAAAACAATAATAATCAATTGAGTTTAAATTATATTATAACAATATTACCATATTATTGTCATGTTCATATAATTAGGTTAATAAAACCATCCTTTATATGTTCCATGTATTGTGGTAACAAGTCACATCGCATTGAGGGGGCGGTAGTCCATAATTTCTCAAACAAAATTATCATAATTACACAACATGGAATGAATAAAGGTATATTGTAAATAATAAATATAGATGAATTGGGACAATATAAATATAATATATATCATAAATAAATATAGTTCCATCACAATGGGAACCATGAGATATGGTAGGAGAAAATTTATCAATCATATTTTTGGAAGGTAATAGTTCACCGCACACAGAAACAATATTTTTGTATCTATTAGATGGATGTGTGTGTAAGTGTATGTCAAAAAACTATCGTAATAAAATCATTGTATAATTTGTATACTTTGTTTCATAAAAATTTAATAAATTTATGATAGGTGGTTAGAGAAGGAAAATAAATGAAAGTATCTTGAGAGAATACATTATCTCTAAATCGGGTAGATTGTTCTGATTTGAGCCAAAGGGATTACTTGAGTTGTATTATACTCATGTTCAGGCTTATATAAGTAATAGAAATATTATGAGAGTTTATTTTATTATATTTTCGATGATCCAAGAGGATTTTGTTGTGCGAGTAAGTGGGTAGAGGTAGTGGCCTTTAATAAGAAGGGGGGTCACTTTTAGAATGTCTTCAAATATTATTTTATAAAAAATTGAATTTCAAATTATAATAGTTATAATGTGATAATGTTAGAGGATAATATTATTATGGGTCCAAATCATTTCAAAAAAATCGTTTTTAGGCATTTTTAGGTATGAAATCTAATCTTATCTTTTGGACTTAACCATTAGTTAAATAAAGTAACCCTTACCATGTATTCCTTTATTTTTACACTATATGGTTAATATAGTAAAAATAAAATTCAAATAGAATATCATGTAGAGAATTAATAACATTTTTATCATTATCTTGGCCATTTGGGTGAATCTATGATTTTTTTTGAAATTAAATCATTTAATAAAATAGAATGTTTTTAAAACTCATTTATGAAAATTTTAACATTATTTAGTAATTGATTTTTTAGTCATAACAACTTGATTAATTAGAAAAAAATACATTAACTCAAATTTAAAATATCATAATCATCCATAAAATTTTCTTATGGCTTCAATACATTAATATTACATTTTTCATATATTTATAATATCATTTATTTTAATAATTAGTTAATAAGTTAGACAATGGATCATAAATATATGAGAAATAAATTCATTTTTTTAAGTCTTAAATTTATAAATAAAATATCATGTCAGGTGAAATAATTTTAGCCTTATATTTACTATTTATTGGAATATTGATCAGTTATATAACCCTATATCAAAATTTCTTTAGTAAAAACTTACATTCTTATAACATATTTCCTTTATTTGAAATTAAATGTTTTAATGTGTCATAATCACAAACAAGTGGCACCATGGGGTCTAAAAATTGACCCAGGTATAGTCATGGTCTTCCATATCTCATAAAAATGGATTTGGACACATATTAGGGTAGTTTTAGGTCATTGTAAAATTATTTTTTACCCCACATTAAATGATTTACCTTTTAACCATGGTAAATAAAAATAATTACTGAGTTACTATTCATTATATCTAAAAATAAAAGGGAACTATTTACAAAATTCGGGCCATATAATTCCAAATGTTTAATATGTTTTTCCAAATTTAAAAAAATTATTAATTTAATGAATTTAAAATCAATTCCTCTTATCCATATGAGAAGGCAATTTTCCTAAATATAAAAACGATCATAATATTTTCATGCCTTTATATATAATTTCAATAGAAATTACTTCCAATAAAAAACATTAGATTAAATGATAAAAATATAATTCAATTTATAATATAATAAAAAATTAAATTTACAATCTAACTATATAAAAAAATTATATAAAATTGAATTTTTGAATTAAAATGAACAATTTTTCAATGTACATTAAAATATCAATTTTATCAAAAAATATGAAAATAAAAACCAAAGTAAATTCAAATGTTCCAATTTCAAATAAGATGATTATTTTGTCAAATATAACATATAAAAGTGTGATAAACTATATTTAAAATTGGTTCACCATAGAAAGGCATTAAGAGAATATTTTTAAAATATTAGAGGTTTTTATGCTTAAATTTGGATTCACTCTAATTTTAAGCCTCTAACATGTATTGGATAAAAGTAAAAAACATTTATCAACCATGGGTAATCATATTTCAGTTGTATATATTAATTACTCTAACTAAAATTACTAGGATTTAACTACTATTTTAAAAATAATATTATTATTTTACCATTTGTTGGTATAACTCAATGATGTGTGCACCATATGATTTCAGAGAAAGATTTTTTTGTTTATAAAGTAAACAATCAGAAAATGTTTCCCCTTAAACATAAAATAAATATCACATTCATAAATATCATTATATATGAAAATTTATTATTTTATAAATATCTGGTATGTTAAAAAATACCTCTACATAATTACAATACCACATCCATATGACCTTGTTGTGATAAAAAATCAAATTCTCAAAAGGATTTATTCTTAATGAAATAGATGTGACTCAAATGGAATGGTATGAGTTCCTATTTCTAAATGTCCACATTTATTTTGAACTAATTTTATCAGGATATATTTTAATAAACCATTCAATATTATTCCCTTATTATATGTATTGTTTATTATCACTTTTTTTATTCATTGCAAATTATATAATACTAATTCCCACTCACCAAACCCTTTTCAAAATCCATAAATTGTCAAAGTAAGGGTTTTGAACCCACATTCTTATTTACCTTTTGTTATTCATTATATTAAAACACTTTTTCAAATACACCTATTTTTCTATATAATTAAATTATAATGTTTTTGGAATCAATATATTCCATCAATAATGATATATCTTCAATTACCTCCCACCAAACTCTTTCCACACCCTGTTACAATTTAAAAAAAATGAACTTATTAATTATATATTTTTATTTTCTTAAATATGATTATTTTGATATGTAATAATTTTTATATTATTTATATTTTCTTAAATGATTTTATTTTTCCAAATTTTTAAAATAATTCTCTTAATATATGAGAAAATATTTCATGTTCACTCACATCAATCATTTTTTATAATCCATCAATGTGAAAAATAAGAATTTAAAAAGAATTATTTAAATTATCTACAAACCCATTATACAATTATAAGTATTAAATAAAATAAACACTATTTTTTGATGTACTTTGATTATTTTATTTGACTATGATATTAGATATTTTAACTCTCCTTTTTTAAAACACTTTAAATTAATCGTTTCACCTATAGTGGTATTACGCTACCTTAGTAAATGATGATGTTTTAATAAACAAATATATTTAATGGAAATTAATCTAAATTAATTTAATGATTAAATAAAACATTAATATTCAATTTTTCTCTTGTTTACGGTTCTTTAATTAAAAAATATTCCACATAATTATGAATTTGAAAGTAAATAATCATTACAAATTATATGTGACTTAAATATTCCTACCAAGGAAGATTAAATGATTGGTAACTATCTATTGATATATTAAATTCAATCAAATCATCAATCATATGAAATATATCCATTGAAATTTATTGATATTTTTGAGCCATTGTAACTAGACCATTTTATATTACAATTATATCATATATGATTTATATATTATGAACTGAATGTCCTCAAAATAATTTATAGGATCTATAATAATTTAGTAAACAGTTGAAAAATGATAAAAAAATAAATTAAAAGAAATATTATTATAGTAATTATATTAAAAATGTTTAAAATAAAGTAAATAATTAATATAATATAATAATTCAAGATGTTATGAGACATAAAAAACAAGTCGAGACTTATGGAATGGGTTTTTATCCAAATATACATTCATTTTAGGTTTTGTTTTTCTATTATCCTCCGTCTCTGTCATAGTTTCATCTATTTTTTCAGTTTATATTTTATTTAATTTTTTATTCATCCATTATTTCCTTATTTTCTTTATTTTTTACTTGAATGATTATCATTCACCCTATTAGTGAAAAGTCTTATTATTTCTCAATTCATATGAAAAGGTGTTTATCTTGAAAGATTTTTTTATTTATGGATTCAAAGATATTATAAACTCCTATAACTATTATTTCAGAATAGGTATTTATTAAATAACAATACATGTTGATTATTTACTATACTATTTATTCATTATTTTCTTATAGTGAGTTTATTATACATATTAACTAATGGGGGGATCTGAATTATTCAACCCCTCATTTAATCATTTAGTTTCATGATAGATTCTACCTCAAGAATTTTTTTCATTCCCATTTTTGGTAAGGTATTTTCATGATATCATAATAGTACGTTTATAAAATATAGATTTTATAATTCCATCAATATTATATTATTCATTATGATCCATGTGATTATTTATTTCCATTGATATGCTATTAGATATACTAATTTATTTGAATATTATTTAATGTCAAAAACTATTTATTCCTTATTTATACATTTATAGATTCCAATATAATTTACCCTTTACTATCTTTCTGATCTCACCCCTTAATTTTTTCACATTAACATAAATAATATAGATGAATATTATGAATGATCCAAGTAAATTATAAATTGAATAATAATATTTACATACAATATTTTGATATATTTTCATGTTCTCAAATGAAATATTATGATCATATATGTATCTAGTTTCATATAACTACTAAACAGTTGAATATTTTTTAATGTTATATATGTAATTTTAAACAGTTATAAAAAGAACATCTATATTTGTGTTACTAGAGTTTGGGTAATTCCAAGGGTTTCATTAACATGATCCATTATATATACAAGTGCACAAAAGATATAAAATTATATAAATCATCCATTAAGGATTGAAAACAATTAATCAAAATAATACTATAATATAATTATATGATACTTCTATTTAAATTAATATAATATAAATTTGGGTTGTTGGTTATCCATATGTTATTTATTTAATAGTTGAAACTAAATAAAACATTATAGATTCATTCTCAAAATTCATAAAAGCTTAACATGTATGTTGAGGTAATTGTACGTTGATAGTAATGAGTATAGCAAAGGGATCCTATAAAAATAATAATCCTCTTCTAAAATCATCCCCATATAACTAAAGGGTTAACCATTTCTAAACCAATATCCATAGCTATATATGACAAATATAATAAAAACCCCATCTATATATGGAGTAAGAAGTACGCAATCTCCCATATATAAATATAATGTACCCCCAACAAATTCATATCTCAAGGTCTTCTTATTATCTATATATCAACCCCTTTATACTTTATAATAACTTTCAATTAATAATGGATTCATGAATATTTTACTTAAACTTTTTATAAAAAATTTTATAAAATAAAAAAAATCCCAAAATAATCAATATTATAATATAAGAACAACCAGAATGGATTTCGAAACTACCATAATAACATTATAATTAAAATGAAACAATACATTATGATTGTTTAATTCTATTGTAACACATATAAAAAAACAATGATCTCATTCATACATGGTATAAATATTAATAAACACCCAGATCAATTTAAAAAATATAATCCTTTTGTATAATACTAGATATATCATTAGAAATAAAAATATTTTATCATAATGGTTTTAATAAAATATTTTATAGAAAAAATATTTTATAGTTAAAAATATTTTTCTAACATATATTTAACTATCTCATGTCATTTTCTATATATTCTCATGAAATCACACATGGCGGAATCAATTCCCCTATATTGAAATATCCTTACTCCCTAATACCAAATGAAAACCCTAGTAGGTTATAGAATTGTTAGTTTCTAACATAACAGTATTTTAGATGTTATAATGTACAGACATTAAATATTTACCATCCTTATAAAAATGAACTCTAAGAAACAACTCATCAATAAATAAAAAACATGCCTAAAATTTATAAGTTAATAATCAAGGAAAAATAAATTCTCACCACACTAAGATCACTTAAGAAAGAGTGGAAGACATCCAAACTCACATTAACCAAATTATAAATAACATAATAAGATAATTACCTAAATATAAATTACCCTTATAGATGAATCTATCATACTTCAATACATAATATAACATTAGGATACACAAGAAACAATTTTTGGTCAAACATCCTCTATGTGTTCCAAAATTAATCTAGCCAATAACCACTAATAAAAATTATTATTAGAATCCAATAAAATCTATATGAAATAAAATTAGTATGTTTGTTTTGACTATAATGAGTGTGCCTTACTATTACACACCCCCTAATCACTCTTACTCAATTATCCATTACACAAACCCACTAACCTATGCTCATTGTCAAAAAATCAATCAAAACACATATAAACCGACTAAAAGAAAATAAAACCACCTACCTTGGCTTATTGGAAGCATAATTGTTCATTAACATGCTATGAATTATCCATATTAAAATTTAATAGAAATTTATATAAAAAGCCAAAAATTAGGGCCTTAAAATGAAAGGAATAGTAACAACAAAATAGGAAGAAAGTGGTTTAATATTTTTAAACACAACACTATGATTCCATAATTATAGATGGATCATTAATTTGATAAAAAAATGATGGAGGTAGAATTGAAATAATAATAGAGGGAATTGGGGGATGAGATATCGACCTCCCAAGGTAGGGTTGAATTATGGTTATGAGAAAATAATTTTTAATTTATTTATGAAATTAATTAAAATATTATATGTAAAAAGTAAAAAAAATAGGGCTACATGGTACTTGATAACCCATAATTAGGTTCCTGATAGTCCACCTAGTATATCCCCATCCCTACACTACAAAAAATTTATGTTATTCCCTGCCTATTTGTAAGTTGAATATATTTTATTATTTATATAAATTTCTTAAAAATTTTATTTTTTACAATCCTTACAAAAAAATAGTTAGATGACCAACCCATAATACCATGCATATTAACAATGCATTTTGATTTTCTAAAGTAATAGTTTTACTTGGTCAGAAACATTGTCAACCTAACCATGCATATTGTGTCTGCAACAATTAAATAATACTTGAAATTTTACTTTTTTTTAAACATCTCAAAATCATCCAAAATTAATTTATTGTTTTCAATATGGTCATTAATTTTTTTATATAGTTATATAATTTAGTGATTATTTTCTAAATATTTTAGTTATGATTTTAAAAATAATCATATTATGTGTGTGTTTGTGAGTTTTATATTTTATAGTAATTACACGTAATGTTATAGGATTTTATATTTGACAAATATTAAATGTTATGTTATTATTATTATTTTAACTAGGGGGATATGTATGTTATTATTATTAATATTATATGATTAATATTTTATTGTAACCTTAATTATTAATATTAAAAATAGGTAAAATTTGTTGATGAGGGAGATACTAATATTATTTTTCTATTTGAAATTCATTGTGTTATTGGGGATTGGGATCTCTTATACCCAAATATCAATGTTTTTCCCTTTATACACTCTTTAGAGATTGGCAGTGTGTCTTTCATATATTTTTTTCTTATTATTCTTTTTATCTTCCTTACCTTTGCAAATCTTCTCAACTAGGGTTAATAGAATGATGGGGTTTTACTATATAAATGTGAAATATCGAAAATCCCTTATTATTTTTATCTTATGGGTTAAATAAAACATATATCTATTTTTTTCAATGAGTTGAATGTCTTTTATCAAAAAACTAACTAGTAAATATTTTAACATTCCATGATTTGATTGAATACCGTATTTTATTATTCCTACAATTATACATTATTTTTTTATGATTATTTTGGTTTAGAAGGAGGGTTTTATGATTATGATATCGATTTAAATTCATCAGGACCATTCAAAGTAGTTGGTTAAATAAATTATTTATGAAAAATATTTGTGTGCAAGTTATTTTATGTTATGTTTTTTTAAATACTATTAGTGATTAAATATATAAAATGTAACTTCAGAAAAAAAAATTATATTTCCTAGTGATTTGTGCATGATATAAATATTGATTTTTATGGTAAAGACTATAATATATGATTTTTTTGGTGTGTGAACAACATATTATGGGAAAAATTTCAATCTATATTTTTTAGGAAATGTAAAAAAATTATATTTTAATTTTCTATGAACTGTAATATATTTAAATGATTATATTAGAACTATTCTATAAAAAAATATGGTGTTTTTATTAATGTAATGAGGAATTTTTGTGATGACCCGAACCCTCGCGGTCTATACCTTTTCCAAATTCCAGATCCTAGGGGTGACGTCTCAGTGGTAGGAGAACATTTCAGTATGCGACCGATTAGGGCGACCAATCAGCCATACCGATCAGCGCGACCGATCGGTGTCACCCAGCCTTGTTGGTTTCTCTTCTACAGTTCATCCTGTAACGCCTCTTTGGGATTTTAAGCTTTTTTTTTCAAGTGGTTCAAAGACATTTAAAATCTCATAATTAATACCCCATAAATCCTGAGGGACCTCTTCAAGGGAGAATTAAATAACAATTAATTTCATCATGTGTAACCAACCAACCGTGTGTGGAACCACGATCTGAATTTAAATCCATTCAAATACCCATATCCCATAACAACGGGATATTATCTATATATTGCATGAGAATTTCTTCTTCCTTCTTCTTCTCTTGGATGGATTCCTTTCTTTTTGGTATGTTTGGAGTTTCCAACGCCCCTCCCCTGTGAATCATTATTTTCCCTGATTCTTGGCGTCTGGAGAAGAACTTCGATCTTTGATCAATCAAATAGGGTTTTCCTTCACCTCTCCTTTCCGTGTGTCATGCGGGGTGGGTACGCTTTTGTCTCTGTGGGAATTTATGAAACAAAACATAATGAAGATAATGAAAGGGCTATTAAAGAATGTAGGGTGGGTGTGATTGATGTTTATGTTATACTATTTTTATGTTGTATGTGTTGTGAATGGTGCGGGCCTATGCTCACTGAAAATCATGGACGCTGGTGGTCTTTCCTTTCACACTAATGATCATTCATCTTCTCTGACGATTAAATGACTTAACCTGGAAATTAGTTAATCACGTAAACCTAGTTGGTTTAAATGGATGTTCAGTAAAACAAGAATCCATGTGTGACCCCCCCGGTTAACAAATTTAAAGAAGTTCCTAATGAATGATGTGCTTGAACATGGACGTTTCTCTACTCTGTTTTGGTAGTAGGGGAATTGTTCAGTTTTTTTTCCTATGGGGCGATGTGGGTAAGGGTGGTATCCTCTGATGTGGCATGACTGTTGGTTGTGAATCTAGGGTTGTGGTTGCTCTTCTTATTTCACAAATTGGGGTGGAATCCTATATAATTGATAAATGGTGGGTTCTTTGTTTTTGGGAGGTGTGGATGTGTCTTGGGGTTTTCTTTGTTTCTAGTTCTCCAAGGGTTCTTACTTATCCCTTTTATGAGGTTTTCATTGGTTCCAGTACTTTTAGGGATCTCACAAATCCCTTTTTGTTGATGTAACTTTACAGGAGAACCGGGTGTGAATGGTTAAATTGCTATTTGGTTGTTTCTTTTATTTTGGATTGTGGTTATGCCTATTAGTTCCCCGGTAGTGCAGAATTCACCCATAATGGGATCACTTGAACATGAAAAAAAAAAAGAATGGTTGAGTGGGGAATAAGTTTGGGAATGATTCATGACTTGGACATGAGTGTCGTGGCTTCTTTTTGGAATAAATAGTAACAAGGGTGATTTGATTAGGTTTTGGAACACCTATGTTGGGACGAGTGTTTGTTACCTTTACTTATATCTATAGCTTTTATGTTACTTATTCGCGGTCTACCCAAGTTGATCACATAGTGCCAAACACCCCATTTCCTGGGCGGGATGTTTTTCCCAACACTTTTATGAGTGGATGGTTATTAGCTCATTTTCTTCTCCCTTTCCCGAATATCCCAAGAATCATAGGGGATGCTGTGATGGACAGAGGTCCATTATTAGTTAAAGAATCCTTGGGAGGGGTAATTGTGGTGGTTGGACCAGGTGTCTTCCAGAAGGTTGTTTCCCAAGGGTCTTCAGGATGAGGCCCAGGTGTCTTCGGGCGTGGCAGTAGTTGTTCTGGCCCAGGTGTGTGCGGGTGGGGTTTGGCAGTGGGACAGTGGTGAGGTCATGGCCCAGGTGTGGGATGGAAGGGTTTGGTAGTGGGACTGCTGTGAGAATGGCGGTATTGGTTTGATGCATATGATGTCTTTAATAACCAATAGGAAAGTGGCGCAGGGTACCCAAATATCGATGTGCTATTACTGTACTTTAAGTGCCTTGCGTTATTTGGGGAGTGTTCCATGGTGAGACTTGGGTGGATTGTTTTTACTTAATAAGTGATTTGTTTTTTTCTTTTCTCATAGGGAATTAGAATGCCTCTCCACTTGTGAATGAGAGTCTTTGGTTTTCCCTACTGAGTGTACTTATATTCTCAGCTACGTATATAAAACTGCATTCAGGTTTCCAGGAGGACGTCGGGGATCGTGAGGGACCTTACTAGCTCGGACCTTGGGGAAGTTTCTATTGTCATTTTATTTTTCTTGGTACATTGCCTTCGAGGTTTTTATGGCTGTTATCAATTACTGTTGAATATGAATATGGGAACGAGTTATTTTTGGCTTTCCCTTTACTTTCAGTTTTTGTTTTGTTGAGTTTCCTTTCTTATCTCTCGATCCTATAAAAAAATTGTAATTACTTCCATTTTGTGTGAGATTATATACCCTTGGTGCTGGTCGCCACTCCAGGACCTATTGAAGGCAGTTTTCGGGGGTCATTATCTCTCATTCAACTTATTGAAGGAAGGGCCTGACAATCTACTGACCCTTCCCTCCTTTTGGTGAAGGCGGGTCGTGATAATTTTAATTTGGAATGTTTGTATTTTTATAAATGGTGAGACTTTATATAGATTTTTAATAGGAAAAATAATTAATTTATGATCATTTCAAAAATGTAATCTTCATAGAAATTATGAATAATGTGATCTTTTTTAGGTGATTTATACATTTTTTAATTTTTAAAATATGTTTAAAAAAAATTGAAATTTTAATATATTGAAAAGTGCATATTCATGTTAATGATGTTGTTTCTTTGAAGGGTGTTCATAGTTGAGATGTGAATTTATTTAATGAAGTGTATTCAAATATTTCATAAAATTAATTCAGCACTCTTTTGTGACTCCTTGGTTATATAAGGGGTATTCTATGTATAATCACATTGGGTAGGTGAGATTACACACTATCTATCCTTCCATATATATTAGAATACACTATATCTATGAAAAATAATGTTGGATTATAACCTATATAGTTATATTTGGGGTATCCTAAATAGTTTGTATTATATATATTCTTGATATTTTATGCTTATTTTCAGATAATTTTATGAATAGCTGGCTACATGTATATATTTTATATGTTGGATATATTGGTCCAAGATATAAATTCCTTTGGATAACTATAAAAAAAATCCATGATATTAGATGGCTTTCACTATAAAAATGCTTTATTATTTTCTTTAATTTTATTACATTATATGACATGCAAAGGAATAAGACAATTTTATGTAAATTTATATTGATTTTTATCGTAAGGGAAGAAATTTTATTTGGTTTACTTACTCACTATACCCAACAGGGTTATTCTTCATAACTGGTTTCTAGACTAGTATAAGATTTTCTTTCAAAAGGATATTTTAAGAGTCTTGGAGGTTTCATAATGGGATTTACACTCATGAAAACCATGTAAACATTCAATGAAAATGTATATTATTTTTATTGGTTTGTTTTTCACATACATTGAGCATTTCATATTATTTTTTAATTCACTGTCAGCTTAGTTATATAGAAACAGATGTGGGGTTTATGTATATATATTCATGTTACACGTGGAGAAATAAATGAACTTCAACCATGTTAGGTCTATCGTATTATAAATTTTGGATTTCAAATTATAGTTTTTTCCATGATTCATGAAATGATATTTTCTACACTATGGTATCTTTTGATATTAGGTTATATTATTTAATTAATAATATAAATAAAAAAGTTTAAATTTTATTTTCCACAGACCTTACAATCTGTAATATTTGGAAATAGGATGACTAATTTGAGAATTAAATCATTGTTTATTATTTAATTCTTATACGAGGTAAATTATTACATTTTTTAATTGATATCCTTGGAACTTATGCTAGCCTATGGAATTCAAATACGAGTCTTATGAATTTTCAGTCATGTTAATGTTGAGAAGGGTTTATGAGGGTTTAATCAAAATAGATTAGGTTTAAAATAATATATAACATTTTTTAAATACTGTTTTAAATTTATATTTACATGATATCATCCCACTTAATAAATGTATCTAATTTTGATCCAACAGAAATGAAAATAAGATAAATATATTTTAATGTATAAAAGAAATACAAGATTTCCACTAACAACACTTTTAAAAGGAAACCACCTCTCCTCTCATCCCCACACATCATAATACAATTATCTTACTAATCCTTGAACAAATACCTTCCAAGATTCCTTAACCACTTCCAGGATCATTTTTTATTTCCTTAATATCATCCTAATAATGATTAATGTGAAAGGAATATGAGGATTCCAAAGAATATGTATAACTCTTAATCGAGTTAATTAAGTTTAATTCATCCTAAACCCCGATGATTTGATTCCTAAATGTACTGATAACATACTATTATAATATTTTTTATACATAAATTATATTATGGCGTTGAAACAACCATTATCCAAAATGTTTCTATCTAATGGGAAAAGAAAGCATTGCATGTGCATACATGTGGAATACCACCTCCACGAAGTGATATATTTCATTTTTCATCACCAAAATTTATGGTTTGTTATTTTTTGGTATTTAATGGTTATATATGATATTAATGAAAAAATTATTCTACTAAAAAGATAATATATATAATATACCCTTTTACCGATATATCCATTGTATAATGTTAATGTCGCTCGTATGTAAATATGGACAACCACCTCTATAAAGTCTTATGGATCCTTATTTATTCCATTGTCTCTTAGATTTTAAAAATGATATTTTTTCAAATAATATATATATATATATATATATAATTATCACTTAAATGGTATGTAATATTTATCTTTTGTTTCATTACATCCATTGAAAAGTAGAAACATAATCCATGAAAATGTATGAACTACCATCTCTACCAAGTGATATTAATCATTATCATCAACACATAATAGGGATGGTCATTGAATTTATTATAATCTATAAATTTTATATTTATTAAATGATTATGATTATTTATATCATTATCCCATGACTATGGTGGATGGTCTAGAACTACTAAACCAACAATTGTAAGAGAAACCGAAAAAAATTTACTTGAATGATAATTTTAATAAATAATTATTAATTCATGACTGAAGAGATTCAATAAGTTAATCATATATCATATGTTTTTTAATTACATGGGATTTTAAAATAATAATATTATGTCTGATTGTGTAAACAAAACATTACATTGTCCTTAAACGAAACACATAATATTATTATTTATATATGACATTTATAACCACGTTTTTCGAATTGGAGTATATGAATATGAATGAAAAAGTAATTATATATATATAATTTATATTCCATAAAAAAATTTATTGTATCGTGAGAAAAATATTATTTTTTTTTATATTTTTCATTAGAAAAAATTCCTACCAAAATTATGTTTTATTGATTTTTGTGAGAAAATATAATATTTATTTTTTATTACTATTAGAAAATATAGTTGATAGAGTTAACTTCATTTTATAAATCATCATATAATATTTATCTTAGTGGTACTTGTTTCTATTTTAATTAAAATATTGATTTCCCAATGAATAGTTTTAAATATTTAATTTTATTGAAAACATTATTTTTGTTTCAAATAAGAAAAATATCCATTCTTTTCTAAAATGATTTAAAAGTAATATTACTTATAATTCTTGATTAAAAATGCAATATTTTTTTCCATAATAAATTTCATGGTTGTGTTCAGTATAAAAGAATCTTTATAAATGAAAAGGTAAATTCTTTAAAAACTATTTCTCATTATGTATGGTGTTTTAATTAAATGTTAATATCTTCGAATTAATTAAATTTAATAAATAAAATGGGATAAAATATTGGAAATTATGTGGTCAAAGTTTGGTAAATATTTTCCTTTTGTTTTTGTCAATGTGAATATTAACTATGGTATATTCTTGGCACCTCAGTAGGGGTAAAATAAATACAATTGTGTTAAAATAGTGGTATAATGATTTAAAATTTCCCTAACACTTTCCATTGCCTTATTATATGAATTATTTTTGACAATTTCAATCCATTTCTAAAATATATGGTCACTAGGATCCATATTTATTTGATTATGACCCTTATATTTTTTTAACAAAAAGAGATATAAAAAATGTCATACTGTTGACTGTATTCACCATAAATTTTTATTATTAGGTTAATAATATGATACATTTAGTTATAAATATTTATATGAACGAAAAATTAATTTTTTCACCCCATAAATTTATTTAATAATTTTATTAATTTATTAATTTCAATGATTTCCTATGAAACACAAACATAAAATTTACCCATTTGAAAGAAAATAAAATAAATGAATTTAAAAATATTACGATTAATATAATTACCTTGAATTGTTGTGTTATAAGAATTTTTAAAAAAATATATAACATATTAGTGATGTGTTAAAGGTTTATATCTAAATTCTTTTTCTATCGATGTTTTTCTGAAGTCAAATTCAAGGAATAGTGTAAAAAAGGATATTACATATATTTTATTAAAATAATAAATATTTTTTAATTATTTAATATTCATAAAATAATTAATGAGTATAAGAAGGATAATATACTATTAAAATTTTCTTTTTTTCCAATTTATGAAGAAATTTTCACATATAATGTAAAATCATATCACATTATGATGGAAAAGTCCCTTACTATGATTAAGTTTAAAATTGGTTAACAAATGGGTCTATTTCTGTGATATGGTTTGAAATGACCCCAAATCACTCTGAATTTCATTATACATTGATAATTTTCAACAAATTACTTTAATTAAAATGTCATGCCATTTGGAAGCATTGTGTTAAAAAATAAATTTATTATATTTTAATAATTAATGATTTTTTAAGTGTTCCCCAAACCTCACATATAAAATGGTGCCAATCATTTCCCATCTATTCACCACATTGAGATATATAACTCAACAAAAACCTATAAATTTATCTTATAAATGAACATTGAAAAAAATTGGCGATTCTGGCCTTCAATAAATAAAATTGAAAAATGTATCTATGAAAGAATTTGAAGGAAACATCCTAAATAAGAAGATAAAATTTTACCAGACCCATTTAAATTTATTTTTTCTTTTAATTCATCTATATATAGGATATAATTAATATCAAAATAAATTTTTGATCCAAAATATACTTAAAAGTTAATATGACTAATATACTACCTTTGTTCACCCTTATCATGAACCCTCACTCTAAAGATCCCCCATTAGAGCTAGAAATGATGGAAGAGAGATAATGACCCACCGAGTCCCTCCTTTAGTAGGGCCTGGGGTGGTGACCAACACCAAAGGTATACAATCTCACAAAATGGGAGGCATTACGCTTTTAAAGGAATACCAAATCTGGAGATAATATGGTTCATCCTAAAACAATTACAATATATATATATAGAATAAAGATAATAACATCCCACATTCATGTTTAGAATATATCTAGTACAAAATAAGAATCTCTAATGTAAATACAAAAATCAAGGCTATGTTGAGACACAATAACTGTCCCACAATCTGAGCTTGTAATTCATTGATTGGTCCTTGTAATCCCCCAAGAATCCTAAATGTAATTTTATTATGTAGGGAGAGAATAAAATTATACATAGTATGTTTACCATAGTCTCTTGTGCACATGTGGAAGAAAAATACTAATGCTCTTTTTAGAGAATAGAAGAACCAACATCACCTATAATGGTACTCTAGCCACCAACCTCATCTAGGAATTCTCAACAAGAATCTTCATTCATGGAAATTAATATAGTAAGCACATAAATGCTAGGATACCCCCACACCATTTTCCTAGTTTATCTTCTCTTATTCCCTAACAGAAAACATCATACTGCTCACACCTCTTTCAAAAGTACCATGTCACAAATCACATGCACACACTTGGGACTTACATATTGTCCTAAAACACAAGAAAATGAATATCATCACATCTCACCTGCAAACAGCTAAGCCTCACAAGATCATACATCCCATAGAAACATGGTCCACAAAACATGCCACATTTCATCCCAAATACACCTAAGAAAACACAAATCACCCCTATACACATGGGCGCCATAAAAAACTACCTACCGATGAATCATAAGATATCACAAGCCAAAAGGGGGGATAATTGATTTTTGGGTGGAAAACTATCCATCATTCCACCAGGATTTATAGGACATACACCCTCTCCCATGATAATGAGGGTCTTCGGCAAATACTGCTCAACTAGGGTGTGGTGCTAATAGAAAACACAAGGAAAATTATGGTATGTATATATGGTATCAAACACTCAATCCCAACCAATGTGTTCTTAATCAAACAAAAACCACCTTATGACACTTCCAACTCTGATGATACCTATAAATGAACTTTTTAATAGTATCAATAGTAAATTTAGAATTTTATAAATGAAATACATCCACAACAAGTCACAACTCAAACACCCCCTATCCAACTCATTTTACTAATTATATTTCTTTATTAAGGACACCATTAATTCATTGCATTTATACCCTAGAATAAACCTACCACAACATGAAACAAGCCACACAACATAAAATATTCAAAGCAAAAGGGACCATAATAAGGAAACTTGCTTCATATTTCTACTTAGTTTAACACCCATACCTACCACATCCATCATTATTCTTCAATGTTATTCCACCCAATCCACTGTCTCAAAAATAAACCCCCCATAACGTAGGCAAAACCCAAAGCAATACTCATCACAAGAAAACTTGACAACCCTTATCTATAAAGACACCACATCAATCACACCTAGTAACTTAAACAAAGCACATCCCGAACCTATTTCCCCACTTCTCAAAAACTGCCCCAATAATTCAGAATCAGTCAGTCTCTCAACATGAGATTTCATTACTCCATCTGTACCACCCCACCTTATAGTTATGGTCTCAAACCCAAAAAAACTTAACCAAACATGGAAAAAGGCCGAACAAAACCACACATTGATTATAAGGACACCAAAATATTAATGGTTTATTAAGATTTAGAAAGAAATCATTCTTTAATTCCAAATCAATAATTCATGGGTTATCACATATAAAGTTCGATTCTCAGGAATCCATTTCATTAAATGAATATACATAGTTAATAAATTCCATATAAAAAATCGTTCAATTCATTATAAAAACAAGACATCACAAGTCATCTTGAGTTAGAAAATATACCACAAATAATATTGATTTTTAGTATTCATATAGCCCATATAGATCACAGCATCAACAAATATTGAAAAAGACGAATTCATTACTTTTTACCAATCCATTTTTATGTATTTAAATTCAATCCAATTATGATTATTAAACATGGATTAAATTATATTCACAATGGGACATGAGTACCCCCATCATGCATGACACAAAATTAAAATATAGATGAAGGGATCCCTACCTTGAGAAATAAATCATGAACAACTCCTTGTGCTGGACAGGGGGTACATAAGGCTATAGAAAAGTATGATCCAAGTGTGAAAAATAGATGCATGGATCCTCTAGGATGAATTATTTTGGGATGCTCGTGTATCAAGAGAAAATTGAGATAAATAACAATTGAATGATGTTTGTATTTAAAGTACTAGATCCGAGACTCCAGGGATATGAAACCATTTTTAACTCCCAATTAAAATTGAATCTTGATAATACATTTTTACTAACATAATGCCTCTAGAGAATTAGGAAATAAAAGATATATTTTACAGCCTTTATACTATATTCAAAAATAGTAAAACATGGATATAAAGCTAATATCTGTCAAATAAAATTTTAAAGGGAAGAATCTTGTAAAAACAAGAAATTCTGAAAAACAATCGAAATGACTCACTATATAGAGAGTCACTGGTGTGAGATACAAGTCGGTGAGATAACATTGGGTGACTCACTGATGGATTAGTCATTGGAGCAAGATACTATTGGCGAGTCACAATTTGGCGAGCCACCATTGCAATTCATCATCAGTGAGTCACTGTTGTGAGTAATCGACACAGCTCACCATCAGCGGGTCACTATTTAGAGCCACCAATAGTGAGTCACCATTATGAGTCCATTATATGATTCACTAACATGACTCACTATTGGGATGACCTACCATCTCCACCTACCTTAAGCAACCTACCAGTGCGACCAACCAGGGGATTAACCCACCTCAAACAAGATTCCCTTAGTGAATCGCTGACAAAAAGTCACCGTTGTGAGTCACCATCAGTGAGTCACCATTATGTGCCACCGATGTGACTCCCCATTGTGAGTCACCTATCCGGACTCACCGTCAGCGACCTACCATTCCGAAGATGTCAATAGAAAACTAGAAAAACTAGACAACTCTTCAAATGAGTCACTTTTCCCTCCAAAATTACCTCAACATCAGATTCTCACAATGTAATAGATCGTGGAGGTTTAATATATTAAAAACCTCTTCCTAATTCAATTTTATCTAAAAGTGTCACTCATACATACAAAAAACTTGCAGTCTCTACAGAGTAATATAATTCAATGTCCATACCCAACTTCCATGGATGGGTATTATGATTGGATTAATATATCTAAATTATATTTTTGAAATAATTGTTATTTACTAATTATATTATTCTCTCTATATTATTACATCCCAAATATTTGGATAATTATAATGGCGTTCATGCGTTGGTGTGTACTCATACCTCCATAAAGTTACAGGATTTGTATTTTTATTTTCACAAACCATAGATGGTAATAATTATGGATTTAATTAATATAAATTATATAAATGAAATAAGAACTAATAAATACATAATAATTATTATGTACATTTAATTCCTTTCATCCATCGAAAAGTGAATTTTTTTTCATTCATATATATAAACTATCTTTTTCTTAAATGGTTGAATACATTTTTCTATATCTACATTGTATAGTTAAATATAAATATATATAATGTATATATATGATATTTATATCATTATTAAAATCATAGGTATTATGGGGAAAAATCAACAAAAATAAATAAAAACATCATAATATAAATATATTAAGGATTTGAAAAATTTATCAAAAAACAGTTATTTTAATAAAGAAATTAATAAATATGTGATTAATGGTTCTAATTAAAATAAATTATTATATATATATGAGTGTGTTTCTATAATATAATTATAATAAATATATATTTATTATACATGAGGATCAAACATGTACGATGGAATTCAAACCTCAGGTAAAGGGTTTATGTTTTCGTCCTATTTTTTTTTAGGATTTTGTAACAATGAATATCCATTTTGGAAATGAATTGAACATTTAATTAAATAAATTTAATTTTTATCCCAAACTATATATTTATTTAGAAAATATTTTTTCCATTAATCTTACTCACATTAATTACCCATGAGATTGAGATTTTGTTTAGGAAAACTGGCTTCATTTTTGTTTTCTACTAAAAAAATTTTCTTATATATCTATATTTTCAAAAAAAATATCAAGAATATTTTCAACATTATTATATAAGTCATTTTTATATATGATTTAATTTTTACAGTATTTTTAAAATAAATATTATTTATTCTTTATAAATGATGGATATTTTGTCTTTTACAAAAGTGTGAAAGGAATGTTTTCTTTTAAGTTATAAGAGATCAAACAATTATCCATCCATCATGAACACCAAATAATTTTAACATTACGTTACAAGTTTTAATAATATTTAAAAAATAATTACATTCTATAATATTTAAAAATTTTAAATTTTAATTAAATAATTTCATTGTAAGAACTATATCTTTCTTATGTTATAGTCTAATGATTATTTTAAATGAATATTTATATATCATAACATTATTTGATGTCATTTATGTTTTTATTGTGGTTATGATCCAATTATACAATATTTATTATTTCTCTGTATTCTCAATGAATATGATAATGCGCTTTTTTTGAAATATTTTTATATTACGTAGGTAATTCTATGATGATATGGACAATGTCTTATGAACTAGTGACATTTATATGAATGAATTATGATTATGTGATCTTGTGTTATATTATAACCCTCCAATTCATTAAGTACTATGATATTAATATCCCATTAGCTAATAAAGATATGAATGGGAATGATTTCAAATTTATTTATTAAAATATTGATGTGTGAGTATGATTTCAATATTACTATTTTCATCAAAAAATGTGTATACATGATTGCAAATAGATTTTTTTTACATTTTGATGTAGTGGTATAATATCTTTCTATAAATGACAACAAGTTAAGGAAAGTGTAGTATTTCATTGTTATATGTTATAATGATTATTTATTATAAATAAGATTAAATATGCATATATTTTGACTCATTGACATTGATTAATGTTTGGACACTATTGTTGACCATCCTTGCATCACTGAATTCATTATGAGTGTTATAATATATGTTTCTTGGGGGTATATTTTTTATGTTTAGAACATGAAAATGAATATTTTATCAAATATATACGTTTATATTATAAAATAATTATGGATATATATGTTTTACCCTTATTGGGTATTTGATCAGTTCATTTCTATTGGTTTTAATACCATGTTATAAGTAATGGTTCTCGGTAGGGTATGTTTAAGTATAGTACTACATTGGATGATCATGGTGTGAGATGTTATCAATATTTAAATAAGAATATTATGTAACTTTTTTCATGTAACAGTAAACCTTTAATTTATTATGGAATTTATTATTGAAAAATGCATTTAATAGTCATTTAAAATAATGGAAAATTTAAATATAGTATTTTTGGGTCACATTAGTCAGAATGAGAGGAGATTCTTATTTAGTTTATTGGGATTAGTCTTCGAAAAATTTAGTGAGGATCAAGGGGATACATCTATATAATGGATAATATGAGATAGTTTTGATAAGGTAGAGCTTATGTGGTCTTCATAACTATGAATATCTATCATGATACTACAAGTGGGAATATATTTGGAATATATTCATCTAGGAGTAACATCAATAAAAATAATTTTTTGAGTGTGAATCATTTACTATTATAGTGCATAGCTAGTGTTTCTTTACTATGTACCCAGTTTGACACTCATGGGGGATATTCTATGGTTAAATCACATCTTCATTATAAACCATTATAAAAGATTTGAATATATTATAAACATCAATTAACAAGGTTAATCATAACACTTCATAGTTAAAAAATGATTTATTGATTATGTCATACTATAAATTATTTTCAAGATTAAATGGATTCCCATTATGATTATTCTTGCTTATGCTATGGGTTTTGGGTTTACTCAATGTATCCAAAGTTGGAGGGACTTTATCGATGATGAATGAGACATAAATCCAAATGATTTTCCATATTTGAATCCATGTTAAATATTAGTAATAATGATAAACCTTGTGATTATTCCAAACTAGATATCTATTTAGATAACTTATAATATCAATAAGGGTTAGGTTCTTTACATTAATAATTATAGAAAAATGGTGTTTTATAAAGATTGTGAAGGGGGAATTAGTTTCCTACATGTTATTTAGGTTGAAATGATCACAGCTGGGAAAGTTTCAACGGAATGGGAATATGTTTTGTTTAGGGAAAAGAAAGACATAGAGAAAGTATTATTTGGGGGATAAAGCACATTTTGGTTATTGAAATGTATGAGAATATTGACATCCATATGGTAACATAAATGGTCGATTTTTTTGAATTTGGTATATTTCAAAATTATGAAAATCAGTTTCCTAAAGTGCATGCTAAAAAAGAAAATTGAAAAGTATTATGGGTAAGAGTTTTATCTTTGATTCTAAAGAGAATATAAATAACACATGAATGAAATTAGTTATTATGAAATATTATGATAGATCATAATTATTGGTTTATGAAATAATGGGTATGATTCAAGTCTCATTGTATTGTAATTTTAAAATTATTTTTTATATTTATTTTTAAAAATGGTATTCTAGATATAATAATCATGAAATATTTTTGGATTTCTCTATTTCAATTTTTTTCTAAGGTATTTTAATAATATTTAAAATGGTACTAATTACATTGAAGAGTAATTTAATGGTAAGGTGCTATTTTATGTAAAAAATGGTTGAAAGAAATATAAATCCTAATATTTTAGAAATGATGAACTAATAATGGCTATTTTAGATTAATAAATTATTGATAATGTGAATGGGATATTATTGATGACCATATAAATGACTATTGATTTTATGAAAATGTTGTTATTGATATCTATTATGGATTTCAAATCATTTTTTGACTAATTAAATATATTTGATAATTTATTATTTTATTTATTGAATATATATATAGATATTTTATTTAAAAAATATTTTTTAATTGAGGATTTATTGTAAATTAGGTCATTACAATGTTTTAAGAGAATATCTGATCGTGTTATTCACTTGTTGGGTATGATAAATTTTGAGATAATTTGAATTATTTATGGTATTAATGTTATGTTCTTCTAATAAATTTAGTACACATGTTTCTTTTTTTTTTAATTTTGAATTTGGTAAAACATATATTGGGCGTCATTTATGGTTAACTAATTATGGACTGTTTTAAGATGAACTTTTGTTTTAATTTTTTGAAGTTAAAATGTGATTTATTATATTATATACCCTATGACAATCAATTTTGTTTTCGAAAATTTCATAAGAAAATAAGAATGAATTATCATTATTTTATAGATGTTATTATCAATTAAAAGCTAATTTTAGTGCATTATCTTAGAAAAAATGATCATGAATATTAATTTTTTTTATACAAGAATATTGAAAATTTATTGAAGTAAGACTAATCAAGAAAATTGTAATTGTTATATTGAAATAAATATAATATTTATATTTTTTCGTGTTCTCTTTAATGATAATAAATGAATATCTCAACATTATAGAAATGATCTGGAAATAAATTTTTATACTTTTACCTTTTGTTTTTTATAAATAAATGATCATTCACTCATCACATATTTATGAATTTATTGGCTGTTAAAATTCTCTTGACCATGTCCTTTATCACTCTATATTATTACATGGTTATTAGTTTTTTTCCCAGTGTACTGATTTTTAATTCCCACTAATGTTCACCTATTTATAAATCCCTTTTGGTGTTATTATAGATGACCATCATATATCACTTCCCTTTTTGAGAGTATGTTTTGTTAACGCTTTTAATGTTGTGGGTTTTATCTAATGGAATTTTTCATATTTTAAACACTTAATTGACTATAAAATGTTGAAATTGTGAGTATTAATTTTTTTATGAGGAAGGGGTATAATTTTACACAAAGATATTTTGAAGTGTTAACATTATCTTTGATAATGTATATGAATAGCAACCCTATGTTTAAACAAATCATGAAATAATACTATTTTAATATGCCTCTCAAAACCTACTCATTGAATTGGAAGGTATGAATAAGAATAAAAACATTACGAAATATAAATATATATATCCTACATAATAAAAATGTTTGTATTAATTCTAATGAAATTAGAATTAAATTTTTTAACGTCATATAATGATTCAAAAATATGTTTCATTGAAAAATGGTTTTTTTTTTGCAAGAAAATTTTATATTTAATTTTATAATATTTTTGAAAATTTATTTTCTAAAACTAAATTAGTTATTTAAATAGAAATATTAAATTTATGTTTTGGGGGATTTTTGGGTTTTTTCTAAAAAAGATCTATTTTCTAGTGAATAGTGAAAAATTATGAATATTATTAAAAACTGTATTATTATATAATAATTGCACGCATTTAATTTTTTTGTAAAAATAATTAATAGTAAAATAAGTTATATTATATTTATAATAATCTACCTAATTTCATTTGTGAAAATATTTGTTCTGAGTATGGTTTAAAAAAATGTTTTTATAATTAAGATAAATTTTTTATAAAAAACAGGTATTGAGTGTGTCCTGTTTTTAATCATAAAATAATTTATGAAACAAAAATATATTTAATATTGAAAAATGGATACAATATTTTGAATAAAAATGTTGAAATATTGTAAATATTCTACTTTTTTCATATGAATGATAATTATAGTAATTTTTTGTCTCCTCGGTAAGGGAGAAATGAGTAAAATCAAGTTAATTCATTGGGATAATGCTTTAAAATTTCTCTAACCATGGAATTAATCCAATTGTATGAATTTAGTTTAGTACATTATATCTATTTGTCTTATATATGATCAAGTGGTTCCATATTTTATTTATGATGACCTAAATTTATGTTTATGGAAAGGATAAATACAGAATCATACTATATTGAGTTCAATTTCCATAATGATTTATTACATAGATTAACAGAGTAATTTTTTTCATCAAAATATATAAATGAAGGATAAATTTATTTTTATTAGTAATTTTTTTATAATTATATTAATTTTATAATTACCATAAATATTTTAGCACCACCGGAACAATAATTACCCAAATAAAAGAAAAATAAAATAAATGATTTTAAAAATATTATATGAATTATTATTTGAATGAATTGTTTTGTTCTATATAACATTTAGATAAATATAAAAATAATAGATATGTTTTAAAGGTTTATATTTTAATGAATTTTCATTCATTTGTTTTTCAAATTAAATTTCAATGAATAATGTAAAAATTGACATTAATGATATTTTATAAATATTAATTTTAATAAAATAATTTTAAAATAATAAAAATATTAAAATGGGAAACTTTTTATTGGATATTGTCTAAAATTTCATCCCAATTCCACTTATGAACCAATTTTTAACCTATAATTTTAATTATAAAAACATGATACTGAGAACTTTTTAATCGGAGATAGTGTTATAATTTATAAACTATTTGTTTAATAAACAATATATAGATTAAAATGACACAAAAACTAGTCTAAATTTCATTGGCCTATAATATTTTTCATTATATACATCCTTTTTTATTTTATGATTATTTTGAATGATTTACCTAGATTGTGACTTTATTATATTTTAAAATTTTATGAGATCCCATGTGTTCCCTTCCCATCACTTATTAAAGGGAACCCATCCTTCCACCAGTTTACACCATATTGAGCATTACAGAATGACCAAAACCATGAAATATTTTTTTTATAAAATACCTATACATAAAATATAGTCACAATAATTATGAAAAGAAAATTCCAAGGGTCCTTAATAAAGGATTTAAATGTGATCTCCCAAAGATGAGGTAATCATTTTACCTGACCCCTTTCAATTTAAATCTTCTTCTATATCCACAAACTCTATTATATTATTCATAAAATATTAATGTATGTATACTAAATTCATTGAATTATTATTATTATTATTATTACTATTATTTAACTATATTTATTCACTCTCGTTCCCATACAATGGGATGTGAAAATATCACTCATGCATACGTACGACTTAGCATCTATAAAGATAAATGTAATTTATTTTTCATAACCATCATTAATGGATGGATACTGTGATGGGATGAACCTATATTAATGATATTTACTAATTAATTATTATTATTTAGATTTAATATCTTATCCAACCTCCAACATTCCCATTCATTGGAAAAATACTATGTCTCTCATGTGTACATGTGGACAATAACCTCTACATAGCGATTCATTCTTTTCTAATTTCTGATTTAAAATGATGGTAATATGGATGTATTTTTAAAAAAATTAAATCATATAAATTATATATTAATTATTTATTTTAGGTGTGTAATTATCAATCTTATATTCATTAAATTCATTAAAATTTGAAAATATAATTCATCCGTACAAACTACCTACCATCCCAAAGAATGGTGAAATTCATATTTTATCCATATCTCTTATAGTTGAATATATATATATATATAATGAATATATATAATATTTATATCATGAATATATATTTTTACATGATATAACCACGATAAATGAAGAAGGATCAAAACTACCATCAAAAACACATGTTAAAAACGATGTAATGATCATCAAGAATAGTTATTAAATAAACAATTATTAACAAATTTGTGACAAAATTCTATATGTAATTCATATAATGTATGATAAGTATATGGAATATTCTATTATATATTTATAAAAAATATATGTATTTATTGTATTAGTGGTTCAAAATTATATGAAAGAGGTCATACATGAGGTAAGAGATTTATGTTTCAATCCAATTTTAATTTGGATTGTTTGTGCTTGAATCTACATCATAGAAATTATAATATCATTATATAATAAAACCTATTAATTTTAGTCCCCTATGGTTATTTATTTCTAATACAATTTTTCATTTCTTATTCCTCAATTCATGTACTCAATATTTCAAAATATTAATTTTATGGAAAATTGACATTAGTTATCTCTTCAGTCAAAATGAAATTTTCATCCATATCTAGGAATAAAAAAATATTTCATTAATATTGTTAATTTATTCATATAATTTTTAATGTAATTTTTACCAATGATTTATTTTTCTTCTTTTGTGTCTTTATGGTTGATGTGGTAATCCACTACTCTCGACGCAAAAATGATTGTTGTTATTATGGTAGAAGAACTTTCTGATCAGAGGGGATATAATAAGATCCAGCTTGAATGTGATTCTAAAACTGTTGTTTTTTCTATTCGTAAAGGTTAGTTTCACTTTTCATGGATGCTCACCAATTGATGGACCAGATGTTTAGAAATTAGTTTTTCAAAGGTACACATTGTTACTCGTTCTTATAAAAAGGATAATTCATTAGTGGATAGTCTTGAAAATAAAAGAGTTATTGATACTATTTATAATCGAGATGAAATAGAGCCTAGTTATCTCCATCCTATTCTTAGGAGGGTCAATGTAAATCTCAAACATTCAGACATGTGTGTGTTTTTATCAATAAATTGGCCTTGCATTTCTTTGGAAGATTATAGCATGCCATAAAAAATATGAATAGAATTTTTCACATGTGTTTTTATGATCAATTTTAAGCTATGCACTCAATAATTTTCATGGAAATGATTTCATTTATATACTTCCAACAAAATTGTAATTTCATTTAATTATGATACCACATGGAAATATTTTGACTTGTAGATTTTGATTTTATAGTCTACCCCCAAATTGACCATGATTCATGATCTAAATATATTATAATGTTTATAATCTATGTTTCTTTCGTATAAATGTTTTAAAATGATAAAACTAACATGAATAAGTGATAATATGTTTAGGATAATATTATCCTCTATCGATTAATATATCCCACGTCAAACCATACTGAAAGACTGAACTAAACCATTCTAATACTTACTTTCCCCAAGTTATGGGGAAAGGATTTATCTAAGGTATCTCTATATATAGTACTATGTTGGAAGATATTTGTGGAAGATGTTTAATATATATTATTAAATATCAATATTTTTAATGTTTTCTCTAATGAAACTAATCCCTTACAATCCTAAGGAATGTATTACAATGAAAAGTATTGAATATTTATCTAAAAAATGTAATATTTAAATATGATGTTCCTGGGTTTGATCATTATGTTTTTGGATAATGTTATTTTACAGATTTATAATAAAAACAAATTTTTCATATGACATGTTTCAAGTTTATACAATCTAATTGGACTTACTGTTAAGGATTTCTCATTTCAATTTTCATTCATAGAGATTTACACTATTTTCAATGGATGATTTCTTTTTTGGTGCATGAACTACGTTATGGTTATATATTACCATTAATATAATATAATTAATGTCATTTACAAATCCACCTAAATTTCACTATATTTAGTTTAAAAAAATAGGAAATCTACAAGGGATGTTTCTTTGAAATGCTATATTAAATATTTTTAGCTATTTTCCTCCAATATTCCCATTCTATTAAATGATTCAATTAAGATCATACTTTTTTTAAAGATTGTGAAAATTCAAATTCATAGTATTTAGACATATAATTAAAATGTTTCAGAATGAATCATTTCACCGTTTTTCATAATGTTCAATTATACATTTTTTACAAAAGTATAAAATAAATTATTTCATAAATATAACACGATTGAATTTTCTCACCGTCATTACAATTATTATTTATTATGATTCTATTAAATTTTTCAGTGGTTTATTTAAACGTTAATATTATTCTCAATATTCATGTATTTTTTAGGTTTTTATTATATTAAAATATAATGTTATTGTTTTCTAAAAGGAATCAAATAAAATTTGAAAGTGATTTATAACATCACTTCATGAACAAAGATTTAAAATCCTTAATAAATGTTATTTTAAAAATTCACTTCAATTTTAATATTTAATTTCCATAATTCTTCTTTTAATTACAATCCTTAATAACAATTGAAGTTATGGACTTCTTTCATGCTCTAAAAATTTATGGATTAAACCTTATTTTGAAATCACCCACTTTCTTTTGATAATGTGATCTATCACTCTCTATTACTAGTTACAAAATATATTTCAACATTATATTAATTTTCTATCAACCAATTATTTATTATGCATAATTTATAAAACATATTCATAATATATTAACATTATATTATTTCAAAATAATTTTTTAGTTGAAGAAGATTTATTTTGAATGTAATTTCATTTATAGGGAAATTATTTCGATATCTAGATTCAATATGGATAACTGTTGAATTGAAATTCATTTTTAGAAATAATTGAATTGATCATTGATTATATTTTGAATCCAAATGATTTTGATATAATTATTGGGATCTGATTATATATAGTCCCTCAATGTATTGAAGGGCCTCATTTGACAAAATAGTTGGATAAATTCACTAGTAAATTACCATATACATACCCATATAATAAAATATTCTTAAACAGGGCCTTTATGTTAATATTAAATATATCTTCGATGAGACCTTGATGGTAAGATCATGGTTTTATATAATTTCTGCAATTCATTTATTGACAATTTAGTTTTCATTATTAATTAAATCTCTTGGTTGATATTAAACATGTATGTATATTGAATGAATGTAATTGAAAAATACTTTTTTATTCACTCTGCCAAATTGATTAAGCCTTATTTACCAATTATATCATCCCCTATACAAACCCTTAATGTGCAACTGAGCTCACCACTATTTGTTTTCCATTAACCATTATATAGAAAATGAGTACATCAATGAGTTTTATGGAAGAAATAAATTTTTTTCGTGATATGATTTTTGTTTCACATTAATATCTAAGTCATATATATATATATTATCATAATATGAAAACATTAATTGATTAATATTGAGGTGATCCCTTTTATTTTTTTTAATTTAATAATGTAATCACTATCTTAGGGGTTGATGGAGTTGGGGCTGGTACCACTCGTATCAATGTAAGTCTAATGGGACCCTTGAGAAGTCAATTTTTGAATAACATAGCTAAAATAAGAATTATTGTTGTCCCTTGGTGTATTTGAGAAATTTTTAAGGAATTTTCTTACATGGATAAATATTCAGTATGAATTTGGGCTGACTATACATTTTTTATTTTTTGGGGATGGTGACTAAAGGATTTCTCATAATCATCACATGGGTTCAATTTACGGACTACCCTGATTGGAATATTAAGAAAACTATTGTTGAACCTGAGAAAATTATGTATATATTAATAAAATTGACTTAGGGTATTGTAATTCCCCATATGGTGTCTCTGAATAGGATATAATTTGCAGTGACGGATCTTATAATAATTCTTGACCATTTATTTCATTTTATGAAAAAATATCCAAAACTATTAAACTTCCTAACACAAAAAAATATGAAAAAACATAGTTTCATAGATGTTTTGGGGATATAAACATGAAACAACATATTCGACAACATACGTGTAAATAATATAAAAGAATTCACTATGATAATTTCTTAATGGGAATTGGAGTTTTTTATAAGTTTGATGGAAAATTCAATCATGCTCATAATTGAAATAGTAATATAGAATCTAATAATTTCTAGCAAATTAAATATAAGGATATTGGGTATTATGTGTAATAATACCCCATGAATCAAGGATGAGCCCAATATTTTTTATAGAATGTATTAATGATATCACAAAATAATATAATTATTATGAATGAAATTATAATAACATAAGAATAATTCTACAGAAAATTATTTTTGTTATGAAATTTAGTATGTGTGAATATTTATTTCAGATGGTTTCTTTCCATGAAAATATTTTCTCCATGGATGGCATATTGGTTTAACATTTTATGAAAAGGAGAAAATTAGAACTCATTGATTTATTTAACCTTTATGGTTTTAATTTAAGGAAAATTTTGAGGATATTTGATTATTATATAGTATTGTTTATTAATGGTTGTTTTATAAACAGATTCTAAAAAAATATCTAATAAGTATTGTAAAAATATTATATATATGGAATTTTTGGAAAATAAAAATTTTGGAAACATATGACGAATGGTTTCAATCAGCCTAAATGTGATTATTTTATAAAAATTTATATTTTTGAAGATATTTATTGAATAATGTAAAAATGAACTTGAATATTTTTATGTTATATGAAAATAAAATTTATTGTTAACATTACTATATTTTATTGTTTTTTATATAAAAAATTACTTTTTTACAGTATATAATTATAGAATATAAATATTTGAGTGATAATTGATGTGTGGGGATTAAAAATGACATATTTTTAAAATAATATGTGGTCAAAACATTCTAATTTTGGCATATTAATTTAAACATGCATATTAGATGAGTTATAAATTGATATTATATTACTATTATGATTTTTTGGATTAATTTTTTTAAAGGTTTATAAATATTTATTATTATTTTATCTTTTCCTACCCTTATTAGTTTTATAAAAGAAAAATATATTTCCATCATTTAAGAGATATAATAATAAATTAAATGATCATATTAGTGCATTAGGCAAGAAATATTTATCATGAAAAATATGATGAACATTAAAATATTAAATTATGATTATTTAATGGTATTGAATCATTGATATATATTTTTTAATATTTTCCTAATGTAATGGTAATGTAATATCAAAATCAAAGATAAATAATGATAAATCTAGTGAACATTTTGTGGAATATAAAACTAATCATCCTAGGAACACTTTTGTAGACCCATAAGAATGTATAAGTCATATATAGGTACATGCGTTATATGTTTCTTTTTTATACCCTATAATTAAATTTCAAGATATATATATATATATACTATAATAATATACTTCCAGTTTATAAAATATGAATAACAATTGCATGGTGAAAATTTATTCATGAATGGTATAATTTAAAAACTAGATATTTCTTCATATTTCATTTAAAAATAGTGCTAATTTCAATGGTTTACAACACACCTTACCCAGAGTTTAAAAAACTGAAATATAATATTATTTAAATATGACCATAAAAACATAATTTTTATGTTAAAGTAAATATAAAGAAGTAACCAAATTTTAAATTATATATGAGATACTTTTATTTAATAAAATAAAGAATTTAATTAAAAAAAATCCTATAATTTTTGTTATTATAAATTGAATAATAATGAATTCAATTTATGTATTAAAATTACTTCTCATCTATAAATGTTTTTTAGGAATTTAATGTGTGGGTAATTAAAATTTAAATTCTTTGAGTTTTCGAAATTATATTTTAAAAAATGGATTAAATTTAAGATATAAAAATTGCATATTAGGCGTCAGGTGGATATTTTTGATTTTTAGGAAATTATTGACTTTTTATTGAAAACTGAAAATTATGATTTTTGCAAAACTAGAAATTCATTTTCTAAAATAATGTAACCTAAAACAACCGTGATAGTTAGAATTTTTTGTTGAAAAATAATACCCAATTTATTAAACATAATATAATTAATTCCCTAAAAATTAGTACTATATTTTATTTTTTAATACGTATATTTATATACATAAAAATGATTTTTTCTAGAAAATATTTTAGATGAATATTTTTTAATTGTATTAAAATTAATTTATGATAATTATATGAAATAAATATATAAAAATGTATTTAATATTTTTAATTAGTTTTCTTAAAATTCGTAAATATTTCAATTTAATTTTTTTGTCATGTTGAATAGTAATCATAATAAAAAATAGTCAACATGATAAAAGGTAAAATGTGTAAAACAAATATAAAACGATTGGTTAATGCTTCAAGATAATTCTAAAACGTCCCATTAGTTTATTTTATAAATTTATTTCAACAATAATCATACTCCCTTCGATTATATGTAATTTTATGCAATTTACCATTGATAATTTCATTACTATTACTTTATGTAATGAATAAATGAATGTTTTCACTCTCATTCTCTTAATATATCTAATTTGTTTCATGGGAACAAGAATTTGTAATGAATTATTATAAATGGTCATTTTTATGATGGATTAAGTTATTTTGTGATTGAATTTTTTATGATTTATTATAATGGTATAATTATGCAAAACTCTTACTCATCATTTATGAATTACTTTTGAAAATATATGGAAAATAAATGTAAATTGTTTTAAAATATTTAAAGTTATGTGTTTTGGAAAAGTTATTAATTTTGATTAATTTTATGGATCATAGTGAAAGTCAATTAATTTTTTATATATTGAATATCTAAATCCATGATAATCAAGATGATTTTAAATTCCTATTATGTGAATGGTCTTAATATTGAAATTAAGGTTGTTTTATGATAAAAAATAATTTATTAATTTTTAAAAAAAATAATAAAAATATAATTTCTTTAAAGTTAATAGTTAATAGTTTAGCATTTCATCCATTAAAAACGTATGATCAACCTTCCCTTTTAGAATGTCATTATTTATCCCTAAATACAAAGTATCATGTTACAACAATAAGGGTTAAAAAGTGTAAAGAGGGGGGGGGGGAACTAAGTAGATAAGGGTTCAAATTATATAAAACCCATTATAAAATATTTTTAATAAATTTATTTCAACTATATAAGACTCTACATATTAAATGGATAAAATTTTGATCCACATTTTCATGAAAGTATCCTTATAATATCTTGATGATATAAATAATCACAATATTACCACCCAAGTCATTTGGAAAAGAGAACCACCTATCAATTCATTCTTACACATAGAAATCAATGTAATAAGATCAATAAATTCACAAATAACTTATTATATTTATTCTCCATGTTATATAGAATCTTCCCATTTCCAAATACCATCCAAATATGGATTAATGTTTAATCTAAATTAGGATTATAAAGAAGAGTTATAACCCATAACCATGTTCATTCATTTTATTTTTTATTCAAACTCCACAAAATTGTTCTGATCCATTTAGATATTTTAACATCAATTTCATATATATAATTAGATTTTATTATAGATATGTTACAACCTTTATCCATCATCTTTTTATCAAATGGGAAATAAAATCATTTTTCATGGAAACATATTTACTATCACATATATGAAGTGATGTATAGTTTTCGTCACCAAACATCATGGTTGGATTGGAAGGATAACATACCATATACCTATAAACATTATCAAGAATTTTAAAATGAATATGTCCCTCATGTCTACATGTGGGGTAACACGTATATGAAGTGATATAATTCACTTTTAGTTTTATCATCATATAGATTTTAATAATAATGTATTTAATAAATATATTTGATATTTATGATATAAAAATGATTTTATCAAGGTTTTTTTTTGTTTAACCTTCTTATATTCAATCAAAAAAAAATACGAAACTTCATTTGTTCATACATGCAGCCTTCCATCTAATAGAAGATATCTCATTCATTTTCACCACCACCATATAGGGATTATTATAAAATCTTATATAGTTAATAAATTTAATAATGAAATTAATAATATTTTAGAGATAATGAAAATATAGTCGGATTCATGGACTAGAATTAAAAAATTGAAACATGTTTGGAAAATAGACCAGTTTGCACTAAAAAATATCTTTATCAAATAATTATTAATTAACAAGTGATGAGATGTTATAACTAAATTTTATATGTTATTATGAGTGTGAATATTGGTTTTTATGGATGTATAGTAAATCAAAATTTATTATACATGGTGATAAGGGATCATATGAAGCATGTTAGAAATGAGGTGATAGATTTCACACATGAAATTTATTTCACTGAGAATAATCCCATTTTGACCACATATTTTTTTAGTATTTTCTGACCTACATTATTTTTTTATTATTTCATTGATTTAATATAATTACATTAGTTTTCAAATAATTATAAATTTACATACCAGAACATCATTTTTTTAAGTTATGAAAGTAAATGTTTTAGTTCAAACATTTCTATTTTTTCAAACACTTTTACTTCCATATTCATGTTCATTTATAGTTTTCATTAATCTAATTATTTATTCAACAAATAATAGGAAAATTAAAATTAAATTAATTTTGATTTCAAATTATAATCTTTTAAATAAATTATTTTTCTCATTTTCCAAAAATAATTTGTTCTTTATTAACAAATGTGTTAACACAGTGATTTATGTGTTTACGGCCTAGAAATATTTTACCACACCATGAGAGTTAATTTATTTTAGGTTTCATTTAAATGTTTAAATTTTAGTTTTTTGGAATTTTTATTATTTTAATATATCCAATGAATATTTTCTTATGTTCTTAAAAGAATAAAAAGTATTTTGAGAGTGATTTATAAATTCATTCTTACCCAAATATATAATGTATTTCTTGAAATTTATATTTCTAGATTCCCATAAATTTTAATATATAATTATTAATGTATTTTTATTATAAAAGAACATAAATTCTAATTAATTTTCGGCATTATTGTATCATTTAGTGATTAATAGAGTAAAATTATTTTTTGATCACTCACCTTATTGAGATAATTTTCTCTATCATTCCACTTTATTCATTTGTCATTTTTTCTTATCTATGTATATAATTTTTGTATCATGGATTTATACAATATCATTTTTACTATATTTTTGTTGTATTAAAATTAAAATATTTCAATATATGATTTTATTAAAAATAATCCATAAGAATAATTTTACATTGACTTAGGAAGTGTTTCATATTTTTAATTCAATGTGGATAAATATTTATTTATTATAAATTTCAAAAATGAACTACATTAATTATTAAAATTATGAGTAATATACATTAAATTCATGCAATAGGTGGGGATCATTTTTAAATATCTTTAAGATGCATGAATAGGTATCATCAGAAAAAACATATGGAAACATTATTTGGGTAACTATTATTTACCAACCCATATAATTAAGGTGTCTTGCGAAATTCATTGATTTTAATATTCATCATGTCATAGTAGAGGCATTAATATTATGATCTGGAATTTGTGGATTTATTCATTTACTTTTCTGAGAATTCAGTTTCTATTATTGATAAGGTTTTTATGTTGATATTTTCCATGGATATAAAATGAACTCAATTTGTTTATTTAATGGAATGTGTTGTAATTTTATACTTTTACATATGGATAATGACTTATTTATTCATGGAATCTTTCAATTTTTGAAAGAATTTATGAGTACCTGAGGTCCCAATTTTTTTAACATTCAATAAGATATGAAGAACTAATATTTTTATTATTTTATAGGATTTAAGAATATTTTTTCATGTGATAGTTTAAATTTACAATGTATTATAAAATTCTTGTATATATATTCCCCTCGTACTCCTAAATTATTTGTTCCTTTATGAGAAAATCCAATTTATTAAAATATATATAATAAATTAAGAACATTATAGGGGGTTATAAGAGTCTATGATGGTAAAAAAATCTTGGACTAAAAACATAAGTTATGTTAAATGACTAATTTCTATAATGTAAAATTTGATAAGTTTCTAAATATTCTTTTTAAAGATTACATTTTTTTATATGAAATTATATTTGATTCAATAATTTTGAATTAATGTAAAATTTAAAATTCGTTGATATTTTTATGATTTAGTTTTTAGTTTTGAATTTCATGAAATTTGTAGACTCTTATAAAAATGTATATGATTAGATAAAAATTGGGTGTGTTTTTTAAAAAGAATTATTTTTTGAAGGCATTCTTTTAGAATGTATAATTTTATTAAATTTCTTATTATGTGTTTACTAATTTAATAGTCATATTGAAATATGTATTTTCCTGTAAAATTATTACAAAATAATTTTAAAAAATAATTGAAATTGTTTTTTTATAATTTGTTTAATTTGATTAATTCTAGATTTAATTTCTTTTTAATAAGAAATAATGTTTTTTTTATTTTAGCACAATTTGTGACTAAAAATATTTTATAATATAGTTTTAATAATTTCACAAAATGTTTTGTTGTAGTTAATGATTTTTTAGGAATTTATGGTTTTTTTTAATTTATGTGAACTAAAATCAAAAAAAATATGAATATCTAGTTACTTTTAATTTTTTTTTTCTATAATTATTTTTCAGAGGTTCTTGCAAAATTTTATATTTATAATTTTCTTATGTGTTGTAAAATTGTATGTTTCTATAATAAGTTTTTAATTTTTTTTAATTTTTTTATTGTATAGGGATAATAAAATCTTTCAAGACATATTTTTAAAATTTTAATGTAATGTCTTAAATAAATGTGTTCGAGTTGTTTCTTGTTTTTATTAACTATTAGTGATATTTTTGACTGAAAATAAATTTTGTTTTGGAAGAAATGAAACTCTGATTGAATGTATTTAATTAGTTATTACTATTATATATATATATATATCATCCTATATGATAGTTAATGGATTTATTAAATTTTGAAATTAAAATAAATCATTTCATATTTTTTTAGTTTTGATAAATGTAAAATATTTAATTATCTTTTTAAGTATATATATTTTTTAAAAGAATTTTGAATGATTTAAAAAAAAATTGAAGTTTGAGTTGACAATATTATTATTTAATTTGATAAAAAAGTTAATTGGTTCGATGTTTATTTATTAGATTCAAATTTATTTTTGTTTCATGATTATTAATAGTTTAATACATTATTTTTAGATATGTTAACCCATTTGAAGTGTAGATCCTTGATTTGGTGTAATGAATATTTACAAAAAAGTAAATTTTATGATAATATGGTTTTATATTGTTATTTTTAGTGAGTGAATTGTTTTGTCATTTTTGTGATATATGGAAATGGTTTTGTCGAAGATTTTAGTTTTTATTAAGGTGTTTTAATTTTGATAATTAATTTTTCAATATTGAATTAGGTTTTAGGGTTGGGAATTTTTCAGATTTTTTAGGTTCAATATATAATTATTTTTTCTAAATTTATTTGAAGATAATAGGGGAGAATTATTTTTTCTGTGATTTATATAGACTCAAAACAAATGATTCATGATTGAACCATGCTGAATATTCCATGATCAGAATATTTGTAAAATTTTAATTTAATTTACATTTTATATTTTCCAATTTAATGATAATATATTGAATGGAAAAGTAATTTATAAATTTATCTAATATTTAAATGTGACAAAATGACTTTAACTCATTTAATCATGTTTGAAAAAGTTTAATTTCTCCTCTAATAGGTGGATTTTAGTCTATAACATATATTTTGAATGCATGGAATCTAAAACTATGTAAAAGGGATAATGAACTAGTTCATTTTAGCTTAATATAATTATTGAGAGTGAAGCATATATCACTATCGTGATTTCTCTAACCACTCTAATGACTTTTGTTAGAGGAGTTTGTTTAATTATATGTTCACATGGTTTGAAGATCAGTTTTCCCTATATTTTCAAAATAACTATGTGTCCTATTATTTGGTGGACGTAACTTGACACGATTCGACAAATGGTAGTATGCTTGTGCATTCTAACCTTGTAAAGTCATAATTTATTAAATAATACCATTATCCCTATCCCAAAATCATTATTATCTTCGTTTGTAAAAAACGACACAAGGGTAGTTTAAAATTGAATTTCAAAATTAAATGGACATAAATCATAATTTAGGGTGCTTGTTGATCTTTATGATTTGTTCTATAAAGTATTATGGAATAATTTACCATATATCCTCTTAGGGTAACCCTATAAATAAGTTTTTCAATGTAAAAAGTGGTAAAAATACCCTCAAAAAAGTGTTTTAATACTTATTAGGAAATTTCCATGTTTGGTGGAAAATCTAGAGTATTTAAATGACATCCAATATTTTATTTTTATTAATTTATATTCTTTAAAACATGGTTTGGAATATTTTTTTCTTATAATTTATTATTTTAATAACTTCTTAAATATGTATATTTCAAAAAGATATTGGTTTTACTGAAACATATCAGTTTTTTCTGGAAAAAGTATCATAATCCATGACATTTTAGCATTTTTTTCAAATGTGAGATCGATGATATATCCATATAGCATTGAAATGGTGAAATATATGGATATTTATTATAGGGTAGAGAGATTACATGTGAATGGATTGAAATTTATATATTTTAAAATTTTGTATCAATGTTATTTATTATAATGAATTAAAATATATAACATTTTCATAAAAATAATGCTTTTCATTTTACAAAAGAATATTATTTTGATAATGGTTTTTAGTTGAGATTACTATGGTTAAAAATTTCAATGGAGGGGATAATTATGAGGCCCAAATTTTTTAAATATATTTAATAATTTATTAATTTATTTAAAAAAATTATTTTATAATATTTTAATAAGTATCATGCCTATAAACATGATCTTTGATATTATAAATACTAACTATATATAGTGATGTTCTTGGGAAATAGTTAAATATGGTCATATTCACAGTCTATCTATCTATGACTACTATCAATGCCTCCAATAAACACTACCTGAAATAGAAATTTTTTGACTAAATATCCTGGGTGAATCCAAAAGTGATTTATAGACATCTATAATGTTTTATTGTAATGACCCAGGTATTTATAGAAGTGTATTTTTACTTTTCTATTAATATTTACAAATAATATATTAATTTTATTTCTGAAGGGACTCTTTTTTCGATAGTGTACTCGACACGCAACAATGGGTTTCTATAAAATCTTATGTTTCACACAACATTAAGTTATACTAAAAAATAATAAAATGATATTATTCTTATTTTAAATGGTATATAACTCCATTCCATAATAATGGAGTGAATGAGCAGTATCATAAAAATTCGGAAATATGTTTACATTTGTTTATATAATGAGTCATGGTTACCTAATTTATTAGAAATGGAAAAAACCCTATTGAAATATAGTATCTGTTTTTATGAAAACATATTTAAAATAGAATAAATGGGGTTATAAAATCAAATCACTATGTAAGTATTTTTATTTAATTAGAAATATATGTATGTATCAAATATAATGTTTTAAATTTCTATTTTTTGTATAATATATCATAACATATTCAATTTTTTAGAAAAAATATTTATTTTTAAAAAAATGCAGTTTTACCTCCATTTGATGATGATCCCTATTTAAATTTTTTGACACCTTTATATTTTATATTTGATAAAATAAAATTTTTATTTATATTATAAACATAAAAATTTTTTTTCCAATAAATTTTTATCTTTTTCTGATAGTTATCAAGTTTTGATGTATAGTTAAAATACGCTAAATTTTAATTGAAAAAAAATTTTTCCATCGAGTTAATTTATATTGTTATATAATATTACATAATGAGTTTAAAGTATAAATAGAATATATTTTTACCATTTAATCCAATTTTTTTCATTGGATGTAATTTTATATTAGAATTTGACATAGACACATATCAATTTATTGATAGTTATTACTTCTTAAAAAACTGCTTTTTGGTTTTGACAATGGGAACTAACTTTAAGTTAATTAATGGATATTCTATGTAATGAAGTTTTAAAATTTGATTCCATATTTAGAATCAGGAGTGCCAAATTTTTTGATTAGGTACCATTTAGTTTTGATCATTATTAATAGTAACATCCGTAATTATTTTATTTACCATGGTTAAAAGGTAAATCTGTTAAATAAGTGTAAAAAATAGTAGTATACTAATATAAAACTACCCTAACACAAGTCCTAATATATTTTATTATATATTTCTGACCATGGGAATTATTGGGTAGCTATTGGGACACCATAAAACCACTTGGATGTAAAAATGACATGTTTTAAGAATTAAATTAATTTAAAGAAAAATATTACATTAACATGTATATTTTTTGAAAAAAAATTAATATGGGGTTATATAATGGATATCTTAGACTATAAATTGTTATTAGAAAGATAAAAATATTTAATACATTTTTTTATTTTAGTTATAAATTTTAGACATTAAATAAATATGTTCAATTATGAATGAATGATGATGTAGTGTTCAATTCATTAAAAGATGATTTAATTTAATGAAATTATAAATATTAAAATAACTATAATTTGATTATTTAGATTCCATAAAATAATTTTTTTATGATATTGGAATATTATATTGAATTTAATTCATTTTTTTGATGTATTCATGTTTTTATGACCTAAACAATCAATTACTAAAGAGTGTCAAAATTGACATAAATGACTTTTTAGAACAAATATTATTTAATTAATTGATATAACAGTATTTGAAATATAATATTCCTGAAATTCAATTATATAATTTCTCCAATGTCATTAATGATCCAGTTGTGGTTTGAATGTCCTTTTATGGTATCTATATTAACCATAAATTATGAAAAAGCAAGAAGACTTGGAAAGAGACATTTATGTTTTTAATTAAGGGTTAAAACTAAAAGAAAATGTTACATTTGGGATCTAATAATTTCTAAAACCAATTTTGGAGAGTTTTTAGACCCCAAAACCTTTTAAATTCTAAATAAATTACTTTTGGGCCATTTTAAACTGAAATCAATTTATAACAAAATAATATTTTGAGACCTTCCAAAAGTGCCTGTTCTCTCCCTTATAAAAGGGAGTCACCTCATCCCATTTACTCACACCCCTAAAGAACCTTGTATAATTTTAATTATACTAAAATAATCATAAAACATTAATCACTTCCATCTAAAAGATTTAAATTTGTCAAAAGACAATTCAATAATGCCTTTTGTCACAATTCAAAACAAGTTTCCCTATTTAGAGGTAATATCTTCTATCAAGTACTTTTCCTTTATTTTACAACTCCACTCCCTATTATATTTTTATTATTTGATTACATGACACTAGTATCCATGATATAATAGGATTTTTTATGAGAATTATTTTAACTACACTTACACCCACCACCATATAATGGATACAAAATATTGTTTCTGTTTACGATGAACTAATGCCTCACGAAAAGAAAATTGTTAAATTTTTCCCTACCTCCTCTCAGAGTGTAAATTATGATGGATTTATATTAATGTATAATTTAAATTATATATTTATTTTATTTTTTTATTCTTTAATTTTTTTCACTATACTATTATTCTTTACAAGATGTATAAATACGATAAATTCATTTGAGGGAGTTTTGACTACCACTCCCACAAAGTGATATGACTCATTAATTATATTCATGGAAGATATAAAGTGTGGTTTTATTAAAAATATTATACTTAAATGACATAAATAAAATACTGTTATTATAATATACATTTATATCATTTCGATATTATTCTTTAAAAATGACAAAGAAATAAAAGTGGTGTTCATACATACTTATAGACTACCATATCCATTAGCGGTGAATTTCATTTATTATCTCCAATTGTTGTTAACCATTATAAATAATGATATAGTGGATATATAAGATAAAAAATCTATAATATTATTTTGGTGATTAAGGACTTTTGACTACAATGGCAATTTTCATCAAAATAGGTTCATTTTTGTGTCAAGTACCGATGATTGAAAAAACAACCAATATGAACATTAATAATTATGTAATTTACATAAACTGATGATAAGTCATATAAAATTAAAAATAAAAATGAAAAAGTTTCTGAATAATGTAAAAAGTATCCTATGATTATTATTCAGGAAAATAAAGAACGAATGAGACAAGTTGGACTCAAGGTAAGGGACCTCATCTCAATATTCTTTCATTGGGACTTATTTTGGCTTCTAAAGGAACTTATTTTATATGGTAATAATTATAACATTATTCTTTTAATTTATTTAAATTATTTTGAAAATGAATATTTTTTTACGAAATATTTTACTAAATGACAACGGGAATGTTTTTTGTTAATGTACACTCTAACAATGACCTTTCCAACGCTGCGAGAATTATTTGATATTTGGATTCCTTATCAAGCATTAATATTTTTAAAAGGAAAATAAATACCATATACCCTTTTATGTAATTTGGAAATGAAAATTATATTGATAATGGATTTATTATTTTAATATATTGAACTAATATCTTGAGATTGTAGTGTGAAAATTTTGTTTTTACCTTATTCTTGTTTTATATTATATGATTATGTTATTGTTATTGTTCATTATTTATATATACTGGTTTTTATGTTATAAACTGAGGGCGGGTGAGCTTGAGATAGCTCTCCAATGAATTGGGTAACATGATGGAGGTAAATGTTAATGTTTCACTTAAACGATTTAGGAAATATACTTTGATGGGTTTTACAAATGTAACTCACTATGTAGCTATGTAATATACAATGTAAGTATGTTATGTATGCTACATGCTACCTTTATGATACAATATTTCTATGGGTTATTCATAAATAATATGATTTCATGAGTTATGTTAAAGAGATTATGTTTTATGAGTCAAATATATTATTTCATTAATTTGTATGTATTGATGGGATAATATTTTATTTACTTATTTTATAACCCTTTCTGAGATTTTAATTCTCATGAAAATTTTTTGAAATGTTTTTCATAGGGAATAAGGAATGTTACAAGATAGTAATAATTAAATATGATTTATATCATCAAAATAATTCTTGTTCTATTTAAGGGGTTTCCTTATTGTGAAAAAAATTGATAGAGTAGCAGTTTCCACTTTAAATTTGTTTAGATGTAATGTAATTATTATGGCCTAATTCACTGAAACACTAAAACTAAAACAATCCAAAATATTAATTCTTGACTTAACTCAAGATTATGTAATTATATGGTTGGGGACTTATAGTAGATATTAGAAATCAGTTTAGGTAACATTAGTGGTTGGGGTTTTATTTAATCATAAGTGACATAACCATAATGGGTAGATTATTAGAAAGTTCTATAGTCATTTTAGATAAATTGAATGAGTTTGTGATAAAATAAATAACTATATATTATTTTTTACCCTCCTCATAATATAGTATATGATGATTTTACTAATATACACACAATAACATTTTTGGTTTTTGTAAATGGTTGGATCTAGTAGGAACCAAAGTAAAAATGGATGTGAAGGAAACTGTGATGGATTTTTGAATAACAAACTAAATTAATTGGGAAATTCATTGAGAAATGATGTGGTTATTCTCAAAAAACTATATGGAGTTATGATTGGCCACTTGAACCTTGGTAATTTATCTATGGAATCAAATATAAATGAAACAAATCCCTATGGAATTTCATGTAATAATCATAAAGGTAAGTGTATTAAAATACCATTTTATCAAGGATATAAAAAGAAACTCCTAGGTTAATGATTCAGAAGTATAGGATCATTTATAGATGTGGTATTAAAGGTCATAAAGTAATAACCTGCCATGGAAAAGGGAAGTGTTCAGTTGGCTCCAAGAATGGGAAAAAAATTATTTCTAATGTAGAAATTTAATGTTTTAAATTTGGTATTCCTAATAATTAAAGAAATTGAATTCCTAAGATGATGGTTTGGGAATGGGATCAGTAGGGCCATACAAATATATGTTTACCAAATCATAATTCCATTAAAATTTAATATAAGGTAACTGAAAATGAACTATGAATCGTACTAATTATTTGATAGCTCATGTTTTGACATTATATAACTCTTTGGACATTATGCATAATTTTGTTTATAGTTAAGAAGTATAAAATAATAATATAGAAAAACATGGATAAATAATCCTGATGAATGTTTTATGATTAACATGTCTACATTTTTGTAATTTAAGAGTTTTGTCGGATTTATGGATGGTGGTGTGTTTAAATGTAAAAATGATGGGATTACTTTGGAAGAAATATAGTATTTATAACCCTTAAGTTTGATATATAAATTCTTTTATTGAGAATGAAATATATTTTCGTTTGTAGATATACTTATAAAGAACCATTATGGTTTATATGATCATTATAGTTTTGAGGCCTTTATGAGTTATTACTTTTTGGGATGCAAAATGTGAGGTTGTTGATAACCATTGTAGTCAAAATGTGTTATAGTTATTTTAATGAATATATATCAATTTAGGAAATATAATTAAATTATATAGTTTTTGAAAAATGACAAAACATATACTGTGTGACAACCTATTTCATTAGAAAAAGATGTGGGAATCGAACCAACCACCAATGAGTGACAGAGATTTATTTCCTACCACTGGACTAGGTGAAGTCCCTAATTAGTATAACTTATTCTAAAATTTTTAATGAGTTTATTGATCAAGAAAAAGTTGATTTGGGAAATTATGGTTTATCAAATGGATAACCAATGTATAGGAAAATGATTTTGTGATTAAGTGGTAAATGTTATTTTGGAATATGTTCTCTCTTTTGAGAACATTATATACCAATGGAAAATAGAATAAAACAGGATTTAATTTTAGAAGTTATGGTTGAATTTTATTTTGGATGAATCAATGCTTTTATTATGGAAAAATGGTGAAATGATTTGTTTATGGAAATGATTATCCTATTATATATTGTAAGTGTTTAGTTTAATTAATTTTTTGTATGAGACATTAAGAGTAGTCGATGTTATTTGGAGATAAATTTTATTATTTTTCATAGAATACATTGTGATAAAATTATTCTATGATTTGGGTTTCAATCTTATCATGGATTATGTTAATGAATTTTAAGCAATTTATTATTGAATTCTCCTTGTTGAATTTTGGGGTTTTCTCTTTTGAATTTTATAGATTAAGAGTTATATTTATTTTTATAAATTATTATTTCATTAAGGGGTTATTTGATCTTGTACTAAGACTTTTGGTTTTGGTTAATGTTTGTAGATATGAGAAATATATAGTTCATCTTTTTTTATTATATGATTCTCTATAAGTTTATTATAGTGCTTTAGGTTTAACCATGTCATCTTGAACACTCATCATTCAGAGAAAAGATGAGTTTGTTGGATAAATTTAATAAAGTATGGAACATAACTATTTAACTAAGTATATTTACTTATGATATTATTAAATGTAGTATTAAAATTCATTAAAATTATGAAAATGATCTTAAAACAAAAAAAAATTATATTTATTTTTTCAATTGAGGAATAAAAGTCCCTTTAACTCATTACATGTTTATGGTTGTATTGTAGTTAACTTTCTCCTGATAATGTTTTCTACCACTATTCATTAGAAAATTACATTTAGTTTCTCTTACATATCCACGGTTTCTAACATGGTATCCTACTATAGGTTATCTCAATTGACCTTTCAGATTCTCCTACTTTCTTTTAATGTCATAGTTTTATTGTATCATTTTCTGATGTGGTATTTTCAATGATGTCTCTGAGCCTAATTTTAAAATTGCAAGGTTGTTATTTCAAAAAGGGGGGAATAATGTAAGGACTCAGGCATTTATAGAAAAATTATTTTATTTTTTATTAATATTTCAGAATATTATTTTATTTTTATGTTAAAGGAGACTCTTTTTCTAATAGTGTACTCAACAGGCAACAACATGTTCCTCTGAAATCTTTCATTGCACACAACATTGAGTTACACTAAAAAATAAAAAAAATTGTATATAGTAGTTAATTCAAAGCTATTGGAAAGGAGGTAATGAATTATATGAACATAATTTTTAAATATGTTTTACCCATGTTTAAATATTGATTCATTGGTTACCAAATTTATTATAAATGAAAATAAAAACAAATTGAATATAAAGGATGTGTTTTTATGAAAACCTATTTTAAATTGAATAATTGTGTTTATAAATTAAAATAACCCTTAATGGATATTTTTTTAATGAAAAATATATGTTATATATTAAATATAATGTTTTAAATTCCAATTATGTGTTTTCTTGGATATGATATAGGAACAAATTCAATTTTTTGGATAAAAATCATTTTTCTAAAAATGCAGTTTTCTTGCCTTTTGATGGAAAAAAATTTTTATATTTTCTTTTTGACCACTTTATATGTTATATTTAATAGAAAAACTTCTTATTTAGATTTCTAACAAAAAAATTTATTTTTTATTAAGTGTTTTTATTTTTTCTGATAGCTATCAATTTTTGATTAAGAGTTAAAATACACTAAACTTAAATTGAAAATAACCATTTCTGTTGAGATAGTTTATATGGTTAAATAATATGACATAATGGTATTAAATTATAAATGTAAAATATTTTTTTCATTTAATATAATTTCTTACATTGTAAGTATGTTCTCATTGAAATTTTACAAAAAAATGTCAATATTTTGATAGTTATTGCATCCTAAAAAATAAATTTTTGGTTTTGAAAATAGGAATTAATTTTCATCTAATTACTACACCTTCAATGGTGTGAATTTGAATAAACGGATTCAATATTTTCAAATATAACATCCAAATTTTTTAAATAGGTACCATTTATTTTTGGACATTATGAATAGTAACTTTAGTAATTATTTTACTTTCCATGTTTAAAGGGTGAATCACATAACTAAGGGTACAAAATATAATAATAATAATATTAAACTACAATAACACAAGTCCTAATCCTATTGTATGTAAATTGTTTGACTGTGGGAATCCTTGGTTCTATTTTGGGACCCCATGGAGCCACTTGGATGTGAAAAGAACATTTTATAAGAATAAATTTAATATAAAAAAATATAACATAACCATGTATCATTTACTAAAAAAATTTATATTGGGTTTTATAACCAATATCTTCAACTATAAAAATTTATTTTAAATATAATACTTTTTCATATATTTTGGTAGTTTATTTGTAATTTGTAGACATTGAATAAATATGTTTAATTATGATACAATGATGAATCATTGATTGATTCATTAATAAAGGACTCAAATAAATGAAATAATAAATATTAAAATAAATATAATTTTATTATTTTCATGCCATAAACGAGTCATATGGATTAGTTTTATATCTTATCTTTTATTTAATTCCATTGTTTCCAGGGAATAAATTTTTTATGACTTTAACAAAAATCAATTACTAAATAGTGCCGAAATTGACATAATTGAGTTTTTAAAACAAATACTATTTTATTAAATGATACATTTGTACTAAACATATAAGATTAATAAAAATGAAATATAAAATGTTAGAAATGTCATTGGATATCTACTTTTCATTTTATTTTAATTTTATAGTAACTATAGATAACATAAATTATGAGGATGAAAAAAGACGTGGTAAGAGTTGATGTATTTAACTAAGTGTTAAAGCTAAAAGATAAGTTTAATTTTTTGGCATAAAGTTGTCTAAAACCAATTATGTGAGAGATTTTAGAACCAAGGACAGATTATATTTGAAATAAATTACATTGGTACCATTTTAATGAAAAAAAAAGATTTATAAAAAATAATATTTTGAGAGTTTCCTAAAGTGCCCATCCTCATTCTTATAAAAGGGCATCACCTCTACACATTAACTCAATCCTCTTGAGACCATTGTCTCATCCAATTTCTACTCAAATAATCTCTTAACATCCCTATATATCTCTTATATTCAATACATTGGGTTGAAGGAAATTCTATAAATCCTTTTCGCTTATCTCAAAAAATGTTACTCGATTTTGAGGATATATATTCTCTCAAGTTACATCCCTTTATTTTCATTATCCACTCCCTATGACCTTATTATTTTTTTATTACATCAAAAAAATAGTATCCTCCATTTAATAGAATTTTTTTAGGAAAATTATTTTAACTACACTTAAACACACCTCCATCTAATGGATATGATCATACTGTTTCTGTGTATAGTGAACTACTGCCTCACAAAATAATGATTGCTCAATTTTACCCTACCATATCTCATGGTGTCCATTATGATGGAACTGAATTTATATATGATATATTTTATATTTATATTGTATTTATGATTCTGTAAATTTTTTAGAACATACATTTATTTTTCCCATGATGTGTAAATACGATAATTTAATTTGAGGAAGTGTAGACTACCACCCAATCAATTTGTTAATGACTCATCCATGAAATACATGGAGTGTATAAACGAATGTTTTATTAAAACTAAGAGAAATAAATGAAATAAATAAAATATTGGTATCTTTATATACATTTATATCATTTCAATATATTTCTTTTAAAATATAAATGAATGGAATGTAGGGTTCATGCGTACGTATGAACTACCATCTCCATGAATGATTGTAACTCCCCGAAATTTTATGAAAAATATTCTTTTTAATTTCATTAATGTCTTGTGTTGGACGCTACACTAAAAGAAGCTTGCACAACACGAATCCTTGACTTTCCTTGCATTACAGTCAAGCGCGACCTTCCGCGATAGCGTGTGTTGTACGCAATACCGATTTTCGCTAAACAATGATATGCTATAAAAACTAGCCATTATGAATAGTAGTAACAACTTTTTGAAATTTTTTAAATTTTATTTTTCAAAATGGACTTCATTTTTGGATTCAGAATATCGAAATTATCTTAGGGTGAAATTCTGGTACTTTTTGGATAACTTTCATTTTCTGATGAATAGTGGAAATTACTAAATTTTAATTAAATACAACCTTATTAATCGAAATAATTAATAGTGATAAATTATTAATTTGAGTGGTTTTAAAGTATATTTAGAATATATTTTAACAATTTAATACAATGTTGGTCATTGGATGTAATTTCACATTTAAACTAGACATGAACAAATGTCAATCTTTTGATAGTTATTATCTCTTAAGAACACGCTATTTGTTTTGATGACGGTAATTAATTTTTAAATTAATTAATGCAACTGATATGTTTTGAATTTGGTAAAATAGACATCATTTTTTAATTCATAATATCAAATATATCTTAGGCCTAATTTTTGGTATTTTTCTGGAAACTTTCTTTTTTTTGATGAATAGTGAAATCACTAAGTGGTAGTTAAAAAAATTGAATTTTTCATAAAACATAGTTTTACCGCTTCTGTGAGTGGAATTTCAAAAATCCGAGAGACACGGTTGATGTCAGTAAGTAAAATGTGGTTCAATGAGATGAAAATAATTTTTGGTGAATAGTAACTTTTTACTTTTTTTACCACCGTTAAAAGTAAATAGGGTAATTAAGGGTAAAAATGATATTATTATTACCCTAACACATGTCCTAATTCTATTGGATAAGTGTAATTCGACAAAAACAACCATAGAAATAAAATATGACTATTTAGTCCCACTTGGATTAGATTAGAACATTTATTATTAATTTATTCAAAGAAGAGTTAAAAGAGTTAAAATCAAAGTTTATTTACTACAAAATTTTTAATATAGGATAATACATAAGATAAATTAAATTGTAAATATTGATTATAAAGATAATAATATTTCCTACATAAGGATATTTTATTTATAATTTTTAGACATTATATAAATTAATTTATTTATGACACAATGATGATGGAGTAATTACCATAATAGTGAAAAATTAGAATAATTGATATTATAAATACCCAAATAAATGTAATTTGTGACTTTTTATGAATTACACTAATTTTATAGGTTAATATGAGATGTTAGTATGGATTTAAGTAACATGGTTCGAACTAATCATTCTGTTATGATTTTCACAAAAATCAATTACAAAATAGTGTCAAAATTGACATAAAATAGTTTTTTAAAACATATATTATATTATTAATTGTTATTTTATTCCTAAAATATATGGATCGGACAAATGACATATATAAGGAAATATATATTAACAATAAACAACTTGGGGTTCGTTTGGCTTGATATAGTATGTTTATTAACCTTATAGTGTAAGAAAACAAGAAGACACGGTAAAAGTTAAATTATCTATCTTAAAGTTAAATCTAAATGATAAGGTTACAATTGATACCTAAACTTGTCTAAATTATATTTGATGAAAGGAAATAGACCCCTACCCACCTTATCTTATAAATTTATCAATTTGGAGCTATTAAAAACCCGAATTTGACTTTATAAAAGTAATATTTTTAGTTATTCCAAAGGTTCCCCTCTCCTCCCTTATAAAATGGAACCTCCTCCCTCTCTTCCTCACACCACTTTGAGCCTTCAATCTCGGCCAAACCCTACCAAATTCTCTTCTCCACTTCCCTAGAAACGTACTAGAGGTCCTTGTCTTCTTCAAAGACCAAATTTAGTGCCCTATGTGGAGGACTCAAAGAGGCCCTTCAAAGAAGAGGTAATGTCCGTTACCGATTCTTTCAACTTTATTTCTTTTCCACTTCTTCTTCTTAGGTTGTTTCATTATGAAGTAATAACATCAGTATACCTCATATACTTATATGTTATTATAAGTATGAAACAACCCTATTTCACCATCTATCCATCATACAGAAAATGAAATCACTGCGCGTGTGTACGTACGGAATACCGTCTCCACGCCGTGGTGTAATCTATTTTCCACCACCCCCATACTTGGATGGGTATAATGATGTAAATAATAACTATATATGATTATTGTCAAGTGATATTGATTATGATATAATATAAATACACTCCAATACAATTCCACGATCATGAGAACGATATCATCCCTCGTGCGTACGTACGGACTACCCTCTCCATGACGCGATGAGATACATTCTCCACGTTAACCATTCATGAATGATTATAATGTATATATAATTAATAATCATGAAATATATGAAATAATAATTATACTGGATTTATTTGTATATATATGTATGTCATCTACATAATTCCATTCAACTCAATAAGGAAACAAAAACAGCGTTCATGCGTACGTACAGCCTACCGTCTCCATGAACGGTGTATTTCATTCCATTTACTGATCTATTTTATATATGTATATTCTGAATATATATTTTATATAGATCTTGTTTTATATTCTGGAATTAGTTAATCATGATCTAAGTAATCATATAAATAATTACAAGTCAAAACACATATGACAGATGAAACGATTTTTCCCAAAACGCTCTTTAACACGGAATTTAAAAAAGAAAGGGTAATATAAAGTCATAAGTGAACCATATATGATATCATAATAATGAGTATGATTATGGAATAAGTCAATTACATTATTTAAATCATTAAACAGGAGGTTCGGACACTTACGAAGCAAATCGGACCTAAGGTAAGGGGAAATATCACAATCTCATTTTTATCCGAGATTGTTTATACTTTAGTATTTATTGGGGTGTATTTTATCATCCACATACATGTTTCCTCAATATGTAATATTATTTCCATCCACCTACAATTTTTTAAATCCAATTTTACCCTTCGGTGAGTTTTTAGTAAAGGATATGAAAGGAATCTTTCGTCATTTTTCGTACGAGGTAATTTTTGACTTTTCCGACAAAAGTACGAAAAATGTTTTTTTAACTTATATGACATGAATGGATTTTTAAAAAATTATTTCCAAGAATCATCCTTTACAAGTTTTCATGTTTATTTTTAATCAACTTCATTTAGTTTAGAATTGTACGACATGTTAAGAAAGGAAAAGTGTTTTTGAAGCAGAAAGGATATTTTTCTCAAGAATGGAGTTCAAGTGTTTTATCAAAATCATTTTCCATCTAAGATAATAAAGGGTTCTATTTCTATCCCTATTATTATATTGATTTTATTATTTTGTGGTGGAATTATATTTATGAATTCCTTTATCTTATATGAAATATTTTATGATGTTACGATGTTTAAGATTCCCATTTTTATGACATGGGTTATGTTATGATGTATGGTTTATGATTTTGTGGCACACATAAGAATGGTATCATTATGAGATGGGTGGGACCTATATCTCCCACCAATGCATTGGGTAAAGATTTTATATCTCATGAGATAGACATGGATGGAACGGCAGGTTAAACCAGTTCAGTGAAACAAGACTGAAACGAGGAGTGAACTCGGTTCAGAAAGGGACTTTGTCCACTAAGATGGTCTTGGCAATGAGTGTTGACTAATAAGAAATGATTCTCTATGATTATGTGTGTATGCCACATAGTTTCATGTTTTATGTTATGATTATTGGGATTACATTTCACTACTACGATTTATCCCATGTTATGATATTATGATCTCTTTTGCAGGTTAAGATTTCAAAAATGTTATGTTCTTATGAATTTGATGTGATTGATTTTTCTTTTTTTTACCCTTACTGAGCATTTGAGCTCACCCTTTTATGTTTTCTTTTCCGTAGGATAAAAATAAAGGTTTTATGTAAGAAAAAAAGGGGAGGATCTTTATGGGAGATTTTGAAGATCTTTCACCTTGATTAGAAGATTATATTCCGAGTTTCCAAAGACACTAAACTATTACGGTCCTTGTGTGTGTGTTTTTGTAATGTACTAAGTATTCTACAAAAGTAATGTAATGTTCATGTACGTCAGGCTTCAGGTCTCTATAGTTGGTATCAGAAGAAAGGTTTAGTCAACCTTTGGAAACTAGGTTGCGAGAACTTTAGTGAGATCCCTAGATATATTTCTAAGGTATGTCTAGGGATGTCCCTAAGGATAAGTATATGTATAGGATATAGTCTTAGAACTATGGTAACGATAATAGATTAAACCAAAGATTTTAGATATTGAAGTTACTCCCCCTTTATTATGATTTTTACCTCTCACACTATTCTTTTTGGGTTTTAGATGATGGATGGAACCCGAAGGAACCGTGTTGATCAATGTAATGGAAAATGCAATGATTGTCCTCCTGAACAAACAAATGTTATGGGAGATAGAGTGAAAAATCTTATTGTCATACTTACACAAGCTATGAATCATTCTAGACTTCCAAATGAACAGAGAAGGGAACAATATTCTATTGAGTCCTTCATGATGCAACGCCCACCTTCTTTCAGTGGGTCTTCTGATCCACTTGTTTCTGAAAAATGGATCAGTACTATTGAAAAGATATTTTCAGTTCTTCAATGTTCTGAGAATGATAAAGTCATCTTAGTAGTGTATCGTTTGGAAGGTGATTCTAATCAATGGTGGAATCTTATCAAGAATACGAGGCCAAGAGATGAAATTGAGTCCATGGAATGGGACGAGTTCAAGAACTTAGTTTTCAATAAGTACTTCCCTCGTATTCTTCGAACAAAGATGGAGAAGTAGTTTCTTGAACTAAAGAAAAAGGATGATGAATCTGTTGGTATATATAAAGTGAATTTTACAAGGCTTGCAAGGTATGCATCTAGATTTATCATCCAACCCGAAACTAAAGTTGATTGATTCTTCAGTGGCTTAAAACCAAATCTTCGAAGGGCATTAGCTATAAGAGACTTCAGTAGCTATGAAGAAATTGTGCGTTGTGCTATCAAGGTACAAATGAAAGTTAGTGTTACTTATCCATCTCATAGATTTGACAAGAAATGAAAGATGGAGTTCAAGGAGAAATCTCAGAATAATGGTGAAAAGAAGATGAATGTTTCCTTATGCTCAAAGTGTGGAAAGAAGCATGGTGGAGATTGTCATAAAGGGACTAGAAAATGTTTTAAGTTTGGAAAAGAAGGTCATCGAGCATCTGAGTGTCGAAGAAATGGAAAAAAGGTTTCTAATGATGTGAATAAAGAAAAGACTGCCGAGAATGCACCAGTAACACTTCAATGATTCAAGTGCAATGAAATGGGTCATTATGCTAATAAATTCCCTAATCCAAGGGTTAGTGATGATAGACATGAGAAACCACATAAGGCAAAGGACAATGGGAAGTCACATGCGATCACTATTGGCGATGTTGAATATTACAACGATGTGGTGGAATTATTAAGTGTTTATGTAATGGGATTCCAAAATAATGTTTTATATAGTATCATGGAATATTGGAATATTTATGTATTGGTCTATTGTGGTTTTCAATGGTACCGGTTACCATAGAATGTGATTGAGATATTTATTTGGAAAAAAAGATGATATGCGCATAATTAAAGGAAAATGAGAAAATGAAATGTTTTACTGTATTCATGAGCTCAGGACTGATATAAAGAGAAAGTTATATCATGGTTTGAGTATATAGAATTTTTGGATTTTGGAATGTGGAAAGAGTTAACTTTTGACTGCATTCATGTTTTCACTATGGTTCAATTAATGGGTATTCATTCTTCAAGATAATACATGATTAAGGTATTCACATGTTTGTAATTTGACCAACAAGATATATCTTATAAAATATGGGGGATAAATGATGGCATTCACGTGATTGTTTTGTGACATTTCAAGTAATCATTTTCTTTATATTATGAGTTTGGACCGAAGTATTTTAGATAAGCCAAAATATTGGAATGGATTATGTTGGACATAAGTTAGGATAAAACTTTTTTCGATATTATTGATGGGATGTTATAGTAATATAGCTTTAGAAAAACTAAAACCTTCAGGACGGGCGACAGCCCATCGCGTCGGACAAGGCTGTGGGAATCGAACCCACAACCGAAGTGCGACTGGCCTTTATCGCCTACCACTGGCCTACAGGAAGTCCCTGGTTAGTAGAAACTAGTTTTATTTTATTACACGGTATGATATATCTAGTATAAGTTCATTTTTGGAATCGTATACGATTAACCTCACCATAGATGGTCTTAGGTATATTTGATAACTTTTTCTAACCTTTTGTTTGAAACAGATGGAATGACCCATCATTCTATCACATGATCTATTAACACTTCATGAATAACAAATTCAAATTCATTTCTTTAAGATATGAATTGGAAATTGTTCAGAGCACGAACAACAGTGAAATTGTACCAAAATCATGTAAGTATTTCTTTTAATTCACCAACATTAGGGAAATGATCTTGAAAACCAAAAATGTTGTCTTAGTGCCCTTATATCTGATGAATCAGATGTTACCTTAGATCATCGCAAATCTATGGCTTTGTGATTGTTGGCTATTTCATAGCCATGTTCTCTACCACTCTCCATCAGAACTTGATGGTAAGATTTTTCTTCCATATCCATATTTTCACCTATGTTCTCCTACGTGGAAACCCGGGGATGAGTTAATTTGGGTAACCGTTACATTTCATACATTAGTTTTTAAAGCCAAGTTTGGGTATTCTTTTTTACGATGTGGGTTTCTATTAAACAAAATTTCGAGTAGTAAACCATTTATAACCCCGACGAATTTCGAGGGAGAAATTCATTTTAAGGGGGGTAGAATGTAACACCCCAAAATTTTATGAAAAATATTCTTTTTAATTTCATTAATGTCTTTTGTTGTACACTACACCAAAAGAAACTTTCATAACACACATCCTTGACTTTCCTTGCATTACACTCAAGCGCGACCTTCCGCGATAGCCTATGTTGTACGCAATACCGAGTTTCACTAAACAATGATATCCTATTAAAACTAGCCGTTATGAAAAGTAATAACCACTTTTTGAAATTTTGTAAATTTTATTTTTCAAAATGGACTTCATTTTTGGATTCGGAATATCGAAATTATCTTAGGGTGAAATTTTGGTACTTTTCGGATAAATTTCATTTTCTAATGAATAGTGAAAATTACTAAATTTTAATTAAAAACAACATTTTTAATCGAAATAATTATAAGTGATTAATTATTAATTTTAGTGGTTTTAAAGTATATTTAGAATATATTTTTAAAATTTAATACAATTTTGGTCATTGGATGTAATTTCACATTTAAACCAGACATAAACAAATGTCAATCTTTTGATAGTTATTATCTCTTAAGAACACACTATTTGTTTTGACGACCGGAATTAATTTTTAAATTAATTAATGCAACTGATATGTTTTGAATTTGGTAAAATAGATATCATTTTTGGATTCATAATATCAAATATATCTTAGGCCTAATTTTTTGTATTTTTCTGGAAACTTTCATTTTTTGATGAATAGTGAAACCACTAAGTGGTATTAAAAAAATGAATTTTTCATAAAAATTAATTTTACCGCTTCTGTGAGTGGAATTTCAAAAATCCAAGAGACACGGTTGATGTCAGTAAGTAAAATGTGGTTCAATGAGATGAAAATAATTTTTGGTGAATAGTAACGTTTTACTTTTTTTACCACAGTTAAAATTAAATAGGGTAATTAAGGGTAAAAATGATATTATTATTACCCTAACAGATGTCCTAATTCTATTGGATAAGTGTAATTAGACCAAAAACAACCTTAGGAATAAAATATGACCATTTAGGCCCACTTGGATTAGATTAGGACATTTATTATTAATTTATTCAAAGAAGAGTTAAAAGAGTTAAAATCAAAGTTTATTTACTACAACATTTTTAATATGGGGTTATACATAAGATAAATTCGATTGTAAATATTCATTAGAAATCTAATAAGATTTCCTACATAATGATATTTTTTTTATAATTTTTATACATTAAATAAATTAATTTAGTTATGACATAATGATGATGCAGTAATTACCATAATAGTGACAAATAAGAATAATTGATATTATAAATACCCAAATAAATGTAATTTGAGACTTTTTATGAATTCCACTAATTTTATAGGTTAATATGACATGTTATTATTGAGCTAAGTAACTTGGTTTGAACTAATCATTCTGTTATGATTTTCACAAAAATAAATTACTAAATAGTGTCAAAATTGACATAAAAAAGTTTTTTAAAAAATATATTATATTATTAATTTTTATTTTATTCATAAAATATATGGTTCGGAAAAATTACTTATATAATGTTATATATATTAATAATAAACAACTTGGGGTTCGTTTGTCTTGATATAGTAAGTTTATTAACCTTATAGTGTAAGAAAACAAGAAGACACGGTAAAAGTTAAATTATCTAACTTAATGTTAAATCTAAATGATAAGGTTAAAATTGATACATAAACGTGTCTAAATTATATGGATGAAAAGATTTCGACCCATACCCACCTTAGATTCTAAATATATCAATTTGGACCTATTAAAAACCGAATTGGACTTTATAATAAAGTAATATTTTTAGTTATTCCAAAGGTGCCCCTCTCCTCCGTTATAAAAGGGCACCTCCTCCCTCTCTTCCTCACACCACTTTGAGCCTTCATGCTCGGCCAAACCCTGCCAAATTCTCTTCTCCACTTCCCTATCAACATCCTAGAAGTTCTGGTATTCTTCAAAGTCCAATTTTAGTTCCCTAAGAGGAGGACTCAACGAGGCGCTTCAAAGAAGAGGTAATGTCCATTACTGATTCTTTCAACTTTATTTCTTCTTCCACTTCTTATTCTTAGGTTGTTTCATTATGAAGTAATAACATCAGTATACCTCATATACTGATATGTTATTATAAGTATGAAACAACCCTATTTCACCATCTATCCATCCTATGGAAAACAAAATCACCGCGTGTGCGTACGTACGGAATACCGTCTCCACGCCGTGGTGTAATCTATTTTCCACCACCCCCTTACATGGATGGGTATAATGGTGTACATAATAAATATATATGATTATTGTCATTGATATTTATTCTTATATAGTATACATACACTCAAATACAATTCCACGATCATGAGAACGATATCATCCCTCGTGCGTACGTACGGACTACCGTCTCCACAACGCGATGAGATACATTCTCCACGTTAACCATTCATGAATGATTATAAAGTATATATAATAAGTAATCATGAAATATATGACATAATAATGATACTGGATTTAGTTTTTATATATGTATGTCATCTACTTAATTCCATTCAACTCAATAAGGAAACAAAAATAGCATTCATGCGTACGTACGACCTACTGTCTCTATGAACGATGTATTTCATTCCATTTACTGATCTATTATATATACGTATATTCTGAATATATATTATATATAGATCATGTTTTATATTCTGTAATTAAGTAATCATGATCTAAGTAATCATATGAATAATTACAAGTCAAAACACGGATGACAAATGAAACAATTTTACCCAAAACGCTCATTAACATGGAATTTACAAAAGAATGGGTAATATAAAGTTATAAGTGAACCATATATGATATAATAACAATGATTATGATTCTGGAATAAGTCAATGAAATTATTTAAATCAATATACAGGATTTTTGGACACTTACGAAGAAAATCAGACCTAAGTTAAGGGGAAATATCACAATCTCATTTTTATCCGAGATTTTTTATACTTTAGTATTTACTGGGTTATATTTTATCATCCACATCCATGTTTCCTTAATATGTAATATTATTTCCATCCACCTCCAATTTTTTAAATCCAATTTTACCCTTCGGTGAGTTTTTAGTAAAGGATATGAAATGAATCTTTTGCCGATTTTCGTACGAGGTACTTTTTGACTTTTCCGACAAAAGTACGAAGAATGTTTTTTTACTTATACGGCATGAATGGATTTTTATAACATTATTTCCAGGAAGCTTCATTTACAAGTTTTCATGTTTATTTTTAATCAACTTATTTTAGTTTAGAATTGTACTACATGTTAAGAAATGAAAATTGTTTTTGAAGCAGAAAGGATATTTTCCTCAAGAATGGAGTTCAAGTGTTTTATCAAAATCAGTTTCCATCTAAGATAATAAAGGGTTATATTTCTATCCCTATTATTACATTGATTTTATTATGTTGTGATGGAATTATATTTATGAATTCCTTTATCTTATATGAATTATTTTATGATGTTACGATGTTTAAGATTCCCATTTTTATTACATGGGTTATGATATGATGTATGGTTTATGATTTTGTGGAACACATAAGAATGGTATCATTATGAGATGGTTGGGACATATATCTCTCTCAAATGCATTGGGTAAAGATTTTATATCTCATGAGATAGACCTGGCTGGAGTGGCAGGTTAAACCGGTTCAGTGAAACAGGACTGAAACGAGGAGTGAACTCGGTTTAGAAAGGGACTTTGTCCACTAAGATAGTATTGGCAATGAGTCTTGACTAATAAGAAATGATTCTCTATGACTATGTTTGTATTCCAAAAATTATCATGTTTTATGTTCTGATTATTGGGATTACATTTCACTACTATGATTTATACCATGTTATGATATTATGATCTCTTTTGCAGGTTAAGATTTCAAAAATGTTATGTTCTTATGAATATGATGTGATTGATTTTTCTTTTGTTTACCCTTACTGAGCATTTGAGATCACCCTTTTATGTTTTCTTTTCCCCAGGATATAAAGAAAGGTTTTAGGTATGAAAAAAAGGGAGGATCTTTATGGGAGATGTTGAAGATCTTTCACCATGATTAGAAGATTATATTCTGAGTTTCCAAAGACACTAAACTATTATGGTCCTTGTGTGTGTGTTTTTGTTATGTACTAAGTATTCCGCAAAAGTAATGTAATGTCCATGTACGTCAGGCTTTGGGTCTCTACAAAGGTTCATTTCATTTATTATCTACAAATGTTATGTACAATTATAAATACATTTATACTTGTTATATATGATATGTATGTCATCAATAGTATTCTGGTGACGATGGACTTTTGACTACATGGAAAATTTACATCAAAACAAGTTCATTTTCGACTCAAGTACCGAATATTGACAAAATGACTGAGATGAACTGAAATATTTATTTAATTTTTTTAACATGATGATTAGTAATATTACATAAATTATAAAAATTAAAAGGGTCTTACACATGTAGAAATTAATATATGTTTATTATTTTGGAATATAAAGAACGAAAGAGACAAGTCAGACTCAATGTAAGGGACTTCATCTCAATCTCCAATCATTGGGGCATTTTTTGTTTTATACACAAACTTATTTTATGAAGTGTATAGTAATACCCTTTTAATTATAATTTCATTCAATGGTTTTCAAAAGTAATAATTTGTTTTATGAAAATTTATAATAATTGAAAAATAGAATGATACTTTTTATTAGACACTGTGACATCGACCTTTCCACCTCCACTAGAATATTTTGATATTTGGATTAGTTATAAAGATGGAATGTTTCTAAAAGGAAAATAAATACCATATACTATTTTCACAAATTTTGGCATTGAACATGGTTTTTATAATGGATTTATTATTTCAATATATTGAACAGATATCTTCAATTTGTAATGTGGAAATTTTATCGTTCTTTTATGCTTGTTTTATTTGTTATGATTATGTTAAGGTTTATGGGAATTCTTTACATATATAGGGGTTCTGTGATAAACCGAGGCTGGGTGAGTTTGAGATAGATCTCCAATGCATTGGTTAACATAATGGAGCTAAACATTAATAATTCTCTAATGATATTTAGGGAATATATTGTGGTATGTATTCCAATCATAACTCCCTATATAACTATGAAAGCTATAATGTAATTATGTTAATGGATTCCACAGGTAACCTTTATAATTTATAAATTCGATGATTTATTCATAAAACTTATTATTTAATTAGGTATGTTAAGGAGATATTGTTTTCTAATTGAAATGTATGATTTCATTGATTTGTGTGTATTGATAGACAAATGTTTTTTTTCATTATATTATAACCCATTCTAATATGTTTATGCTCATTTGATGTTTTTGAAATGTTTTTCACAGGGTATAAAGAATTTTAAGATAAATGAATAATTCATGAATATTTATATCAAGAAATGTTTTTTTTATTTAAGGAGTTTTATTATTTTTTTAAGAATGGTTATAGTAGCTATTTCTACATTGTAATTTTCTAGTTGTAATGTAATACATATGGCCTAATTCTCTAAAACACTAAACCTAAAAATATCCTCAATATGAATTCATGACATGACTCATGATTATGCAACGATAAAGGTTGGGGAATTATAGTTCGTATCAGAGGTCGATTTAGATAGCTTTAGAGGTTTAGGTTTTAATAAGCATAAGTGACACAACCACAGAGTTAACAAATTATAATGAGTCACAACCATTTTAGATAAATTGAATGAGTTTATGATAACATGAATAAGTTTATATTAGTGTTTACCCTCCTCATAATATGGTATATCTAATATTTTTACTGATATAGGGACACTATCCTTTATGGATTTAGTAAATGGTTGGATCTAGGAGGCACCAAAGTAATAATGGATGTGAAGGAAACTGTGATGGTTTTCTGAATTAGCTACCCAATGAAATGGGAGCTACAATTAGAACCATTTTTTTAGTCTCAACCAACTACCTGGAATCAAAGTTTACTCCGTGAGCCTTGGTAATTTTTTTAAGGCAACATATATGTGAGAAATGAATCCTAATGGAAGTTTAGGTAATGATCATAAAGGTATTTAAATTCTAAAACCTATGTGTCATGGTTGTGGAATAAAACACCTAGGAAAATTATTCAAATAGAAGTGAAGATGTTATAGATGTGTTAATGAAGGTCATAAAGAAATAACATTCCATGAAAAAAAAGCATTCATTTGGCTCCAAGAATTTAAAAAAAGTTATTTCAAATTGATAAATTCAACTTTTTAAATATGGTGTGCATAGTCATTACTCAAATATATTTTTTTTGATGATGGTTTGGGAAGGGGATCAGGAGGGCCTTAAAATATATGTTTACCAATTCCAAATTCATTTCCAATTAAAGATATGGAAACTGAAAATAACATATGAATGGTGTGGATTATTTAATAGATATTGATTTGAAATTAATGAAATCCTAGGACATTATGCATGTTTTTTTGGAAATAAGTATAAAATAGAAATATGAAAAAACACTGCTAAATGTTCTTGATGAATGTTCTATGATTATGATGTCTTCATTTTTGGAATTTAAGAGTTGTGTAAAATTTATGGATGATGATATGATTTAATGTATTAATCATGGGATAACATTGGATGTCAACTTGTATTTGTAACCCTTATTTTTTTATATAAAAATGTTAACTGAGGCCTAATTATCTTTTCATATGTGAATATATTTATAAAGAACCATTATGGTTTATAAGATCCTAAAAAATTGAAGAAATTATGGGTTATTACTTTTTGGGATGCAAAATGTGAGGTATGAGATCAACGTTGAGGTTAAAATATGTTATAGTTATTTTTAAGTTATTTATTTCACATTTTGGAATGTTATAAAATTATATAGTTTTTGAAAAAGGACAACACAAAGACCCTATGACAACTGGTCGCATTAGACAAAGTTGTGGGAATCAAACCCAAAACCAAAGTGCGATTGGGATTTATAACTTACCACTAGACTACATGAAGTACCTAGTTAATAAAACTTATTTTTTTTAGTAAAATGGGTTTATGGATGAGGAATAAGTTGATTTTGGAACCTATGTATTGTAAAATTTATATCATTAGTATAGGAAATAGATTCGGTGATTAAGTCATAAATGTTATTTTGGAAGAGGTTCTCTCTTTTGGGAACAGTATATTCCACAGGAAAATATAATACTATGGGATTTAATTTGAGGGGTAATTATTGAATAATATATTGAAAGAATCTATGTATTGATTATAGAGAAATGGATTTTTGGGTTTTTTTGGAAATAATTAACCTATCATAGAGAATATGTTTTTATGTTAATTATTTTTCAGTTTGAGACTTTAAGAGTAGTTGATGTTATTTGGAGATAAATATTATGATTTATTGTGGATGACTATGTTATCAAATTCTTTTGAGTTTTGGGTTTCAATATTAGTTTGGATTATATTGAATAATTTTAAGGGCATTTGTTTGTTGAATTTTCCATGTTGAACATTGGGGTTTTTTCTGTTGAATTTTATATTTTAAAAGTAGTATTTCTTTTTATAAATTATTATCATTTTTAGGATTATCTGATAACATACTAACCATTTTTGTTTTGGATAATGTATAAAGATTTGGGAAATATATATTTCATATTTTGTGAATTATGTGATTCTCTTAATGTTTATTCTATCACATCAGGTGTAACCACGTCATTTTGAATACTCATCGTTTGTAGAAAAGATGAGTATGTGGGTGGAATTTAAAAAAGGATGAAACAATACTTTTCTAGTAAGTATATTTTCTTATGATCATAGTATAAGTAGTAATAAAATTCCTCAACATTACTAAAATGTAAATAAAACAAAAATGTTTTTTTACTTTTCTTACTGGGAAATCAAATAATATTTAACCTATTACAAGCTCATGGTTTTGCTGGTAGTTATCTTTCTCCTGATCATGTTTTCTATGACTCTCCATTAGAGCTTGGCACATAGAATGTTTTCCAAATCCATGGCTTCCCACATTAAATCCTAGTATATTTTATATCAGGTGACATTTTTAATTCTATTTATTTCTTATAATGTGATAGTTTTAGAGACTCTTTTTCCGATTTGAGATTTTCAATGATGTTTCTAAGCCCAATTCTAAAATTATGAGGATGCAATTTACCAAGGGGGGTAATGATATAATAACCCATCTATTTATTGAATAATGAATTTTATGTTCTATTGATATTTATGAATATGATATTAATTTATGTTTAATTTCACACTTTGTTTGATAGTATACTCGATATGCAACAAAAGGTTTCTCCGAAATATTACGTTTCACAGAACATTGAATTATATTAAAAAATATTACAATAATATTATTATTATTTTAAATATTAGTTAGAAACTAGCCTTTGGAAAAGAGGAAATGATTAGTATCAACATATTTTGAACATATAGGTTACACATCTTTAAATAATGATTCATTGGTCACCAAATTTATAAGTAATGGTAATAAAAACAAATTATAATAAAGGATATGTTTTTATGAAAACCTATTTAAAATTGAATAATTGTGTTTATAAAATCATACCACTATTTATGGATTTTTATTTAATGAAAAATATATTTTACATATTAAAAAAAATAATTTCATCTTATGTGTTTTTTGGTTATGATAAAATAACAAATTCAATTTTTCTGATAAAACATGTATTTTTTTAAAATGCAATTTTATCCCCTTTTGATGGAAAACCATTTATAAAGTTAGTTTCTCACACCTTTATATGTTATATTTGAGAAAATAATATTCTTAATTATATCAAGATCATCGAAATTTATATGGGATGAATATTTGATATTTTTCTGATAGATGTCATGTTTTAATGAATAGTAAAACATCGCTAAATTTTAATTCAATTTTTTTCCATGAAGATAATTTATTTGGGTAAATAAAATAAATTAACAGTTTTAAATTATAATTGGAAAATATTTTTATCAATTAATCTAATTTTTTTCATTGGAAGTAACTTCACTTTGAAATTGGACATAAACACTTATCAATATTTTATTAGATATTATTTCCTAAAAACCTGCTTTTTGGTTTTGACTACATGAATTAATTTTATATTAATTTCTAAAACTTTTGTGTTTTGAATTTGGAAAAATGGATTCAATATATGGAAACAAGATTTTGAAATTTTTTAAAAATGAACCTTTATTTATTTGACATTACTAATAGTAATATCAATAATTTTTTTATTTACCATGGTTAAAACGATAATCATGTAAATAAGGTTAAAACGTAAAATCATAATACTATTAAACTACCCTAAAATAAGTCCAAAACATATTGTATGAGATATTATTGACCATGGGAATCATTGGTTAGATTTTGGGACACCATAGAGGAACCTAAATTGGAAAATTATATTTTATAATAATTAATTTAATGTTATGAAAAATATAACATAAACATGATTCTTTTACTGAAACAATTTTAATATGGGGTAATAAATTTGACATTATCAACAGTAAATAGTCATTATAATGTTAAAAATATATCCTACATCATGTTATTTTTTTATAATTTTGTATATATTAAATAAATAAGTTTAATTATGACTCAATGATAATGTAGTGATTGATTCGTTAATAAAGGATTATAATAAATAAAATTATAATTATTAAAATAAATTCAATATGATTATTTTGTTTTTATAAAATAATTTTATTTATTATAATGACAAATTATCTTTTAGTTAATGCCTTTATTTTGAAATAATTATGTTTTTTTAAATTTAAAATAAATCAATTACTAAATAGTGTCAAATTTAACATAAATGAGTGTTTAAAATAAATATAATTTTATTAAATGAGATAATAGTACTAAAAATTTAATTTTTTTCCAACTAAATTATATAATGACACCAATTTCACTAATTAACCACTTTTGGTTATCTTTTTATTTTATAGTAACAATGGTAACTATAAATTAGGAAAATACAAAAAGACATGGTAAGAGTTGATGTTTTTATCTAAGGGTTAAAGCTAAATGATAAATTTAAATTTGGAACCTAAACATGTCTAAAACCAACTTTATGAGATTTATTCGACCCAAAATGATTTTTTCATTGAAATAAATGACTTTTGGACCATTTTATACTAATAATAATTTTATCATAAAATAATATTTTCAGACGTTCCTAAAGTTCCCCTTCTTTCACTTATAAAAGGGAATCACCTCTTTCAAATTAAACATTTCCCTCAAGCCCATTGGATTATCCAAAATATGATCAAATAATCTCCCAACATCCCTTAATTTCCTATATAAGATATACCTTGTGCATAAGTCAATTAATGGAATCCTTTTGTCTCACATCAAATAATGTTACAAAATTTTGAGGCAACACATTCTCTCAAGTTCCTTTCAATTATTTTCCTAATAAACTCCCTATGACATTATAATTATTTGATTAAAAATAAAAAAATTATCCTTGGTATACTAGGACGTTTTTATGGGAGGTATTTTAAATACACAAACACACACCTCTATTTATATGACACAAACATATTGTTTCTGTGTATAGTGAACTACTGCCTCAGGAAATGATAATTGTTCAATTTTCTTGTACCACCTATCATGGTGACCATTATAATGGTACTATTTTTATATACGATATATATTATATTTATATATTGTTAATGATTTTTTATTTTTTTTACGCCATACATTTATGCTTTCAACAATGTGTAAACACGATAATTTAATTTGATGAAATGTTGACTATTTCCCCCTCAAAGTGATATCACCCCCGAATGATATACATGGAATGTATAAAGGCTGGTTTCATTATCCATATTATACATACATGAAATAAATACTATACTAAAATTAAAATATACATTTGTATAATTTTAATGTTATTTTTTTAATATTTAATGTAATTAAAGTAGCATTCATGTGTATGTATGGACTACCGTCTCCCTGAACGGTTCATTTCATTTATTAACTCCAAATATTATAGACTTTTCTAAATACATATATACTGGATATATATGATAAAAAAATTAATATTATTCTGGTGATATATAATTTGTTGACTACATGGACAATTTCCATCCAAACATGTTTACTTCCGACTTAAGTATCGAATTTTGACAAAATGACTGATATGAACTTATACAATTATGTAGTTTTTTAAAATGATGATAAGTAATATAAAATGAATAATAAACATAAAACATGTTATTAGGATATTATAAATTAACCTATTATAATTATTTAGGAATATAAAGAATGGATGAGACAAGTCAGACTTAAGGTAATGGAATTCATCTCTATCTCCTTTCACTAGGGAATATTTTTTTATACATGATAATGTTTTATATGGTGTATAATTATACCCTTTTTCATTTAATTTAATAAAATTATTTTCAAATTGAATATTTGGCTTTACAATGTGTTTTACTAAATGAAAAAGGGAATGTTTCTTGTTAACATATGTCATGACAATGAACTTTCCACCATCATGAGAATTATTTGATATTTGTCATCCCCAACTAGAAGTAATTTTTTTGAAATGAAAATAAATACCCTATTCCATTTTTACATATTTTCATATTAAAAATGATTTTTAGAATGGATTGATTATTTTCAATATATTTAACTGATATCTATATATTAAAATTTAGAAATGTTATCTTTCCTTTATGCTTGTTTTATGTTTTATGATTATGTTTTGGTTATTGGGAATTATTTAAATATACAGGTTGTTTCGTGATAATCCGTGGGAGGGTGAGCCTAATATAGCTCTCCAATGCATTGGGGAATGTGAAGGAGGTCAACATTAATGTTTATACTTCGAGATTTAGGAAATATTTTGTGAAGGTAATTCCAAACCTAACTCCCTATATTGTTGTGAAATATATAATGTATGTATGTTATGGATTTCCCAATTTACCATTATTATTTATGATCTATATGATTTATTCATAAATATTATGATTTCCAAAGTTATGTAAAATTTCTGATTTTTTATAATGGAAAAGTATGATTTCATTGATTTGTGTGTATTGATGAACTAATGTTTTCTTTCTTTATTTTATAATACATACTGTGTTTTTTATGCCCATACCATGTTTTTGAAATGATTTTATGATGGTATAATTAAGGGTTAAATAAATGATTAATTGAAGAATATTTATAACAAGAATAGAATTCTTATTTTTTTTAATGATTATTATTATAGTGAAAAAATTGGATAGATTAGTTGTGTCAACATTGAAATTATTGAGATATAATGTAATAGTTATGGACTAAATCCCAAAAACACTAAACCTAAAAATATACTCAATATGATATCATTACATAACTCTATATTAATTATTTATTTATGATGGGGCCGTATATTTTGTATTAAAGGTTGTTTTAGATAACTTTAGAGGTTAAGATTTTATTTTAGTATATGTGACATAACCATAGTGGTTATCATATTAGAAATATCCATTGTAATTTTAGATAATTTTAAAGAGTTTAAGATAACATGAATAAGTATATCTTAGTGTTTATCCTCCTCATAAGATAGTATATGATGATTTTACAGATATACTAACACTAACATTTTTGGTTTTAGTAAATGGATATAACTATAAATCACCAAATTAACAAAGGATGTGAAAGAAACTATAGTGGTTTTATGAATAAGCAATAGAATGCAATGGGATATGCAATGAGAACTCTTGTGGTTATAGTAAACCAACTATATAGAGTCCTAATTGACCGCTTTAACCTTAGTTATTTTTATAAAGAATCATATATGCGAGAAACAAATCCTTATAAATGTTCAGGTAATAATCATAAAGGTAAGTATATTAAGAACCTATGTGTAATGGATGTCAAAAGAAACACATAGAAAAATGATTCAAATGGATTAGAAGATTTTATATATGTGGTAATGAAGGTTAAATAACACAAACCTATAATTGAAAAAGGAAGAGCTCAATTGGCTATAGGAATGGGAAAGATGTAATTTCCAAGGGATCAATTGAATGTTTTTAATGTTTTCTGAATGGTCATTACGAAAATAGATTTCCTACGAAGAAGGGTCAGGAATGGGATTAGTAGAACCGTACAAATATATATTTACTATTTCTTAATTCCATTCCAATTGACGATGAGGAAACTAAAAATTAACAATGAAATGCATGTATTATTTCTTCTGTCATGTTTTAAAATTATAAAAATCATAGGACTTTAAACAAGACTTTTTTTGTAGGAAAGAAGTATAAGAGAATAACATTGAAGAAATGGATAAAGGATCATGAAGAATATTGGATGATTAAGATGACTACATTTAAGGAATTGAAGAGTTATGTCAAATTTATAGATGATGGTATGATTAAATGTATTAATGATGAGATTACTATGAAGACTTATACTGTTTCTAACCCTTATGATTTTTATATAAATATGTTAATTGAGGAATAATTATCTTAACTTTTGAGGATATAGTTATAATGAACCATTAGTGTTTATATGATCCTTGAATTTTAAGATATTACAGGATATTACTTATTGGCATAAAAAATGTGAGGTATGAGATAATATTTGAGGATAAAATATGTTATGAGTTTATTAATGAATTTATCTTATATATGGTAATGTTTTAAAATTATATAGTTTTTGAAAAAAGAAAACATGCAGACCGTGTGACAACCCATCGCGTCAGAAAATGTATTGGGAATCGAACTTACAACCAATGTGTGACAAGGATTTATAGCCTACCACTAGACTATGTGAAGTCCCTAGTTAGTATAACGTATTCTTTGTAATTAAATAATATTATTGATCAAGTGGATATCCTCAGTATAAAAAAAATGATTTGGTGATTAGGTTATAAATTTTATTTTGGAAGATGTTCTCTGTTTTGGGAACACTATATACCTAAGGAAAATATAATATTGGGGGATACATTTAAGAGTAATTGTTCAGTTTTATTTCCTATAAATTTATGTTTTTATTATTGAAAAAAATGATATTTGGGTTGTTTTTAGAGATGATTGACCTATCATTGATAAATGTGTTTAGCTTAATTACTTTTCAGTATAAGACTATAAGAGTACTCGATGTTATTTGGAGATAAATGTTAAAATTTATCATGGAAGACTATGTGATAAAATTATTCAATGTTTTTGGATTCAATCATAGATTAGATTATAAAGAATATTTTTCTGAAAAATTGTTTAGTGAATATTCCTTGTTGAAATTTGGGGTTTTTTCTGTTGAATTTTGGTAATTAAGAGTAATATTTATTTTTATAAAGAATTATCCTTTTTGGGGATTATCTTATCTCTTACTAAACATTTTGGTTTTGGCTAATGTCTAAGCACATGGGAAATATAAACTTCATCTTTTTTTGATTATGTTGTTCTCTAGAAGTTAATTCTAGTACTTCATGTGTTACCTTGTCATCTTTAATACTCATCGTTTGTAGAAAAGATTAGTCAGTGGTATAAATTTCATAAAGGATGAAATAATAATTTTTATGTAAGTATATTTCCATATGATCTTAGTCTATGTAGTAATAAAATTACTCAACATTATGAAAAGGAACTGAAAACAAAAATTTCTTTAGATTACTTTTCTTACTGTGGAATCAAATACTATTTATACCATTATACGTTTATGGTCTTCTCATAGTTATCATTTTCCTTATCATGTTTTCTATCACTATCTATCAAAACTTGACCCATAGATTCTCTTACATATCCAGGTTTTCATACATGGAATCCTAGTAAATGGAATCTTGGGAGACCTTTTTTACTTCTCTTTCTTTCTTTTAAAGTGATAGTTTTATTGAAAAAAATTTGATGTGGGATTTTCAATTATGTTTCTAAGCACAATTTCAAAATTTTGAGGAAGCAATTTCCAAAAGGGGGTAATGCCTTAATGAACCAAGTATTTATATAATAATATCATTTCTTTTATATTAATAATTATGAATACGATATTAATTTTAGATTAAAGGGGGAGCTTTTTCCGATAGCATACTCAAAACACAACAATAGGTTTCTTTGAAATATTATGTTGCACACAGCTTTGTTTTATACTAAAAAATGATAAAATATTATTATAATTATTTAAAATAATAGGAAATGCCTAGTTTTTGTAATGGATAGTTTCAACATAATTTTGATGTATGTTGTACACATGTCTAAATAATGATTCATTAGTTACCAAATTTATTTGAAATTTAAATAAAACAAATTAAATATAAAGGATGCATTTTTAAGAAATCATATATAAAAAATAATAATTTTGTTTATAAAATCATATTATGATTTACAGATTTCAATTTAATTAAAAAATATTTTATATATTGATTATAATGTTTTAAATTTCTCTTATTTGTTTTCTAGATATGATATAAGTACAATTTTAATTTTCAGATAAAAGAGGTATTTTTCTAAAAATGAAGTATTAATTCCATTTGATGAAGAACCCTTTTTAAATTTATTTTTTTAAGCCTTTATATGTGCAATTTGAAAAAACAAAAATCTTATTTATATTCAGATCATCATAATTTACTTTGGATGAATTGTTTATATTTTTCTGAAATGCTATTAAGTTTTCATGAATAGTAAAAAAAGTTAAATTTTATTTGAAAGCAACACCTTCCATTGAGATTATTTATATAGTTAAATAATATTATTTAATGGTTTTAAAGTATAAATGGATTTAATTTTTATCATTTAATCTAATTTTGTACATTGGATGTAATATCACTTTATAATTGGACATAAACACATGTCAATCTATTGATTGTTATTATTTCATAAATAACTAACTTTTGGTTTTGACAACATGAATTAATTTAAAATTACTTACTAAAATATATTCTTTTTGAAAATGAAAAAATAGATTCCATATTTGGAATCATGAGTTCCAAATTGTGTAAATAGGTACACATTATTTTTAGATATTATGAATAGTAACTTCTGTTTTAATTTTATTTTTCCTTGGTTAAATGGTAAATCATGTAAATTAGGGTAAATAATAATATTATAATAATATAAAACTACCCAAAACATGTCTTTAACATATTGGTTGAGATATTTATAACCATGGAAATCATTGGGTTGATTTTGGGACCCCATCGAGTGACATGGATTTTAAAAAGGAATTTTATAAGAATTAATTTTAAGTAATGAAGACATACAATGAATACTCATATATTTTACAAAAAAAAATATACGGGGTTATATAATTTATATCATAGACTAAAAAATGTAGAAATAGAAAATATATTTCTTACATCGTGGAATTTTATTTATAATTTTTAGACATTAAATAAATATGTTTATTATGAAACAATGATGATGCAGTGTTTGATTCATTAAAAAATAATTAAAATAAATAAAATATTAAATATTAAATTAAATGTAATATAATTATATTGATTTCATCCACTAATTTTATGGATGATATTGGAAAATTATCTTTTATTTGAGGAATATTTTCTGAATAAATCAAGTTATAGTAAATTTAAAAAAATCAAACACTAAATACTGTGAAAATTTACATAAATGAGTTTTTAAAAAATTACTATTTTATTAAATGATATAATAGTCCCATAAAGCTAATACTTGGTATAAAGTCTTATATAAGGTCACTATTTTCATTAATTATGCACTTATTATTTTATTTTCATTTTATAGTATTTATAGTAACCATAGATTATGATAATGCAAGAAGACATGGTAAGAGTTGATGTTTTTATCTAAGGGTCAAATAAAAATGATAAGGTTAAATTTGTAAACTAAACTTGTCTAAAACCATTTGGTTGAAAGGTTTTTGACACAAAAGAATCTTATCATTGAAATAAATTATTTGGGGACTATTTAAAAATGAATATAAATTTATAATTTAATAGTATTTTGATTCATTCCTAAAGAGCCCATCCTCCAACTAATAAAAGGTAATAAACTTTACCCATTTACTGACACATCTCAAGCCCATTGGCTCATCCAAATTCAACTCAAATAATCATCCCAAATCCCTCTATTCTTCATATAATCCTTACATTTGGAATAATGCAATTCAACAAATCCTTTTGGCTTAAATCAAAAAAATTTACCTGATTTAGTGGTAACATCTTATCTCGTGTTTCTTTCATTTATTTTCTATCTCAACTCCCTATGTTCTTCTTATAATTTGACTAACTAAAAAAACCATTATCATCAATAACCTAGGATTTTTTTATGAGAATTAGGTTAACTACACTTAGAAAAACTTCCATCTAATTGATACTAACAAACTGTTTCTCTTTAAAGTGAACTACTTCCTTACGAAACGATGATTGTTTTATTTTCCCCCACCACCTCTCATTGTGGCCATTATGATAGAACTGTATTTATATATTTTATATATTATATTTATATTTTTTTTATTTAATTTATTACAATATATCAGTATACTTTCCATGATATGTAAATTCAATAATTTCATTTGGGGAAGTGTGGACTATCGCCCCCTCAAAGTGATATAAATCCATAATTCTATACATGGAATGAATAAAGTATGGTTTTATTAAATATACTAGACAAAAATGAATTAAATATTTTACTGGTACTATAATATACCTTTATATAATTTAAATATTATTATTTTAATATGACAAAGAAATGAAATTAGCATTCATGCGTGCGTACAACCTACCTTGTTAAAGAATGGTGCATGTCACGACCCATCCCAGTGGGGCCCGAGCCGCAACTCCCCAAGCCCACCTCCAAAAGGCCAAGGGATGGTGACTAGCACCTAGTAGGCTTGTCACTAACATGGGAGGAATTTCTTATAAACATGTACACACGTACACACATCTCTATGCCCACAAAGCTGAAAAGTAAAAACAATTAAAAAAGGAAATATGCATGCATACACAAAAACCCAACCAACAGAGTACAATAGAAAACTAAAGTGTGGTAATGTAAAACCCATGGCCAAAAGTAAAAGACCACCAAAAGAAGAGTCTATAAAAAATTACAACCAATAATGAAAGGTACTGGGACTGCAATCTATAGTTGTAGGAACACACCTCAGTCTGTCTAATCTCACTGAGCTCTATCCGGTCCTGGTCCTCCTAGAATCATGTCAACAGATCGCTCGTCTGCACAAGACATGACTCATGTGGGAAAATCCCATGTAGGGGTGATTATAAAAATACTCATTAGGACACCTCGAAACAATAGAGGAATAAAACAAAGGAAAATTCCACAAAGGAAAGATACAGTCAGCTCTACATAGTATATGTTTACAGAACATATATCAAGCATATCCAGATACTGAATACACGATGGACCATCATGAAACTACCACTATGATCCATCTTGATGATTCCACTAATCACATAACAAGGAAAACACACTCCTATGTATGACGAGAGAGATACGAAGTACTCGTTCCAGGAGAAGACACTAAACAAGTACTTGGGAAAAATGTTCAGATAATGATCACAACCAATAGCTATGGGGTGATTCCAACAACTCAGTCTGAACTAATCCGCTAAGCAGAAGATCAGCGCCTGGGTAATGTTGGTCACGTCGATACCAAGAACTCTACCCATAGTTCCAGGAATGAATAAAGGCTCCGAATATAAGTCTCGTGGAGGGGATTCCAACAGCTCTATTAAGGAAGGCCTACTGAAGGGATCATACTCATGTACATAGGAAATGATACTGGGAACCATCAAGAGAAAGACCTAGGGGACGAACCCTAAGGAAACTAGTCCAAGTAACAGAAGGAAACTGGCTCAAGCCATTTAAAATAGGTTACACGGTGTGTATTATGGTTACCCGTCGTGTTCCTTGACCCCGGGTACTGCCCGTGTAAATGGATCGTTTCATTCATCCATGTTGTGTAAAACTCCACTATATAGTGTGTAGAAGGATCACATGTTGTATTCCCAGGCTCCGGGTACTGCACGTGTAAACATACCGTGTCAGGAATCAATTTCATGTAAGAAATAATATACATTGCATGTATGTCAAAGCACACGCCATGTCCTATCAACAGGAAAACACCCATGTACCCTGGCCATATTCCCGTAAACGATGTATGTATGTGTCTCCTGCCCATGTACCAGTACACGGGGTATCCCATGTATCTGGCCGGGTCTGGCCGGGTAGGGGAATATATGTCATTCCCTTGTCTGTGTACCCAATCCGTGTCCGTGTACTCATTGAGTACAGGCCAGGCAGTCCGCTGGTCAACACACATTGTGGAGCCCATAATAGACGCTGTGTAGTCGAGATTTTTCCCGAACGCCGTCTTCTTCCTCGCACTTCAGCCGATCTATAGGATTCGCTATCTCTCGTCTATTCATCCCGATTCTTCAGGGCTTGGTTTTTCCCATCATACGAACACCGAATTGGGTGTTTTCGATCCTTCGTTCGCATCATAAACCTCCAATGATCCATCTGAAGAAAAACACCCAAAAACAAAATATCTCTCAATCCGCTCTAAATCTTCCGCTGAAATCATCATCGCACCTCCAGGAGATCATCGTGGGGTCAATTCATCAATTTGGGATCATTGCATCGCATAACGGATGTGCAACGATCCGTTGTTCATTGCCCCGTGAAGAACGTGAAGAACGTGCAGAAGAAGAAGGGATGAAATCCAATAAAACGCATATTTGAGGAACAAACCTACACCTTCGTTCATCACGGAGTTGATCCGCTCTCGTTAATAGGCTTAAAAGGAGCAAAAATCAACAACAAAAAGAACATGGATTCAATTCCCCAAAATCCCCACCAAAGGCCCATTCTGCAAAAAGGATCGATCTGTGGGCTAATATGTTCATAGATTAGTCCACGTACATCGTAGAACTCAAGAACGGGGAAGAAGTAACAAATCAAACATCCAACCTAGATTGGCAGCATTTGTTGACAATGATCTGGTCGTCGCCGGCGAAGCTCATCAAGAACACCGTCACCGCATTGGGGGTTTTCTCCAGAGCTTCCAGAGGTTTCAGTGTTATAAGGTAGGTAACCTTGGACACCTGTGAAAATCTCTATTTAAAAAATATATACGAGATATTTGACACAATAGGATTTAATAAAATATTATAATTAAATATTTTATTATGGTTATGTCCTAGAAACCAGATTCCACCACCGGCCTGCATTGGCCAATGATAGGCCTTGGCTAACATAAAATCACTATTTTGAACACAACGGTGCCTTCAGATTTTTTATCCGATCACCCTTTCAGGTGTTATTCTACTTTTTCAAGAAAACCACACACACATGTTATTTAATTATTTAATTAAATTTCAAAAATTTGTTCCAGGATCACCGTGCCTTGGAACTCTGCGTCGTTTCAAATACTGGTCTCGAAATAATTCCCGCATAATATTAGAATTAAGAACAGAGTAATACAAGAAATTATATCACACCCACCTTAGGGATTTATGTCCCCGAAAATCCAAAACAAAGGCTACTCAAAAAGTTGTTGGTACTACTCATGAATCTAAGGCTCCTGCTCCCACGTGCTCTCCTGGAGATTCTCGTGCTGCCACCAGACATACACCAAGGGAATAGATTTCACAAAAAGGATCTCCTCCTGCCGATCCTTGATCTCCACTAGGTACTCAGCAAAGGTCTCTCTGTCATTGATGTCCAGCTCTCCCCAGTCGATAAGGTGCGATTGATCATGCACGTACCTCCGCAGCTGCGACACATGGTATACGTTGTATACCCAATCCATCTGAGGAGGTAGAGCCGAGTCGTACGCCACATAGCCAACTAATCCCAGAAACTGAAAAGGGCCGATGAACCTCAGAGATAGCTTTCCGCCTTGGACAAATCTTTGAAATCCCCGTCGACGTGAGACTCGAAGGAACAAATGGTCTCCCTCCTCGAACTCCAAGGGACTATGTCTCCTGTCGGTATAGGACTTCTGCCAACTCTATGCATCCTTCATCCGCTACTACCGGCACTTTCTCTATAGTAGGTTGCAACATCTCTGGGCCCATGAGTGCTGACTCTCCTGGGTTATTCCAGCAAAGTGGTGACCTATATGGTCTCCCGTACAAAGCCTCGAATGGTGCCATACCAATAGTGGATTGATAACTATTGTTATAAGAAAATTCCACCAGTGGTAGGTGAATCTACCAGCGATGACCGATGTCAAGTATGCAATCTCATAGAATATCCTCTAGAACCTAGATGGTTCGCTCCGTATGACCATTGGTATAAGGATGAAATGTTGTGATCAAGTGTAACTGAGTACCAAAAGCTTCATGTAATCATTTCCAAAATCAAGAGGTGATATGAGAATCACGATCTGAGACGGTTGACGAAGGCACTCCATGAAGCAAGACTATCTCCTGCACATAGAGGCATCCCAAAATCTCTACTAAACTCTACTCTCATATGGCGAGGATGTGGGCCAACGTGGTGAGTAGATCAACGATCACCCAGATTGAATCACGTCCCCCAAAGGTACGTGGTGAACCCGTCATTAAGTCCACGGATATCCCGTCCCACATCCAATATGGCACCTCAAGGGGCTGAGTCAAACCTGCTTGCACCTGGTGCTCAGCCTTTATTTACAGACAAGTAAGGCATCGAGAAACAAACTCTGCCACACTCTTCTTCATTCTCGGCCACCATAACTGACGTCGGAGGTCGTGGTATATCTTTTCCATGCCTGGATGCACTACCAATTGAGATGTATGGAATTACCTCATAACCTCCTCCTGAAACATCACTGGCACAACTGTATGCCTTCGGAAAATAACAATGTGCTCCCCATATTTTCAATATCCATCAGCAGCATCACCTGCAGATATCTGAGCACATAAAGTCTCGCAGCTAGCATCCCCGAGCAGTGCTTCCCTGACTCATTCTAAGTGTGGAGGGGTAAAAACCATCTACTGAAGGTAATCTCCCTCATCTCTATCCACGAAGGATAATTGTAAAGAGGAAAACTGCCTCGTCGCCTCATCCCGAAACTGTGAACTGGATCTCCTTCTAAGAGAATCTGCTATAACGTTCCCCTTCCTAGCAGTATAACTGATCTCAAAGTCGTAATCCTGGAGGAAATAAAGCCATCGTCTCTGTCTCAAATTCAAATCCTTCTGCAAAAATATATATCTGAGACTCTTGTGATCAATGTAGATGGTAAACCGCTCACCCATCAGGTAGTGTTGCCACATCTTCAACGTGAAGACTACCACTGCCAACTCAAGATCATGGGTCGTGTAGTTCTATTCATGTGGACTTAACTGAAGTGAGCCACAGGAAATCACCACTTGCCTCTACATCAGAACACAACCAAGCCCGGTTCCCGATGTGTCACAGAACCCCACGTACTCGACACCCTCTTCTTGTTGTCTCAAGATATGGGTGCACGCCAGACTCTATCTCAACAACTGAAAATCATTCTATCATCCCTTGGTCCACATGAAAGGTTACCCCTTTCAAGTCAAAGTTGTCATGGGTGCAGAAATCATGGAGAAATCAAGGATGAATCTTCAATAGTAGCCTTCCAACCCAAGGAAACTCTGCACCTCTGATACCACTATGTCACAACCCGTCCCAGTGGGGCCTCAGCCGTAACTCCCCAATCCGGCCTCCAATAGGCCAGGGACTGGTGACTATCACCGATTAGGTATGTCACTAACAAAGGAGGCATTTCCTATAAACCTGTACACACACACACAAACATCTCCAATCCCACATATCTGAAAAGTAAAAACTAATAAAAATGTAAATATGGATGCATACACTAAAACCCAACCAACAGAGTATGACAGGAAAGTAAAGTGTGGTAATGTAAAACCCTGGGACAAAAGTACATGCCCAACAAAATAAGAATCATTAAAAAAGTCCAACCTATAAAGAAAGGTACTGGGACTGCAATACAAAGCCATAGGAACAAACCTCTGTCTGTCTGATCTCATTGAGCACCGTCCGGTCCTTTTCCTCCTAGAATCCTATAAAAAGGTATCTCGTCTGCATAAGACACGACATGTGTGGGAAAAGCCCGTACAGGGGTGACTATAAAAATACTCAGTTGGGCGCCCTGAAACCACAAAGGATTAAAACAATGTAAAATACCACAAAGGCATGATACAATCATCTCTACACAGAATATGTTTACAGAACATATAACAAGAATATCCAGATATACTCATACATGATCGACCACTGTGAAACCACCACTAAGATCCAGCTCGAAGATTCCACTAAGCACGTAACAAGGAGAATACACTCCTAGGTCTGAATAGAGAGATACGAAGTACTCATTCCGGAAAACACAATACACAAGTACTTTGGAATACGCTGTTCATATGAGGATCACAACCAATAGCTATGCGGTGATTCCAACAACTCAGTCTGAACCAATCTACTAAGTAGAGGATTGACACCCTGGTAAAGTTGGTCATGTTGATACCAAGAACTCTACCTAGGGTTCCAAAAATGAATAGAGGATCCAAATCTAAGTCTCACGGAGGGGATTCCCATAACTCTATTCAGGAAGCCCAGCTAAAGGGATCACACTCTTGTACGTAGTAAATGATACCGACAACCTTCAGAGGAAAGACCTAGGGGAAGAACCCTAAGGAAACTAGTCCAACTCACAGAAGGAAACTGGCTCAAGTCATGTAAAATAGGTTACACAACATGTAGTATGATTACACACTATGTTCCTTGACCCAGGTACTGCCTATTTAAACAAACCATGTCATTCATCCATGATGTGTAAAAATCCAAAACACGGCATGTAGAAGGATCACACGACATGTTCCCTGGCTCCGGGTGTTGCCCGTGTAAAGGGCATGTTTCCAGAATTGAATTTGTGTTGGAAATAATATACACAACATGTAAGTAAAGTCACACGCCTTGTCCTATCAACTGGAAAACACCCATGTACCCTGGTTGTATGCCCGTAAACAGTGTCTATCTGTGTCTCTTGACCATGTACCAGTACACGGGGTATCCCGTGTATATGGTCGGGTTTGGCCGGGGAGGGGAATACATGTCGTGCCCTTGGCTGTGTACCCAACCTGTGTCTGTGTACTCCCAGAGTACACGCCAGGTAGTCCGCCGACGAACACATTCCATGTATCCCATACTACATGTCGTGTAGTCAGAATTTTTTCAGAACGTCGTCTTCTTCCTCATGCTTCACCGATCTTCTGGATTCACGATCTCTCATCAGTTCGTCCGATGCTTCAGGGCTTGGTTCATCCCATAATACGAACACAGAATTAGGTGTTTTTGGTCCTTTTTTCTGGTCATAAACCTCCAACGATCCATCCAATGAAAAATTCCCACAAATGAAATATCTCCTGATCAGTTCTGAATCATCTTCCGAAATCATCGTTGCACCTCCACGAGATCGTCGGGGGTTCGATTCTTCACATTTGGATCGTTGCGTCGCAAAACGGATGTGTGAAAATATGTTGTTAATCTCTCCATGAAGAATGTGAAGAACGTGCAGAAGAAAAATGGAATAAATCCAGTAAAATGAAAATTTAAAGAACAAACCTCCATCGTCATTCAACTCAGCATTGATCCAGTCCTGTTAATAGGGTTAAATGGAGCAGAAATCTACAACAAAAACAACATGGATTCAATTACCCAAAATCCCTACCAATGGCCCATACAAAAAAAATGATCGATCCACAGGCTAATCTGTTCGTGGATCAGTCTACCTTCGTCGTAGAAATAAAGAACGGGGACAAAATCAAAAATCAAACATCATACCTGGATTTTCGGAGTTTGTTGATGAAGATATGGTCGTCGCATCATCATCGCTGGCGAAGCTCATCATGAACCCCATTGTCGCATTGGTGGTTTGCTCTAGAACTTCTATAGGTTTAAGGGTTATGAGGTCTGTAAGCCTAGACCCCTACACAAATATCTATTTTATAAAAAAGGGAAGAGATGTTTCATGCAACATGATTTAATAAAATATTTTAATTAAATATTTTATTACGGTTCCATCCCAAAAACCAGATTTCACCATCGCCCTGTACTGGCCGATGTTAGGACTCGCCTAAGGTAAAATCATTGTTCTGAATGCAACGGTGCCCTATAATTTTTGATTTGAGTACCCATTCAAGTGTTATTCCACTTTTTCAGGAAAACCACATGCACATGTTATTTAATTATTTAATTAAATTTCAAACATTTGTTCATGGCTCACCGGTCCTTGGAACCGCGTGCCGTTTCAAACCCTGGTCTCAAAATAATTCCCACATAATATGACAATAAAACATGGATTATTCCGAGACATTATAGTGTATTTAATTTCATATTTATAAATTTTATGGATTATTAAATATATATATATATATATAATGGATATATATGCTAATTAAATCATGAATAGTATTCTTGTGATGATAAAATATAAACTACATGGATAATTTATATCAAAACCGGTTCATTTTCTATACCAGTGCCAAATATCGACAGAATGACCGATATGAACTTAAATAATAACGAAATATTAATAACACGATGTTAAGAAATATAAAATAAATAATAAACATGAAAATGGATTTGAAGAAAGTAGAAAATAAAATATGTTTATTATCCAGGAATATAAAGGACGAACGAGATAGCTTAAAATCAATGTAAGGGACTTTATCTCAATCTTCATTCATTGGGAAATATTTTGGTTTATACAGTACAATATTTTATAAGGTTTTTAATTATACCATTTTAATTTAATTTCAGTCAGAGGCTTCAAAATGAATATTTTTTTATAAATAATTTATCTAAATGACTATGGGAATGTTTTTTTAACATACGTAATGACAATGACATTTCCGACACCCCAAGAATTATGTGATATTTGGATTCTTTAAAAATTCATAATGTTGTTAAAATGAAAATAAACATCATATACTATTTTACATGTTTTTTATATAAAATATTTATAAAAATGGATTGATTATTTCAATATATTGAACTGGTATCTTGATATTTTGATGTTGAAATGTTATCTTTCTTTTATTCGTGTCTTATGTGTTTTCATTTTGTTACAGTTATTGGGAAATATTTTCATATATGGGTGGTTCCATGAAAAATATATGGTGGGTGAGCCCTAGATAGCTCTCCAATTAATTGGGTAGCATGAAATACCTAAAATTTAATTTTTCCCCTAAGATATTTAGGGAATATATTGTGATGGGTATTTCAAATTTAACTCCTTGTGTAGTTGTGAAAGATACAATGTATGTAAGTCATGGATTCCACAAGTTACATATTATAATTTATGAATTCTAGGAGTTATTCCTAAATCCTTTTATTTCATGAGTTATTCTAATGATCTTAAATTTTAAGAGTAAAATGTTTGACATCATAGATTTGTATGCATTGATGGATTGGTATTTTCATTCTTTATTTTATAACCCTTATGAGTTTTTTATTCTCATCACATGTTTTCTAAAAAATTTGATTGGGTTTAAGGAAGGGTATGAGATTGGAAAAAATCAAGAATATTTATATCAAGAAAATAATTCTTGTTTTATTTGTGGTGTTTTATTTTTGTGATAAAATGGGATAGAGTAACAGTGTCTTCTTTTTAATTTTTGAGATGTAATGTTTTTGTTAGTTAATAATGATCTAAAATTATAAACCTGAAAATATAACCAATATGATGTTTTAATTAACTATAGATTAACTAATTATTAAGGTTGGGGCCATATATTTAAGGGGTCATGTAATTCTAGGACTATGGATTAAGAATTTTATATTTTACATTATATAAATTCACATGTGAAATGTTCTTGTTATTTTTTTATACTAACATGTAATGTGTTGGGATTTGGTAATTTATATGATTCAAGAAAATATTATTACAATGATTTTTGAAATTTAAAAAAAATTATTATTATTATTATTATATAATTAAAATTCTTTTATAATTATTATTTATAATTATTAGCATTTGTTAAAAAGGTAGGAACACCTCTTGTTTCACCATTTAGGGGACGATGTGTGATAGGTAAGGGAAGATCTCACCTTCAATAGTATATTGTTTTCTCTCCTTTTTACAGTGATCTAATGTTTATCTCTCTCCTTTTTGAATTTTATCTTCATTTTCATACACTTTTTTCTCTTATATATACATTCCACCTAGAAGTTAAGGAATGATAGTGTTTACCCAAATCAAGTATAACCGCTAAAAAAGGGATATTTTTCCCTCAGTGCTTAGAGTGGTCATTTATATGCCTTACACAAGTAGTTAAAGGCTTCATTTTAATCTTATTTTTTTTATATTTATTTTCATTTTCTACACTTTCAAATATTATCTTGTTTTTATGTTATTTGAAATATAAACTATTTTAAAGTATTTTATTCATTATTATGGGTGGTATAATGATCATAAATGCCATCTAAGTTTCAAGGAAGAAGGTTATATAATTTACCCTTTAATTGACATAACTATGTGTTTATGAACATTTAAATTGATATTTACATACTATTGAATCTTAATTATGTATTTAAAATGTAATTATGAAAATTTGATGATATTTTTAAGGATTTTAAAATGATTCAAATATTTATTTTTATAGTAAAATGTTTAATTTATGCATTGGGTATTTTTTCACACTGTGTGGGTGAAAACATTTCATGTATTCTGTTATTATAACATATCTACAATTATTCTTTGATAATTTTTTATTATGAATTATAAAATAACAAAATCATGAGAGTAGTATATTTTCAATTGAAATTGGAATTTTATAATTTTGAGATAGTTGGTTTTTAATGTGACATTTTTGGATTTAATCTAAATGGATGGATTTCATATTCATTATCAATAAGAAAAATAATTTTTTATGATTTTTTTTAAAAGATACTTTTTATTTATGAATAAAATTTTCATTTTTATTTTTACTATTGTTCCCAAATATTTTTTTCTATAGTTTATGAAATTTTATTATGTTAAACATTTAATATATATACTAAAGGTTTTGTTTATATTATTGGTTTCTAGATATGAGATGTTGATTTTTTTAATTTATTATATTCAATTATTATATGAATTTTATTCATAAAAATTCAACAGAAATATTGGATACATTGGGGGGTTATGTGAACAATTACAATCACTATGTGAGATTACACACTTAATAACCACTCTCCCTAATTTAGATTATTCTCTATCTTTGATGGACTAGTTAATGAATACACTCCCTTTAGCTATATTTATATTATACTTGATAGTTTAAATCTAGTTTATCATAGTTATATAATCATTATTTTTGGATTACTCTCTATAGTGTGGCCAATATACAGATAGTTTATAGATTGGGTACTAGGATAATATATTTTTATTCCTTCGGCAAATATGTAACATTTTCATAATGACTGATGATTTATATAATATGATATTTTTATGTTTGTTTTTTAAATTTATCATTTTATATATCATGAAAATGTTTATTATAATAACTTGGAAAATAAAATTAGTTTTTTAGGACAATCAAGAGAAGTTACTTATTTCTTATACTCATTGTAGCTAATAAAGGTATTTTTTCTTATTTATTTTTCATAAAAGAAATAATTGTTTATCTTTATAATGGAAATTATAAAATCTTTGTGGTGAAATATAATAAAGTTTTCTCAATGATTACATATACACATTTGGTGAACATATTGAATATCATTTTATATTAGTTGTATTGGCACAGATGACATTTATTTCTCTTTTTTATTTGATCATTGGATAAAATATTAAGTTATATAGATTGTTTCGTGTTTTTATTTTTTTATCAAATATATAGATAAAAGTATATATCAATAATTTAAGGTCATTTGTATATTCCATGTTGACTTTGAGTCCATATTCTTTATTCAGGTATTTCACATTTCAATTATATTTGAAATACTCTGTAATATTTGTATATTACCTTATATTTTTCATAACATGCCTGGAATCAATTTTTTTTAAAATTATTGTTTTCATATTAATGTGATGCATGATTTTTACATGAAATCATTAATTACACTTCATTTTCATAAAGATAAACATATTCCCAAAACATTAACTAGATTCGAAACCATCCCAATTCATAAATTGATACCCTTAGAACTTGTGTAAAAAAATGAAGATCAATAATGTGCCATAGGTTTTTATCATGTTAAATATGGTATTGTGTCAAGATATTTATGTTTTTATGATATAGTTTATGTAGTGATCCCTTATAATGTATCATGTTACCAGTCCCATCTATAGTAAAATGATACATAAGAAACCACATGCATACCTACACATGGACCTCTAAATTTCTATTAAACATTTTAATCATTTTTAAACCTTATTAAAATCAAATATCATGACCATAATGTTCATATCTTTATCTCCTAAAGAAAACACCCCTAAATCTAAATTTGATAGATCTCAACTTTTTATGTTTCCATCACCATTTATTAAAAATATTCATTAAAAACACCCTACTATTTTACATCTCACACTAAGAAGTACTATAATAATTTTCTTAGAAATTTATCTACATTAAATCCACAAATGTTTGAATATAGAACCATATCATTATTTGGTAAAAAATAGGCATGGGACAAACATGACCCCAATATATACATTTTTACCAAATTCTCTAATTAGTATTATTAATTCCCATAAATATCATAGAAATGATGTTCTTGAATACAAACTCATTCTATCATAAAAAATAAAATTAACATAGTGAACTAAAACTCCACTACACTTGTTTCTCTATAATTAAGAATGCATATATACAATGTAACAATAATGGATTCTATCATATAGATCAAAAATTTACTAAAACCTTGGGATACATGTAAATATAAGATCCCTAATACCTATCATATCATGATTGACAACATTAACTTGGGTTAATTGATAAATTAATGTTGTTTTATCTATTAATCTTCTTAATATCCACAAAATATTCCTTTATCCAACATGACATATAGTTCACGTTATAGTTCATCGACAATATAATGTTGACATCACTGTCTTATGGGTGATCTAATAGTATTTATTATGATCATTTCATAAGATAAATTCACTAACTCATTATCATTTAGTAACCAAACACTCCAACATTAATTTGAAAATTTCATAAAAAATACAAATAGAAATATTATTCATGAATTTAATTTTCCTCAATCGTTCAATAGGATATCTAAATGCTTAATGAAATCTCAAATGGAAAGATAAGTTAACCATTTATCAAATTTTACCCTATAGAGTATCACCGGATACCATGTTATATCAATTTCAGTGTCAATCCATTACTAATTAAATTTTTTCTTTTTATGATAAATGACCCATGACATTTATTAAACATCTCTATAGAGTGAATGATATTCTTACATAATATTTGATTTTATTTCCACCATGATAATTTATATATTACAAATTCCTCATGTATCAAGGAATAAAATTTCTATAATTAATTAAACACCAAATTTTATAATGCTTGAACATAATAATATTAATAATAAATATTTCTGAGTCTCCACTATAGGATATATTTTTTTTGGTATTTACATGAATTCTAAAAAAATAATAGAGATTAATTTTCATAACGATGACTAATAATAATAAATCCTTAAAAATGACTTAAATTGTATTGTTTTATTCATATATAGCATATAATTCATACATATTCCATACCTCTTTTCTGAAATAACATCCAAGATAACTACTCTATATATTTGGCCCATGGCTTGCACCTTCCCTTTAATTTTACTTATTTAATGATTTTTAGACTTGTTAATGAGTTCTGTGTTTAAATTAAATGAGTTATTTTAAATTTATGGTTTTATAATTGGAAACATTGTGGGAAAATGACTATTACTAATTATAATGGAAATATGTTTAGGGATTGTGGTTTTTAACATAACCATTTTAATTGATAGGAATAAAATTTACCTAATCATGTTGGTAAAAAACTGGGGCTACCCATGTCTATCTAGTGCAGGGCGCATGGTTGGTGCACAGCTTCCTAAACCATAAATATAAACCCAGAAACCAAACCCAATTCTAATATTTTTAAAATACATATTATATCCCTCCCAAAATTAAACGCTATTGTGATCTTTAACTCAATCATTCATTTGATCTAGCTAAAGGGATAACCTGGTTCAATTACCCCTTCTTTCCTCAATATATTTCATAATGTTTTCATAGATTAAATGTGTATATATTTAGGTTATTGTATCACTTCCCCACACGATCACTTATTCAATCATGCTATTTATTTTTTCCTTGTATTAAAATCCATGAGTTTGAATAGTTTTATTGATCCCAATTGGTGGTGAGTTTGTTGTTGTGTTTATAGATGTTTGTAGAATTGGTTAAGAGGATATTATTTTTCTTGTTTAATTTTTTTTAATACATAAATAATATTATATTTAAAATGAGACAACACCATATGAAATATTCCTAGTGTGTATATATCATTATTTATGTTCATTATGGAATCAGAATTGAGGAGAAGTGGAAGTTATCATGGTGAACTATTTATTCATATAAGGGACCACAACATAGTATTTCTGACCACTTCATTGAATAATTATACACATCACAAAGGGGACTCAAAATGAGTTATACATGTTATAGTGAAGTTGAACATCATATATGAGGATGGTTGAATTTTTAGTTACACTAGAAAATCCAAGACCTCCATGTTGTAGTGTGCTCCTCACATCACATAGAACTTCTAAGTGGAATTTCAAGGGTTCTTTGAATTTTTGACACTAAAATCATAGTTATATAACTATTATGTAGTCATAATAAAATCTAATGGTCTCTGATATAATCATTCGACCATGCCTTAGTGTTCTATTATTTGATATTAATGGTTCTGGATATTTTGTGATGTCTGCATTATAAAACTTGTAATATTCCACAATATTGTTAGGTAGTGTGTTCAATCTTTTGAAAACTAATAGGATATCCATTAATGACTATGATGACAATGTAAAAGTCTCATCTGGGAAGATTCAATGTAGAATTATGAATTTCATAATTTTAAGAAGTTACTGGTTTTATTTAGGCTAAAATAGCATCTCATTTTTATTTTATGATTCAAATATTTTCCAAAAAATATCCAAAATCAATATTGAAAGTATGGAGATGATGGTTTTATTTGAATTTGAAATTCTAATTAAATAACTGATAAATTATTACATCTATATAACATTTGATAAAAATAAACATAGAGGAATTTAGTGGGTAGAGGAATAAAACAAGTAGAAAATGTAGTGTATATACATATTTCCATAGAGTGATGTGATCATACTATAGTTTATATAGGCTGAAAATGAATAAAAGGATCAGTATATAAACAAATTGAGGCTATGTTTGAGTGGATTTTATCTAGTTTATATCAATTTAAATTTCATTATTTCAATGTGATATGTAATATCATAGTTGTTATACATTATGTAAAATGATTTGAACGATAAAACCTTCTTTTCATACCAATATATTGAAACTGGTCGGTTGTATGATCTTTGTTTAATCCATATCATCCTACAAACTAGCATTCTAATTTTAAGAGGTGAAACATATAATTATGTTTTACCCATCTTGTGTCTACATTTTTGACATTGATTATGATTCAAATTAATCATTATTGACGTTTTTAAAAAAAAAATTTAAAAAAAAAATTAATAACATATTCACCCCTACATAGTAATTCTTCACTACTCATAAAGGTTTATATTCAAGTGTTTTTAAAAATTGGTTTCCCTCAATGATGATTTTATATTTTATATTCATGATGTTGTTTTTTCATTTTTTAAGGTTCTATATGTGAATTTATGATCTTTCTCATGGACAAAAAATATTTAGAGTGTACCAGCTTATTCCAACATCTGATGAACAAAATTATTATATCATTAAGAAAAATGAATTTCTTTATCCTAAATCAATAATTTTTTATGTTATTAATGAAATAACTAATGGGATTCCCTCTTATGATGATAATGCCACTTTGAGAGAAATATATCTATGGAATACTAAGAATTATTAGAATTCTATAAATTATATAATAATAGTTATCTGATAAGGAATTTATGAATGTGAAAGGTATTATTATAGCCAATGAATTTTGGGATAAAAATGTAAATATATCTAAAAAATATGTTTAAGTAGTCTAAACAAAAATATTTTTGACTGAAATATGATGATTTGAAAATTTATGTATATAAAACTATAGATTATTTACTTATAATATTTAATGAGATTATTTTTTCCATTATACATTATGGAGATAAATTTTATGATACTGTAGTAGTTATGGAGATACCTAATATATTAATAGATATGATTGATGTTAAAGTCTATGCTATTGAATAAACAGATCAACAATAAATTCCCCAAGATTTTTTTCTTGTCATTACCATTCCATATAAAATGAGGAAAGAATATTTGTAAATTGAAATGAGTAAAGGAATAAAATAAATATCTTTTTTGGACAAAATAAAATAGAAGAATAATTAGATGGTTGGGGAAGATGATGTCTATTATTGAAATGCTCATTCTCATTTGAGTTATAAGATTGATAATATTATGTATATTATATATAAAAATTCTAGAATTAGATAGGGATTTGTTTAATGTAAAATTTGTCTAATATTATATGGGTTTGGATTAATAGAACATTTTTCTAAAAAATATCCATACTAAAAATGATATGGAGTCAATGATAACGAAAAAGAAGTACTAAGTAGATTATTTTAGAATAGATCATCAATGTATAACAAACCATGGATTTCATTTAATGGTAATATAAAAAATATCTGAAAATTCATAACTAAAAATTTCATATCAAATTTTTAATGAATAGATATCAGTGATGATTAAGAGGTAATAATGATGTTGATGAAATAATTCTCGTTGTGATGGTAAATGAATCTGAATTCCCTAGTGAATGGTCTAGTGATGTTGAAGGTAATGAAGAAACTAAAATGGGAATATTTCTAAAATGGTAAATCAGGGAGTGTATATTAATAATGACTGTATTGGAAAATGATATGCGATATCAATCAAATGGAATTCAATATTCAAGAGGTAATGAATTTGTTCTTATTGAAAAAATAATAATTGAGTAGAAATAATTTGATGACTTGAACAATCTCATTATTATGATTCAGATTTGATCAGTCAATATAGATGAAATAATGAAGTTGAATGGGGAGAATATCATGATTTTATAACAAAACTTATATGTAAAAAACGCTGAAAATTTTTAATCGTAATTCCTAAAAAAATATTTATGATGTTGGGGAAATATCATTCATAAACAATGGCCATGGAATTATAAAATTATTAATAAAAAATTATAGAAAAAATATTGAGAAAACTTATTCTATATCTGAGAAGAAGAATAAAATAATTAATTCTAATCTCATAGTAAAATGAAGTAACTTCATATTGTTTTCAAATTCTGTGTTCATCAAATTGATTTAATAAAAATTATATAAATTGTGAAGAAAAAGGGAAAATAAATAGTTTTATATGAAGAAGGAAGAGTCAGGAGTACACTAAAATTAGTAATTTTATAATAGATCCAAAATTAATGGTTCAAAGAATGTGGATAGACATGTTCATAGTTATTTATAACATGATTTTTAAAAAGAATAATTTTTTATGGTTATTAATGAAATTGATGGGGTTTTCTGAACAAGGATATGGGATAGAATACAGAATGTGAGCGGATTCATTTCACACAACATATTACTTTTATTTCACTCTATTAAATATGGATTTAAAAATGAAAATATATTTTTTCCATAGGAAAATAATTTTAATTGATGTTATAAACTTATCATCCATTAGAAAAGTTTTCTTATTATACTACCAACTAAAATTTACACTGGATATAGTTCTCAGAAGTATTAGAATGTGAATTAGAAATGGAAAGTTAAATATCTAGATTGTGATGTTACTTCAATTCATATAAAGGTGAATGAACTTGTATTTTTAATAGTGGGTTTTATTCTCATATCATGATAATTATAAATTTTCTTATGGGTATTAAAAAATATAAATAATGAAAATTATTATTTGAAAATTATTGATCGCTCAAAATATATTGTGTTGGACCATCATTCCATAGTAAAGAACTATTAAAATTTAAGGACAAGTTTTATGATGAAGGATTACAACACAATATTTATAGTGAGTCATAGTTATGTTATAAATCAAATAAATTGTTCTTATAGAAAAATTGGTCAATTTTTAATAGATTTAAATATGGATTTATATTTACAATAGGATGATAAAAAAGATATAATTTATTTCGATTACTAATGTTATACATTCTAATTATTTAAACATGAATGAAGAAATCCAACTATGGAATCGAATAGTTGGTTATCATGGCCAAAAAACTAGTGATATATTTTTAATTGAGATAATGTTCATGATTTTACTATGTTTAAAAAAAATTAGTTGTATGTGTTTCACTTTTCAAAAGATAAATATTGTGAGTATTCTATAAATGAAGTTTGAAATGGAAAATATTCATCCTCCAATGGCCCGAAAGCCTTCATTTTTATTGATTTTTGATAATACACCTTTCAAGGGGTGAGGTGGAACCCTTACGAGGCCCGTAGGCATAAGTATTACATGGCCCATAGTCCTTTAGAGGAATTCATTTTCTTAGGATTCAAAAATTACATACAACACAGAATAACTACATGGAACATCTCCTCCCCAGCATCTTCATCGTGAAATCAGCTCTCCACCTTCGCATGGTTGTTCAACTATGCTTTCTCGTGCATGGACATGCTTGTCCCGATGGTAGGTTCCATACCCTCTCATTCTTTCAATTCTTTTAGCTTTTTCTATGGTGAAAGCTCTTTGCTACTCCTCCTACTGATGCTTGTTCCGTGTAGGTTGTCTGGTTTGCATCTACACTTAAGGTGGCCTCAAGGCCTCGAGGTGGCCCGAAGTCCTTACTGACCTAGAGGCCAAGGTGGCCCGAAGCACTTAAAGTACCCGGGGACCAAATCGGTGGCCCAAAGGCCTAAACGGGGCATATTCTCGGCTTCTACAGTGCCAAACAGTGCATGTTATAGTTCCCGCTACAGTACCACTACAGTTCTGCACAGTTCCTCTATAGTACCTGCTACAGTACTACTATAGTACCTGCTACAACGCTGCTACAGCACTTCTACTGTATCCAGAAATTATCCCCCACATTGATTTGATTTCAAGTCTCTTGGATGCACTTAAGGAGTCCTCACCAACTAGGCTAAGGTTGATGTACTCATCCATTAAAACATATTGACTCTCATATATACGTTCATATAAGGAAACAATCAATAAATTGGGATAAGTATTTTATTTAATTTATTTATTGTTTTACTTTTATTTCATGTATCGAGTTCAGGAAAATAGTAATCACAATATATAATTAGGTATCAATTTATTAAGATAAGTGATGAGGTAGTGTGTAGATAATCATTGAAAAATATTTTAATAGATAATGTTTCTTATTTTAAAAGTATAATAATTGAATATTATATTTAAAATCACCAAATTCATTATGATCTTATTATTACAAAAGTACATCTAAAAAATGGTGCGTGTGAATGAAATAATATTGTCTCAAAAATATCAATGGAACATTATTATTAGAGTAAGATAAATCTCACTATTTATGGATACAATCTATTGGATAGTAATTTCATATAATAAATCATTGTATTTAAGGAAAAAATCTGATATTTCAACATATGAGATGTATTATAAGAAACTTACAAATTTAAAATACCTTTTTAGTGTTTTTAATCCACATCACTATCAAAGTTAAAGGTAAAAAATCTCTGAATATTTAAAATTAGAGGCATGATAGTATCTTCATTGTTTATCCATTGTGGGAGGGGATATGATATTGAAATAAATAGATAAAAATATTCTTCATTTTTTTGATGTAAAATGGATTTCACATATAAATAAGGTGATCTCTAATAAAAAATAATTCTTATAAGTGATTATGATTCAATTTTTCTGAAACAATAATGTAAAACTTAGTAAAATAGTGGGAATAACGATGACATTCCATTTTAAGAATATTATTGATAAAATTAAATTGATGTAGTACATTATTATTCACAACATTTATTTTAGATTTGTAAAGTTAATGAAAAAAATAATAGTGTAAATAAAGGTATAAAAATTCATTCTAGGTGAACATTGTGGAAAAAATCTCATGTATAATTGATATCATATATTGTACAAAATTAATTGTAAAAATAAAGGAAAAATAAAGAGTCCATTGATGCAATTAGTGATGATATATAATAGATTGAAAATAATGATACCTATTAGTTGATACCCAATCCCTTAGAGAAGAACAATATTTGGACATATTGGGTGTTCCAAAACATAATGAATAAAATAGGTTAAGTAGTGATGAATAAATAAAAAATTGGTTTGTAAAAGATAATAAATGTTTAATTTAGTTTAGTTTCATGAAGCCATTTCAATGGTTTCAATACTAAAAACCATAAAAAAGTTTATTTCTATTTTAGTAGAAAGGATTTTTATGATCTATAAATTTAATATCAATTTCTCCTTTCTCTATAGTAAACATTAATAGGAAGTATATGTTAAACAACCATGAATATTATTTCCTAATTAAGATTATTTGTTTCATGTTAATTAAGGCTTTATATTTTCTAAATCAGGACCCAGGATTTTGGTATTAAAATATAAACACCAAACTATAAAATATGAATTTATTTAAAGGGAGATATGAGAAAGAATTTATACATGAAAGATGATAAAATTTATTTCTAATTTTTATTGTGTGGTCAAATGATATTATTTCAAACATAAATGACGAAAAATGTTTTGAAAAGTTTTTTAGATAAATAAATTCAAAATTTTGAATTTCCATTCTTGGTGAGATGAAATACTTTAATAGCTTAAAATTTTCCCATTGAAGTAAATATGTTTTTCTATATGAAGAGAAGTATGTTATTAAAAATTTAAAATGTTTGGAATGTAATATTTGAATCATGTCACAATCCAATTTTATTAGGGACAAATTTAGAAAAACAAGAACTGGGGAAATAAGTTTGTCCAAGAGATTTTTTCAATCTAACTAGAACAATAAATGGAGGAATTATTAATATATATTGTCTATATTTTTACAGTTTGTACAAGATATAAAATTAGAAAAAATTGTCTCAATTTATAGCTGATATGATAATAATTAGATATATCATAGGAACAAATATTTTTATATTGAAATATGAGAAAATTATCCTCAATAATTTTGGTTATTCGAATGGATATTTAGAAGGATGTATTGATGATAAGAGGTATACCTATAGTAGAACATTATTTGATAGATAGATAATAGTTTTTGGTACTACATATATAAAATAATTAACTACACCCAGAACATCTAAGGCCAAATATATGGATACAACTCAATACGTCATATAAAATATATGGATAAGGACTTACATAATTTATTTTATTATTGTTGTGAGGTTTATTTTAATTTTTGAGATGTGATCATCTAGATAAAATTAACTAGTAAAATAATTCACTTAATCAATTATCTACTAAAAAAATGAGTTAATGTAATAATTTTTTCCTAAAAAAGATAAAATTAGAGATGTTTTCGCCAGACCACTATTAAAAGAAACAGTTCCAAATCAGATATTGAATTTAGATTTTCAACCTCATTGTTTACAAGTTTAAAATATAATATTGTTCCCCCTATCATCTGGAATTTGGATGTTTTATCAACTGGGGATAAAAATTGATAATATAAAAATCCTTCATTTATGTTTATCATCATGATTTTTTAAAGGAGTCTATAATGAAGGTGGACTACCCATTGTTAAGTTTTTTACCTTCTTTTGGGAGATAATTAATTTAGGTGGAATTCATTAAGTGGGAATTCTATGATTTCATCATGTTTGAACTATTATAATAGTTTACTATAATTTTTTTAGGAAACATTATGTTATGGAATAATTGTTGATGTGATAATGACGTTCATGTTTTGGAATATGCTAATAGATCACCATTTATCAACAACATTGTATTAATTTTTCCAGTGTCTTTTTTCCCTACTCTGATTTTTCTTAAAAAATCATATTATTTTTTAGTGGTTATCCATTTCTATGTTTTTAATAATTCATAGTGATTTATGGTCTATTGTCAAAAAAAATCCCTAGATGGAGATTTTTATGCCTTTGTGGTTCTTAGTTTGTTGATGTGTTTATGGGAGGTGGATGAATTTGAAAATAAGATATGAATAGCTGTGTTGGAATTTATTTTCCTTAAATAAATCACAATAAATATAAAATCAGATGGTTATATGTGAAATGATATATGTTTTTATATAACATGGATGGATCTCATGATTTTAGAAGATCTAAATCATAGATTAGATGATAGTGTTCGAACACAATATAGAGTAAAGTATCTTGGTTATGTGTAGTGTCCACACCACCGAATACATTTCTATTCCCCTAAGGAGAATCTTACTTATTTCCTCATATTATAGTTACGTACAACATCGTAGAGGAGGTGGGTCTATTTTCAAGGATGCTGCAAAATTATGTAACTCCACATTGTATTGAGCGTTCATATTTCCTTACAAAACTAGATAATTTTTTTTAATGGTCAGGGATATCTACATTGTACCTCTATAACTATGTTGACGTGGAGAGAATTTTTGAAGGAATATTCCATAGTGATATTACCATGTTATAAAAAAAATTCCGGATTTTGGTGGTTCTAGGGTTTTTTTAGACCTCCATTCCATAACACATCTACTATGATGTAGCCATGACTAGTGATTGTGTAAAAACCATTAGAAACAAATATGATACACCATAATGCCAATGGCCAGGCCATTGAAGGGGATTCTAGGAATATTCAAACCATATTTTCTACATAGATTAATCTAAAGGATGGGGTGTACATTTTTTCTCTAAAACAACTAACAACCCATTTTTGATATCTGTTAAATTTTTAAATAAAGATCATAAGTCTGAGTTTAAAATATAAAGAAGATGGTTTTAGTTTGAATTTTAAATTCAAATTAAAATTAGTTAAAAAAGTATGATACTATGGAAGAAGTGAACGGAAATCATATTCATAGATACGAGTAGTCATTATTGGATGAATAAAAGTAGTAGAAAAAGTGGTTGTTCTTATTTGAACATAGTGTAGTGATCCTACAAAGGTTTCCAAATGTTAAATAAGAAGAAGAATAAGAGAACTGCAACAATAGTTAATGTCAATAAATTTAAGGCTTTATTATTGTTGATATCAATATAAATATCACTATTTTATATTGGTATACACTTTCATAGGCTAGATACTTAATATAATATTATTTCAATAATAAACCCAACTCACTGTATTTGCATGTTCAAACTAGTAATTCATATGATTATTACATAATATAAATGATTTCAAGGAAAATCCTTCTCATTTCGAGAGTTAAACATTTTAAATATATTGTTTTTTTATTTTGTGTGTGTCTGGATAATAGGTATCAATATTCACTTTAACTAGCATCAAGGGTTATATCACTAACCAAATTAATATAATTTGAATAACTGATCCACACCACATTTTACTGATTCTTCACTAATATATGCAATAACATCTCATTTATATTAGATGTCTTCCATAAATAATTACAATTAATGATGTTAGGGTGTTTTGAAATACTACTAGTTTATATTTTCATCATATCTAAATGGTTTACATCATCTTCACTAGGTTTAAGTTAGGATTCCTTTACATACAGCCCTTTAAAATTAGAACCTTGATTTATTAGAATTTCTGACAATTTTTTTAATGGTTTACGACCCTTATTAATTATGTATAAAACCTTTTTATAAAATTAGTTTTGTCACATCATATTTCATGGAATGTTAAAGGTCTCCATTTTTTATTTTTAGAAAAAATACAATTATTAGGCTTCATGAATGTATTGTTTCTACTTAAATGGTAGATTAGGCTTTAAAATTTATCTCTTAACCCATTATTATTATTTTAGCTTTCAAAATAGAAATAATGATTTTTTCCCAAACTATGGGTTAATTGTATTGATTTAATATTATTTTCATAATTTTATATTGTATATGGGATTTATAATTCAAAGTATCATTAATCATTTGTGTTTTATATGAGGTTTAAGTTTCCCATCAAGGATAAATAACAAGATAATAATGAATTTGGGATTTATTTTAAATTTATATATTAACATATTAAAAATTTGAATGATGATTAGTTTCTGATATTGGTTTCATTATTTTTTTCGTTTAAAATGGAATCAAGTCCTCATTGTCACTTTAAAAAAGGTGAATTCGTAGAAAGGAGGTTATTGTATTATTTATTTATTGTGTAATTTTAATTGATTTCCTACTAATGTATTTTCTCACCTCTAGTTAGTTATTGATTTGTATTTTTTAAATTATGTGGGAGAATATAAAATTCATAAGGTCATTTTGGCTAGTTTAACATATCACAATGACTATTGAATTAATATATGCAATATAAAAAAAGTTCAACAAAGTCATTATTTCTTCATCACGTCAGATTTGATTTTCCATGACTATTAAAGTCATGAAAATTACAACCCTATTCCTAGTTTCTATAGGGCCAACCCTCGACACATTTATGTTTAATTATTTCGACCCCACGATGTAATATTATTTTTATTCATTTCCCATTATATCATATATTCTTCTATTTTTTTTCTTAGTTATTGTTTATGGATTCTTTCCTGGTTAATTAATTTCCTCTCTCTAGGTCCTTTTTTCTAATAAATGTTTGAAAACTCAATTAACCCAACTTTTTGATAGAATATTTGTATAAATAGGTTTTTTAAAACAATTTATTTATATTATATTTTTTTAATGCAAATTTATCATTTTCACAAAAGAAAAATTTAATAAATTGGATTGATTATTCATCAATGGAAAAATTACTTTTTACTTATATGTCTAATTTTACTCAACCATAAAATGGTCTTATTTTTATTGAATTTATATCAAACAAGCTTAAATGGGTTTCATTTTAAGGAGAATGGATAGGTTCTATGGATAATATCTGTTTGGAATTCACACACACACAAACACACAGACATATTTTATGTTAATTTCAGATTCTGTAAGAGTTTTTTTGTGTAATCCCTCATTCATGTTGTTTCGTGTTCATATTTTGATTGGGATTTAGGATGGTGATCATGGATCATATGAATATTAATAGTTTTGTATTTGGGTTATTTTGTTTATTTTTCTACATGTATGTATCAAACACTCATGATTTATTATATCCTAATATCTTTTAGATTTTTTACTCACCATCATATTATGATCATGTATGAGTTTGGTTAGGCCATTCGTGTCTTATTTCATATTTTGGATGTATTGTTTTGGTTTTCATAGATACTATATTTAATAATGTCTTAGGTTGAACAATAAGAACGTTTCCACTACAAATGTTATATTTTTTATTATGTTAATAAATTATAGCAAGCTTATTTTGATTCAGACGAATTAGTATAAATACCTAGGAAATTGGGAATGAGCCTTAGGTCATGCAACAAGCTATATTGAGTGCTCATGGTAGGGGAGTCCTTGGTTGGTTCACAAAGAAATTATATTTGATTTTAAATTTTTAATGACTTTAAGGTTATTAATTAACCCTTATATGTTTTTGGTGACTCTAGTCTACTAGATCATGGACTGTGAAAACTCAACTATTATTAATAGTGATATTCTAAATAGTTATTACACCCACAGAGCCTCATGTTACCCGAAGATGATGGTTTTCGAGTCATTATCATTGTGTTTTTTCTTTGGATGTATGTATTTTTATTTGGAAGGATAGTATTCTATGTTTTTTGACATTTCATAGGTGATTTAAAGTTTCATCATGTTTTATTGGTGTTAAAGGATAAAGAAAAGATGCTGAAAATTTATCCCAAACAATCTGTCAATCCATGTGGATCCCATGAGAATCATTTTTTTTAGAGTCATTTTTGTGTTTGGTGAATGATCAACCAACATGTGTGGCCAAATCATGCACCACCACTAAACCACATTTTACAATTATATTAGATCTTTTTTAAATTAAATTTATTTTGGGAATGGTTGTGTGTTATTTGAGGTTAATTATAGTGAGACATACAATATTTTTGAAGTTATTTTATTGGATGTTGTTAGATGAGTGTTTTGAAAATCCTTCATTAATAGGAATGTTTTATATTAAAAATAGATCTAAGCATGAGTAGAACCCATGATCCCCAAAATATATTATGAAAAATCTGAAAGTAAGGTGATTACACTGGGTACACTGATCTTGTACCAGAAAGATAAAAAAGAGAAAATAGGAAAGAAAATGGCAAGAAGAACCTCATAAATCCGTGAAAATCTATAAGAGTTGTAATTCATACGTAGAGCCGTAGCCACCCATTTTTGATTCCTCACCAAACACAATATATAGAGCAGTTAAATAGAATGTCTCACTTAAGTCCAACACTAAAGGGGAAGTGATAGAATAATTTATGTAGAAAATGCCATTATTTCTTACATATAAAGTAAATACTCTTTGTTGAATGCCTCCACTCAGTTTAGCATCTGTGTTGTTCACATGAAGAGATGAAATTTCGACCACCCAATGATATGGATAGAAATTCTTGAGGAATAAGCGTGATCACATCACACAAGGTAACAACTTGTGACTCAGCAAGAACAACCTATATTCTATTTCTCTATTATAAAGGGATCATATATTATAGTGAATACATGTCATCTGGGCCAACAATCTATTTTACATTCTGAGTGACACCTTCATCATCCTCTATGTCATGAAACACAAAATGGAACAACCCAAAAACCCACATGACTGGGACAGAATTTCACCAAATTTTTTTTGGGAAGCATGGTGAGATTATGCATGAAGAACATAGCAGGCATGTTAACACACCCTCCTAGAGTGGAAAAACCATGGAAACAACAAGAAGCAGATGAGACATTCCTATGTGATATATATTCCCAATGAAGTTGATGGTAATTAAAATATGGTTTTTGATCAAGCTCCAATTCCACTCCATCAAACATTCGTTCACTAATACAGAGATAGTCATCAACAAATATTTCCTTGTTATGATATCTTCTAAACTAAAACCTTTCTTTCTCTTCAATACAAGGGTAAAATCCGTCCTTTTATCCTTCCTTAATCACAAGAGTGCAATTTATAAGCTTATTCTAACTTTTTGTTCCTCGCTCTAATGGTAGGGTTCCTCTTCACCCGATAAGGAGTCACCATTATACTGATACAGGTGGATTTTCATTGAGTACTAGCTGTAGAGTGATGAAAATTTCATTTATTAAAATCCTTGAACACCTAGTGACAATGGTTCACTCCAACGTAGAGTAATCAATGTGTTTTTTAGTATTCTAGAGATTTAGAGTGATGAAACCATCAGAATTAGTAATAAGTTTCTTATCTTTTTGGCACTCGAATGCATATAAGAATCCTCAATATAAAGAGAATTCTCTTTATCAGCATGATTAGAATCACCAAAAATAGAGTGAGTTTCTTGGGAAGCCTCATTAGAATGTGGAAGAACACCTAAATTTTCTATGATAGGTTCTGAATTATGGAGAACATCCATAAACACAAAAAAAACATCGACCTTAGTGCGCTGAGGCTGCACTGGGAATGAATCTGGGACCGATGAAGACATAAATGTGGCCTTACAATTAGAGGGGTCATCTTGTTCAATAATAGGCCTTATCTCTTTCTCAACCCAATCTTATTTCCTTTTACTCAGTAGATGTTTTCCAACATAATTATTGTTCAAAGGGTCCTTCCTAGGGCCACAATCTCCAAGGGAGTGTCCAAGATGTAGGTAATTAGACCAGTAGCTAGGTCAGTTTTCATTTACCACTTCTTGAACAAAATCTACATCACCATCCTGGATCCAAATAACTGAAGGTAGGTGTAGTGTAAGGTCAACCTCAACACACACATGTACAACCGACGAACTTGTGGGATTTTGAGTAGCAGAATCCAACATATTGGGATGACCTATAAGTTTAGTAATATAATAGAGGCGAATTGGTTTGAAGAAGTGAAACAGTAGTTCGATAAACCCTAACCAGATAGGGAAAATTGGGTATTCAGTGCTGAAATCAAATTTAGGGGACCATTTTCGGACCTTCATCATACAGCCCCCAAAATTCCAAGAACCCCTAGACTATAGCCGATAGTATTTATTTTCATAGGTGAAACGAATTTCAATATTCAGCAAGTAGACCAAGGCAATTACAAAATCATAAAAACCAATAGATTAGAATGAATTCATTAGAAATATGAGAGAGGGACGATGCTTAAATAATTTACCAAAAAGAACATATCTGAGAACATAAGATAGTAAATGAACCTCCTCATTCAAAAATGCAATGGTCATGTGACCTCTGTGATGAAACATGTTTGGGTAAAAGGAACCAATGGGTGTCGGGTAGACATCAAGAGCAACAGATCTAACATGGGTGTTCCTAGTAACCACATCTGCGAAGCATCGCAAGTTGTGGTATCCACGCTCATAAAATGATTTTTGTACTATGGACATGAAAAATAATTTCAACAAGGATTATTGACATTGAAAATAACTTTTAAATGATGTTCAAATTGAATGTATAAGTCCATTAAGATATATTGAAATGAACCTGATAATTGAATTTTCATAAAGGAATTATGAAATTACATGTATATTTTCAAATAGATATTATTATGTATGATATATTTATTGGTTATATTAAACATTAATATTTGAAATGTTTTTAATAAAAAATTGTTTGATAAGTATATTTGTAAAAGAGGAAATTTTCTTTAAATGGTTATAATTTGTGATAAAAGTTTTTAATAGAATATTCATAAATATATTGAAAATAATTCGATGTGGTAGGGTGTGGTAAAGATTTTTATGATTTAAATGGGAAATTTGACAATTTGTTTAGGGGATATCACATGTTTTTTTGAGAAATTTTTAAGGATTTTTTTACATTTTTTGGTATTTTTATTCATAAATGGGTGGTTGTAATTTATCAAATTATGTCATTAATTATATCTAGTAAATAAATGGTTAGAATGATTCAAATCATAGTATATAAATAATATAGATTTATGTTATCTTATAGTTTGGATTGTGTAATAAAATATCTGGTAGGTTGTCGGATGTATGTATTTTTGGATCATCCCAAGGATTGATTGTGTCTTGGGTAGGGTGTGTTTTTTAGAGTATTCATCCTTTCTCAGACTCTCGATGGAGTGGTAAATATGAACCCTGATCCAACACAAGCACGAATTACAAAAATATTGTAACATTTAATATCAATATTCAATACATTTAACAATAATAAACTCCTTAGTTCCATAAAAGTATAGTTTTTTCAGGACAATATACATAATGAAATTATTTATAAATATTCGTTGACATCTCACTTAAACTTTCTTCACATATGAAACCCTTAGATGATCATATTACATAATACACATTTTCATGCACTAGGGAACTGGAAACATTAGATGTGGAAATATTTTATTCTCAATAATGATAATCATCAGTGATACCAATTGATGATCATAAACGAGAATATTATGAGCATAAGTGTGTGAGAATTTCATCTATGTATATAAGGGTCGTACAAAAGTCCTAAATATCAAATCAGAAGTCATGGTATAAGGTATTGTCATAACAAAAGAAATGGGTCATAAGAGTGAAAATATAAAGAATTCGTGACAATGAGATCTGAAGATATGAATAAGAATATTATATAATAGTATGGCATAAAAATAATAAATGAAAACATTTTCAATACCACCCACCATGACATTCCTAACATAGTAGGCTTGGGCTAACGACCCAAATAACTTAATGATCTTAGTATAACTACTCATGTACCACATGGGGTTAGATCTAACCACAAGTGTACCCATTAAGCTCATGTGATATAGGAAATATTTAATTTATAGATGGTCTATATAGTTCTGGTTCAACACATCAAATAATACAATCTATACCTAATTATTCCACAAAATCATAAAACATTAATCATTTCATTATTTATTAACAAAATAAATGGAAATAATTGGGTTTTATGACAACCTCCTAAAACTATAATCCCCATGATACACCCAAATAAATATTTTGGATTGTTTCATAATAATTTATTTCAGGTGTAGCTTATGGAACATCAATGGTTACTGAATTTTGTTAAAAGAAAATTTTTATATTACTAAATTATAATATTCATAAAATAAAAAGGAATAAAACTTTTTTTTATTATAAATATATTAGAAGATATATTATTTAGAGGAAAATAATTTGAAATATATAAAAACTTACTTGAATATCGATGGTTGTAAAATATTATTTCCACAAGAAAATTTATTAAAAAATAGGTTCTTTTATCACTTTTGAAAAAAATTACGCACACTTAAAATGATAAAAAATACTTAATTTTTTAAAATATATTAAACATAATATAAAATGAATATATAAATTATTAAAGAACATATAATTTCATTAAAAAAAATTCAGTAAATATTGAAATTAATGATAAAAAATTCTGACTAAAAACAAGATATGTGGTAAGTATTTATCACAAACATAATATCTATTTAATTATTTACCATGTGAAGTAAATTTGATATAGGAAATGTAAAACCCCAATAATTACTATAGGAGAACAATTGTTTTATTATTTGGATATCTAATTACCTAAATATTTCAACATATGAAAATTCCTTCATAACAGTCTGCTATTGAAAATTTGATTGGAATGAAACCTATTTATTTTTCTATTCAATTTAATGAAATATATTTACGACTTTAACAATAAATAAATCCATATTATTAAATTATTAAATATTTTATTGTATATTTTATTTTATTTTCATAAATTAAAATCATTTACTACACATGTAAAAGTTATTTAATGTTTAATTTCATCAATAGTTGTCCATAATTTTGATTGTATCGTTCTTTTTTGTAGAAGAGACAAAAAAAATTCTTCCATTCATATTTCGACATTAAAAATTATGAAATGTATTAAATATATTTTTATAAAATATTTATACAAATACATTTTAACATTATAGAAACTATGGGCATGAAACAAAAAGAATCTGTTTCATGTAATTTACTGATACTAAATGATTAAATTCTAAAGACTATGAATTTATTTATGATCATTTATGAATATTTTTAATTATATAAATTAATCCATAATATCATAAATACAAATCAAATATAATTTAAAACCATTAAGGTATGGATCTGATGAAAAAAAGAGCATGTATCTCCATGGAGGTTATAGTCCGTACATATAATGGGACAACATTATCATTTTCTATATAACAAAAAAAGATAACTTTTTATAATTTAATAAAATGAAAAATGATAAAGTTTATATACTTATTCATTAAATACCACATTTAAAATATCCATGTAACGAGGATATAAAAAAGTAACACATCTCTCATGTAGGATGTAGTCACTACATAACAAATTATAGAGCATTTATTTTTAGAATTGTTGGGAGAAAGTTAAGTAATAGTTTTTACATTAATATTATAATGTTTTTGTTAATGAATGACACTTATATAGTTATATTATAATATTTATAATATTTTTATAATAATTTGGATGAGGAATATAGTTTTGAGAAAGCTATAAAATGGGGCATACTCACTTTGAGAGTTTGAATCCACTCTTGAAGCATCTATTAGAAATGGAGGACTTAGGGATTCATATTGAAACAAGAGGATAATAAACATGAAAGATACCTACAAAAGAGGTAAAATCGGTAGGGTTTCATGACATATTATAATGATAGAGTTTCCTGAATATGTTAGAGGTGAGCACCTTTTATTAGAGGAAAAGAGCATCTTTTACATGGAAATAAATGATTGATAAGAAGTAATAATGGAATTTCAGGAGAGATAGGTGCGATAGATGAGGGGTGTTTAGTAAGAAATGTTTATTTACATAAAAAGATAAAAATTGTCTTATATAAGGCCTAGGTTGGATTTATAATCAACAAAATTTGATACACTTAAATTACACAATTTAACTTTATTAACCGTGATTAAACATTAGACGTGGAAATTTTTTACAGAAATTATGAGAAAGAAATTGGTAATTTTTAATGGGATGAATTATATGTTTTAATAAATTTTATCCAATTAAATTTATAAATATGATAAAATCTTCTTTTAAATTAATGCATTTCGTATATAGAAAAAATATTTTTTATAGAAAAAATGAATTTCACACATTAAGATTTTTCTTCTATTAATACATATCAATTAATAATTAACTTTTATATATTATTAATATAAATTATAAATTTTATAATCCATTATACATAATATATTTTTTTTCTTGAAATGAAAACATATAGTTCGAATAATATAATTTTTATAAAAATTTGAAAAATTATCTTATTATTTATTAAGGAACAAAAAATTATTTTTATACTTATATTTTTATATTAAATGAACAAAATATTTCATTAAAAATTCTATTTTTTATACCCTCTTGTTAAATGGATGTAATATAAATATTATGTGATGATTTTTTTGGATTACTCTAATATAGGATATAGGTAATTGAACACATAAAAATTATTTATGAGAAATATATTCTTAAATATCAGGGCGTCACATTCTACCAAACTTATTAGAATTCGTCCATATTAATTCCATTATTCTAATAGAGATATATAAGGATACATCTAACATGTTACATCATAATGTTCCCAGACAACTTCCTCGAATTAATTGATTTTCTACAAGACCTTAGCCGGGATAGTATTCTTGTTCTTCTATACATTATGTTTTTTATCTAGAATATAGATATGTTATTCAGTATAATAAATATCATTATCCATCTTCAAAAATAATTGATTTTATATCATGTTGATAATTAGGTATGTACTTCTTTATAGGGAACATATCATTAACATGGGAGGGTTATGGTGTAATCCACAAGTGGTAAGATTCCACCATGATATGACAAAGAATCTCAATGAGACTGATATATATATGGTTTGATGTTATATTCCATCCCAATATGTAACATTACTAGTTTTGGGGGTTTAATATTTTTTGGGGGATGTTCCATGAGTATTTTATAGAGATTAGAGGTGAAACAAATCTAACATAAGAAGCACAAATAATTTAATGTTTACACAACCTTAAATGGTGGTTTGCGGCTTGTGTAGATGATTATTTCATTGATTGTAAAATAGATAATGGGGCACGTGAAACAAATTAACATCATTGAAATAAAAAAATATAAAATGTAATTAAACTAGGATGAGATGATTTCATTTTATGTGTAAGTGAAAATATTATGAAAACCATTTAATTTCACAATATTTAATGATTACCCAATGTGAAATCAGAGGGATCTAGGTTTTGAATCCATTTTCAAAAATCATACTTTTAATTCAGTCATGAATTCTAACCATCATATTCTGAAAACTTCTTAGTCACTGTAAGAGGAAATTCCTACTCTCACACTATCAATTAATTTTTTTGGTTCTTTTGGATGTTGGTATATAATCTATGATGATTGTATTATCCTTTTCCCATAATGTTACATTGTTGTTTATGAAGGAATTTATATTAATATGTTGTTTTGGTTTTGAGTGTGATCTGGGATATTTTTAATAATATTTAGGTGTAGTGTAGATTGGTCTGTATTTTCCCATATACAGTTGTGGTTTGCAACCATTTCTTCTTCAACATGCAGTGTGCTACGTGTTGGAAGACGTCATTGATATAGGTAATCCGTCATTTCACATTGTTTTTCCTGAGGGAGAGGTTAACTCTTTATTACCTATCCATGATGTAATTTTTAGATTAATAAAAGATACTGAATAGGATAATTTAAACTGATTAGAATAAATTTGAATGTTTCACAAGTATGTACATATTTTAGGTCACTTTGATATGATGGATTTTATGGTTTTAATTCCACATTGAAAATTGTTGTCGTTGACTAATTTTTTATGCAAGAAGATAAGTGTCATGAATAGTGTTTCTATTATGTTTTTTGTGATATCACCATAAAATGAAAATTGGATATTCACATATATTTGGATAATGAAAATGCTTCCTTATTATTATTTATATTATGATAACATCTATAAGAAAAGGGAAATGGGATAAAATTTCCTTTGTTTAATCTATAAAGTGGAATTTGATATATTATATTCTGTGGACATGCTCATGGGGAAGAGGTGTGTGGTTGTGATTTGATGTGGGGCTGATGGGTGATATGGGAATGTGGTTTTAGGGTGGGAGGTGGAAGTTTTATCCATGATTATGGTGTGGATATGTAGTAATTTTTTTCAATGCTTATAAGGTGGTGAGGTGATAGTTCGATTAGATGGATAAACATCTTATGATATATGGAGGTATTATAGAAGATTCTGGAGTGGTGACTGGATAAATAATTGATTAATAATTATTGAATATGATGGGTTTTTGTTAGGTTAATGGGATGAAAATAATTAATGAACAAATAAATGGAGGGTTTTTTGAATTAATGTGGAAAACTATAAACACAGAAATAAATGGTCTTGATAATGGGGTTTAGTTAGAAATAAGACATATGTAGTGATTCTAATTTAGAATTAGTAGTGAACGTAGAGATGTTTTGGTTTGGGTTGTGTTTTTTTTTTGTGAACCTAGAGGTTGTGTTTGTGTGTGGTAATATTTATACACTTGTATATTTATTGTGACTTCTATAAACACCCCACCTACACCAAGAACTATGTGCATACACCAACATATTCATGCATTATTATTTTTTTCAATATCCCATTGATGGTTTTAGATGGATGAATAAAACATATTTACCTATATCACTGCTTAGATAGTATATATTCATAGATTATTATGGTTAGAGGACTGGTAGTCCACTAGAAGAAAGAACATGTGTTTTCGAGTGAGATGTGATGTCACCTTGTTATGGGGTGGTGAATCATGGGCATTCATGTGAGCATTGATGTGATCATGTTATGTGGTAGTGGACCATTGTTTTTTGGTGATATATTATTTAACCAATATTGGGGTAGAAAATGGTGGGGGTCTTGAACATTTGGATGAGTGCATGAGTTTTTTTTAATTAATTTTCATGATACCATACTACTCTTTTTAGGGTGGGATGTGATGGCACATGGGTATTCAAGTTTTTTGTAGTGTGACTTCGTTGTGTCCTGGTAGCCCATGTTCCTTTTTTGTGATGTAATTTGAACATTTTTTGGTATGATTCATATGTTTTTTGAACGATTTTTTTTGTTCTATGATGTAAGACATTAGGGAATAAAAGAGGAAAATAACTAGGAATGTGGTACATGGTACCTCTTATTGATATACGTCTTATTATGTTTTTATACTAGGATTGTGTTATTTTTTGAGAATACCCTAGTGAGATTTGGATGGATAATGGACATGTTTAGGTGATGTCAGTTTTTCTATTTTTATCATGGATGCATTGGAGTTCTTCTTTCAAATGTTCATGTTTTCTATTTTTATCATGGTTGCATTGGAGTTCTTCTTTCAAATGTGCACGAGATACTTTGGTTTTCTAACTGAGTATACTTGTATTCTTACCCAATATATAAATTTATATATATATATATATATACAGATAATAATTTTCTTGTTTCTAGGATGACTATTTGGAACTAACTTACCATTAATAGCTTTGAACATTTGGTAGCTACTATTTCACTTCATTAGTTATTTCTTGTAGGTTATAAATTTTATAGAATTTTATTTGTATCACATATATTTACACATGAATTGTGGGATGGTTTTGGTTTCTTTTTATATTTTCACTTGGTATTTCTTTTGTATGATTAATCTTATTACCCTATAATATAATTATATATTGGGAAATACCTCCCATTTTATGAGTTTATATACCCTCGGTGCTGGTTTCTAATAGGGGGCCTACTGCAGGTGGGCTCGGGTGTCCTTATCTATCTCCCCTCTTTGAGGTATCTTTTATTAGATGGTGTCATAACATTATGGAATTTGATGTTATGTTTGATAAATATGATATATATTAGGGTTAGTCATATTGTGGTTTTCATTGGTTTATATGACAATACTTCCATTTGACCTTGGTAAATGACATAGTCATGGGATACTAGTGAGGAAATTGGGATTTTAAGTCCCCCAAGTAATCTAGTGCATGAAAAATGAGATTATTAAAAGACCAAGTGAGGTCGAAATTCTTCCATTGTAGAGACCCAGGAGGGGTACAATAATTATGTTGACTTCTATTGTAATTTATGTTGTGTTTATTTAAGATTTTTTAAATGAAGAATTGTAATAAACATGAATATAAATAAAATAATATTCTAATGGGATTATGATGTTCTGCTTTTTTCAGTAATGGGTCATTGAAGTTACTTATTATTTGCTCTGGAAGATGAGTTTCTGAAGTCTAATCTGATTAATCACTATAGTGTTGATCTACATGAGGAGTATGAGGCTTGGTAGAGGGAATTATGATCTTTTACGTGGCATCCCTTATTTAAGTATTCAGGGAGTTTTTCAGAAACGGTGGAAAAGAGACCATTGGAGGAGCTCACGATCACACTCAATTTGATCTCAGCCCTAGTGGGACACTAGGTCCCTTTTCTAGTTTGTCAAATGAAGTGAGTTGTGCCCTAATAATGGACATGTATCTAGGATTGAGAAAGTAGGTAAATGTTTCATAGGTTCACTTTTTGAAATAGTTATAGGAAGAGTTCTTTTCATTAAACATTAAGTAATTGAAATGACATGATCTTCTTTCCATTCATCAAGGTAGTATTTTTATGTACGATTTAGGAATCATGTTCAAAGCCCTTTTGTGCATTTTTGTGATTTATCCTGATAAGGAGTATTTTCCAACATGTCTTATGGATGAACTCTATCGTTTTATCTATGATGAAGGTACCCAGTTAAATTCCAAACATATATAGTAGATTAAAAAAGGAAGTGTTTATCTGTAGGATTCACTCATGAGGAAGTTTTATGTTAGAAGGTATACAATAAGGTTCCTCAAGGAATAGAGTTTTCATAGGAATTTCATAAGTTCCAGGACCATTAGTGTTTTGACTAGCTGGTTGTCGACCTCAGAATATTCCCATTCAACATTCTATGTATATTTATTTCAATTCATTTCATGGAGATATAATGGAAATTTATTTTGGTTTTGGGATTCATTTTCATATCCCAAGATTTTTTCTAGTTGTTCCCTAATCCTAGTTTTGTGGATTTGGATATATTCTATACCAAACACCAGAGTAGTTTTCAGTGAGGCCATTTCATTAATAAGGGTAGTAGGCATATTCTATTTTTAGAGATAATAGAGCTACAAGAGGCTGACCTCAGTATTCTCCTCGTATTTAGGGATATCTATCCCAAATAAGTCATGATGGTGACATCTATAGAGTTGTAGAGGAGATGTGTGTGGTCTTTTTCATGCATTTTAGGATATAATAAAATGGGAGATATATATCATCATAGGTAGAAATCAACTCGTTTGTTATCCTTTTTTGTGCCTTTTATTGATTTTGGATCTTAACTATCCCTTGTTGAACATTGTCTATTAAATTCATTGGGACTATATGAATAGATGGTTTTTGTGCCCCTTATTTTAACAAAAGTAGTTAGATGAAGGACCAACTTGTTTTATGTGTACCGGGGCAGTAGACCGATGATGGGTCCACATCAATCTGGTGGATATCTTTTCTTCGTGTAGGTGCATGAATATGATTTAATCCTAATCAACAATTTTATATTCCTTATGTTTTATTATCAACTACTTCTATATGGGAGTCATGTTCTTATAAGTGGATAGGTTGTATGTGTTTTTCATTTGAGAGATGGGATTTAAAGTGGATATTCTGTGTGTGGAGCCTCTGTTTTATTTATAAGTGGTGTTTTCAGTAGAAGCATTGCCTTAGGCTGTTCCTAACATTGTGGTGGAATTCCTAGATTTTTTTCCCATAGGTGGTTTTGACACTACCTCCTTGATATGGAATTTATTTTAGGATATAGTTACAGTTTGGTGCTGCTCATATATTCATGGATTACTATTTTATGGATCCTTATAAGTTTTTTGAGTTGAGGATTTAGATATATGATCATATGAATAAGGATTTATTCCATCCCATTATGTCACCATGGTATGATTCAGTGTTTTTCCCATGAATCTGTAATTTAGTGTAAGGTTATGTATAGAATAAAGAAGTTTGAATCAAGTGATCGTCAAGAACCATTACCCTCTTCTAAGGATAGATGTTGTTTTAGACTAGTTGATAGAGGAAATTTGGTTTTCTATGATCGATTTATAGTTAGGATATAAATAGATTAGGGTGTAGGAGGGTGATATATTGAGGTCTACCATTAAATGTAGGTATGAGAACATTGAGTTTGTATTCATGCCATTGGATGATAGAAACAAACTAGTTGTGTTTATTTGAGTTATTAACCTAATATTCCCTATATTTGTGGACTATTACATCATCATATTCACGGATGACATGTTGATCCAATGGATGTTATAGGAGGACCATTCTAATCATCATAGAGCTCTCTTGTAGGTTATTTGACTCCACCAAATCTATGGAATGTTTTCCATGTAAATGTTTTATAAATGATGTGTAAATTTACTAATGAATTTGGTGTCCCAATAGGTTTTATTAGTAGAACCATTGATGTGGGAGTGTGTATTTTCTTGGGAATCATCTGAGAAAATGGTAGAGTTTCACAGTTTCCAGGTCTTGTAAGATATTATAAGATCTTCATACAAAATTTCTCCCAAGTTACAGCCTGCTAATTATGTTGAGTAGGAGGATATCGATTTTTGTATAGTTTAATCTATGACATGAAACATTTGGTGACCTATAGTAGAATTTGGTCAACTCTCTAGTGCATCATTTTTTCTGAGGAGGTTGTGATATTTGAGGTGTTTGGTGATGTTTCCCATATTGTCTTGGGATATGTGTTTATGTATTAGGGGGATGTGATCTTTTATGCATCTAAGGTGTTATATTCCAATGGAGATAAAAATTCCAATGATGTTATGGAACATGGATGGTTTTTTGTGCCAAATTGGTTACTATATTACCTCATTGGGGAAAATTTTGTGGTCTACATAGATCACAATAGTTTTAGGTATATATATCCTCAATTTTATCATAAATTGTGAAATCATTTGTGTATATAGTTTATTTGTGATTGAAATTTTGAGATATATAACATCTCCTTAAAGGGTAATGTTGTCATCGGCTCTCTGATTTTGATGTTGAGGGAGTATAGTTATGTTTGGAGAGTATTGGAGGAGTTTTAAGATTTTTATTTATATTCAATGGTGGATACTAGTAGAGGTTTTCAATTTAATATGATGGTGAGATATTATTCGATGAAATAGGTAGAAGATTCATAGTGGGGACATGTAGAGATAGAGGTAAGGGGAGATCCTATTGGACATAGTTGTGCTATGAAGGGATTGTCCGATGATGGAAAGAACAAGATATTATTTCATGGGGTTCTTTTTTCAGGTAGTTATTCATGAGGGATTCATTTAAGAGTTTTATAACTCACCATTGGTCGCACACCTTGGATTTTCCAAGATGTAAAATTGTTAGATGATGTATTTTTGGTGGCTTAGGATGACACAAATGGTGGAAGGGTTCTTGGAGGGGTGTTTGGATTCCTATTAGGTAATGGTTTAAAATTGTGTTCCTGGTAGTTTTTTCATCCATTCGGTGATCTAACTAGAAATTGGGATAAAATTTCAATATATTTCAACATAAGGTAACCTATATTTGATGGAGGTTCTGATTCTAAATTTGTAACCGTGGATCGGTTGATGAAATCAGACCACTTCTCATCAATTAAGGAGTCATGTGAAATGGATTCATTGGATAAGTGGAATTTATTTTTTTGGTGTGGTTTATTGTATCATATCAGGACCAATATTTTACATAATTCTTATATAGAAGATTATAATAGTTATATAGAATTAATTGATGCTTCAACACTTCTTACCACCCTCAGATGGATGGGAAGATGGATAGAACCATCCAGGAAAAGGATGATATGATTATGTAATGTGTCTTAGACATTGTTGGATATTGGGTATGAAAATTAACTTTGGTAAAGTTTTCATACAACAATAACAATCAATAATCCATCGATATGGCCCTATTTTAGTCAATGTATAGGATAACTTGTTATTTTCTATTGAGTTGGATAGAGTTTGGGGAGATAGTCTCTCTTGGACCTAACGTGGTGAAGAGAAAAGAAAAAAAGGTTTGTCATATTTTTGAGAGGATAAAAGTTGTGAAATGATGGAAGAACTATTATATTTTTTATAGGAGGAGTCCCTTGGAGTTTTAGGTTTGGGACCACCTACTCATGAATGTTTTCCATTATAGTGGGATGTAATTTTTTTCATGGCGGTTAAGATTTCTCATAGGTTTGTTGGAACCTTTGAGGTATTTTGGAGAGTTCGAGAGGTAGTTTTTTTGTTGGTATTTACACAATACCTAGAGAGGACATACAAAATATTATAAGTATCTTTCATTTTTTGTATCTTTAGGATGACTAGCATTTCACTGACTGGGGAGATTTGGATATCGAGTACAATGTGATGTTCATAGAGAATCCAATGGAGATCTGTGATTGACAAGAGAAGGAACTATGTGAACAGACCATTCGATTGGTTCATGGGTTGAAGAGTCATGGTTTCCATGAGATGAGTACATGGGAGAGGTAGAAGAAAAATTCATTTTAGTACCCAAATTTGTTTTTAGTTTTCATTTCTATATTTTTCTTATGATATCATGTTTTCATATGTTTGTTTTTTGATATGTTTTGTTTTGTTAATGTATGATGTGTGATAAAGTTCCAATATATGAAAATGGGAACACCTAATTCCTAATGAAAACACATCATACTATGGTGCGATTAAACACATCATTGTGATTTAGTTACTCACAAAGTGTAAATTTTCATAACATGGAGGTTGAGAGTCCTTAATTCATGTGTTTTGGTTTGTGTGTTTTTTGGTTCCAATAGTTGTTGGTTAGTACATTGCGTAGGTTGAAAGGTTGTTGTGATGATATTATCTAGTGATAAAGTACTGTGAATTTTTTTTATCTTTTGGGTTTTTCATGTTTAAAAGATTTTATTCATTGAGGTATAACAAGATCCATGAGACTTATCTTGTGGGGCAGTTTTTCAGAGCCCCTTACTTCAGTGAATGGTTTCAGATTCTTAACATTGATGATAATTTGAGAGTTATATAAATTATTGTTATATGACATCCCATTCTTTTAAATTTAATATTCTTTTTTTTTAGGGTATTGGGGGAGGACCCAAGAGTTTCCTTTTGTGGTCAGAGGTGTGGTAGAGCTACATTTGAAAATACACCACATGTTTTACTTATATGAAATGAAATGGAGGTTCATGGATAGTATAGATGGATGGATAGTGAATTTTTTATCATATAAGAGGGATCTATGAAAATCATTTATGACATAAAAATGAAATTCATAATATTTAATTATATCAGGATGAGGTGATGTGATTTTTAGAGAACGTAATATTTTTCAGAAAACCCATGAATCTAAAGCACTGGAATTTTTAAAATATGTGAAATTGATATGATCTGAGTTTTTAATCCATTTTCAAGATCAATTCATTTCATTATTTTATATATAATTACCTTCCCATTCTAAATGAATATTATACAACATGAGTATCTCTTCTATCTCCCTTCCTCCTTTTTTTTGTTGGGAGGTTCTGGTAGTTGTTGGTTGAGGGTCCATAGTGAGTGTTTTCCATTTTCTCAATGGTCTTCTCTTTTTTATAGATTATTTGTCGTGGTGATTTGGTTTTTCTTTGTGGTGGGATTTGGGTTTCATTTTTATGGTCTTCAGTTATGGTGTTGGTTGATCCATTGTTTCTGGAGTGTGGTTATGGATTCCAGGTGTCTCTTCTTCGCACTACAATGCACAATTTGTTGTATTAGATACAATGAAATAATAATCACATAATTTCTCATTATTATATATCATTTGGAAGGGTTTTACACTTTTTTATATATGATATATGGTTTTGATAGATCAATCAATGAAAAATAATTTTCTATTTGAAATTAAAGGGAAAAACTTAAAGTATCAAATGTTTTTATATGTTTGATATTATTGGGATATGATTAATTTTATGTGCTTAATGCACCACTAAAAATTTTGGTCATTGTGGAATTTTCTTACACTGTATAATATGTGTTTTGAAAAATCATTTTGTTGTTATTATGGTGACATCAACCTAAGATGAAAATTGGACAACTGCTTTTATTTTTCAAATGAAATAGTTTCCCCATGATAATAGATTATTTGATGAATTCCCTAAAATAATGTGAAATGTGATAAAATACACTTTTCTAAATATTTGAAAAGGTCTTGAATGGGTTGTGACATGTGGTTATTCTTTTATGGTGGTGATGTGTGGTTACAATATTAGTTAGGTATGACATGTGAGATCTGTTCGTACTATTGGGCGGTGGGATGGTTGTTGTATGGTTATGATTTTAGGATGATTATGTTGTGACTATTTGGCCATGCTTTTTCGGTGGTGAGGTGGTGGTTCGATGGAAATGATGAACTTATTATTTTGTATGGTTAGGTTGTGATATTTTAATGAGTACTCATTGCATAATTTTTTGTTTATTATTGATTTAAATGAATGGGGTTTAGTTCTATTAAAGGGATTTAAATGTTTTATGAACTAATAAATAATGAGATATGTGGTTTAATGTAGTTGATTCTGAATAATAAAATGAATTGGATTGATAGTGGGGTGTTTTATAGATGATAAATTTGGCTTATGGATTGTGTGGTGTTTTACATTTTGAGGCGTCAGTGTAAGTGGGGATGTAGTGAGTTTGTTAGGGTTTGTTTGGTAACCCATAGGTTGGGATTTTATGTGGCTATATGTACATACTTGTATGTTTTTATTCCCATATGCACCACCACATGAATTAATAATTATATTCTAACACCCATGCATTCATGTGGGTTTTTACCAATATCCCATTGATTGAAATAGTTGGATGGATACTCTCCCTTTCGTTCCCTCACTTCTTGGTGAGAAGATTCACATACGTTGTAATAGACAGATTTCATTTAGTTCATTATGTGATGTAAAAAAGGTGATTTGGTTGAGAGGTTATGTGACATTGCTATATCAAAGTTCTCTAGGTGTTTTTAGGTGATTCATGATGTTACCATGAAATGGGGTAGTGGCCCAAGTTTTTAAAAAAGAGATTCCATATGAACATGTTGTGGGGAATATTATAGCAGGGGTCATTCATGTTATGAGGATCAAATGAGTTTGATGTCCTTCATATTCACAACACCCTACTAATCTGTTAATGGTTGTGATGTGATGGACTGAGTTATTTTAGGTGATATGTTATTTGACCATCTAATGGGGTAATTCCCTAAGTGTCTATGTGAATGATATGATGTGATGATGTTGTGGGGTGGTGGTATATGTTATTTAGAAAATATGGTAGTTCTAGGATGTATGATACTAGTGCGTGAGTGAAAAAATCACAGGAAAAGTATTTTGGGGTAGCCATTATCTATGTTATTATTATTATGTTATTATAAATGGATAAAATTATATGGTTATCATGCCTTTGTGAGGTTGGGATCTATAGTTTAAATGTTTTGGCGTTGTTGGTTATACTATTGGAACATGGGTGCACTAATATGAATCATTCAAATTTTCATGGGAGAGTATGTTTTTACTATATAGTATACTTGTACAGTCACCCTATGTATATGAAATATTTTTCCGGTTTCTAGAAGAATAATGTCGATCCTAATGGACATTACATTCATAAAAATATGGAAAAATATTATGTCACTGCTTTAGATTTGTTTCTTGGTTATTTACTTCTGAAGGATTTAATCTATATAAGTTATATTTAAACATTCATTATGTGATGTTTTGGTGTCATTTTATATTATGTAATTACATTATGTGTAGATGACTTATCATATCTCCCAATACTATATTTTTACAAAGGGTAATGCCTCAAATGTTATGAGATCTTAATACCCATATTTATGGTCAACAACCCAAGGAATACTAAAAGCAAGACCTGGGGGTCAATATCTCTATCGTAGTGTTGTGGTATATTTATTGGGATGGTGGTGTGGTTTGTGGGTCAACTTCTCTTTCCTTTCAAATATCATAACATTCTTCCAAGTTGATATTTAGAATTATAACATATAAATAGCTTCAAACTCAAGATCCCACAAATAATTTTTAAAATAAATCTATTTTCAAATATAAGAGACATATATGTTCTACTAAATGTAACTTTATATTCCATTTACTTATCTATCTTCAGAATGAATAACTAATATTCTTTCATTTTAACCTTGTATATTTGAATTGTTTTCACTTCATTTAATAGAATTCTTTATAAAGATCCATTTACATTATCAAGTGGGGGAATGTTTTTAATAATGTTATACCAATGGAAAGTATTGATCTAAAAATTAAAATCCATATGGAATTTTCTAAACAAATCATTTAGAGTTTGAATTGTCCTCTCACACTCACAAAATACATTAGAGCAATATATTATGGTAAATTTCATCTCTGTATTCAGTTACTTAATGATTACTTCTCTATAATTTTGAGGTCAAACTCAAAACTAGATCAAATACAATTTAGTTCGGTACTCAATGAATCCTAAAACATTGTTAATTCTTATTCTAGAATGTTTTTTAAGTGAAAATCGTCTCTGAAGAAAATTTATTCCCTGAATTCAAATGGAAAACAGTTAAACGCCAAATTTTTTTATGGGAATTACAGGTCTTGGGGATTCCTATGATTAAATCCATGGTGACATTATCCCAATTACATATATTAATTGGCAATGGATACATCATTCACATAGTCTTATAACATCCATCCTTAACTTACTAACACACTATGAATTCTGATAAACAATCTACAATATCTCTTGTCATACTTTTCTAGCAAAAATTTTCTTTGAGAACATTGAACATATTTATGATTACTAGATATATAGTGAATGATGATCTATATCATTCCTCGAATTGGTCTTTTCATTATAATGTATAAGGAACCCACATATAGTTCATAAATTATTTATGTCTATCATTTTCAAGGCACAATTATAGAATAATCCCTACCTTATTTTATAGTTCCAAATACGCCAAGTATGTCTATTTAATCATTACATGTATGGAAGTTTGAATATTAGTTATTGGAATATAATATTTATTCTTTTCCATCAATTTTTGGGTTCATATGCTAAAAAATTCATAACTATTAGAACATTTTTAATCCTCCTCATGGAAAATCTAACATGATCATTCTGATTTAGTGAATTATCCACCTTGTTTTCCTTTATAAGGTGATAATGTATTTAGTTTTCACATTCTTTTATAATATACATTTATTATAATTTATTCATACTCAACTATTTTTATTTAAATATATTATTTATTATTTTATACTTAGTATATAAATAAAAAATTTCATCATGAATTTTATGCCTCCGTATTTTAATGGTATATTACAACTACTAGTTCAAAATCACATGTTATTTAATTTTTCATATAAACCATCAAATAGAATTACTCATACAATAGTGCTATGTATTATTTCATTATAAAAATAATAATCAATTCATTTATGATTCAATATATATCAAAAAAACAACTCTAATTTAGTTTAGATTAAGAACTAGTTCATTGGAGAAACTTCACTTTAGATCCCTAGAATTTTCTTCACATTCATCTATTTAAAGGAACATGTATCCATTCTTGGTAAAAAATATACATTGGATTTTAATACCAGTAGAAATTTTTGAAAGTCCATTGATAGTATTCATCAAATATAGAAACATTATGGATCTATGTCATTTTTGTTGGTTTGGACAATTTTTAATAACTCTTATCTTAGATGGATCTATAGATATACCATCATTGGTGATTACATGACTTAATATTAATACATTATATTTATACATATCCTAAATTCACATTTTCTAAATTTTGAAAAAATTCTCAATCCTCTAGGTTGTTAATACTATTTCATGAAGATCATCATAGTTTTCTATTCTTTTAGATTATACGATAATATCATCTACAAATTCTACTAAAAACTGATCAATGTAATATCTAAAGACTCTATTCATTAAGTCCATAAATATAGATGGTTTATTGTTATGTAGAAATGGGATAATTATAAATTAACAGTTTCTATACTTCATGGGGATGATTTTAATTTTTATATAGTCCTAAACTCAATTGGTTATATCCTGATTTAAGGTCAATCGTTGAACAGTGTTTAGATCCACATAGTTGATCAAACAAATCATTAATATTGTTACCACATAGTTGATCAAACAAAACATTTTCTTGGATCATCCGCACATTTTCCTCTAACCGTGCTCAAACCATGCTCCCCATGGAAAGCCTCTAAACTCATTCACAACCATTCCAAACTCTCCTAACCTCTTCCCAACTCATCCCATCACATTAAAAACATTAAAAAGAATAGAAAAGGCCACATACATCAAACCGGGGGTAATAAATTATTTCATTAAAATCAAAAATGAAAATAATATTACATTATATATAAATTGAAACAATTAAAATGTTATTAATATAATTTTTTTACATAATTGAATATATTTTTTAAATTGGAATTTCATACATTTAGAAATTTTATTTGATATAATCATTTTCAGTTATGAAATTAAATGTATCAAAATAGGTAAAATAGTCAATCATAAAATTTTTATATTAAATTAATTACTAGGAATAGAAATTTATTTCCTATGTAATTGTAAAATGGGTAAATTGAGATTAACCTAGAGTAAAAGTAATAATACATTTAAAAATCTTTTTTCTAATTGAATGTATGAGATTTTTCAAGGTTAATACATTTTACCCTACACATTTTTCTATTATGATCTATTTTCCCATTAATAGTTCTATGGAAATATTTAAAAACATAAAAGTGTTCCCAAAAGTACCATTCATTCCACTAAATAAAGTTGAAAATATTCACCATATAATGGTACACATTGAATTGAATTTTCTCTAAGAAAATGTTAAATTTTTATCTCTCCCATGATCCTATATCACTTTTTAAAATAATCTGGTCAGCAATTCTAATCATAATTCTTTCATTTCGATGGAGACTGCAAATGATAATTCAAGCCCTCTAAATGGGTATTATCAACTACTTAGCTTGTCCCAACTAATTAACATATTAAAAATTTATTATAGGAAAAATAATATAATAATATAATTATAATTATATAATAGATTTTTATTATATTAATGGTATTTATATTATTTAGACATAAATACCATCCATTATATAAAGAACATTGTTATTCGTGTATTGTGTGGATAACTGCCTCTATAACATAATGAGTTTCATTTCAGTTATATGATCAATAAGGTTATACATAAGGATGATATTAAAGGGTAAATATTAATTTTATGACAACATTAACATCATGTAATAGGAAATTGGAAACCCTATCAATCATATGAAAAGCAATATATCATCATTAATTTAATAATTTAAAATACGTCTACATAGAAGATAATATTTTATTCAAATTGTGAAATGTTTTATTATCCATTGATTACACTTCTACTTCCTTATAATTATTATATATTTCACTATTATAAAGTGAATAATTATTTTTTGTGTTTAGAATAAAGATATTTTAAATAACCAATTATTAATCAATAATTAAATCAAGGTATGTTCATGTTTGGGGAGTTTTAATAACCTACATGTACTATAGATTTTATTAATAGAATATATGACTAAAATTACTAGTTTATTAATATATTAATTTTAAAAAATCAAATTATTTTTTGGTTATAGAGAAATTTTATCAATATCAAATTCATCAATTCAGGAAACTCCCCTAATTCATAATGAGTTACAAATATATAGTTTTTATTGAATTTATCTTCATGAATATAATTTGAAACATAATAAATATTTATAAATCATAAAAATTGGTATATTTTATGAAATAAAAATAATATTCTTTTTAATAAAAATGAAAATGAACACCTCTATTGTGAAACTAGTACAAATGATGAAAACTATGATCATCGATGTGGAAAACAAGAAAAATTAAGGTATAGAATGGCCATTTATGAATATAATGATTGAAAATGTATATGTTTATGCTTATGAATTAAGTGATTAATATCAAAATATTTAAGATACATTATTTTTATTTTTATTCATCTAATTCAGGACAATATGTAAGGAGTTTTTGTCTCATATTCATATCTCTCAGACAAGCCTTGTAATACAAAAAATATTTTCATTATGTCGTGTATACAATTCATATTTTAGAGTATCTATAATTAAATGAAGGTATTAATTAAATTTTATGATAATTTGTATTCCCATTTTTCAATAAATTATTTTTGAATTTCTACCCATGCTATACATGGGGTTTTTCATCCCAATTTCCATTCTTTGTGATAGATGTTATAATTGTCCGGTTGTTTACCTAAAATATTTTTTTCAGCCAAATTAAATTCCTTAACTTGTTGTTTCGGTGCGGATGTGCGTCGGGTTACGCTGTTCCGCCAGGACGCGTTCGCGCGTGCACCCGTCAACCCGAGGGGATGGGCGCGCGGCTTGTGGTCCCGCAGTCCCGCTTTCCAAGGGCGGGCGGCATTCGTCCCTTATTCAGGGGCGTCTGCTCCTTGATCGAAACCGGTATGATGGGATGTCGGCTCCTCCTTCCTTGGACGTCTCCTCAGAACTCGTCGCCTAATCCGGGTCTCCCTCATAGACTTAAGAATGTTCGTGAATCTCGTTCCCGGTGCCATATCTTCATGGACACCGGTTAATTACGCTGCTTCCGCCCGGACGCTCCAAGGAGTCTGGGCGGGGCAGCAACCTGCGGTGAGAAGGCCGGGTGGCTCTGGGTGCTGGGGGCGTGTCGTAACACTGCGGCTCTGCACGTCTGTCTTCCGTCCCTAATAGGGCTTCTCGAAGGCATGATGGCCTGAGGCATCCCGTACTAGGTGCGGGGAACTGTGTCACCTGAGGTTTTCCTCAGCTTCCCATGTTTAACACGGGGTATGCCGCGAGTTTAACGTCCAGCGGGGACGCCATCGGACCGATCAACACGAAAAGTGGATCGGATGACAGAACCCCTTGCGGGGAACCTCCGACGCTGGGGCCAGCACATGGGCGGCTTCCCAAATGATGTGGAGTGGAGTGAAGTGGCATGACCCCACCAGGATGTGGCGGCCCGGGTAAGGATCAGGATGGATGATGGAGTGAAGAGCTTGGACCCCGTAGAGGCTTCCTACGTACCGCGCGTTAGCACGGATCAATGTCAACGTAGTTCGGGTATACAGTTTAACGTCATGCTGGACGTCGGCAAGCCGACTCACGAAGAGGTCTAGGCCGCCGGGCGGAGGATTGAACCGGACCACCTCGCACAGAGGGGGATGGAACGGCCGGGTGGATCACAGTTTCACGTCATGCTGGACGATAAAAGGAGAAATGGGAAAAGGGGCTGTGGGGAGGCACAGTGGAGATACACACGGGCAGTCTCCCACAGGGGCGGATTCATAGGTGAATCGACGCAAGCGTGAACCCTGGAGGGGTCCACTGATGGACGAACCGACGTAAATACGACCGGGACGACCAGGTGGCGGGCTTGGACCTCAAGAAGGCTTCCTACGTACCCTGTATAGAAGACAGGGATCAAAGTGCACGTAGTTCATTCTGTCAGGACTTACGCACTTGAGGCAGCCCGGATGCGACAAAACTCAGTTGGAAGGGACTTGGACCGAAAGTAGGAGACACCTCGATCCCAGTCACACCCTCTACTGGCTTCGGCAGTGGGGAGGCGCAATGGGGATACACATGTGCAGCCTCCCACGAGAAACTAGGGGTTTGTAATACCCTGCCCCCGTAGGGAAAAGCCACTCCCATTAAATCGTCCCAAAAGCGGGACAATCCCGACATCCCTGCAGAGACGAGCGGGTGGGGGCCACGTCCAAACCGGGGGGAGACCCTGCGTGCAGAGCACGGGATCGGACGAAGCGGACGGTTTAGCGTCTTTCCAGACGAAGTACAGTTTAACGTCATGTGTTGAGGACGAAGCGGACGGTTTAACGTCTTTCCGGACGAAGTACAGTTTAACGTCGTGTGTTGAGGACGAAGCGGACGGTTTAACGTCTTGCCGGACGAAGTACAGTTTAACGTCGTGTGTTGAGGACGAAGCGGACGGTTTAACGTCTTGCCGGACGAAGTACAGTTTAACGTCGTGTGTTGAGGACGAAACACTTGGCAGTTTAACATCTTGCAGCGCGGACGATGGGGGCTAGGCAGTTTAACGTCGTGCAGCCTGGACGTATACAGTTTAACGTCGTGCAGGACGTGGTGCAGTTTAGCGTCATGCAGGACGAATGCTGAACAGTTTAACGTCTTGTAGCTCGGACGTAGTGCAGTTTAGCGTCATGCTGGACGAATGCTGAACAGTTTAACGTCTTGTAGCTCGGACGTAGTGCAGTTTACCGTCATGCTGGACGAATGCTGAACAGTTTAACGTCTTGTAGCTCGGACGTATGTGCAGTTTAACGTCATGCTGGACGTATCTGCAGTTTAACGTCATGCTGGACGAATATGCAGTTTAACGTCATGCTGGACGTACGTACGTGTCACTTCGCGCAAGCCTGGAGGGCCGCACGGGAAGACAACGCACGGTGCGGGCACCCAGGATGAGGATCATCGGGCGCCACGCAGGCGGGTACCCTCGGGGGGTCAAGGGAGGCGACCCTGGCGGATTGCGCGCAAAAGAAGAGCTTTGCGCGCAAAACCGCGGATCGGCGCGCAAAATGGCGGGCTGGCGCGCAATTGGGCCAGCGCTTCGCGCGCGGATGATTGGGATTGCGCGCACCGGGCTTCGGGTAGCGCGCGGGGGCAACGGCTCATTCTCTAACGAATGGCCACTTTGAAGATGGGGGGGTGCGCGCAATCGGGTTGGATTGCGCGCACCCGGGGGCAATTGCGCGCAAGAGGCTTCTTTTGCACGCAAAGGCCTTCGGGTTGAAATTGATTCAAAGGAAATGAGCCAAGGGGATTGCGCGCGAAGGCGGACCCCAAGGCTCTATTGCGCGAAAGAAAGGAGGTTACCTGAAGAGCGGCATTGCGCGCGGAAGGGGTTGAATTGCGCGCGCGGGAGACCGTTCGACTTCCAGCAACCTTTGAAACGTTGGGGGTCGCCTAGTATTTATAAACAACCCCGGGCGCGGAATCCAAGGCGCGAGCGCAGAATTCTCCTCGCGGGCGCGGAATCGGGCACGGCGCGCAAGGGAGTTGCGCGCATCCCGGGGGTTTTGCGCGCGGATCATCATCTTTGCGCGCAGACCTCTGAAATTCTGCGCAAGGCCTCCGGGCCCTCCGAAACATTCTTCCGACTCCAAATATGACCTCGCTTTCCGCATCCGGAGCTTCGTTTGGGAACAACGGACTTTTCCGGCGTCTACAAAAGCCCCCCCTCGGAATCTGATCGGCGAGAGGTCGCAACGATCGGGTTCTGAGGGAGACGCCGGAATGCCGAAGTCCTGGGCGGCGCGGGACTTAGGCGCGCAAAAAGGGGCGCCGGTCGCGAAATTCACCGCTGCGGTCGCGCAAAGCGCTTTCCGCGTGGCGCGGTCCCTCCGTGCCGTACATTGGCCTTCCGCGCGATAAGCATCTCTGCTCTCGTGCGCGAAATTGCCTTTTCCGGCGCGGAATTCGCCCCCTCGGCGCGCAAAACCGTCCGGATTTCGCCTGTCTTTGCGCGAAAACACGGAACTTTGCGCGACAGTCTTCCCAATTGCGCGTCGTCCACTTGGATTGCGCGCCATCCTTCAAACTTCTCTACCAGCCTCGTCCGATCCCGCACGCTTCATCCCTTAACCCGCACGACTCCCGAAACTTCTGAGATGGCCGCGCACAGAGGAAATGAGGGGGATGCCGCCACTCGCAGGGCTGAGATGGCGACGAACGAGGAGGTTTACGGAGCCAAGGAGATTGTTTCCAACAATCAATCCTTGTTCGACTTACTGACGCCGGCCCAGAAGACATATCCACTGTCGGACAACCTGCCGCTCTGGAACTTCGGCATCCTAGATGAGGTTCCGGTGCCAGGGTTCGAGATTGATGCGCCGCGGACCTGGGTGACCCGGGAGGACGAGCTTCTCCGCTATAACATCACCAACAATGGGCATCCTGCCAGGGAGACCAGACACTTGGATGTCTATGTCCTGAACCCGAGGACGCGAACCATTGATGGGGGTGAGCCTACTGCGGAGAATTCTCCAGCCCTCTACTCGAGCATATATCGCCAGAGCGTCACGGACGACACCAAGGGCTGGCTGATGGACTGGGACTTGCGGTCTGGGGGAAACTTCACCAGTGAGTGGGCCTGGGTGTTCTGGGTACGCCACACTTGCGATCACTTCGCAGAGGAGCTGCGGTACATCGGCCTGTTCGAGGCGGTGTGGACGTCGCAGTTCCACTTCTACCAGCAGTCCGAGCTCGGGCCGGAGCTGTTCACCCGATGGTCTCCGGATACCAACACCTTCCATCTTCACCATGGGGAGGTCGGCATCGGTCTCTGGGACATCCACTGCATCGGAGGTATCCCGCTGGAGGGCTACCAATACGATGAGTTCCTGCCACCGAAGAACATCTGGGAGGACAGGTCACGGACTCCCATCCTGACCTGGCATCTGCTTGACCTGGCTACGCAGCGGCTCGGGATCAAAGACTTCCAGAAGGACATAGCCTACAAGGAATGGTTCGGCCAGTTCTTGGAGCATGACCCGGCGGTCAAGATGCCAGGCAGGGGGAAGCGGTGCCCGACCGCAGCTCAGAGGAGCCGGAACGGGTCGTACTGGCGGGTCCTGGAGACGGGTGACTACCGCTCATGGGGGTACCGCGTCATCGAGGCCCGGGACCCAAATGTCTGGTACGCGGCGTTCCTGGCCGCCTTTCTGAGTGGGTGGCTCCTGCCAGTACAGGACGCGAGAATGGGCGTTCGCCCGGTGACACTGGCGGTGGCGGGCACTATGGCCGCCAACAAGAGATACAACCTCGGGGTCCCAGTGCTGGCGAGGCTGTATGCCATCCTGGGACGCATCTCACGAGGGGGGTCGCCACGAAGGATCTGTGGGCCCTTTCAGTTCTTCCACGGCTGGGTGGCTGCTCACCTCGGTGGGTACACGTTTCCGAACGCCATCATTCCTCTGGGCAACGGCCTGCGACCCTCCCTGCTGAACATCGCGGGGGTCGCTCCGATGACCCTAAGTGAGGAGGGCGTGCGGATCCGGATTGGCAATCATTCCAACTTCAACTTCAGTCCGTTCCCCACTCCCGTCGGCCAGATGATCGACAATGGGCAGGGTCCGCTGGAGCAGCATGAATACTTCCTGAACATGCGGGGCGGGGTGCTCGTGGCTCGGATCGACGGGAAGGTGATCTGCGAGCCTTACGTGCCGACCCGGTTCGCCAGGCAGTTCGGGTGCCTTCAACGGATGCCGAAGAGGGTATTCACTGCTGTCCGGGAGGAGACGAACCCTGGCGTCCTTCGCCAGATGTGGCTGATGTTTGTCGCTTTCGGCTCTGGCGACGTCATCACTCTCCCTCCTACCGGAGTTGACGCAGGCTTGGCAACCGAGTACGCTGAACACTGGGCCATCGCGTACCCCGAGGGGCTTTTGCGGAATCTAGTTCGGCGGCTCGAGGTTACCCGTGCGGAGACCGGGCGTCAAGGAAGGAGGGGAGGCGCCGCCACACGGGGGAGAACGGAGGCGCGCCAAACAGCGGAGCCGGCGCGGGCAGGGACTTCGGCAGCGGGCACATCGCAGGCTGCCGCTACGACCTCGGCGCCCAGAGAGGGGGCACATGCGGCGGTCGAAGAGCAGCCCGGGAAGCAGGTGAGACGTCTGCTCGAACCCTCCCACGATGCAGTCTTCCCGGCGCTGTGGTCGGCCTGGATGACCCTGCGGCAGTCACTGGGGACCGACGCCATCTGGCGAAAGATTCTCAGAGAAGGAATCCATCTGCCAGAGGTCGGGCGCCTCCACATTGCCGACAGGGTGGACTTCAACCGGCAGTATGTGTATCTGACGGCCATGGATGAGTACGCGCGCCAACGTGGTCAGCGCGCGGAGCCATCCCTTCTGGTGAAGGTGATGCTCGGTCTCGAGCCCGCTCCGGAACAGATGCCTCCGGAAGAAGACGACAGTAGCAACGACTCCGAGGAAGAGGAGGAAATGGGGGAGGATGAAGGCTCCGAGGGAAGATCCCATCAGGGGAGCCCACAGGAGAGCGGCGAGGTGGCCGGCTCTGACAACGTTGATGTCACTGAGCTCCTCGAGGTCCGCTTCTATCCCTACTCAATCTGCTTCATCCACTCTCTTATGCAGCTTCTAACCCATTTCTCCATATTTCTCAGGAGCGCACGGATGTTGGTCAGGCATCCTCAGCGGGAGTAGGAGGGGCGCCAGCAGGACAAGGCGGGGGGCAGACACCCATCATCGAACTGACAAGCGTGGAAGGGTCCCCTGCTGCAACTGTTCCTGCGGCGACCGGGGTAGCGGAAGATGACGCTCCGAACTCCCGTAAGTCTCCTTACTTTACTGCTGGTGCTTGCCGTTGACGATCCGTGACTAACCATGGCATGCCCTGCGCAGTGATCTCAACACTGGAGGCTCATCGGGTTGCCGAACCCGGGCCATCTACGAGTGGACCAGTGGTGGACATGCCGCCTGCTCCGGAACAGACTTCCCAAACCGAGCCGGCCCCACCAACTGCTGATCAAGGGGCTGCGGACGTCGGCGGTGCTGCCATCGGAGAGAGGTTGGGGGCTGACGAGGGTGTCAGCGCCGCTGGGGAGAGAGAAGAAGGTCGCCCGGATGTTGGGGAACCTATCCCTCGTGAGGACCTCCCAGGGGCGGACCCTGCAGCAGACCTGCTGGCTGCCTTCCCTGCCTACCGGCCTGCCGATCCCGAGGAGATGGACGACTCAGACACGGAGGCGGTCGAGGAGAGCCGGATAACGCGCCGTAGGGGGTGGAAGTGCATCCAGCGCTTCCTCAAGCGAGACCCATCGGAGTGGCTGGGGCGCATGGGATCACTTCAGACCTGGCTGCGCTTCCTGTGTGCCGGGGGAGCTGATGCTCAACGTCTCCATCTAACGGTCCGTGATTTCATGGCCGAAAAGATGCGCGAGAGCTGCCGGCGTGCCGACGTCACACGAAGTCGGGACATGTCGGAGAGCACGCGGGCGCTCCTCACGGCGGAGCAGGAAGTCCGGCGCCTCGAAGGGCAGGCGGCAGAGAAGGAGGCCTTCGTCGCAACGTGTACCGAGCTTGTGGAGCAACTAGCAGCCCAGCTGGTTGACGCCCAGGTACAGCTGACGGAGGCGGGCCAACAGATGGTCACAATTCAGGTCGAGCGGGAGCGTGCACAGGCCAGAATCGACGAACTGCGTGCTGCGACCGCCGACGAAGAGAGGGCACGCAGAGAGCGAGAAGCAGCTCTGGAGGCCACCAGCCAAAGGGTAGCGGCATTAGAAAGACTCATTCAGCACGCTAATCCCTAAGGGCTTTGTTTTTCCATTCCCAAAACATTTGCTTCCGCTACTTTGATCCATCTGTATGAATCAATATATTTATCTGCATCTTTTGGTTTAATATGCTCAACCACAATTCACTGTCTTGCGGGAGTGTTAACCAAGCATCAGGCATCCATAATTGGGCCTGGATTTCTGGAGAAAAGAGGGAGGTCATTCCTAGGAAAGGGGACCTCAGACCTAATCAATGTACCATTCCCACAACCTGTTCCAACACACGAGCGGGACAATGCTAGGGGCGTTGAGATTTTATCCGAACATAGGGAAATGAGAAAGGGTGAATCGCGTGTCCCGAATCCAGACATCCACAACGGTCGGCCTTCCAGGAAATGCCCAAGACGGTAGGCGGACAGTGGATCGACCATAACAACTGCAATAGACGGACCGAAAAAGGCCATCATTCATATTGCAGGAGGCGGACCACATGTCATCATGAATACCGCTTTGGGGTTCCTTCAGACACAAGGGTGGAAAATCCAAATCAACAGGGCATGCGAAGCGTGGGGCGAAGTGACGATTTGTTCGGACAGAATCCAACGCTCTCAAAATTGCGCCACCGTGGGGAAAACGTATTAGGCGGATGCACTAATCTGGCCGTGAGTCACCTCAATTCTCAGACAGCACCTCTCTGACGAGGAAACCGTCGCTTCCCACCATTGCAGTGGGGCATCCCGAGCTGAATCGGGGAGAATATCACAACTGCACCACTCTACCCGAAGTCAGGCCAGACGGCCGGCGACGAGGAGGGGCGGGACTTAACGATACCTGAGGCTGGACCCGAGTCGGAATGCCCGGGCGTTCCTATGTACTCCATCAGGCTGGAGATCAAGCCACACGTAGTTCTGAGAGTGCAGTTTAACGTCATGCAGGACATAGAATCCCGTTTAGGGGAGATCATAGTTTAAGGTCGTAGAGCTCGGACCATAAGGGTAGATCTTAGTTTAAGGTCTTAGAGCTCGGACCATAAGGGGAGATCTTAGTTTAAGGTCTTAGAGCTCGGACCATAAGGACTAGATCTTAGTTTAAGGTCTTAGAGCTCGGACCATAAAGAGAGATCTTAGTTTAATGTCTTAGAGCTCGGACCATAAGGGGAGATCTTAGTTTAAGGTCTTAGAGCTCGGACCATAAGGGCTAGATCTTAGTTTAAGGTCTTAGAGCTCGGACCATAAGGAGAGATCTTAGTTTAAGGTCTTAGAGCTCGGACCATAAGGACCTCAAAGTACGCCGCATCTGGTCATATCCCCTGGATATGCGAAGATGCACTGAGGGATAGTGTCGAGAGTGCCGAGGTTTCGCCTGCTCAGAATGGGAGGTGGGAAATGTGAATCATGCGGCCATTCACTCGAGGACCGGGAGCACCGGCGTGACGATATGAGAGTACTGCCGACCGTGGCGGAAAAGCAGCATCAACATCGCACTAACCGTTGGTGGAATGAGGCAGCAAACGAGCATCGACCGCTCAATCGCAGGATTCATATCGATTTGCTGCCCGAGGCCATTGGGGGTACCGGCCCGAGTCGGTGGGAGAGCACTGAGGCATTGTGTCCGAACCGTTCACGGGGGCTCCACCCAGGGCGTAGACGATGGGTCCGAATGAAAGGGAGCACGAAGCCTGAAAAGCGGAGGAAACCTGACCAAGCGGATCCTGACCCTCCTGGCAATAAACCAGAGTACTCTTGACACCGGTGGACCACTGCAAGGGGTCGGGGAACGCGCCTTGAGGGTGACCTGAAGGCGGTGGATTCCCCAGAGAAGGGGGAATCTCTAAGAGGTGGGGGGCAGGACCCGAAGTTTCAAACATCCGGGCGTTCCTACGTATCCCATAAGGATGGGAATCAATCCGCACGTAGTTCTTGAAGCGCGGTGCAACACAATCGGGCACCAGCGCGGGGAAGAGTGCGGGTCTGACCCTCGCACACAAAAGGAGCGTAATTTGATATTTCTTGTTTGTCCTTAGAGATGAATGGTTTTTCTTTGTGCGGCGACATGCCTGTGATTGAGAAATCTCTGGCGTCGCCACAATAATCAAGCCATGGAAGGCATTGATGAATGGCGTGGTTATTAACCAGCGCCCGACATGAGTGTCCCCTGAGGGGAACATCACGATGCAGTGCCGTTTTCTCGTCGGGCGGCCAAGACGATCACAGTTTACGGTCGTGTGGTAGGACCAGACAACACAGTTTAAGGTCGTGTGGTTCGGACCAGACAACACAGTTTAAGGTCGTGTGGTTCGGACCATGGAGGAATCCGCTTACCGCGGTACGGTGGACACGGAGGAGGTGGGAGCATACCCAGCCTTGCGGTCACGCACGATTCCAGGAGAAGAGTCTTGGGATAGGGGCCTGCGTATGTCCATCACCCGAGGGGCAGAGATGCTAGCCTCCAGATATACTGGGCTCAGAACGCGATTGTTCGGGCGACTCCTTCCTCCTTATGGGGACGAGGGTCCAGCTACGCATGGCCCTTGGGGAGAACATCCGCATATATCCTTGGTGCTCAGATCATGGGAGCCTCGAACGACATCATTACCTTGGTTGGTCTGCCTAACGTGTAGAGGTGTACTGAAGGTCAGTATGAAAAGAGTGTCAAGATTCCACTACAACGCATAAAGGCGGAGTGTGATGAGGACTGCGCAATCCAATGTTCAGAGCCTGAAAGAGCTGACATGGCGATCGAGGATGTTGCTGACGCATTCGCAACACAACATCCGATCGCGTCAGCCTAAGACGGGGCAAGCAAACGAGCATCGACCGCTCAATCGCAGGATTCATATCGATTTGCGGCCCAAGACCCAACGGTAAATCGACCCGGAGCGGTGGGAGAGCACTGAGGCATCGTACCCAAACCGCTAACGAGGATCCCTTTGAGTGAAGGCCCGAATAAGAGGAAGCGCGAGGCCTGACAAGCAACACAGGACTTGTCGGGATTGAATCTGACACTACGAGTCATAGACCGAAGTACCCAAAACATGTTAACAGATCTCCGGAAAGGGTCGGAGGACTCACCCTGAGAGCAACCAAAAGAGGGCAGATTCCCGTGATCAACCAAGGGACGGGGCTGGACCTGAAACACAAGCGTTCAGGCGGTCCTACATATCCCATAGGGATGGGAATCAAGCCATACGTAGTTCTTGAGAGGCAGTTTAACGTCATGCAGGACGATGAGAGGTGTGAGGTGGTCCCACACACGGGGGAGGCGTACGGCGCGGCCAGTAGACCGACGTGAATGAGGACATAATCCCCCGCTCACGCGATACGCCTCGCACAAAAAGGAGGGGAACTAGGGCCAGAGGCCCAACGCGGGATAGAGATTCCCGGGAAATGGGGCTGGGCCTGAAACATGAATGTCCAGGCGGTCCTACGTATCCCATAAGGATGGGAATCAAGCCATACGTAGTTCTTGAAGTGCAGTTTAACGTCATGCAGGACGATGAGGGGAAAAGAAGGGGGGAGCAGAAGGCATCCCCAAACGTGGGGGGGCGTACAGCGTGACGAGCAAACCGACGTGAATGAGGGCATAGCCCCGCACTCACACCATACGCCGCACACCTGGGTGCAACTGGGCCAAGGGCCCGAGATGGGATGGAAATTCCCGAAGGATGGGGCTGGGCCTGAAACATGAAGGTTCAGGCGGTCCTACGTATCCCATAAGGATGGGAATCAAGCCGCACGTAGTTCTTGAGGGGCAGTTTTACGTCATGCAGGACGATGTACAGTTTAACGTCATGTTGGACGGAGCACTTGGCAATTTAACGTCTTGCAGCGCGGACGATACGCTGGGCAGTTTAACGTCGTGCAGCTTGGACGTATGCAGTTTAACGTCGTGCAGGACGTGGTGCAGTTTAACGTCATGCAGGACGAAGTGCAGTTTAGCGTCATGCGGGAAGAATGAACACTCAGGCAAAGTATTGCTTGAGGAACCTAGCGTTGGTGGGAGGAGTGACACGCTCACCATCCATAGTCGCTAGGGAGTATGCGCCATTGGGATAGACCTTGTGGACAACAAACGGTCCCTCCCACTTGGGCTCCAACTTGGGTGGCTTCCTGCCGGGGATCATCGGCGCTCTTAGGGCTAGCACTAGATCACCCTGCAGGAAGGAGCGGAGGCGAACCTTCTTATTGAAAGCTCGAGCCATTCTGCTTTGATGCCTCTCCACGTTGTGCAAAGCGCGAAGTCTATTCTCATCCAGTGCTTCCAACTCGACTAGACGGGCTTCAGCAACTCTGCCCGGCGCTTGCTGGTCGTAGACCGCAGTGCGCAAGGACGGTAACTGGATCTCGATGGGCAGGACGGCCTCAGCTCCATACACCAGGGAATAAGGGGTCATCTGGGTGGAATTGCGAGTCGTCGTCCGATAAGCCCAGAGGGCGTTGGGGAGCTTGTCCGGCCAACTCTTCTTGTTATGACCAACCATATTTTGCAGAATGTTAGAGAGGGTTTTGTTAAACGCCTCGATCTGTCCATTCGCCTGCGCATGATAGCGAGATGTATGGTTCGAGCGAATGTTATACTTGGCGTACAACTTCTTCAACTCGGCTGCTCGGAAATTGGTTCCGTTATCCGTGAGGATAGCGTGAGGCACTCCAAATCGATGGACGATGTTGGAGGTCACGAAGTCAGCGATCGAACAGGATTTGACCTCTCTGAGCGGAATCGCCTCTGCCCATTTGGAGAAGAAGTCCGTAGCGGTCAAAATGAACCGGCACTGGCGAGCTGTCGCCGGTGGGTAAGGTCCCACAACGTCCAGTCCCCAGACTGCAAAGGGCCAGGAATACCTTGTGGTATGGAGAGGCTCCGGCGGCCGATGCACAAAGTTCGCATGAACCTGGCACGCATGGCACCTCCTGGCATACTCGATGCAGTCATGGATCATGGAGGGCCAGAAGTATCCTAACCTCCGAATCTGGTGGGACAGCTTCGGCCCAGTCTGGTGGGCGCCGCATGAACCAACATGAACCTCTTGCATGACTCGTGGGATCTCAACTCCCTGAAGGCAACGGACGGTACCTGGGGGAGGCATCTGGCCAGATTCGCGATGAATCGGCGTATATAGGCTAAGTGGCCTTGGAACCCTTGCAGTTCCCGGACGGTACCTGGGGGAGGCATCTGGCTAATCGCCCTGATTTTCTCTGGGTCGATCTCAATACCCCGGTATCTTACCACAAATCCAAGGAACTTTCCGGAGGTGACCCCAAAGGCACACTTCAACGGGTTCATCTTCAGGCATCGAGACCGGAGGAAGCTGAACACTTTCTCAAGATCTTTGAGATGGTCCTGACGCTGGCGGGATTTGACAACCAAGTCGTCGACGTAGCATTCCACCAGTGTGCCGAGGATTGGCTTGAATATGCGGTGCATCGCCCGTTGATAGGTGGCACTTGCATTCTTCAGGCCGAAGGGCATGACCCGGTAGCAAAAGGTACCTTGGGGGGCCCTGAAGGCAGTGAACTCCTCATCCTCAGGGGCCATCCGAATTTGGTTGTATCCGGAGTATCCATCCATGAAGGAGAGGGCTTGGAACCCTGACGTGGCATCAATCAACAGCTCTGTCACTGGAAGGGGAAAATCATCCTTCGGACAGTGGCGGTTGAGATCGCGGAAGTCGATGCAGACTCTAATCTGCCCGTTCTTCTTCCTGACCGGCACAATGTTGGCCAGCCATTTGGGGTACTGAACTTCCCTCACGAAGTTGGCTTTGATAAGCTTGTCAACTTCGGCCTCAACCATGGCACCGTGGGATGGGTGCATCTTCCTGGGAGGCTGCTTGAACCCGCGATGGTTCGCCGGGAGACCAAGGCGGTGGATGGCTACCTGAGGATCTAGCCCCGACATCTCGTCATAGCCCCAAGCGAACACATCACGGTGCTGCCTGAGAAAGTCCACGTACTGCTGCCGCTCCTCAGAGGGCATGGCGGCACTAACCAATGTGGGTCTTGGATCGGCCTCGGTTCCAAGGTTCACCTGTATTAACTCATCGACCGTGGCGGGGACGCCCTCCTCAAAGGCTGGGGGTGCATCTTCCATATCCTCTCCACTCGGGGAGGGATCATCCACGGGAGAGACTGCGTTGGCAACTGCATTGGGGCTACCAGATCCTGCTGGGCCATTGGTGCTGGCGCGGGCGGTCGCGGCCATCTCATCAGGAGACTCGCGGACCGTCAAGACCATGGCGACGTCCAACCGTTGAATCGGGAGGACGTAAGTGTCATCCAGACTTGCCCAGGGATCACTTGCAACAGCGACAGGCTCAACCTCACCTGCCAGGATCTGCTTATCCTTGCTCTTGTAATAGTCCGCGTCCAGATAGCGGGCTTCACACGAGGCAAAAGGAGAGGCATCTCCTTGAAGCACGCCCACTCGACCATTAAGGGAGTATTTGAGGCATTGGTGGTATGACGAGGGAACCGCCGCGTGAAGATGGAGCCATGGCCTGCCCATCAATGCGTTGTACACAGTGTCCTGAGAGACTACCATGAATTCGGTGTTGGCAACCAAGTCACCGAACTGGGTCTTCAAACGTATCTTGCCGACCGGGGTTTGCTCGGTGCGATCGTACCCCTGGATCCTGAGGTCGGAGGGAATCAAGTCATCCTCAGACAACCCCAATCTCCGGAGCGTCCGAGTTGGAATCAGGTTAATCCCGGACCCCGTGTCGACAAGACAGCACCGGACTTCAAGGCCATTGAACTGGCCAGTGACATACAGCGGACGAATGTGTCCCTGTATAGGAGGGTCTTCATCCTTACCAGAGAACGAGATAACTGCCTGACATTCGGCGTCCTCGATCGTTTCGGTGTGAAAGGCCTCTGCAGCCGCAACCTCTGTCTCAAACTGGAGGGGGCTTTTCAGGGCTTCAGCGAGTGCCTCGCGCATCTCAGATGACATGCGCAGAGCCTCAAGGATGGAGAGCCTTGCTGGGATGTCGGCCAAGTGCTTCAGGACATCATACTTTTTGGCCAAGCGCGAGCCCCTGGTTGCAGGAGGTTGCTCTGCGGTTGGTGGCATGACGGGCCTTGCCGGTTGGATCGGCGGCCGACTGGTACTTGGCGCATCTCGCTGTTCACTGGTCGCAGTCCGGGAAATGGTCACCGTACTGGAGTCAGGAGGCCGGGATGGACCCATGGCAGGGCGGAGCTGGTCGCGACGCGGCTGAGGCGGTTCTGCCTGGTCCCACACCACAAACAGTGGCGGAGGCGAATCCGTCATCCCCGGATGGGGGGGCTGCGCGCGCTGAGCTCGGTTTTGAGCATGCTGCCTAGTCTCGGTGGCGTGCACGGCCTGGCTGGAGGTACCAACGGCTGTGCCCCGGCGACTCCTGTTGCTGCGGTTCTTCCGACGGTGGCGATGACCGGGGACACTAGGGAGGTCCACCTGGTGTTCTTCAACGTCGGGAACCGAAAAGGGATTTACCAGCTCGACGGTGTTAACCGCAGCGTACCCAAGACCGTCATCGGACGAATCATCCATCATCGGGCGGATCCGAGGAGGGACCCCAATCTCCGGGGGCATGAAATCGCCGAGAGTGCGGGATAGTGGCGGAACTGGCGGGGCGCGCTCTTCCTTCTTGCGCTGCCGCCGTTTGCTCCTCTTGGAAGAGGCAGGCTGGGAAGACGATGCCGAAGCAGCACCCGCGGATTCTGGGGGCTCAGGCTGATTCAAGCGAGCACGGATGATTCCATGGGCGCGAATGGTCGTCTTGCGGGCCATCCAGTTATTATACTTCTGGGATCCGCGGTTGGAGACCAGCTGCCATTCGTCCTCGTTGCCACTATCGTCATCTGATCCCACGAACACGCCCGCCACTTGTGCTGGAGCTGGGCCCAACCTGATTACATTGTTGTTAATCTTGTCTTGGAGCCAATCCTTAAACACATAGCACCGCTGGATGGTGTGCCCCAGGGCCCGGTGGTAGGGGCAGTAGCGGGGGTTATTCGTAAGATGTGCCTCCTCTGGCTTCCAACACTCAGGCAGTCGCACAATCCTCTGCTCCAGGGCGCTCCGGAAATAACCGGGGACCTGATCCTCATGGAATGAGTAAGTCAGGTGTCGCGGGCCCCTGGGAGCGTGGTCTTGACGAGGGGCTGGAGGGGCCTGCCGAGGAGGTGGACCCTGATTATCTCGCCTGGGTTGCGGCGGTACATTACGCGGAGGGGCCGGCCGGTTCTGAGGCTGCCGCTGCTGGGCCGGGAACTGAGCCCGTGGAGGCGGATTCCTGTGAGGCTGTGGAGCTGGCCTCGCCGGCAGCAGCTCCAATGGCCTGGGGGCCTCTATCTGGGCAACAGCAGCGGGCTCAGCCCTGCTGACTCTCCTTGCAGGAATCATAGGAGGCAGCGGGTGTGCCTGGCTGGCCTGTTGCAGGGCTTCCTCAAGACGTTGAGCTTTGTCTGAGAAGTCCCTGAACCCTCTGGGGTAATTTTGAGTGATCAGGGAAGGGACCAGCTCGGTCTTGACGTTCCCGACGCACATTGTCTGCAACTGCTCCTGAGTCAATGGCATGTCAAGGGAATACGTGAGACCCTTCCATCGGGCGACAAAGTCCGCGACTCGCTCATCAGGCCTCTGCTTGCACTTGAAGAGGTCTGCGATACTTGTCTTCCGGGTCGTGGAACTGAACTGGTAGAGGAACTGTCTACGGAGGTCCTCCCAGCTGGTTACCGACCCGACGGGGAGCTGGCTGTACCAGACAAATGCTGGCCCTTCCAGTGTCTGAACAAAGCAGCGAAGCTTAGCGGCCTCTTGCTGCGCCGGAGTCCCCAACATAGGCCCGCACCTCGAGTTGAAGTGGGCTAAATGCTGTGGCGGATCTCCAGTCCCGTTGAAGGGGGAAAAAGTGGGATTCCCGAATCCCGGAGGCGCCGGCATGACATCCACCCATGCTGGGTAGGGCTTGCCGTCCGGTGGGATCACCACCTGCCGAGTCTCCAAGGCTTCCAAGCGGGCAATGAGTGCCGCCATCGGATCGTCCGGACATGGGTTCCAGTCCTGGCGAGGATCTCTAACCACGAGCGCATTGCATGGCCCTTCAATCGGGTCGTCGACCGGGTCGTCGAACTCGGCAGCTCGTGGGATGGCGGGCGGAGCGGCCCTTGGGGCAGCGGGAGGAATCCGAGCGGGATCTCTCAGGTAGTCACGCCGCTCGGGAGGGTGTGGCGAAACATACCGCGCCCTCTTGCCATAGGCAATGGCCTCTCTCCTGTCGGCGAACACGGCGTAATCACGGTTGCCCGGGAGAGTCTCGTCGAGGAGCGGTTGTTCCGGTCCCTGCTGTCCTGGCCTAGGATCACCGTAGTCAGGCCGCCGTTCTGCAGCGCGCTCGGCGAGGAGCTGGTCAACCAGCTTCTTCTGTTCGGCGAGCTGCTGACGTAGCGTAGCCTTCTCGGGATCCTCCTCTGCCCTCTGCATGGAGGCAGATGGGTCGGCGGGCCTTATAGCCTCGCTGTGCTCTTTTCCTTTGCTGACGTTTCGGCTCAACGTCAGTGCTTCAGTGGGTGCGGGGAGCCCCAGGAGGTTTCTCTGATGACGAGTAACTCTCACTGACGGATCTGACGACGGCTTGTCTTCGGGGGGGAAGCCCCCGTCGAGAAGTTCCAAGTCGTTCCCCTCTCCCGACAGGTCAGCCATATTGACTGTTTCTGTCCCTGGGGATATACCCTCAGGGCCACCCAGCGAATCGGGCTGTCGGCGGATCACACTGAAGCGTAGGGCAGCGTACTGCCCCCATCCACGGATATACACGTGGGGAGTGGCTTCCTCGATAACATTGCGGAGTACTTGAAAGCACTCAACGCATCGTTGTTGGAGGGCCTCGTGGTGCTCAAATGACCCGGGGTGCCGAACCGCGGGGAGCATGGCCAGGTCAATTTGACGGCACTGCTCACCAATATCCTCCAGGTGCGCTTGACTCCCGGGGTATGGCATTTGTAGGCGGTGAAGACAGGAGCGAGTCTCCCGGAGAGTTCGGCGGAAGCATTCGAACTCATCCGGGGTGAGCGATTCGGGTGCATCAAAGCCCGGTCCTGCGACTGGCCAAAACTTCTCAGGGAAGTGGCCCTCTGCAAGGACGGTCCAGAAGCTCCACGACTCAAACTCGGGACCCAGATCTCCTCGGTCCTCTTCCATGGCTGGGAACGGACGGGGAACTGGTAGTGGTGCCGAGGCGGGCCGCCGGGCCGACGGGCTGGCCGACGGTGAATACGGCGAACAGGCCGATTGGCCTCCATATCCCGGGCCACCCTCTGAGGGTGGCGGTGCCCTGGCTACCACATCACGATAGGACGGGCCGGCGAGCGAACATCCTGCCGTAGCATCGGTGCTCGCCGAGGGTGCACTAGATCGTGGTTCGACCGTCGGTCCCCAGAAAAAGTCTCCGGCTTCTCCGATCGAGACGGAAGGCACTTCCGGAGGGGCCGGTACCAACCGCAAGCTTGATCCCTGGGGGTCTACCAGGCCCTCGTTACTCCGGATATACCTTCGGAGAGACGCGGGGATCACATCGATCTCGCTCTCGGGGAGCACGAGGCTGACGTGCCGCATTCCTACCCCTGCCCTTGACTGGCGGGATTGGGGAAGGGGCTCTGTCGCCGAATCGTACTCCGCCTCTGAGTCAGAGAAGCAAACCGGTCGGATCTCAGTCCGGAATTCCGCAACATTCTTCACTCGGTGTCGACGCCTTGCCTTCCTGCCCCTGGGTGGTTCTTCGGGGCAGGGCTGATCTCTGTCCTGGCGTCCTCCGGCCGCACTGGTGCTGGGGCCGAGAGGACTGGGAACCGAGGTGCGAGGGGCACCGGGACAGATATCAAAGGGGACGCGGGGAGAGATGATTCCGGGCAGGACTCCGGGCCGGGATCGGAAGGTGGGATGCCCCATGCCTCCTGGATCGGCCACGCAGAGTAGATCCTGCCGGTGAATAGCGCTACCGCGAGGTGGTCCGCGGTGGCTACTGCCAGTGCCAGCAACCGGGAGAGTCGACCCAACCTGCCTTTGGGGCGGTCGGGGCCTCGATCCAGGTCGGGCATAGGAGTTCCCCTGCTCAGGATGCGCAGAGGCCTGGCGACTGGAGCCAGCAGTGGCTTGGGCCAATGCGGCCGCTGTTGCTAGAGCCCCAAGGTGGGCATCCTCTTCCGCTCGTGCCCGACGTTGGCGTCGAGACAGACGAGTCGGGATGAGCGGCGCGGGCAGGTGGAGAGCCCGCTCTTCGACTGGAGAGGCCTGGCGGCGGTGTCGCCGTGGCCTGGCGGGAGCCCTTACCGTGGATCCCTGGAGCGAATCCCGGATAGGGTGATCCCGGGCATCATCCACCTCATCCGCATAGGGAAGGGAACTGTCAGAGCGCTCCGGGGATAAACTCCCGAAGCGATTGGGCGTTGAGGTAGGCAGCGGTGCCTCCCTGCGCGGCCCTCGGGGGCGGCGGTGGTGGCGAGGCGCAGCCTCCTCAAGGCCTAGGCGAGCCATTTCCCTAGTGGGGATGACTCCCTCTTCCTCGTATCTCCGCACCAGGGTGTTGATCACCCTTCTCTGGATGACCTCCGAGGGGGAGAGAGGGCGTGGTCGTCCCGCAATTACGGCTGCTGGGACGGCTGTGGAACGGGCGGGACCGCGCGGAGTAGCCGCGTCGGTGTTTCCCCTGTCCCTGCGCCAGTGGGCGGGTGGCGATCGGGCACTGGATCGGGCAACCTGATTTCTGAAAGCAGGGAGAATGACCCATTAACACTGACAGGAAAAAGGAATCGACAACCAACCATTAGTGCCACGACGCCTTCCGTGGGGGGAACCCAGGCCCTCGACGTTGCGAGACGGAGTGCCCGATTTCACTTCCCCAGCCCCTGGCGGGTAAGACTGAATGCTTGGCCGGGCAACACGCCGGTCTTCCAATACCTCTGAAAGCCATCGGTCTTCGTATCGAGGAGAAGAGATTCACGTCGGGTTCACCATTTTTCTGTTTCGGTGCGGATGTGCGTCGGGTTACGCTGTTCCGCCAGGACGCGTTCGCGCGTGCACCCGTAAACCCGAGGGGATGGGCGCGCGGCTTGTGGTCCCGCAGTCCCGCTTTCCAAGGGCGGGCGGCATTCGTCCCTTATTCAGGGGCGTCTGCTCCTTGATCGAAACCGGGATGATGGGATGTCGGCTCCTCCTTCCTTGGACGTCTCCTCGGAACTCGTCGCCTAATCCGGGTCTCCCTCATAGACTTAAGAATGTTCGTGAATCTCGTTCCCGGCGCCATATCTTCATGGACACCGGTTCATTACGCTGCTTCCGCCCGGACGCTCCAAGGAGTCTGGGCGGGGCAGCAACCTGCGGTGAGAAGGCCGGGTGGCTCTGGGTGCTGGGGGCGTGTCGTAACACTGCGGCTCTGCACGTCTGTCTTCCGTCCCTAATAGGGCTTCTCGAAGGCATGATGGCCTGAGGCATCCCGTACTAGGTGCGGGGAACTGTGTCACCTGAGGTTTTCCTCAGCTTCCCATGTTTAACACGGGGTATGCCGCGAGTTTAACGTCCAGCGGGGACGGCATCACACCGATCAACACGAAAAGTGGATCGGATGACAGAACCCCTTGCGGGGAACCTCCGACACTGGGGCCAGCACATGGGCGGCTTCCCAAATGATGTGGAGTGGAGTGAAGTGGCATGACCCCACCAGGATGTGGCGGCCCGGGTAAGGATCAGGATGGATGATGGAGTGAAGAGCTTGGACCCCGTAGAGGCTTCCTACGTACCGCGCGTTAGCACGGATCAAAGTCAACGTAGTTCGGGTATACAGTTTAACGTCATGCTGGATGTCGGCAAGCCGACTCACGAAGAGGTTTAGGCCGCCGGGCGGAGGATTAAACCGGACCACCTCGCACAGAGGGGGATGGAACGGCCGGGTGGATCACAGTTTCACGTCATGCTGGACGATAAAAGGAGAAATGGGAAAAGGGGCTGTGGGGAGGCACAGTGGAGATACACACGGGCAGTCTCCCACAGGGGCGGATTCATAGGTGAATCGACGCAAGCGTGAACCCTGGAGGGGTCCACTGATGGACGAACCGACGTAAATACGACCGGGACGACCAGGTGGCGGGCTTGGACCTCAAGAAGGCTTCCTACGTACCCTGTATAGAAGACAGGGATCAAAGTCCACGTAGTTCATTCTGTCAGGACTTACGCACTTGAGGCAGCCCGGATGCGACAAAACTCAGTTGGAAGGGACTTGGACCGAAAGTAGGAGACACCTCGATCCCAGTCACACCCTCTACTGGCTTCGGCAGTGGGGAGGCGCAATGGGGATACACATGTGCATCCTCCCACGAGAAACTAGGGGTTTGTAATACCCTGCCCCCGTAGGGAAAAGCCACTCCCATTAAATCGTCCCAAAAGCGGGACAATCCCGACATCCCTGCAGAGACGAGCGGGTGGGGGCCACGTCCAAACCGGGGGGAGACCCTGCGTGCAGAGCACGAGATCGGACGAAGCGGACGGTTTAGCGTCTTGCCAGACGAAGTACAGTTTAACGTCATGTGTTGAGGACGAATCGGACGGTTTAACGTCTTGCCGGACGAAGTACAGTTTAACGTCGTGTGTTGAGGACGAAGCGGACGGTTTAACGTCTTGCCGGACGAAGTACAGTTTAACGTCGTGTGTTGAGGACGAAGCGGACGGTTTAACGTCTTGCCGGACGAAGTACAGTTTAACGTCGTGTGTTGAGGACGAAACACTTGGCAGTTTAACGTCTTGCAGCGCGGACGATGGGGGCTAGGCAGTTTAACGTCGTGCAGCCTGGACGTATACAGTTTAACGTCGTGCAGGACGTGGTGCAGTTTAGCGTCATGCAGGACGAATGCTGAACAGTTTAACGTCTTGTAGCTCGGACGTAGTGCAGTTTAGCGTCATGCTGGACGAATGCTGAACAGTTTAACGTCTTGTAGCTCGGACGTAGTGCAGTTTAGCGTCATTCTGGACGAATGCTGAACAGTTTAACGTCTTGTAGCTCGGACGTATGTGCAGTTTAACGTCATGCTGGACGTATCTGCAGTTTAACGTCATGCTGGACGAATATGCAGTTTAACGTCATGTTGGACGTACGTACGTGTCACTTCGCGCAAGCCTGGAGGGCCGCACGGGAAGACAACGCACGGTGCGGGCACCCAGGATGAGGATCATCGGGCGCCACGCAGGCGGGTACCCTCGGGGGGTCAAGGGAGGCGACCCTGGCGGATTGCGCGCAAAAGAGGAGCTTTGCGCGCAAAACCGCGGATCGGCGCGCAAAATGGCGGGCCGGCGCGCAATTGGGCCAGCGCTTCGCACGCGGATGATTGGGATTGCGCGCACCGGGCTTCGGGTAGCGCGCGGGGGCAACGGCTCATTCTCTAACGAATGGCCACTTTGAAGATGGGGGGGTGCGCGCAATCGGGTTGGATTGCGCGCACCCGGGGGCAATTGCGCGCAAGAGGCTTCTTTTGCGCGCAAAGGCCTTCGGGTTGAAATTGATTCAAAGGAAATGAGCCAAGGGGATTGCGCGCGAAAGCGGACCCCAAGGCTCTATTGCGCGAAAGAAAGGAGGTTACCTGAAGAGCGGCATTGCGCGCGGAAGGGGTTGAATTGCGCGCGCGGGAGACCGTTCGACTTCCAGCAACCTTTGAAACGTTGGGGGTCGCCTAGTATTTATAGGCAACCCCGGGCGCGGAATCCAAGGCGCGAGCGCGGAATTCTCCTCGCGGGCGCGGAATCGGGCACGGCGCGCAAGGGAGTTGCGCGCATCCCGGGGGTTTTGCGTGCGGATCATCATCTTTGCGCGCAGACCTCTGAAATTCCGTGCAAGGCCTCCGGGCCCTCCGAAACATTCTTCCGACTCCAAATATGACCTCGCTTTCCGCATCCGGAGCTTCGTTTGGGAACAACGGACTTTTCCGGCGTCTACACTTGTATTAGTATAGTGAGCATGTACGGGGTTAGTCCACAGGGAAATAGAATTGTCATTTTATGTTTCTTGAATTGACTTCAATTGGTGAAGATTCTGAATTTAAACTTTTTTGTTTGGTCCATTTTTACTAGCCTCAGAAGGTAACTAGTTACCAGATCTTTTCTAATTCACTACCGATTAAACATGAAACTGAATATAACTTATAAAAATTTAATGAATAATAATGAAAATGTTCTGGGGTAGGGAATTCGTGTGGGACATTAAAACCGTATTCCCTATTATGTTGTATTGTTCATAATAACCCACATTTCTGGGATTCATTTGTGTCGGAACTCCCTTAGTCTGGTGAGTTACAATCAAGATGGTAGGAATCAATTCATTGGTCTATAAATTACTTTCTACTGACTCTTTGTATAGGAACCACCCTCTAGAAATGACAAGCATATAAAATTGTCATGGATATTTATATCGTAATTCTCCCAAAGATCCTTGGAAACTCCATTCTTGCTCTGATATGGATACTTCCGGTGAAATAAAATATATATGTGTTGGGAGAAATATGTGAGAGATCAAGAACGAATACCAGCATATATAAAATGGTTTTAGCGAACCCACACTTTTACCAACCACAACACAAGGTGGGGATTATCTACTCATGATTAAAAGAGTATGAAACTTACTAAAATGAATCAAAGAATTTATAAAAATAGATCAGAAAGAAAAATCAGAAGTAAAATCATAAGAGAAAAAAAAGAACATCCACAGAAAAATATCTCCCTCCTCATCTAGTGTCCATCCGTTCTCCTAAGTGTATCCGAAGTCAAGAAGGGACTTTTCCAATTGTCCAAAAGAAATCATCAAAGAAAAACCTGGGTCAAGGAGTTATTGGAAAGTGGTGAATCCAAAAGAAGAAAGCTCCACTGGTATGCACAGTTTGGGTGCACGGTTTAGTAAATGGTGCACTAACTGTGCAAGAGCTACTGTCTCAAATCCTTCAACCGCACCGTTTGGGCACACAGTTTGGTAAACCGTGCGCCAACCATGTGAGAGATTCTGTCTAGAATCATTGAACCGCATGGTTTCCTTCTGAATGGTCGGCATGATTCGGTAAATAGTGTGACAACCGTGTGGGACTTTTTTTTAGTGGAATCTCCTCCCGCACGGTTTGCACATGGTTTGGATAAACCGTGCAGCTACCATGCGGGTCATCTCTGACTATGAAATTTATACATTTCTCTTCTTTCAAGTCAAGTGGTTTATCTGAATGATGCCCTTCCAGCATAATCAGGAGGAAAAGGGCCCTTATTCCTCAAATTCCCTTCTGAATCACCAAACATCAAGGAATCCATGCTTTATATGTTGGTGACTGGAAAACCTATCAAGATATATTATAATTGTTAAAATATTGTAAAACCTTCCAAAAAACAATTTTATAGATATTAGGCCAAGTGGAAATTCCTTATGCACTACAATTAATCAAACTCCACCACACATGATTGATTTTTTGTCCTCAAAAAAAGTATAGATAGTCATAACCAAGGTGTCACCAAAGATACAGGTAGAAATAACACCGATTATACCATTTAGGTGAATATGAAATTTGAACTAATTACTGTTAAAAATTATTGAATTCATACTTAATGGCACTCCAATTCTATGAATTTAGCCCAAAAGTAGTCTTAATCTAAAACAGTTTACCATTCATCCATAAATCAGGTTTTCTTAGAAGTGAGTTTTCCCTTCTTCATCCAAAGAGAGTTCCCACCTCCATTTTCATCTCATTATACACTCAGATTATCTAAACCCAGTTTTCATTTTTTCCAATTGGTGGTCTATAACATTTATAGGTAACACACCCTCATTGACTAACATTTCTTGGAACTTGATGAAAGGTCATCAAAATTACTGGGCATTCCATTGCATATCTCAAAATTTATTATTTTTCTTTGTATTGTTGTGAGATACTAGAATCAAATATTTCCCAATATTCTCATTTAAATCTGTGATTAAAATTTTTGAGCAAGTCAAGAGTTCATGAGATTAAGATCATGTAAGAGCCACTAGTGCGGAAACAACAATTCCCAAAACCTCACCTCTCTTTATGCACAATTCGACTTCCATTTTAAGGGGTTTTTCAATTAGAATTACTCCATCAAAAAGAACATATTTAAAAAGAAAATTTTCCTAAATTATTAGCTTAATGATCCTTTTAATGTATTACAAACATTATTCATATCACAAACTAGGTTCGACAATCTGTACATGTGATGCATTTTGAGAGACAATTTCCAAAATTCAGTTTTAGCTAATTGGTATATACCAATGACATCTATAACATCCCCTTAGACAATCCTAAGAAAATATGCTACCCTAAGTACATGGGCAATCAATCAATAAATATGCGGTTCCAAATAAGGGCACCCTCCCCCACACATAAAACCGAACATTGTCCCCAATGAAGCTAATAATATAGAGAATAGTGGGAAAAGAAGCATGAAATTGAAGGGGCAATGAAAACTGGAAAAACTTAAAAGGGAAATGCTCCCCTAAATCATGGCACGTGCGAAAATCAGGTGGTGTGTGATATCTCAATGAACAGAAAAATGGCTAGCATGGAACAGATGAAATAGATACTGGAAAAAAGAACCATACAAGTGAAGTTGGAAAACACAGTTCCAGTAGTAGGAAAAGAAAAGCACACCACACAAGGACCCCATTGCAGGAAAAAATATCACACCATATAAGACAATACAAGACAATTCAAAGGTACCTCAAATGAACAAAGAATTATAACAAGCAACAACATCTGCACGGTTTGGGCGCACGGTTTGGTAAACGGTGCGCCAACCATGTGCAAGCCACTGCCTCTGGGAGTCCAAAGGGCACGTTCGACACACGGTTTGATCAAACAACGCACATACCGTGTGGGTGGTTCCTTGTGATGAAATTTTTGAAAATTTCCCTCTTTTAAATTGAAAACACACCCTTGTCATTAAAATCTTTTCCCCCTTTTGTTGATAAAATAAATTTAGAGATTTTCCTTTGAAAGTGTAATAATCACATTTAAAAAATTCAATATGATACCTTGAAATATATTGAGAATACTACACTATAACATAGAAGAAAAGAAAAGAACACTAACATGCAGTCCTATGCACACTCAAACAAACAAAGCATTTGAATTGAAAATTTCTCAAAATCTCGAGTTACCATACGAGCAGTGCTACGTTTTAAGTCTCCAGCTTGAAATACCTGGTCCCTGAGTTATCCCAATTGCATGGTGGAAAATGTTCTCACCATGTGTTCAATGCTATAGTACTATTTCAGGCACTTCCCATTAACATTAAACCTTTTCCCATCTGTGCCAGCCACTTCCACCGCTCCATGGCGGAAAATAGTAGTCACCGTGAAGGGTCCTGACCATAGGGACTTTATATTTCATGGGAAAAACCTTAGATGAGTGTTAAAAATTAAGTCTTTATCAACTGGCTGGAAGTATTTCTGAGAGATCATGCAATCATGGACTACGTTTTTATTCTCCTTATATAATTTTTCATTTCATATAGGCCTCCTCCCTAATCTCATCAAGCTATTTTAATTGGAATTTTATCATTTCCTCGGAAGCCTTGAGATCATAGTTAAGGGTCTTGATAGACCAATAGGCTTTATGCTCCATCTCCATCGGTAAGTGGCACGGTTTTCCATAGACTAATCGAAAAGGCGACTTGCCTAAGTGTGTCTTGAACGCTATTCGGTAGGCCCATAACGCATCATCCAATTTCTTGGACCAATCCTTTCTTGATGTTCCACTGTTTCATCAAGTATTTGTTTCAACTCGCGGTTTGACACCTCTACCTGACCACTAGATTGCGGGTGGTAGGGTGTCTCTTTGTTTCACATTACTCCATACATTACGAGCACATTTCTCATAATTTTGTTGTCAAAATGAGTGATGTGGTCGCTAATAAACACCCACGGGGTCCCAAACTGATGATGACTGATGTCATATTATGAGTAATTGTCGCTGACTCCACCAACTTGGAAACATATTCAACACATACCAGAATGTATGTGTTCCCAACGGATGGGGGAAATAGACCCATAAAGTCAATTCCCCATATAGAAAAAAATTCATCTTCAAGTATCAGGTTTTGGGGCATCGCGACATGACAGCCTATATATCCCATCTGTTGGCATCGATCACAGTAGGAGACAAAATGATGTGTGTCATTATGCATGGTTGGCCAGAAGAAATCTTATTGTAAAACATTGGAAGTTGTTCGACCTGGACCATGATGTCCTCCTACCAGAGAAGAGTGACAGAATTCTAAAATTCTTTGAATCTCATCCTTCGGGATGCAACGTCGAATTATCACATCGCCGCATGAGCATAAAAGTAGGGGGTCTTCCCAGAAATACCACCTAACCTACAACAAAAACTGCTTGCTCTGTTGAAATGAGAAGTCCGGGTGGACAACTCATGTTTCTATGTAGTTTGCAATATCGGTGAACCATGGAAAAAGTGGGACCCCAACAAAAAATAGCTTCTCATTGGGAAAGTCTTCCTTGATATCCTGTTCTTCTTCTCTCTCTAAGTGTGGTAGCTCCATCCGAGAGAGATTATCAGCCACCACATTCTCAATTCCCTATTTGTCTTTAATTTCTATGTCAAAATCTTATAGAAGGAGCTTCCAATGGATGATCCATGGTTTGGCGTCCATCTTATTTAGAAAATAATTTAGCGTGGCATGGTCCAGGTAGACTACTACTTTTAAAAGCACCACATAGAAGCAGAAGCTATCAAATTCAAAAACCAAAGCTAGTATTTCCTTCTCTGTGGTGGAATAATTATGTTGTGGTTCATTTAATGCATGGATGGCATAACAGATAGGTCTAAAAATATGATCCATCTATTTTCCAAGGACTTACCCCACAGTATAATTCCTTGTGTCGCACATAAGTTCAAACTGCTCCTCCAAATCCGGAGTGATCATGATGGGTGAGGCGACCAATTTTTTCTTCAAAATTTGGAAGGATTCAATGAATTTATCATCAAAATCAAAAATTACATCTTTGGACAGTGGATTGGTTAAAGGAAGAGAAATATTGGAAAAATCCCAAACAAATCGATGATAAAAACCTACATGTACCAAAAAGCTCTGAATTTCTCGGATGGATTTGGGAATGGGAAACTGCGAGATAAATTTAATTTTGGCCGGATCCACCTGAATTTCATTCATCGAGATCCAATGACCTAGTACAATTCCATGTTATACCATAAAATGGGATTTCTCCGAATTCAACACCAAATATGTGTAGTCACATCGCTCAAGCACTAGGTCCAAATTCCTCAAACAAGTGGTAAATGACTTCCATTATACTAAGAATTCGTCCATGAAGACCTCTAGAATCTTCTCTGCCATATCATGGAAGATGGATTGCATGCACCTCAAATAGATGTTTGGAGAATTACACATTCCAAATGACATGTGGTTGTAGGAAAATGTTTCATACGGACAAGTAAAAGTTCCCTTCTCCTAATCCTCCAGAGCGATAGAAATCTAGTTATATCCCAAATAATAATCTAAGAAATAATAAAATTCATGCCCCCCCAATCAATCAAGAATATGATCCATCAATAAAAGAGGGAAATGATATTTCCTTTTGGCTTCATTTAACATCCTGTAATCGACACAAACCCACCATCCCATGACTCTACGGGTCGGGATGTGCTTGTTATTTTCATTGTTCACTACCGTGATGCCGCCCTTCTTCGGCACCACCTGGAAAGAACTCACCCAGGGGCTGTCAGAGATGGGGTATATAATACCAGCATCGTGAAATTTGATCACCTCTTTCTTGACCAGTTCTTTTAGGGGGGGTTAGTATCCATTATGGTTGGCGAGATGCTTTTCTCCTTCCTCTATAAGTACCTTCTAAGTGCAGATAGTGGGGCTTATGCCCTTAAGGTCTACAACCGTCCAAACAATGGCATGTTTACTCCTTTGGAGGATGTGAAAATGAGCCTCTTCTTGATATTTTGAGAGTGATGCATTTAGGATCACTAGAAATGTATGTTCCTCTCCCATGTAACCATAATTCACCGAGGGAGGGAGAGGTTTTAACTCGAGCTGGAAGCCTTGAGAATGGATGGTACGATAGGCTCAACCTTATCACACTCTAACAAATCTGGAATAATTTCCCTTTTCCAGTAATGGCCACATCTACCTTCAATAACGCTTACTTCTTCCCGGTTTTCTTCAAGGTGTTCATTCTTTAGAATGAATTATTTTCTGAAAGAATAAGATTTCATATCACCTTTATTGAGGTCGAAGCACTGAACTATTGTTTTCAAAGCACAACAATCCCCTTGCTCCATCAGCGAAACTTGTTTCACCACTTTTAGGACCATGTAGGAAACGTTCTCATCACCAAAACAGAAGATCAACTCACCTTAGTGAACATCAATTAATACCTTTTTGGTAGACAGAAAGGGTCTTCAAAGAATTAGGGATGCCTCTTGGCCTTCTTTCATATCGAGGATAATAAAATCTTCTAGAAGAATCAACATCCCCACTCTATCCAATACATCTTCCAATATCCCCCTGGGGTATTAAATAGAATGATCGAATAATTGCATTGACACTAGGGTTGGCTTGAGATCATTTATCCCTATCTTCATGAATAACCCAAAGGGCATTAGATTAACACTCACCCCCAAATCACAAAGGGGTTTACCAAACTCGCAGGGTCTGATTATACTAGGGATAGTAAAGCTTCCCAGATCTTGGAGTATAGGAGGGAGAGTATGTTGGACAACCACCAAACATTCCTTAGTTAGGGGAATGGTGTCCAAGTCTTACATTTTCCTTTTTTTGAATGAATTTCTTTCATACACATCATGTAGGTGGGCATTTGACTTAATGACTCAGCAAAGGGGATGTCGATATGAAATTTCTGGGAGATATCCATGAATTTGGAAAATTTCTGGTCTGTCTTCCTTTGTTTCATCCTTACTAGATATGGAAAGGGAGGCTCATATGCTTTGATCACTTCTTTATCCTTATCGTATGGGACTTCTGGTTCTTTATCCTTATCATATCTTGGGGAAGATTACTCAGCTGTAATTTCTCCAGCTGAGGACATGGACTGCTTTGATGTTGGGGGACCCTGACGCATAGTGAACTTTGGCATTAGCTTCTTCCCATTACGTAACAAAATTTTCCTCCTCCTGTGGATTTTTCTCTATGTTTCCCGGTTGTGTACCGGGATGTCTATGGGATAGCTTATTGGAATGCTACCCAATATAAATTTAGAGGCTTCTTATTGACCCCTCCTAGTTTTGAAATTATCTCTGCAGTTTTTATGAATTTGGACATCATTTCCTCCAGCCTTCTGAGTTTGTTGGTTGGCTTGTGGGGGAGGTGTCTGTCTCAATGTTTGGGCAGGAAGAGGTTTTTGATACCCTTGTTTCAGATTAGTTCCCTGCTAGAATTGGTTACTCTGTTGCTACCTCGGGTATGGATTTTGGAACTGTTGTTGCCTATAACATGGTGGCCTTTGTGGTCGGGGCTGAGGATTTTGTTATTGTTCCCCCCATCCTGTATTTTGATTTCCCTGCCACCCCTGGATCTGGTTGTGTGAGTAGATATTTGGTCCTCTGTTCTGCGCATCATAATTGACCTCACTGGTTGAGGCTCCCACATTAGCCCGTGGGCACTCGCCCAAGGTATGGTTGTCATCACAATCACCACACACAGGTGAACTGATAGCTTGAACATGAGATTAATTATTTAGATTCAAAGCATCAATCTTCATTAATATGACATGGAGTTGAGACACAAGCATGTTGGTGGCATCAATATTATGCATTCCACTTTTTTGAGTACCCCTTTCAGAATTCCACTAAAATTTATTGGTAGAAATGTCTTATAACAATTCAAATAGCTCTTCATGAGACTTTCTCATGACTGTCCCTCTAGCAGCTGCATCAACCATGGACTTTGTGTCAGTAGAGATACCACTATAAAAAGTATTTACTTTCATACATAATGTATGTCTGGGGTGTGGGAACTGCCTAAGAATCTCCTCAAATTGGTCCCATGACTCATACAAATATTCCAAGTCATGCTGCTAGAAATTATGAATTTCATTTCTTAATGTGACCGTCTTCGATGGAGGAAAATATTTTGGTAAAATATCTTGAGAAAATGCTTCCAAGGATATAATGGATCGCTGAGGCAATCCCCTGATCCATTCCTTCTCCTTGTCCCTTAATGAGATGGGAAACAATATAAGGCAGAAGGCATCCTCTGATACGCCGTGGTACCAGATAGTGTCACAGATCTCCAAAAATTTGGAGAGGTGAGCTTTGGGTTCTTCACTCGGCAAACCACCAAATTGAATGGTATTCTAAATCAGCTTCATTATTGCCAGTTTGATTTCAAAATGTTGGGAATGCACCGGTGGCATGACTAATCTAGTGTCCGCTCCCTGAATGGAGGGTAGTCCATATTCCATAACAGTCTGGTGTGGCAGAACCGGTTCCTGGGGTGCCTGGTGAATAAAATTTTGTTGACCTTGAAGGTAATAAGCCTGATGGTTATAAGGAAAAAAAGAGGGGTTTCTCTCGCTGAATGTATTTTCTCTACGGTGGCTACCCAAACCCCAGCACAAATTGAGCTGGTGGCCACTGTTGTTTCCTTGGAATGTACACCATAAAAACCCACGGTGTATTCAAATGCTACTCTTCATCGCCACCCCTTGGTGGATTTTCTTCGATAACAAATGGTTTCCCAATGTCTTATACAACACCATTTTCTTCCTCCTGATTTGACATGGGATCATCTGTGTTGTGATCACCCATAAGAGCACGACGTCGCCTAAACAAAAGTTTTTTATTTCAGGGCCTATCAAGTGTATCTTGGATGACTCGGCAATCTGGGGATGAGTGACTCGGCTACTCATATACTACATTCCTTCACACACAGAAAAAACACCTAGTGTAAAAGGGAAAAAATAGAAGAAAAATAGAAATGAGATGAAGAATATATTTTTTAGAGAATTTTTAATTTTTATTTTTACGAAATAATCCCAATTCAATTAAAAAATGACCTTCTATTATTCCCTAGAAATGGTGCCAAAATATTACCATTCGTTTACCCGAAATATTGTTTTTATCCAAATTTAATTCCCTATCGTCTACTAGTATAGTTAACAAGTAAGGGGTCGGTCTACCGGGAAACAGAATTTTTGTTTTATGTTTCTTGATTTGACGTCACTTGGTGAAGATGCTGAATTTAAACAGGATTGGTTGGTTCATTGGTACTGGCCTTAAAAGGTAACTAGTTATAAGATCTTTTCTAATTCACTACCGATTAAACTTGAAACTGAATATTACTTAAAAATAATTTAATGAATAATAACTAAAATGTGTCGGGGTTGGTCATTCGTGTGGGACATTAAAACCTTATTCCCTATTGTGTGGTATTGTTCATAATAACCCAAATTTCTGGGTTTTATATGTGTTGTAACTCCCTTGGTCCACTGAGTTCTGATCAAGTCAATAGAAATCAATTACATGGTCTGGAAATTGATTTCTAGTGACTCTTAGTATAAGAACCACCCTCTAGAAACAACAATTATATCCAATGGTCTTGGATATTATTGTCGTAATTCTCGCAATTATCCCTATAAACTCTATTCTTAGTCTGATATGAATGTTTCCAGTGGAATAAAATATATAAGTTTTGGGAGAATTTGCTGAGAGATTATGAACAAATACAAGAATAGAGAAAATGGTTCTAACAAATCCACATTTTTTCCAACAACGACACAAGGGAGGGGGGGCTTAGTTACTCATGATTGAAAGTGTACGAAACTTACTAAAATGAATCATAGAATTCTTTACAATAGAACTGAAAGAAAAAAACATATGTAAAATCATTCAAGGAAAAAAACAACTTCCCTAGAAAAATATCTCCCTCCTCCTCCAGTGTCCCTCCATCCTCCTCAGGGTCTCCTAGGTCAAAAGGGACTTTTCCAGTTGTAAAAAAGAAAGCATCAAAGAAAATATAGTGTCAAGGATTTTTTGGAAAGTGGTAAAGAAAAATGGAGAAAGCTGCACTGGTATTCACGATTTGGATGCATGGTTTGGTAAACCGTGCACCAACCGTCCAAGAGCTACTGTCTCGAGTCCTTCAGCCGCACCGTTTGGGTGCATAGTTCGGTAAATCGTGCGCCAACAGTATGAGGGATTCTATCTTGAATCGTTGAACCACACAATTTTCTTCTGAATGGCCCGCACAGGTTTGGTAAACAACATGACAACCATGTGGGCCTTTCTATCATTGGAATCTCCTCTAGCACGTTTTTCACACGGTTTGGATAAACTATGCAGCTACAGTGTGGCTCATCTCTATCTTTTAAATTCCTCAATTTTCCATCTTTCATGTCACGTGGTTGATCCGAATGACTCCCTTCTAGTATTATCAAGGGAAAAGGGTCCTGAGGCCTTAAATTCCCTTATGATTCACCAAACATCAAGGATTCTATGATTCATATTTTAGTGACTGAATATACCTATCAAGATACATTATCATTGTGAAAATCATGTAAAAACCATCCACAAAACACTTTTATAGATATTATACCAAGTGGAAATTCCTTAATCACAGTAAGATACACTGATATGCACGGTTTTGGCGCACAGTATCGTAAACCGTGCGCCAACCGTGCAAGAGCTACTGTCTCAAATCCATCAAGCACACCATTTGGGTGCACAGTTTGTTAAATCGTGCACCGAACATGCGAGAGCTTCTGTCTTGAATCTTTGTAACACATGTTTTTATTCTAAATGGCCTGCATGGTTTGGTAAACCGTGTGACAACCGCGCGGGCCTTTCTATCAGTGGAATCTCTTCCCGCACGATTTTTACATGGTTTGGATAAAACATATGGCTACTGTGCGTGTCATTACTGCCTTTGAAATTCCTTAATTTTTCGTCCATCATGTCAATTGGTTGATCTAAATGACTCCCTTCTACTATAATCAGTGGGAAAAGGTTCCTTACGCCTCCAATTTCATTATTAATCACCAAACATCAAGGAATACATGCTTTATCCTTTGGTGACCAGAAAAACCTATCAAGATACATTATCATTGTGAAAAATATTTAAAACCCATCCATAAAACCTTGTTATAGATATTAGACCAAGTGGAAATGACTTATGCACAACAGTTCATCAATAATCAATAATGGTTTTATTTTGTGTGGGGTGTAAATTTCCATGGAATAAGTAAACCATGATTATCATGAATTTTAAGGGACTTAATGTCAATATCATTATTCAGCTCTAATATTATTTTGATTTAATAGTTACATTTTTGTTAGTGAAAAAATCATTTTAAGTTATGGTAATGTAAAATCTAGCTGTTTTCTTGAAAATACATACATATATATATCCGAGAATGTGGGAGTGTATATGGAACTAAGGCAACTATTTGAAATCTCCCTAAAAATTTTTGGTTGTTCATTGACTCAATAACGACCCACATGCATTATGAGTCGGCCTAACACTACACACATGGAAAGACAATCACTGGGATTTGATTTGGAATATTCACTTGATCTTAATGAACTATGATGTTGGATTTTATAGAGACCCATGCATTTCAAATTTGTATATTATATATTTTTAGATGTATATTCATTAAATTGCCCATAACCATGGATGGAAATAAAAAATTTATTGATCCTTTCGAATTAATAAAAATAAACAATTTGTTCATAATAGTTCAATATTATCTCTTACATAGTTCTTCATATCTGTAACCCCTTATATATGTATCACACAAATTACATATAATAATAAAAATAGGGAAATAAATATAATAAAGTTTTTCCTATGAATCTCAGTAAAGGTAAATAAGAAAATAATTGATAATATGGGTATAGAAACATGATCATAACAAATTAATATCATACCCTACATATCACATATCAAAATATCGAGTCATGATATAATTATTAGTTTTTCATATGGCATGAATTATAAGTAAATAAAATAACATAAGTCATGAGAACATAACATTGACATATGACATGGAATTATAGAATACAAAAAAGTATATAAAATCATTTTTCTAATATTCCATGATCATTTCCAAAACATTTACAATTGAATTAGTTTACTCTCTATACAATCATATTAGTCAAGGTTCACTCGAAACACTATTATAGTTGGAAAATTACCATATTAAACTGTATTCAAAATTTCACTTCAATTTATATCAAGAGATATAAATACTTTTATAATGTATTAGAGGGAGATATAGTTTACACCAATCACTAAAGAAAATAAAAAATATGTCGGCACAATATTAGAAAACATTCATCATATGAAATCCATTGAAAAGAAATGGGATGTATAAAACAATAACCAAATCAAAACACATGAAAATAAATGGTCTTAATAAAACATTAATTATATCAGAACCCCTAGAAATAAATGTTCTTCATAAAATATTCATCATATAATATCCCATGATATTAAATTTTCCACATGAAAAATTCATCTTATCAAAACCCATGAAAACAAATGGGCCCCATAAAATATTCATGATTTCAAAACACATGAAAATATATAGGCTTTATAAAATATTCCTCATACCAGAACCCTTAAAACGTTACAGGTTTCCTATAAATGTCATTGTATCATAACCTTTGTAAAATAAATGACATTCAAAAATATTTCATCATTTCATTATATACGAACCTCTTGAAATGGAATCTGTTTCATGGATAAAATTTCATCATATTCATAAACCACCCATAAAATGTATTATAATTCTATTCATGGATAATATCCCCTATAAATATTATGTTACATCAAAAAAAAATTTCATATAATAATAATTCTTTTGAAATATAAAATGGATTATTTATTGAGAAAAATAAAATTTTGATATTGAAAAAAATATTTTAAAACCTAAACCATTCTCAAAATCCTTATCTTTGAAAATGAAAATTCAAATATACAATGTAATATTAAATATAATTTAAAACATTTCGTGATGAAAATTATATTCTATTAGAAGAAAAATTAAAATATAAAACATTTTTTAAATCACTTTTTTGAAATTTTTGTTGTAATATTATAAAATATAATTAAAAAATTATTTATAACATTACATGAAACAAAACATCCATTCCACCTTTAAAAAAACTTTTCATAAAATTAAATATTTTCCAAATAATTTTTTTTGAAAATAAGCTTTTAATATCATAAATTAATTTTTTAAATTTCAGGTGGTTATGATGATGTGGATTTTTTTTGATGTGGTACATAGTTAAAAAAAATATTATGATAACATTTTTCTATAAAAACCAAATGATACATGTTTTTATAAAAATCACAAAATGATTCATTTTAAAAAATTTGTAAAATACAGACATTGTTATAATTTTCTTTAGTTTTTTTTTTATTTTAAAAAATATTTTAAATTTTTTTTATAAAACCTAAATATGTAAGAAAAATTTATTTTACCTAATAGATACAAGCAAAATATTTTTCTCACTAAAAATATATTGGCTTCATTTATAATTTATGATAAAAAAATTAAATTAATAAATGTGTTATCTAGAAATGAAAATTTGAGAAGAGAAGACCTGATTAATTTTAGTGAGAGATCATAAAATTTCATCATTGGAATCATAATTATAAATAAACCTGATAAATGCTATGACTGTAATATAAAATAATTTTCATTCTAGTACCCTTGAATCATAATACCAATGAGATAATAATATTAAATTAAACTTTTAATACAATAATAGTGAATATATAACTGATATTACATATAGAATTGGTTTCATATAAACCTTATAAATGAAAAATGTTTGTACCAAAGAAGAAAATTTGAGAAAAAATTCGCATACCTTAATTCTCGAATCATATTCAAAACCACTTTTTAATGAATATATATTTACTATAAAAATATAATATAAAAATAAATATATATAACATTCCATATAATTTTTTCTAATGACTTAATTTACTAGTTTATTAATAATTATTTTATAAATCACGTTTTGGGTAATAAATGCTTTGTTCTTATTATTTATTCTAATTTACAATTTTCCATCTCTTAAATTGATAATTGATTAATAATAAAAAGAATATTAACCCTATTATAAATATGATATATATAATATATAATAATTTATAGTAATCCAATTATGTAATAGATGGAAAATGAAGTACATAGTTCATGGACATGTTAACCTATACATACACAAGAATAATGATTCTTTTTCATTAAGGAAGAATAAAAAAAAATTATAGTAATATATTAAATTTATATAATAAATTTAATATCACATATATCATATATATTCATTAAATTTTAAAATATTAACTTCCATAAAAATCATTATTGAAAAACGAATCACATCGCTTCACGAGGCGGTGGTCCACCATACACACAAATGACATTATCGTATCCCCCATGGAATGAGATGTAAGAATTATATGTGATATAATAATTAATGAAGTATGATTTTTTTACAAATATATTATATATTTATTTAATATATCCATTTTACAATGCACATAAAATTGAAATGAAAAGCACATCACATCGGTTTATGAGGTCGTAGTTCGCCACACACAAAAGTGGTGTTATTGCTTTCCAAATGGATTGGAAGTAATAAGGTTTAGGTTTTATAATAATTACCAAAATATAATAATATCACTAATATAATATATAATAATTATATACATTATTATATCAATCCATGAGTGGAGATCATGGAAAATTAATAACTTCATCTTGTGAGGTGGCAGTCCTCTAGGCATGAAGTCAACAGTTTCATATCCAATTTTGTAGAAGTGGAGATATATATAGGTTATAAAATTTACATTATAAAAAAATAATACCTGAGAGATACTTGTTTCACTATATCAAAATAATGGAATATTATTTTCAGGAGTTGGAGGATCAAATAAAAGAAAATGCAAGGTTATGAATATAACCACTTATATAGAGATCATCTAAAGGTTTATACCTAAATCCGTATTAGAACACTTCCTCATCAAATTAACTAATCCATTATTTGATGATGGAAATAAGGAATATATTTGGATAGGTCTCAAAAAACCTAAATGGTTCAAGATGTGTGAAGTGTATTTGAGGGGTTGGCTTTCATAAGTGCCGAAAAGGGAACACATAGATTTTTTTAAAAAAATTTATACCCATGGTTTAAATAACAGCCCATGTTCTTATGAAAATAGTTTTTAGTAAAATTATTTTTAATTAATGTATTTTTCTACATGAAGAACCATTTTAAGATTTCACTACACACAACACCAGTTTATGTTGCATTACACGCTAGAATAAGTTTGAAAAATACATTGACATATTATTAATATTTTCATTTAAAAATCACTATTATATCCTCTCCATTGAGCATAGATATATTAATAGTAAAAAATACATTCTATATATTTTATATAATTGTTTTATTTATGTAAAACATTTTTATAATAAAATACAATGTTTTCGTTAATGTAATTAAATGTGATGAAAATTTTATTTTCTCAAATAAATTATGTATGTTTGTGAACAATAATAAAATTAGCTTCCAAAAAATTTTGAAATTTAATTTGGAAAAATAAATTGTAGTTTTTATATTATAATTTTAAATTAATCTCCTAGTGAATTGTTTTTCTATAAAAAATGTTTTTTGAGGAACCTTGAAAATTATAGAATTTTAATTAAAATTTCCAGTTTTGTTTAATTTATTTATAATTATAAATTTCATTGTAATTTTTTTTAAATTATAATGTGGAAAATTATACATATATTGGTCTAATTTAGTTCAATTTAATAAATTTCATATTTAAATTATATATGAAAACATTGTAAGCCTTTCGTAATTTTCTCTTTAAAACACCTCTTTCTCGACTTGTTTTCATGATTAATTTTAATTTATCATTGTAATAATATTTTAATGTCTTTTATAAAAAATTATTATATATTTGGAATCAAAAAAAGTTATATTTTTTAATGTGGAAACATAATTTTTGACTAATAAAAATAGTGAATGCCAGAAATATTAGTTATCAAGATTAAGGTAAAAATGGGTTTATCGTGGGGGAGGGGTTTAACTAAAACGATAAGACTATCATTTACCTATTAAACGGTGTAAAAAATAAATTATGGAAATATTTATAAATTATAATTTCTTTGGTTCTAATTAGATCTATTTTTGACATGTTTTCCTTATGAAAAACATCATTGGAATTCTCTCTTTCAAAAAATTTACAAAAATACCACTAGTCGTCAACTATATATGAAAACTAAAGATCCTTCATTAATGACACTATGAAACCAATTATAATAATATAATACCTTCCAAAATCAACCATAAATATAACTACCCTCATTCTATAAGCCTATGTCTGGTCATAAATCTATCATAGGAATGATTTTAGAGTAATCCAATCGGGGATACATGAATAAAAGGTATCATTCATCATCTGACCTTTTTTTATTTTATTAAAATAAACTGTAATAATTTCTATATCAGGATAAAATAATATTCCCAATATCATCAATATAATTATATTTTGTTCATATAATAGAATTACCAAAAATAATATCCAATTCTATCAAATTGGTTATGAAATATTTTTTCTGGTGCACAACAGACTACGGCCTCACGAACCAATTTCATTCGCATTTCCATTTATACCTCTCAAGGATAGTCAAAATTATAGTTTTTTTATTTATATATCATTTATTTTTTTATTTTTTTATTTTTTTATTTTTTAGAATTTTTTTATCAGTTAGAATTTTATGCTTTCACATTTTATGGGATATGATAATATCGTTTATGTGGACGATAAAATAACACATCCTGAAATGATATGATTAATTAAAACATTAAATTAAATGTATTATGGATTTATTAATAAAATATGTGATATATATGAAATAAAAATGATTATAGAAGGATAATATATCATATACATTTCATTCTTTCAATTAGACATGAAAATGGAATCCACATTCATAAGTGAGTAGGACCTACTGTCTCCATGAATGGTGTATTTTATTTTCTATCTCTATATATTATATATAAATATAAATAAATATATAATGAATATATATGATATTATATAATTTTTATCATTTTTGTGGTTATTATATTATGATTCATGTATGAGAATAAAAAATATAATAAATCGAAACATTTATGGAAAACAATGTAGTTATAACCAGAAATATAAAATTAACATTGAGTTGTTAATAAATGGGTAAAAAATGTCATCATAAAATAATATATGGTGTGATATATATGAATATTATTCGATCATAGATGTATAATGGACTTAAAATTATTTTACATGAGTTTGGAACAAGTATGATGGAAGTCAAGACTTAAAGGTAGGGGAATTCTCATCTCAATTGTATATTCTATAAGACACATTCTTTATTTAAAATCACAATACTAAATGTAATGTATTTACTTCAATTGAATTTATTTTATGATTATTCTACATAAAGTTTATTGGAGTTTTCATATCTTTTTAATGACCTCTCTTTCCTGGGTTTTACATATGAAAAGTCAACAAATCAGTATAGGATTTTTTTCTCAATTTCTCTACACAGAGATGTATATTATGTTGTCAACCAATATTATTTCATGAGGCTTATAAGAATCCCATTTTACATTAATTTTCAGCAATCTCTTTATACTCATGATTTTTTAGATTTCATTGTATGTTATTCCTTTGTAGGGCTTATAAATCCATATTACCAAAGTGGTAATGATTTTACGTTACATTGTCATAGATTATATCAATAATTTATGATAAATTCTAAAAGATTGAAATATCTTGATATACATATCTTTTATTATTAAATATTTTTTTTATTCTATGGATATTCATTATATCCTCATGTATTGTTAACATTTCCCCACTCTTTGGTACTTATAATAATTAAGAAAATTAGACTTATTTCTCTGTTCGGTTTGAAAACTATTTTCCTTCATAACCATTTTTCTAAAAAAAATTAATTTTTTTTGTTATCCTAATTTTTTTTAAATATATTTTTACACATGTGCTTCTATTTAAAAATCTAAATTGGTAGTAATCTTTATTTTTTTCAAGTAATAACTATTTTTATTTTACCACTACTATGAAAGGAACATTTATTTTAATATTTACCACAAGAACAAAATATTCAAAAATCGAGGCCAATCATTTCATTGATGATTTATATATGTGTTTTCAATGTAATTTTCAACGAAATTATTTCTTAATATTTTTTATATTTCAAAAACAGTTATTCTAAATATAAAAAAAATTTCTTTTCGAAATTTTTTAACTCATATTTGAAAATAACATTCCATCCAAGATAACATAGGTTAGTGTTACCTATTATTTAACAGTGATATTGAATAATAATACCCTTAATATTATTTTAATGAATGGCCTATGTTTGACGAATTTTTTTTATGAGACTTGGTACCCATGCGTGGTTTATATCATGATAAAAAAAAATATGAAACACAATACCTTTCATGATTTATGCTATGATAAATTTATTATTAGAAGATTATATTTTATGTAGGTTATGCTGTGATTAAATTTCTATAATAAACATTTCATTTCATGGCTTATGATATGATTAATTTTTATGATATTATAGAACACATATATTTGATTACATTCATTAACCAGTGGGGACTATATCTACCTCCCATGAATTAGATAATGATTTATATCTCATGATACAGGCATGGTTGTAATGGGGGTGATACTAGTTTAGTAATATAGGGCTTGAGGGTGAAACGAAATTGATTTTTTAATATAGGGATGAAACAAGGAGTGAACATGGTTCAGTAATAGAATTTTTATGTTATGATGGTCTTAGAAGTGATCCTTGACTAATATGGAAATAAATTTTCTATACTTATGTTTATTTAACAATTTACAAATATTATTCTTTCATGGTTTATTATATTTGATTATTTTATGGATCTTTTATTATGAAATTGAAATATTTATTCCATGATTTATGATTTTGATATTTGATATGCAATGTATGTTTGTAGACTATAATTATCATGATCTCAAACAATTGTGCTCATTTTATCCTTATGAATCTCAATTATTACCCTTACAAAGCTTACAATCCCACCCTATAAAATTTTTTATTTACCTATGTTTTTAAGATATATATTATATATGATATTTCTTAAAAGGGTGATATGTTATGAAGAACATAGTTTGAGATGACATACCCAGTGTATAGGCTAGTATTTATGATTCCACATTTCCCAATGCCCTGGCCTTTCATTGTTCATGTGAATGTGGATGTGTAATGTAATAAAAATTATTCAAAAATGAGGTAATTTCTATGCCTAAAAATTGTGTTTTGTTGTAGTTGGTATCAGACTGAAAGATTAGTTAACCTTTGAAAATTTATGATAAACCATAGTGGTATCCCTAAAGACACGTCTAAGAAAATGTATATGGATGGTCAGATGTATTAGAAAATGTTCTAGAATTTTGGAAATGGGTAGAGGGAGTGGTTTCTAAAAAATACATCCATGTCTAGATACTTCAAGTTGATTTGTATCTAGAATATTTATACAACGGGTTAACAACCTTAAAACACTTTATTAAGCTAGAATTAATCAAGAACTAGTGCACGACAATGGGCCTTAGTGGACACCTATTATAACACTCTTAGTGATAGAATTTTAAAATTCACAATCTATACATGATTAATTATAATAGATTTATATATAATATGTCTATGTATAACCTGGGATAATCCTAGGATATCTATTATTATCGAAGGATTCATTATTTAGACATCCTATAATTTAGTTTTTAAGATTAAGTGGTTACACAAAATTATTATTTTTTCTTATTGTATCCATTATAAAAATAATGATTGAGATGAAAAATATAATCATATTACTCTTATAAACACACATATTATAGGAATTGGAATGAAAAATTTTGAATCCTGGCTCACACATGTTTTTCAAGATATGAATAATGATGTGCAACCAAACAATCAAATGAGGAAACAACATTCAATTGAGTCATTCATGAGATAAATCCCACATTGTTTTTTGGTTATTCTAATACAATAGTTTATGAACAATGGATCAATAAACATGAAAAGTTTTTTTCTTTGTCATGTGTTTGGAACATGAAAAATTCATTTGGGTTTCTACCTTTTGGAAGGTAAATCATATAAATGGTGGATTCTTATCTATAATATGATGAAATATGGAGAAATTAAATCCATGGATTGGAATGAGTCCATGAAAATATTATTCAAAAATTAATTTCATCGTATTATTAATAAGAATATTGAAAAAGGGTAACATTAGTAGAGGAAAAATGTTGAAGAATATATTTGTACATTTGAGGAATATTTTACAAGACACACCAGGAAAGATATTTCTATTATCATCTAACCTAAAGGAATGGTTTATTGATTCTTCAGTGGCTCAAAACCATGTCTCTGAATGGAGTTATACATATGTGAATTCAATAGGATTTAAGATATAGTTCAATGTGAATTTAATGAAGAGTCATTGGTTAGAGTAACATATCAATATTATGGTTTTGATAATAAAATGAAGATATATTACTATGTAATATCTAATAACAATAGATACAAGAAAATAAATTTTTTTATTCTATATGTGTTGGAAAAATCATGGTGGAAATCGATTTCTGAAGTGATTGGAAGATGTTAGATAATTTTTTGAATAGGGAAAATGTTTCACATAATGATTTTCCCTGAGTTTACTACATCCAGGGCATGGAAAATGGGAATTATGATTACTAGTTCCCAAACATGAGGGTTAATGATGATGACCGATGTTATTAACCACATTAGGTAAAGGATAACTAGAAATCTCATGTGATTCATATTTTTAATGAGGGGTTCAATAACAATGTGGTGAAGGGATCTATTACCACCCACTCTAAAACTAATAGCGACATATTTAACTCTAGATATACCCATTCATTAAAATATAATGAAATTTTTATGGGTATTATGATTCCACCCAAATGATAAAATACATAATTAATAATAAAAAAATATTTTATGATGATCTCATCTCATTGATATGATTCCACTTTGGTTGATAATGGTGGGAATGTGATTCTATAGATGCAGGTCAATATTCCTAAAGTCACATTTGATGTCATTGTCATAATGTATTGACTTTCTATAAATAATGATAACATCAATTGTAGAGGAAGAGAGGTCAGGTCTTATATTACAAACTAACCATCCATTATATATCAATTTCATTATAAGTACATACTTCTGATGGAGATCAAATCCATAGTTCATGTCTCAAATACTATTTATATGATGTGTTTATTTCCAATTGTTTGGAATCGTGTTGACATCGATGATATGACTGTATTTTAGGAATTTTTGGATTCCCTTCAAGATTATTATTGTAGACTTCCACTAAAAGGTGGTGTTGAGTTCTCAATATAACTCATACATGTTGATACCCCAATTCCAACGACTCCTTATTAAATGGACGATTTTGATATGTAGGAATTTAAGAAGAAACACCATGAAAACCTTAATAAGGGATTCATTCGTCCAAGTGTGTCACCTTTGGGTGAAACTATACTTTTTTGTGAAAAAAATATGAAAAAGTGAGACTCTTCATTGATTATTAGGGGATGAACATGATCACAAATAAGAACAATTATCATCTTCCCCATATAGAAGACTTTTTAACAAACTACGTGTATATCTATACTTTTACAAGATTTTACATCATTTAATTTATTATCAGTTGATGGTCAAGATGTGGGATATACCAAATACATCAATCCATATAATGTGTCAAAAATATGAATATATTGGGATTCAATTAGGTCTTACTAATTCCCTCATTATCTTTATGGTTTTAACAAATATAATCATTATTGAATACCATGATTAATTTGTTATTGTATTTGGTGATGATATTATTATCTACTCAATGAGTAAGAAAGATCACGAAGACCATTGGAGAATGGTACTAAAGACCCTAATTAATGTGAAAATTTATAAAAGATTTAAGCATCATGATTTTTTATGCAAAAGGATTCCTTTTTGGGTAACAGAATATCATGAGAGGGTTTATCAATAAATCCATTTAGGAACAAGGTTACTAAATATTTGACAAGACTAATTACAGTGACCATGTTCCATATTATTCATAACTTATCTAGATAATATTGATGATTTTTGGGTAATTTCGTATGAATATTTAATGCTCTGACCATGTTCACTTCTAAGGGAGACTAATTTATTTGTAATGATTAATGTGATGAAACAACAAATGAATTGTAGATAATGTTATTGAGTATACATGTCCCTACATTACCCTGTATTGGAGAATTATTTTGATATGTTATTTTGTAGAATGACATCATTATAACTTATACCACATTATAATTGAATATTAATGACCAAAATTAACTAACTAATAATTTAGAGTTAGTTGTGGTAATTATTATCAATAATGATATTGAGACATTATCATTATGGAGAAATGTGAGATATATATACTAATACTAAATGAATTAATTATACATTCATATCAATAGAGTTGAATATACACTATAAAATATTGTTTGAGATGATTATGTGTTGTGACTACTCAATACATTACCATGACAGGAAAATGATCATGGTGCTTGATTATTTTAGTCAAAAAGATCTTGTTGTCATATCCACGATTTGTATCACAAATGATCCAATATTTCTATATTTTCGAATTATGGATCATTAAATCCTAGTGGATGGGGAAAATAATGTATTTAATGATTGAATATCCAACCATCTGTCCATGAAATGATTAAAGACACATAAAGATGACGTAGAGATACAAAAGAAGGTTACAATTATTCTTGATATTAGCCATCATCACGATGGAATTATAGGGATCAAGAACAATATATGAATTCCTCCCATTCAAGACATAAATAAGGTTTTGTTATAGGATTAAAATAGTTTGTTATTATTTATTAATCCATGATGTATGATGATGTATAACAATTTGTAAAAATACTTCTTGTGGTATGGAATGAAGAGAGATATAATAGTGTTTTTATCTCTTTGATCTATATGATAGTAAGAAAATAATTAATGAATAAAGATGTAAAGACCAAGAATTTCCATGTAATTGTTTTTATTTAATAGGAATTTTACGAGTCATTGAAATCTGATAGCACATGATTCCGAGTACCAGAGTGCCCGGAATGATCCATCGAAGTTTTTCTTAAGCATAAGTTAATGTGTGTAAGCAGTTTTCTAGAAAATGTTGAATAACTCTTAAATGGTAACTCAGATCAGAAATTTTAGGGTACTTTTGTGCTCAGGATGGTGGTTTTACCCTTGGCGCGATGTAAGATTAGTCGGCGTGGGCTTCCTTTGAGGAAACCCAAAAATGGAATAATATTAAATAAAATAATTAAATAAATTATATTGTTTTTCAAATTCTTACAACTCACCAATGGTAACTCAGATTCAAAATTTGAGACTACAACTGAACTCATTAGTGTATGATTTCTTTAGGCAGATACTAACTTTGGCTAACATGGTCCACCAGAGAAAGTTAGTTTTCGGACACATATAAAATAATTAAGTGACAATTATTTTATTGTAAAATTCATATCATCAAAACGGTAACTCAGTTTGAAAATATTAGAGTACCGTTGGGTTATTTGGGGTTTGTATCACCTAGGCAGAGCCTAACCCCGATCAGTGCGGGTCAAGGGTGACTATTAATAATTTTCTGATCTTTTTTTCGGGTATGTTCAGTAAACGCACGAGCAGCGTTTTTTAACTTTTGAACTAGTACTAAAAATTAAAATCTGAGGGAACCGTTGAACTCAGAGCGCAAATATTCGCTTAAGAAGACTATCACCTTGACGACATTTGTTCAAGAATAAAAGTTACTTTTTGGCTTTCTATTAAAAAATTATAAAATAAAATGTAAAACACTATATTTTATTTTAAGCTCTAATGTGAGTGATTTTTGGTTAAAACCTCCACTTGCAACTTGTTGGTGGGATCGCCACACCCTAACCTTCCATTAAAGGTTTTGGTGGCGGGGCCCACCCAAACATAACCTACCACGAGAGGTTACGACGTGGGGACTACATGAGATCAAAACCTCTCAACTCCCTCAATTAATTTCATGTGTCAACGTAAAATTAAATGTTTTCAATTTAATTTTATGTGTCAAAAAAATTAAATGCTATAAATTAATTTTATGTGTCCAAATAAAATTAAATCCATTATTTTATTTTATTTTGACACAGTCTATGAGGGGGAAGACTCTTCAAATCTTCCCAATAATTAAGCCAACACACCTCTTAAATTGCGCCAACACTATTTAATTCGCTTGACCCCCATTTTTAAATTATGTAATCGCATCATTGGAATTTATGAGTGTTCTTAATAAATGAACCATCATAAATTCCATGATGGTTACATATGTCCTCCCCCCCTCTCCTATATATAGGGATCCTGGGAGGAGGATTCGAGACGGAATCACCATGTGATGAATTGCTATCAACGTGACCCGACTCCCAACACTTGGAGTATTACACAATCTCCAATGAAGAAAGAAGAACAACAACCTTATTTGACTTCTTCCTTGGATACCTACTGATGTGGAGCATCATCAACGAGAAAACACAACTCGGGTTTGGAAGTTCTTGGTGGACGCAACGAAGAACAAACCTCTACGTCTTCATTTGCGACTTCGTCAATGAATGGTGTCCGCCTTTTTGTGCCATCGTCAACCAACAACAAGCAAGGTATGGGGTTTATTGATTTATATTATTATACCTACTATTATCTTCTCCCTCGGATAGAAATATATTGTTGAGGATATGTTATTTATCATCAACTTTTCTTGATAAGCCAAATGATACCTCCCAAAATGCAGAGGGTGTGGGCCAACCTTACATGGCCCGACACACACTGTCAGTTTTCTTCCTTATGGTGATGTTCTACAGCAAGACGATGAGGTGACGACGACAAAGGAGACAACGACGAATGTCACGCTACCCGCAGTCGCCGTGAATCATGCCACCCCCACTGCGCACCGGTGCTCCATGCCAATCCCTGCCAGCCGAGTGGTGCCCAACCCGCATAACTGTGGCCTTCTGATGCCCTGCCCGATGTGCGCCCCTGTCGAACCCGTGATCTGCCTCACGGCCTACCTGGCACTATCGACACCCTGCATGGTGCCCCCGTGCGCTCTCGGAACCCCCTTGCATTGTTCTGCGTGGGGCCGGTGCCCCCGTGCGCTGCCTCGTGTGCTGCCCGGCTCCCCCGCGTGCAGCCCGTGCATACCCAAAACCTGCCAGTCCATGCTGGCACCCTTCCCGGCATCCCCCATGCTGCCCGCACCCACGCTCACTACCCCGTGCACTGCCTGCGACCCCTTGCACTACATGTTCCCCCGCGTGCTGCCTGGCGTCACCGCGTGCTGCCCTCGCACCCACGCGCCCTGCCCGGCCCCTGTCATGCCTTGTCGGGTGCCCCCGCGGCCTCCCCGCAACCCGCGCGGCCTTCCGCTGACCTCCTGGGCTGAGTCGCCCGATATTCTCCCCTTGCAGCACTGGATGAACTGGCCCCGACCTTCGGGCCGAGTTGCTTATGTGGAGACCTCCGGGCCGAACCGCCCTCGCTGTCCGCTAGGCTGGACCCAGCAGACAGGGCCAAAACATGGTGGGCTGACCCACCCAATGGGCTGGGTCAGACCCAGTGAGACTGGCTGGATCAACCCAGACCAGGTCCTCCCAGACTTGGTTGGGGCGAGTCGGTCCGACCGGGTTAGACCTCAACAAGGTCTATTACTGACCCCTTGCCTTCTTGGGCCATATCTTTGGCACCGGACGTCCGTTTGACAAACCATCAGTGGCACCGGTATTCTTGGAGCGAATCCATCCCATTGTGAATAACCCATTGGTGTTTGAGGTATAGTTGAAAAATGGTTAGGTTTCATAGTACATGAATCCAACTGGGCCTCCGGGACTAAAAGGCTGATAAATAATAAACCGGGAGTCTGATTGACCCATTGTCTGTTGCGTTGAGACCCCTATGATTTGGTGGACCTTTTAGATAATTCTTTGTGGGACTTATTGACAGTTAGAGTATCGACCATAAGGTTATGAAGCAGATCTTCTAGAGACGAGCAATCATTTGTGTGAGAACCTAATAGCTAGCAAAGACTTGACGACTGCTGACCGATTCGACTCGGAGTGATTCAACTAGCCCAGTGGGGAGCACCTCTCAGTGAGCGCAGAAGACCCATGGTGGGGAGCGCCTTTGTGTGATCACGGAAGACCCACGGTACTAAACACATGGAGTACCTCAGTAGGCTACTAGGGGAGAACCTCTATGTGAGCGTAGCAGATCCATAGTGGAGAGTGCCTGTATGTCAGTGCAGCAGATCCACAATACTCGACCGGAGAGTACCTCAACATTCTTAGTTAGTGGGAAGCGCCTATTTGTTCCACAGAGGGACTACTGTACTCAATAGAGAAGGAGTTCTCCAGTAGAAGATGGTTCAGATTAATAAAAATCCTAGTTTGAGCTAACTTATGTGTTTTCCTCATGATTGAGATGGGTTACTAGATAGCATAGGTATATGTAGGGTATATACTTAAGTAATGGTCATTCATTGATTTAATACTCTGTGGTTATCCTTGTTTGATTTTGTGAGACCTTGAGGGGCTTGGGGTCCCTACTGAGTATCCTTATACTCACCCCTGCACGGGATATTCCCACACCTCATTGTTTTGGTTGCATATGACGGATAGTGTTGACTGAGGTAGAGAGTAGTAGGACTGGACGGTACCCAGAGTTGGACTACACAGCGTGATGGTACACAGAGGAGATGGATAGACGAGAGTGCTAAGGAGACCATTTGTACCTACCCTTAAGGTAGAAACCCCAGAGGATGACCCAGTAGCTACTTTACTTTTCTTCAGTTGTGTACTCTGATCTGTTTCTTTACAGTTATAAAGTAAATTCCTTTCATGTTTGGGGATTTAAGCCTTTGTTGGTAGACACCAGCCCCTGGACTATGGATTGAGGGATTCAGGTAGTCATGATATGGGCCTCAGGGGATGGGTCGTGACAAATTGGTATCAGAGGAGTCGGTTCTACCGCAGAACATAAGACTCTGATCTTTTCTTCATTGAGTCAATAGTGTTAAGGGTACCGAGTGTGTCTTTCAGTTTAGGGAGTCCGGTTTTGGTGCGGCATCCGATGTATCCAAACACCATGACCCTGATTTCTGATCTCCAACTCAGTGCACAAAATCACTGATTACGTGTGCGTTTTCAAAAAAATTCTTTATGTTAGCTCAACCAGGTCATCTGACCAGGTATAACTTGTGACCGTGTCGCATCTATTCAGGATGCCTCCTTGCAGACAACCAGTTAGAGTTCTTCGAGAGTACATGATTATGACTCACCATGTGATGAGGCTCCGGTGTAGGTCCCTCTTACTATGTTGGAACCTTGGGGTTGTGTACCAGTAGCACCACCACCTGTTGGGTAGCAGATGCCACCAGTCGTACTGGCAGAAGGTGCATGCTGACTGAGCACATTGCACAAGTTCTAGGGGAAGAGGCTTCTAAGGTTACATGGCGAGACAGATTCCCAGGCATTAGTCGTCTGGCTGGAGGTGATTGCTAGAGTTCTCTACCTCGTTGAGACACCCATAGGGCAGAGAATGATTTTAGCTACCTGTGTTTTCTAGTGAGTGACCATGAGGTTGGTCCACATAAAGATGAGGAATCGGTACATGGACTGTTTCCCGAGATTATACCTTTATGTAGTGTAATAGCTATATCACTGCTTGTTGGTCAGCAGTTACAACCAGTAGTACCGATACATGACACATGTAAGCTTAGTTCCTTAAACGTGTTTCATCTTTAGATACCCCTTAGGTTCCAAGTTGAGCCCGACTCACAGGCAGCTGAGGGCTGGCCTGAGGAGGTGGCTGATAGTTCTCTAGAGGTTGTACAGCTTCATCAGGATGACATGTCAGTACCTAAGAATTCATCAAGGCATACCGATCATTCCTAGTACTTGATGAATACATTATGATCACTAATTTGGGGATCAGAATACCAAGAAAGGTGTGTTTTAGGACATCCGAGCTAACACCATTTCTCTAGATGCTAGAGAGAACCTTTTCGGTTGAATGTTCTTTGGCTGATCAGATACAGCCAGTGAACATTAGTAGTGGGAAAACATGAAACTGGTGCTAGTATTAGAGACTTAAGAGTGTAAATTGTTTCGAGAAGAGGAAGTGTTAAGGACAGAAGAACCTGTAGGGTAGCAGATGTGGAAGAAGAGCTAGGAGGGATGTATGAGGTGGTTCTCATTTTGACATGTTACAACCACCCGGCTCGGTAGTCCCCGCCAGGCTCAGGGAGCTGGAGGGTAGGGGAAGAGAGTAGCTGCATGCAGTCAATGAGTGTGGCCCAAGGGCTCGTGGAATGATTCGAGGTTCAGTCTATGTCTACTACTAGCTTCTGTATCAATAGACATAGGTAAAAAATCATTCCTTCCTTCCATGAATCTGGTTCCATACCTAGAGTTTTCAATTAAAACGTGGACTTGAAACTCATATCTGAAGATACCATTGGGAGGAGACTTGATAATCACACTTACGCTGATGGTGTGATCTTACCCTTGTGGTGATAGTTTCGGTTGGAACCCCTTGGTGGCAGTGTCGAGGCCTTATGAAGTTAGTTTGGTTATGGACTGGACAACCACAGTTCATACATAGATTTACTGTATTTGGCAAAAAGGATGTGTTTTATCTACAACAATGGGATGAGATTTTCCTTATTCGGTGAAAAAAAAAAGCAAACCTAGGTAGCACAGGTTAAACTCGGGCATTGGAGGGTGCATCAGATCACTCTTGAGTCGTCCAGCCTTATATTCGTGGTAGTAGTAGTTTTGAGTGTTTAGTTCTAAAAAGGGGAGAAAAAACATGGGAACATATTTTCAAAAGTTGTTTCCAGGATTACCCCCCCCCCCAAGGGGGGGACGTCTGCTTTTTCTTGATATATCCAGAGGTTCATTACCGAAATCTCCAGAGTTGTGGCACCACTATCAGCCTTGACGAATAAGGGGAAACCCTTCATGTGGTCGGAGAGATACCAGGAGAGCTTTCAGGAGCTGAGGTATATGCGGACTAGTTCCCCCATCATGAGGCTTTCAGAGGAAAACATAGAGTACGTAGTATACTGTGATGCCTCAGGGACCAGAGTCGAGTGTGTCCTGATTTAGGAGAAAGCAATGATCGTGTATGCTTCTCGATAGCTAAGATAACATGATCAGAACTACACTACCCACGACCTGGAGTTAGAAGAAGTGGTATTCACCTTGAAGATGTGGAGATAAAAGTTAATGGGCAAGTGTTTTACTATGTACTCAGATCACAGGAGTCTCAAGAATATCTTTTATTCGATAGACCAAAAACTGAGACAGCGTTGATGGCTTGGGTTCCTCCAAGACTATTACTTTGGGATAGTATATACTCCTGGGAAGGGGAACGTTGAAGCAGATTCTCTTAGCAGGAGATCTAGTATAAAATTACTAGGAGAGGCGACAGAGCAGTTGGCTACCTTGTAGATATCCTTTATGGATAGAGATGGACGAACCTATCTACAGTATCTTACAGTCACTCCCTCAATTATTCAGTGAGTTAGGGAGGCACAGAATGGGCACACTGACTGTGAGACACGACGTGCTCAGATATCCATAGGGCAGGCACCTAATAAATTTTCTGAAGGTGGGGAGAACGTCATTCTCTTCAGAAGACATAACATGGTACCAGTTTCACTTTAGGAGGAAGTGTTGAGGGAGATCCACACATCCCATCTAGTGGTACATCCAGGTGTGGTGAAGAAGTACTAGGACCATTGACAACAACACTGGTGGTCAGGTATGAAGAAGGTGGTAGCGGAGTTTGTCTCTTGATGCCTCACTTGTCAGTAAGTGAAGGCAGAGAATCAGGTACCAACAAGATTGGATCAGCATTTAGAGGTCCAAAATTTGAAGAAGGATGAGATATCCATGGACATAATGACAGGTCTTCCATTTATATCTAGGATACATGACTCTATTTGAGTGATCATCGACCAACTCACCAAGTCGGCCCACTTCCTACAGACAAGAGATGGTACCAGCTACCACGGAGAAGGTGCAGGAAATCTGGGAGAGGATGAAGACTGTAAAATGTAGACAAAAATCATATGCTGATAGGAGATGAAGACCTCTGGAGTTCGAGGATGGTGACCACCTCTTTCTACGGGTCTCACCATGATGAGGTCTATGGAGATTTGTCCGTGGAGGCAAGTTATCTCCATGATTCTTCGATCCTTTTCAGGTCCTCAATAGTGTTGTTGAGGTGGCATACCGCTTAGCTCTTCCACCTCAGTTGCACTGGGTGCACGACGTCTTCCACATATCCCAGCTGAGGAGATATGCGCACGACCATTCCAACATCATCGACCATGGAAAGTAGGTTATTGATGATGGGTAAACATTTATGAAGTTTCCAACAGAGATTGCGGATCGACAATAGTGGGTCTTTCGGGGATGGTTTATACCTCTGGTGCGCGTTCGTTGGTGTCATGAGAACCTCCAATATAGCACATGGGGGCGAGAGGCTCAGATGCGTGCTCAGTACCCCCACTTGTTCCCTTAGTTGTGAGTAGTGGCATACTGGAACATAGAGCCTAGAGGTGGGGAGAATTTAAAGACCCGGAATTTCCATGTAATTTTTTTTAATTAAATGGAAATTTTATAAGTCTGTGAAATCTGACGGTGCATGATTCTATGGCCCGGAGAGCCCAGAATGATCCGTTGAAGTTTTCGTTAAACATAAGTTACTGAGTGTAATAATTTTTCCTAAAAAAGTGGAATAACTCTTAAATAGTAACTTGGATCAGAAATTCGAGGGAACAGTTGTGCTTAGGACAGTTGGATTACCCTTGGTGTGATGTAAGATTAGTGAGTCTGGGCCTCTAGTGAGGAAACCCAAAAATGGAAGAATCGTAAATAAAATAATTAAATAAATTATATTGTTTTCCAAATGATTATAAATCACAAATGGTACCTCATAATAAAAATACAAGACCAACGCTGAAATTTTGAGTGTATGATTTCTTTAAGAAGATAATAACCTCGGCCAGCATGGGCTACCAGAGAAAGTTAGTTTTTTTTTCACAAATAAAATAATTATGTGACAATTATTTTATTGTAAAATTCATAACATCTTAGAGGTAACATGGATTGAAAATTTGAGAGTAATTTTGGGTTTAGTGAGGCCAGTTTAACCTAGGTAGAGCCTAACATCGATCGGCGCGAGTAGATGGTGACTGTTAATAATTTTCCGAACTTTTTTCGAGTATGTTCAGTAAACGCGTGAGCGGTATTTTGTATCTTTTGAACCGTTACTCGGAATTGAAATATGAGGGCATCGTTGAACTCACATCACCATTATTATCTTAATAATACATTCACCTCAATGGATTTTGGTCAAGAATAAAATTTAGTTTTTGGATTTTTTTAAAATAATAATAAAATAAAGTGTACAAAACTTTATTTTATTTTAAGCTTCCATGTGAGTTATTGTTGGTTAAAACCTCCACCTGGGAGTTTGAGGTGGGACAGCCACACCCTAACCTCCCATGAGAGGTTATGGTGGTGGGACCCACCCAAACATAACCTTCCACGAGAGGTTACGATGTGGGGACCACCCGATATCAAAACCTCTCAACTCCCTCAATTAATTTCACGTGTCAAAGTGAAATTAAAAGCTTTCAATTTAATTTTTTGTGTCTAAAAAATTAAATGCTATCAATTAATTTTATGTGTAAACATAAAATTAAATCCATTCATCTATTTTTTATGAGAGATATGTGGGGGAAGCCTCTTCGAGTCCTTCCAATAATTATGCTAACACACCTCTTAAATTGTGCCAATGCCATTTAAATCGCTTGACCCCCTTCTTAAATTAAGTAACCCAATCGTTGGAATTTAGGAAGGTTCCTAATAAATGAATGGTCATAAATTCCATGAGGGTTACATACCTCTCCCTCTCCTATATATAGGGATATTTGGAGGTGGATTTGGGATGGCTTCACCATGCGACGAAATGTTGGCAAAGTGACGTGACGCCCAACACATAGAGGATTATGCATTCTCCTACGAAGAACGATGAACACCAACCATTTTCAACTTCTTCATCGGACACCTACCGACGTTGAGGATTGTCAATGAGCCGATGCAACACAGGTTTGGAATTTCTTGGCAAACATAACAAACAACAATCCTCTATGTCTTCTTTCGCGACTCTGTCAACAAATGATGTCCCCCAAATTGTGCCAATGTCAACCAAATACGAGCAAGGTAGGGGGTTTGTTGCTTGATATTATTATACCCTATTCTTATATTCTTCATCGGATAAAAAGAGATTGTTGATGAAATGTTATTGATCACCTACTTTTCTTGGTAAGCCAAATGATACCTCCCTAAACTCAGAGGGTGCGAGCCAACCTAACGTGGCTCGACACCCTCTATCGATATTCTTCCTTTGGGTGATGTTCTACGGCAAGGCGATGAGGCGACGACGATGAAGGCGACAACAACGAAGGTCGCGCTACCAGCAGCCTCTGCGAATTGTGCTGCCCCCGCGGCATTATTGTGCTCCCGGCCGAGCACCACCGGCCGAGCGGTGCCTGACCTTCCTACCTGCATCCTCCCGATGCCCTACCCAACATGTGCCCCATTTGAACCCGCAACCTACCCCACAGTAATCCCGACCCCGTCGGTGCCCTATCTGATGCCCCCGCGCGCTGCCTGTGCCCTCGTGCCTCTCGCCGTGCGCTGCCCCGCGCCCCTATGACCTACCCTTTGTGCTTCACGACGCCCACACTCACTTATCGCATATCCCCGTAGCATGCCTGGCCTCATCGGCTCCATGCCCAGTATCCCATGCACTGCCCGTGCCCCCGCGCGCTGCCCGACATCCATGTGAGCTACATGGCGTCCCTGTAAGCCCTCATTGCCTGCTCGGCCACTGTCGCGCCCTGCCCAGTTCCCCCGTGGCCTACCCGTGACCTGTGATGCCTGCTGTTCACCTCTTAGGCTGAGTGGCCTGAGCCGCAACCCTCGCGGGACTGGGCAAACTGGCCCCGACCATCGGGCTGAGTCGCATACGTGGCCACCTCCGGGTCGAACCACCCTCAGAGTCCGCTCAATCATGCCCAGTGGACCGGGCCAAAACATAGCTGGTTGACCCTCCCAGCATGTTGGGTCAGACCCAGCAAGTCTGCCCAGATTGACCAAGATGAGGTCGTCCCAGACTGGGTTAGGCCGAGTCAGTCCGACCGGGTCAGACCGGACCCAGGCCCTTTACTGACCCATTACCTTCTTGAGCCATATCTTTGGCACCGGACGTCCGTTTGACGAACCATCAGTGGTGCCAATATTCATGGAACAAATCCGTCTCTTTGTGAATACCCCACTGGAGTTCAAGTTATATTTGAGAAACAGTCAGGTTGGATCACAGACAAATCCAACCGGGCCCTCAGGACTAAAAGGCTGATAACTAACAGACATGGTATCTGATTGATGTGTCATCTACTGCGTTGAGACCCCTATGACATGGTGGACCTTTGAGATACATATTTGTTGGACTTCATGATAGTTGGGGAATCAAACAGTATCTTGTGGAGCAGATCTTCTAGAGACGAGCTGGCCTTTGTGCGGGAAACTAGTAGCTGGTTGAGACTTTACGACTGCTAATCGATTCGACTTGGACTAATTCTACTAGGCCAGTGGGGAGCACCTTTGTGTGAGCGTTGTAGACCCATGGTGGGGAGGACCATTGTTGGAGAGCAGAAGACCCACGGTACTCGACAAGTGGAGTACCTCAGCAAGCTACCAGGGGAGAACCTCTGTGTGAGTACAGCATACCCACGGTGGAGAGCCCCTCTGTGTGAGCGCATCCGTTCCACAGTTCTCGACTAGAGGAGTACCTCAGCAGTCCATGTTAGTGGAAAGCGCCTCTATGTGACGTGGCAGGCCCACTGTACTAGATAGAGATGGAGTTCTCCAGCAGCCGAGGGTTCAGATTAATAAAGATCATGGTTTAAGCTGAGTCCATGACTATTGTTTTTTCCTCATGATTGATATGTGTTACTAGATAACATAAGTATATGTAGGGTATATACCTAAGTAATGTTTATCCACGGATTTCATACTTTTTGGTTATCCTTGTTAGATTTTGAGGGACCTTGAGGGTCTCAGGGTCCCTACTATGTATCATTATACTCACCCCTCCACAGGCTATGCCTGCACCTCGTTGTGTTAGTTGCAGACAACATACAGCATTGACTGAGGCAGATATTAGCCAGACTGGATGGTACCGAGAGTTGGACTACATGGAATGATGGTACACGGAGGAGATGGATGGAAGAGAGTGTTGAGAAGACTATCTGTACCAACCCTTCAAGTAGGAACCCCGTAGGATGACCCAGTATCAGGATTACTTTTTTTTAGTTTTACTTTTTTTCCTTGTACATTCTGTTTCCTTGTAATTTATTGTTGGGATTGTATTTTTGGCACCGTTTTCTTTCCAACAATTATTTTTTATACATATTTACTTAGTTTTTTTTCTTCGAGTTGTGTACTCAGATGTGTTTGTTGTAGATATAAATGCAATACCTTCCCAGTTTAGGGATTTACGCCTTTGGTGATAGTCACCAGCCCCTGTTCTATGGAAGGTGGGCTTGTGGTAGTCACGATACAGGCCTCGAGGGACAGGTCGTGAAAAAAGAATAAGGGGATGTTTCATCCGTAACCATTCCCAGAATGTAAATGAGATAACATCAGCATGGATTCATTTTTTGGACACCCCAAACCCACTAAAGGACATAATTATATATGGGTAGTTGTTCATTTCTTTACAATGTTCTCACACTTATTCTATAATATGGAATAAATATATCTAGATTAGAATTTTGGGATGTTCATTAAGAAATAGATCTAGTTTCATGGACTACCACAATAAATTCTATCTGATTGGAATATAAGGTTTAACTCAATGTTTTTGAAAATCCTTCAGAATTATCATGATTTAGAATTGGGTTTCAACACAATGCATCATCCTTAAATGGATTGATAGTTTGAAAGAAAAATTCCTACGATAAATTATATGATCTGATCATGTTATGTGGATTTCAATTGTTGTTGGGAATAACACGTCCATATGATTCCCTATAAGGAATTAAATGTAGAGCTCCAATGAAAAGAAATGCATTTGGAGAAAGAAATCAATTATGACTTATGATAGGTGATTAAATTTAAAAGGTGTATAATCCCTTTATGTATCTTCTCAATGATACTCAATGTTTATAGAAAAACTTAAGCTAAAAATCATCTATTTGATCTAGAATTTTAAGTTGGTGAAATGGCGTTTATATGAGGTTCCCCTTGAAAAAAGGTTATGGGATTCAGGATGAAAGGGAAATTTAGTCCTTGGTTTACTAGTACCTTTGAAATAATTGATTATTTCACAGTGGTATATGACCACATGGTTCTACAACTAAACCACTCTCAAATCCTTGTTTTTTAACATGTATATCTCCAAAATATATAAAACCTAACCCTTCACGTAGACTCAACTCAGAGGTTATATCAGTGAAGCGATATCATTATTTTGAAGAAACACAAGTGGAGATTTTGGATCAAATAGGGAATGTTATATGAAATAGTACCAATAACCTATATAAGGATTTTTGCAAAAACCACTAGTTTTAAGAAGCTATGTGGTAACATGAGGATACAATGAGGTACAATTATCATCATTTTTTGTATCATAGTGATGAATTTAGTTGGTGAAATTAAATTTAAATGGGGTAGAATTTTAAACTACTTGTTTTTATGATTTTTCTGATTAAATAAAATTTCCAAGATGTATTTTTTTAACTCTATTCTATGAAAAAAATTATCTACATGCAACACCATATTTTCATACACTATAAACAGCACTATATTTTAACAAAATAATGACATGTAATTAATAAAGCTATTTAAACTCGACTATTATAACATAATCATAAAACATGGTAATATGAATGTTAAAAAATAATATTTAAATATTACATATAATGGTTTTATATAAATAAAAAATTATTATACAATACATAAATTTTGGTAAATTATTTATATACATGGAAAATAAAATTATAAATTTTTTTGGACATTTTGTGATAAAAATAAATTTATTATAAGCACAATTATAAATTTTATTCATTAAAATGAACTTAATTTTGTATTCATTATTTCAAAATTATTTTAGGGAGAAATTTTTATATCTTAGGAAATGTTTCATTTTTTTGATAAATAGTTAAAAATAATGGCTTTTAAATGAAAAAAAAATTCATTAAATTAATTAATAAATATAAATTACATTTTTGTTTGTAATAATGTAACATTATTTAATTTATACATCAAATAATCGAATTTAGGTCATTAAAATATATATTGTATTGAAATTGGATGTTATTTGTTTATAAAATTTTGGCCATTTTCACATTAACAATATGCTTTCTTGACATGTCAATGAGATTTATTTTATATTAATTATTTTCCACATGTGTTAATATATGAAATATTTTGAATTAGAATAATTTATAATTTTTAATATGGAAATAATAATTTTTGACCAAAATAGTAAAGGTTCCGGGCGCAGCGGAAGCGCGTGGATGGATGTGCCCACTTGGATTTTTGTCATTTGGAATGATCAATCTGGGATCAATACGATGATAAACGCCATCCTCCATGGATCGAATCACAGAAATATACAAAAAGAAATAGAAAGTCCTGGAACCACAAAGTAGGATCGTTACAGGTTGATTATAAATAATTTAATTAATTGAAAGAAATACCTTTTGTGGTGTTCTTTCTTCTTTGATGTTTTTTATCATGTTCCAATGTGATTCGTCATTGCATCATAGAAGCCAAGTGTATACTTCCACTAGCGGTGATCCACACGTGCAACTTGTATCTTTGGACATCGCCAAAGGAGTCTCTGGGTCCTAGCATGGAGAAATCTTTGCTTACGTTGTCCACCTTAGATTGTGTTGATACGATGGAAGAAGATATCTCTATGTCTTGAGAGCGTTCTTGGAGGAAGATGTTATTTTGGCCTTGAAATAATTTTCTAGAATTGTTGTGCACAACGATTCTCTTGTGTGTCAGGAAAGAGTTGGGGGTTGGGAGGATATTTATAATCAGGATTGAGGATGTAGAGTTATGACAATAAATAAATGCGTTTCATGTTTTATTTATCTCATTGAATCTTATTTAAAACCCCCATGTCGAATAATTAATTCCATGACATGCGCCCACGCTGATTATAATAAATATCATTTAAAACAATATAATATCCTCAAAATCCCGACTGGAAAAACTACACAGCGTGTATTAATAAATACACAACATGTACTTGTTTTTCATTGAAAACTACACGGCATGTATATTCAATGTACACAGAGTTTATATCTTGTTTTCATTTTTTCATTTCTTTTCCATAAAGAAAACTACACGGCCTGTAATTATTAATACACGGTGTGTACTTGTTTTCTATGAAAAACTACACGGCGTGTAATCTATAATACACGGTGTGTATATCTTGTTTTTCATTTCCTTATTCCTCCATCATTAAAATGACTTAGGCTTCCTTGAATAATTATTAAACCACGTACGAGAATAATCTTTATTCTACTTGAGATACTTAAATACACTTAGTGTGTGACCCTCTAGGCCTCTTTCTCGTTGGCATTAGGCGGGCTTGCCTAAAGTCCAAGATTACTTCCTAGCGACGGGTCAAGGCACCCAAGAGAAAGAAGTTGACGCCGCATTGATGTATCACCTCATACGAACACTTACTTTGTAATTTAATCCCTTTGTCTCAATATCTCATCAATTAGGTTTCATAGTAATGTCATAAACCTATATGCATGATCTGTCGTTCTTTGACTACCTGAAATAAACTTTTCGTTCAGACCATGGGCAGGGAATTTAATGCAATAGTTCTTTTTAAATCAAAGGTTCAAGATATAAAATTCCATAAATGGAAGGTACAAATCCTTCATTGACTTATCCATTAACAACATGTCACTCGTGACACACCCAACGTACCCTACTTCTCGCCAACTGTCTGCGTGATGGGTTTTGTCAGTAAATCTAAGTGTGCAAGTCATGACATGAGTTAATGATAATCTTTTTGTCTAAGGACCATTACACACGCTCATAGATGGAATTGTCAGATGACACCAAGACATGCAGAATTCCTTTTGGTGGTTCTGTTCTCATAATCTCCCATCTTGGAGATTACCAAGTGCGAACTCCATTAGAGAGAGTCTTGTCTTCTTACGAGTACTCAGACATGACGGTCTGTATACTATGTGTCATATCATAGTATGCCATCCAACCGTAAGAACTTTATTTAAAAATATTGTTGTAGAATTTCAAGGTTGTCATAATAGCGGGGATCTTCCATGACCTTATTAATGCAACAAATATTCCAGGACATTACTATAATATATTCATGCAGAACAATGAAAAATATATAATAAGTGAATATTTATGTAACCAAAGTATAAATCAGTTGGTTCTCGGGGCACCAACCCAAACAAACTCCCACTTGGACTAGATCCAGCTGTCTACAACATTTAGTCCGATAGACCTCACATGATGATCATGTTTCTACTGAGTCAAGGCTTTAGTCAAGGGGTCCTCCACAGTTTTTTCCATGGAAATACTGCTCACTTCAACTTCACCTCTCTGAGAAAAATCCCTCAAGAGATGATACTTCTGAAGTATGTGCTTTGTCTGCTGATGTGACCTTGGCTCTTTTTCAAGTTCCACCAATGTTGTATTATCACAATAGAGTGTGATAAGATCTTTACTGCTTGTTACTACATCTAGCTCTTGGATGAAGCTTTGCATACATACAAATTCTTTAGCTACTTTAGAAGATGCGATATACTCGGAGTCCTCTATAGAATCTGCCACCACACTTTACTTTGAGCTCTTCCAGCTCACTGCACCTCCATTCAAACTGAAGATGTATCCAGTCTGCGACTTGATGTCATCTTGATCAGTCTGGAAACTAGCATCTACATGTCCTCTAATGACTAGTTCCTCATATCCTATAATAAACAAGGAACATATCCTTAGTACACCTCAGATAATTAAGGATATACTTGACTACCATCCAATGGATGTCTCCTGGATCCACTTGATATCTGCCTACCACACTTAATGCGTAAGCAACATCCGGCCTCATACACAACATAGCATACATGACTAACCCAATCACGGATTCGGAAGGGATCCTAGCCATTGTCTTTCTTCATCGTGTGTCTAAGGACACATTTTCTTGGAAAGATGAATGCCATGTGACACTGGCATCAATCCCCTCTTGGACTGTTCCATTCTGAATCTCTTCAGTATCTTGTCAATGTATGTAATTTGACTTAAGCCTAGCATTCTCTTGATTTATCACGATGGATCTTGACCCCAAGAATATATGTTTCCTCTCACAAGTCTTTCATGGAGAAGTATTTTTGCAACCAAGCCTTAACTGATTGTAAGACAGGTACTTAGTTTCCAATTAGTAATATGTCATCAACATATACTATTATGAAAATGACTGCACTTCACTAAACCTCTTGTAGACACAAGGCTCACATTCATTATTAACAAAGCAAAATTCAATTATAGATTCATCAAAACGAATGTTCCATGACCTTGATGCTTTCTTTAATCCATAAATGGATTTCTGCAACTTGCATACCTTGTTGGCATCCTTTGGAGTCACAAACCCTTCAGGTTGTGTCATGTAGAAATCTTCCTAGAGGTTCCCATTAAGGAATTCTATTTTGACATCCATTTTCCAAATTTCAAATTCTTGGTAAGCGGCAATGGCCAACAGGATTCTGATGGATTTCAGCATCGCAACCGGTGAAAAGGTCTCATCTTAGTCAATTACTTAAAGGTGTCTAAAACCTTTTGCAACCAGTCATGCCTTATAGGTGCTGTCTTGCCCCTCCATGTCCAATTTCTTCTTGAATACCCATTTATTACCAATAGGATTTACATCAACTAGAGGATCTACCAAAATCCATACTTGGTTTTGGTACATGGAATCCATTTCAGAATTCATGGCATCTTGCCACTTGGAAACATTTGTTCCTTCAACTGATTCCTTGTAGGTAAGAGGATCATCATTGTCAACCAATAATGATTCACCATCCTCGGTGACAAGAAAACCATACCATTATGGTTCTCTCACCTCTCTCGTTCTCCTACGTAGTTTTTGTGTCTCTGGAACAAATTTTTCTTCCCTGGGGATTTGTGGAATCTATTCTTCTACCAACTCCTGTGTATCTTGAGCCTTGACTTCATCGAAGTCTACCTCGCTCCAACTATTTCTTTTGCATATGTCCTCCCTCTCAAGGAATATTGCGTGTCTTCCCACTGTAACCTTTTTTTCTGAGGAGTTGTATAGGTAATATCCCATTGTTTCCTTGGGATATCCTATAAAGATACACTTTGTGCCTTGGGGTGAAAGTTTGTTACCTGAAGGGGACATAACAAATTCTTCACTACCTCACACATGTAAATTCGATAACATTGATTTGCTTCCACTCCATCACTCTGATGGAATACCATTTATCGATTTAGTTGGTACTTGGTTTAGTATGTGTGATGCTGTTTGTAATGCATATCACCAAAAGGATAATGGAAGACTTGTATGACTCATCATTGATCTCGCCATGTCCAACAGGGTGTGGTTCCTCCTTTCACTTACACCATTCCACTAAGGTGTGTAAGGAGGAGTGCGTTGAGATAGAATCCCTTACTCCCGTAAGAAATTAATGAAGTCCTGATTAAGATATTATCCTCCTCTTTCTGAGCAGAGTTTCTTAATCTTCTTACCAAGCTAGTTCTAATGTTCATTCTTGTACTCTTTGAACCAATCAAAAGAATCTGACTTATACCTCATTAAGTAGATATATCCATATCTACTAAAATAATCAGTAAAAGTTATGAAGTACGAGAACCCACCCCTTGCTTCAATTGGAAATGGTCCACATACGTTTCTGTGAACTAATTCTATAAGCTCTTTAGCTCTTTCACCTTTCAAACTAAATGGGGCTTTGGTCATTTTTCCTTGTAGACATGCATGACATACACCATGTGGTTTTAGTTCGAACGAATCTAAATACCCATCTTGATGTAATATTGTCAAACATTTCTCATTGACATGACCTAACCGGTGATGCCAAAGATGGGTGTGGTATGAGTCATGTGAATTAACATTGTCATCTATTTCCATTACATGGTTTGTGTTGTATAGCACATAAAGGCCGTTATATAAATGTGCCCTAAAAAAATGCTATCTTAATAAAAGTAACAACATCCACTTCCATACTTGAAGATGAATCCATCAGTATCTAATCTGGATACTGAAATAATGTTTTTGTTTACAGAGGGTACATAATAACATCCTTTCAAAACCAAGACCATCGCAGTAGGAAATGTGAGATGGTAGTCTCCGACAACTACAGCAGCGAGTCTGGCTCCATTGGATGCTCATAGATCCACCTCACCTCAGTCAATATTTTTGAATCTACTTCGTTCCTGTATTTAAATACAGATGTGAGAACCACATGATGTATCTAATACCCAATTAGTAGAAACAGATAGATTTTATTTGATAACAAACGCACCTAAATCTTCCCCTTACTTCCTTGGCTAAGTGTAGTTTTTCTTCCAGTGGCCCTTCTTGCCACATGCGAAACAAACAAAATCATGTTCCTTTGCCTCCCCTTTGATCTTCCTTTTCTTGGAAGGCCTTGAAAAATATTTGGGCTTAAAGATCTTCACCTTTACTGTCCTTTTATTCACCATGATCACCTAAGTCTTTTCATGCTTCATGTAATTTTCCACTTGGTGAAAAAGGATAAGAAGATCAGATAGAGACTTCTCAATGTAGTTCATGTTGAAGTTCACAACAATGTTTGAGAAGCTCTGGGGAAGTGATGCAAGAATGAGATCGGTACCCAGTTCTTTGGGGATTTTAAACCCTAGAACCTCCAAGTGCTCAATGTATCCAATAATCTTGACTACATGAGGCCCTACTGGGGCACCCTCTCCAAGCTTACTCTGGAATAGAGGCTTGGAGATCACAAACCATTCCTGTCTTTCTCTCTCCTCTTATAGACCACGGAGGTGTTCAAGCATGATATAGGCATCCATGTCTTCATTAGACTTAATGAGATCACTAGACATTGATGATATCATCAAACATTTAAAGTTGAGAGTGTCATTCAAATGTTGATCATAGACCAGGAAATCTTCATCACTTTCCCGTTGGGTGGGCGAATCAGGAAGTGAGGAATCCATCACGTAAAACTTTCATTCATGGCGTATGATAACCTGAAGGTGCCAAAACCATTCTTGAAAGTTACTGCTGGTGAGGATGTTTTCTTTATCTAGAATTTATCATAGAGAACATGTGGTTGATGTGTTTGTCATTTTGATTCTTAAAATTAAATGAGAAGATTTATCATTAATTTCATGATTACATTTTATGAGAAATAATAAATTTTATTAAGTCTCCCACAATTTTATCAAGTCCCAATGGCCTTCACCATTGAACTTAGAATGTCCAGTCACTTTGACATTCTAGTGGCAAGGATCTATATTCCCCTTTTCATAACCCCAACAAGGGTTGGTCAAGCTATTTGAAGGTATTTAGGTAGGTAGTTCTTTGCCATCTGTGAGCTTACAGTTCCTTGATCTGTTGAGTGGACTCCCCAATCCTGAAATCCTGACTTGGATTTCCTCAACTCTTGCCTCCAATATCACATCAATTCTAGAAAGGACTACTTCTCTTGATTTAATATTGTTAAGTCAACCTACAACCTTTCATAAGGGGTTCCTTTATAAAAGTCAGTGTCCCAACAAGGGTTAGTCAAACACATAGTTTTATTGAGTCTTACCCTTAATCATGTAACGGAAGGCTTGGTCTGACGTAATATGCTATTTGAGGGATTTTATTCTTTATATGTATTTTTTCATTATCACATGGTTGTTAATATTAAGTGATTCTTGCTTAAGTGATTAACCATGTTCTAATAATGTTTACGCATAGTCCAATTTTTTATTTTATTCCATCGTTGCATGCTTGTTTATTTTATTAATTATGTGATCGCAACAACACATACATAAAAAATAAACCATGCAATCAAACAGAAATAAAATAAGATGGCATGATCATGAGATCCTATTGGTTAGCTTATCTAGAAGTTTGATAAGATAACCCTGACCTGGGGAAAAACACCTTTAACCGATGGTTCGTTCTTTTGCAGCTCCCACCTATCCACCATTGTATCTTCTTGGGTTGGTTTCACCTCAGCATCAGGTTTTTAACCTTCTCCTCTTGCTTGGGATATCCTCCATTACATGGGTTTACTTTAAATAAACCATGGGCACACATACCGTACATTTTATTGGAAGAATGCGTGCAAGCCAGTAAATTTAAATTAAACAAATTTAAATGAAACCATACACACATAAAATTGGTCTTTGGTCTAGCTCATGATCATCCATAGCATGTAATGAAATTTATGCATATTTAGCATTCAAATTCTTTTAATTTTTCTATTATTTAAGATAAGTCGTGCTTGAAAATAATTAATTATGATCTTATAATTAATCAATTCTTTATCTTAAATTCTTTTCTAAATTTCCTGGAGATTTTTCTCATCTTTATCCCCTGTAGAGTTCTTTGTACTTTTAGAGGAAACCTAGTGATATTACATTTCTGGAAAGTACATGGCATGTAGTTTATATTTACATGGTGCATATTTATTTTCCCTTTTATCCAATGTACATGATGGGGGATTTGGCGTGTTCTCTGTACTTTGGAAATTTTGGAGTACACAGTGTGTAGATAAATCATACACGGCGTGTACATCCTTGTTACGCGGTAACCGGCCTGGCGATCCCGTGTACACGGAACACGTCTTCTCTTTGTACATGATTTCACCTTGGCCAGATCGGACTACACTGTCTGTTTCTCCAACGTACACGCCGTGTATTCTGGTTTCCACGCGCCATTTAATTCTGGTCAACACGGTGTGATTAAAACATAGTCATAATAAATTCACACGGCATGGTTTCGTAGACCAGTGATGGTTCATTGAACCTAAGTACACGGTGTGTAGTTTTAAGTATACGCCATGTAATCTCGTGTTGTACAGACAGAAAGAGCGGCTCCTCCGGATGAGTTCCTCATTATTATTTTAATCAAAAATTAAAATAAAAAGGTCATTTCTGTGATACGAATCGAGAAACGAAGGGGAAAGAACATATATCATTTATTCATATTTATAGAATGATTTATTTCGAAATGAATCAAATATACATGTATAAATTATCAATGAAAAATAAATAACTATAATCGACGTTCCAACCTCGCTCTGATTCCATTTGAAGGTTCCAGGCACAGTGGAAGTGCATGGGTGGATGTGCCCACTTTCCTTTTTTCATTAGAAATGATCAATCCGGGATCAATACGATGATAAACGCCAGTCTCCACAGATTGAATCACAGAAATAGACAAAATAAATAGAATGTCCTGGAACTACAAAGTAGGATCATTATAGGTTGATTATAATTAATTTATTTAATTGAAAAGAAATAAATTTTGCTATATTCCTTCTTCGTTGATGTTTTTGATCACATTCTGATGTGATTCGTTGTTGCATCACAGAAGCCATGTGTAGACTTCCTCTAGTGGTGATCCAAACGATCACCTCGTATCTTTGGACGTTGCCAAAGGAGTCTCCGGGTGCTAGCATGGAGAAACCTTTTCTTGTGTTTTCCACCTTAGATCGTCTTGATCTGATGGAAGAAGATCTATCTATTTATTAAGAGTATTCTTGGAGGAATAGGTTCTTTCGTCCTTGAAATAATTCTCCAGAATTGTTGTGCACAATGATTCTCTTGTGTGTCAAGAAAGTGTTCGGGTTGTGACGATATTTATAATCAGGTATGAGGTTGTAGAGTTATGACAATAAATAAACGTGTTACACATTTTATTTATTTCATTTACTCTTATTTAAAACCCCCATTTTGAATAATTAATTCTTTGACATGATCCCACACTTATTATAATAAATATAATTTAGAAAAATATTATATCCTCAAAATTCCGACTGGAAAAACTACACAACATGTATTAATAAATACACAGCATGTACTTGTTTTTTATTGAAAACTACACGGCGTGTACATTCAATGTACATGACGTGTATATCTTGTTTTCATTTATTCATTTCATTTCCAAAAAGAAAACTACACAGCATGTAATTATTAATACACAGAGTGTACTTGTTTTCCATGAGAAACTACATGACGTGTAATCTTTAATACACGGTGTGTATATCTTTTTTTTCATTTCCTTCGTCCTCCATAATTAAAACGACTTAGGATTCCTTTAATAATTATTAAACCACCTACGAGAATAATCTTTATTCTAATTGAGATACTTGAATACACTTAGTGTGTTACCCTCTAGGCCTCTTTCTCATTGGCATTAGGCGGGCTTGCCTAAAGTCTAAGATTACTGTCTAGAAACGGGTCAAGGCACCCAAGAGAACAAAGCTGACGCCACATTTACATATCACCTCATACGAACGCATACTATGTAATTTAATACCTTTGTATCAAAATCTCATCAAGTAGGTTTCATGGTAATGTCATAAACCTATATGCTTGATCTGTCGTTCTTTGACTACCTGAAATAAACTCATCGTTCACACAATGGCCATGGAATTTAATGCAATAGTTCTATCATAGTTTGTCATCCAACCGTAGAACTTTATTTAAGAATACTGTTATATCATTTTTAGGTTATCATCATAGCGGGGATCTTCCATGACCTTATTAATGTAACAAATATTCCAGGACATTATTATATTATTGTCATGAAGAACAATGAAGAATAGATAATAAGTGAACATTTATGTAATCAAAGTACAAATCAGTTGGTTCTCAGGACACCAACCTTAACAAATAGAATAGTGAACAGAGTAAAAACTAAATACCTCAGTAATAGTAAAAGTGGGTTTACCCTGGGTTGAACTAAAAAGATAAGAAACAAATTTACATATCAATTTATATAAAAAAATATTGGTTCACCATATATTGAACATATAATGTAAAATGTTTTAATTTGATAAATTTTTTGAAATGTATTCCTCATGAAAAACATGGGTGGAATTTGATCCTAAAATAATTTACAGGAATTCCACTCCTCATATATGCAAGTATAATCAATCTTCTTCCTTTACCATAACATAAAACATATTTTATTTGACCACACCCTACCCAAAACACATCTAAAATTCACCCACATCATCCAAAAATTCATATTTTGTATATAAATAAATAATTGCTATTATTTTATTGAAAACCTAAGGAGGATACTGGAAGAAGTGGAAACATTCATCCAAAAATGTTTTTTTATTCCTCTCTAAAACCCCTTTTGATATTTTAGTATTAAAATTATATAATAAACTCAATATAATAAATATAAATTGAATTTTTATTATTTTTTTATAACCTACAATCATCTCCACATTCATCAAATGGGTAAGAAAATAATCATTCTTATTAATGGGGGACTACAGCTATGTGAATCATTGTCTTTCCTTCTACCATTACCACCTCTCAAAACTAACAATAATGATGGATTTATAGTTTATATATGATATATGTGTTTTTTAATGTTATTATGATTATTCAATTTTTATATCATGCATACCATCATTCTTTCAATTTTGTGGATTTATGATAACATTGTTGGTGTGTACGATAGACTACTACCTTGCATAGCAATGTGATTCATTCATGATTTAAATAAAATGTATTAAGAATGTATTTAATAATAATTTATTAAATAAATTACATAAATATGATTATTTAATTATAAAATATCATATAATTATCCTTCTTTTAGCCTGACAAAAAAATAGAAACAATTCTCTTGAGTACTTATGGACTACCGTCTCAATGAACTATGTATTTCAATTTCAATTTATATATTTTATATATAATTATAAATACATATGTTATAAATTTATAATAAATTTATATCAGGGTTATAAATATATAGGTGATGAAATCATGATTAAATAATGGGAATAAAAAAAATACAACAAATTAAAAAAGTTTTGAAAAATAAGACGGTTATTACCCAAAATGTAACTTTTTCATGGAATTGTTAATAAACATGTAAAAAATGTCATAATAAAATCCTATGTGGTATGATATATAAGAATATTATTCATTAATATATTAATAATAAAAAATATATTTATTATACCTGAAGATTTAATGAGTATGACGGTAGTCAACACATAAGGTAAGGGAATTCTCGTCTCACATTTATTTTTTTGTGATATAACTTTTATATTCACCACCTCTTTAATCTGTGTGAGGTATATAATTAATATGAATATATTTTATGATTCTTCAAAAAATAATTATTTGTTTTTAAATATCCATTTTATCATATATCATTCATTTGTTTTTTGATTAAAAACTTAACAAATCAATAAGGTAATTTTTCTTAATTTTCCTTCATTGTGATGTACGTTATGTTTTTCACCTATATTTCTTCACGAGGTATATATATAGCCCCATTGAAAAAAATTAAATTTATTTTTTTATACTCCTAATATTTTAAGTTTCATTGTATGTTATTATATTATGATTCATATGAATAAATTTTAACAATTATGTAAATGTGTAATGGAACATTCTCATCACATATTAGGATTGTTTATAATTATGTCTCCAATGTTGAAATATCATGCTTTACCTCTCTAGAATGTTCATGAATTTTTTTCTCCAATTTTTATTCAGCATATATTTATAAAATAGTAAAATATTCCCAATAATTAGTACTTATGATAGCTTAGAAAATCATTTTTATGAAAATCCCTCTTCCTTTATATCTTTAGTCAAAAAAATATTCCTTGAAAATCATGTTTTCAAAAAATTAATTCAATTTTTTTTCATATCTTACTATTTTCAAAATAATTTTTTACAATGATTTTATTTTTTAAAATTTTTATAACTTAATATTAATTTTAGTTTCCTAAACACTTATTTTATATATTTTATCACAATGGTTAATGAATTTTTCATTTTAATCTATACATCCTGGATTAAATATTCTAAAATCTATATGAATCAATCATTCATATCCTTATTTATAAGTATTCATGGTTATTTTCATATAATAATTTTTTCAAAAAAATTAGTTCAATAAAATATTACCTCTAAGAAAAAATTATATTTTCTCCAATATATGTTTTAAAATATCAATAAATAATATTTTTCATGAGGGATGCCATCTATTGGTGTTACCTATTTCTTACCCGAGAAATTATTCCATAATACCATCCATATTTTTCTTATAAATATTTTCTGTTTCATGGAATGATTTTTATGAAACACTTTTCTCTTCAATGGGATATACCATGGTAAAACAGTTGTGAAAATAACATCTTTTCATCTGTTATAATATTATGAAATTATTATGAAACCTATATATTTTTTAGGTTATCAAAGGATAACTTTTTTTCAATACCATTTCATTTATTAGATTATTATATGATTATTTTTCAAACATTTGAAAAAAGTATTAATGATTTAATTATGAGATGGGTGGGAGCTATATCTTCTTCTAATGAATTGGGTAATGGGTTTCATTACATGAGTTTTATAAGACTGGAATGGGGAATGAACATGGATCAATAATATAGGGATATAAAATGAAGTTAACATGGTTCAAAACTTCAAGGATTTAATTGGGATTGAACATGGTCTATAAGGGGATTTTTTAACTGTAATTTTCATGGGAATGATACATGATTAACATGTAAATCATTTTCATTGCTTATGTGTTTGACAAATATTTCGTGTTATATTACCTTATGGATCAGGTTCTTCGATTCTATTATGAATCATTTCTTATGATCTTCAAATCATTATTCCATAAATCATGATTGTGATATTTGATATTCATGGTATGATTTTATAATTTTATGTTCCTATTATTATAACGGTATGTTCATGTTTTTATTGTGTATCACTCTTACTTGGCCTTATTGATCATTTAATCATGCCTTTTATAATATGTCATTTCCCCATATTATGATGATATGTATTATGTATTATATGAGTAATAAGAGTTTTATGTTATTAAGAACATCATGGGAGATGAGATATATACCGTATGAAATAGTATTGTGTTTCTTTGTTTCCAAATGAAATAAAATGTTATGATTTCTGGGACTATTATTGTGTTTTGTAATAAATAATTTGTAAACTGATGAATGACTATATATGAAAAGCTATAGTGATTATATTTTTTAAATTCCAATAGGATCCAACTTTTATATTTATGTAATATTAGAGGTGATATGGTCAGAATATGTCGATATAATGTTGTTTATAGTTGTTTATAGGTAATTTTATCCCAAATATGTTTAGTTTCAACCCTCGGAAAGCACATATTAACCTTAACCACATTTATTAAAATTTACTTTTTTAAATATTGATTTATAAATGAAATTATGTTAAACTTATTATATAATCAAAATTATGATTATTAAAAATTTGGAATACATTTTTCTAAATACCATTTATAGAATTTGAAAATTTTTCATTAAAATTAAAAATGTAGATTTGATGGGAAAGTAGTTTTCAAAATTGAAAATTTTGAAAATTTTAAGATGTTTTTATATCTATTTTTAATATGGAATTTATTCCAATTACAAAAATTGGATTAATAGATGTATAAATTATATTATTTTATTTCTAAAAATATATTAAAATAAAAATAAACTTGAAAATTATTTGAATGAAATGACCAATTTTAATAAAAAGTGAATAATGTCACTTGAAATGTTTTCATTATAGTAAATTATAAAAATTCCCATGAAGATAATATTGAAATATTAACATAATATAAGATGTTTTATTTTTTATATAAATTTTCAAAATAAATTAATAATTAATGTTAAAATAAATGTGAAAATTTAGATTAATGTTTTCTTTAGAAAAATAATTTTTTAATAAAAAAATTGGATTTATTCATATCTTATTTCAAGAAAAGTCATACAATGATAGTAAAATTATTGAAATATGATGAAATATATTCATTTCATTAAAATTATTAGAAATTTTTTTTATGGTTTTCAGGTAATACAAGTTTTTGTGTAGAAAAGTAGTTTTTCATAAAAATAATTCTTTTTATCTCTAATGATTCTTATTTTCAATCTTAATTATTTGTTTATAAAAGTATTCATTTTATATACATGTCTAAACAATATATATTAATAATTTTTTAAATACTATTTAACCATTCTACTCCAATGACAAGGAGATAACTATCACATTAAATTATAATATTTTAATATAATTTCATATTTCATGAAGACATGATGTTGTGTTTGCGAAAAGATATCACAAAGGTAAATTCAATTAAAAACACATTTCCTAGAATCACTGGGCATCAGATTCTAGCCCCATTAGAATAAATTGCGCCCTCTAAATTCCATCACATTCATTCAAGTAATAGATGATACTTCTTCCTTATTAGATCCTATTATCCCCACACAACTTCTTTTAGTTGATGGTTTCACCACAAAATACTAACTAGGTTAGTTGTTAGGATTCATATAATATTCTATATATTATATATAATCCTTATTGTTTGTTCCTTCTTAAATTGATCATAATACATTCGTATAACCTTTTAGTTTATTATAGGTAATGTATTTTTTATATAATTTCGTAGGAGAGTTTTAAGGAACAAACCATGAACGTGAGAGAGGTTAGATATGAGTAACAAATGATAAGCTACTATCCAGATATGGTGAATAATTTCTAGGGGACCAATATAAATATTTCATAGTTTTATCATATTTAGTATTCATAAAAATTCAGAAAACACCTTCTCATATAATTCAAATTCTAGATCATGTCGATGATTATCATAATAAGTTTTATATCGATATTGTGCTACCCATATGTGTTGTTGAATGGATCTAATATTTACTCCCATTTCAATATCTATCTTGGAAATTAATAAATTTTTTATATAACCTAAATAGGGAAAATTAGATCTCTACACTTCCTTCCATTGGGGGATTTATAAGTATCCACTTGAATACTCATGTAAAATCTATTGTTTGATGAAAACTCAAATAGAGGAAGGTGTTGATCCAAAAAACCCGTTGAAATTCAAGGAATATGATCTAAAAATATCCTATTGGGGTTTAATTTTTCTCTTAGACTGTCCATTTGTAAAATTATGATACACAGTGTTGAATATCAACACTATTTCAATATTATTCTATGAAAATCTCCCTTACATTGAGGTTATCATTAGATACAGAGTAGACATAATGGAATGTTGTACTAAATTAAACATTACTAAATCACTAATTTATTCCCCCAAAATTTAATCTAGAGATATATATTCTATAATATCCTTGAAGTGTGAAGATATTATATGGATATTGAATAAAAAACGCATATTTTTTATACATTTAGAAGTTTTTTGGTGTTTGATGATAAAATCCATGGTGATGTATTCCCATTTTCATTCTAGTGTGGACAATGGTTGGTCTATCCCCGAAAATATTTTTACCTTAGACATATATTGAATAAATACAAAAAATTTGGATAAAAAATAAATTATATCTCCATTAATGTTGTCATACTAGAAATAATTATTTTTGTATGGTTATGGTAGGTTCTTTACCCCTCCCATCCTTTGGTTATCAGTTCAAGTCCTATAGAATTACTGGATATGAAATGTTGTAACATAGCATTATGGTTATTCATTTTATAAATCAATTTTTATATAATTAACAATTTTTAATAAACCCTGATTACAATAGTATAAAATATAAGAAAACCTCTAATGGATACCCAAAAAATTAATCATATGTCCAAAAAATGTAAAGTCACTCTTCCAAAAAATATCATTTTCACTAGGACATATAAGAAATCAAAGGGATTAATTTCTATAAATATCTCACAAAATATCCTAAATACTAATAACCATCCATCAAATTTAAACAACAAAAGGGGTTTTAAGACTATGAACATATGATTAACATTAAAATCATAAACCTGTGATGGTATCCAAAAACACTTAGGTTAATCATACATGAATTTATACATGCTTGAAAAATAACATAATCATTATATTTTTCCTGATAAATATAATAGAATCACCACTAAAAAATATTTATAATGAATAATCATTGAATCAAAATATATACAAAATTTAATTATTTCACATTAATGGTAGGAATAATATTGTTTATTCCATGTTCTACGGAATGGGTCTTTATTTTGGACATTGAAAGATATAAGGGCCAGTTTCCCCTTAAATAATATATCAAATTAAAGGGAAAATCATTCTTGTATGATAATAATTTCCACCAAGAAAACATCTTCCCCACAAATTGAGATATTATTCTAGATGACTCTTCTCATCTTATTGAGATGTAGGAATCCAAATATTTTTTCCACTTTGTTCTTCACCACATATACATTCATAAATTAAGATTTTCTTATTATTTGAAACATTATAAATCTCATCAAGGAACACATTTTTATTATATATCCTACTTTATTATTACAAATAATAATAATAATTTATTTTCCACCCGTCCTCATCCAATTTATTTTCTCATAAAATCCAAATTTTCTAGCACCTTCTATGATAACTAGAGTACTCATGGTTTTATCCACTTACTAAAACTATAAATAATATTATGAGAAACAATAATCATAGTTGGAAACTAAAAAATCATGAAAAATAACATATTGTATTTCTAAATTAGGAAATCTTAATTTCAATATATGATACCATAGGTTTATCCTTGGTCATTTATAATCATTATCTATTTAAATTCTTCTTTACAGTTCGTAAAGTGTTTTTTAACCTCCAAATCATATTACCCATGAGTGTAAAATAAGTTGCATGAAAAATCAGGTTTATGTGCATTAGATGGCGATGGAGCCAAACTCAATATACCATTTTCGAAGTTACTACCACAATGTACCTCTATTCTAGATCTGTATCTATGTGTAGTATTAATAGATTAATATAATTTCATATAAACCACTAATTCTATCCTTTTCCAAAATTTTGGGGCATTTCATATACTCTAACTCACCATTTTACATATCCTTATAAAATTCTATAGAAATATTCATATACATTTCCCTGGGTATCTCACTAACATTTTATTATCATTGTTTATAAAGGATAACTAACCATATCATTTGCTACAAAGTATTTAAATATAGGATATTCATAAATAGATATTACATCTATTTAGGTGAATATTCAGTACATTACCCCCGCACACACATGAAGATCATATATGTATATTACCATCAAAAACATCAAAACAGAATTAACATGTTAATAAGAGTTATAGATCATCACAATCATAGATCCTCATGAATTTCACCCTTCTTAGACTTGTCACAATTAATATCATTCATAATAACACGGTAAAAAAATAAGACATATTAAGTTCAGATGCCCAAAAATATTATAAAATGGAAATATGTGAGCATTCAAATATTAGAGTAAAGAATAAAAATATTAAAATTAAACATAAAATAACAACTTTCATATCCTGATCCATGGAATAAGGAATTTACATTCATAGGACATGAAAAATTTGGAAATAAAATAACATGATCCCTGAGATAATAACATTGACATTGGACATGGAATTGTGGAATAAATGTGACTATATAAAATCATTTACTTAGTAGTCAATTGACATTTCCAAAACCTTTTTGGAGGAATGGGATTACTCCCCAAACCATCATTGTGGTTAAAATAGACAACGTCCTTTACTAAAATGGGTCCCCTTTCCATTACAATCACGTTAATCTCATGATATATTAATATTTTACCAATGAATTTGATGGAGATAATGGTCCCACAAGTCTCATAATGAATGTAATGCTTATGTGTTCTATAATATCATAAAATATTCATTACATCTAAATCCGTGAAAATAAATAGGCTCGGTAAAACAATAATTATACAAAAAACCACGGATAAAAATAGGATAAAAAATATCATTATATCAAAACCAATAAATGAAATGGTATTTTTAAAATATTCTTTCTATCAAAAATAAGTAAAAGAAATGTTTTTCATAAACAATTCATCATTGAAAATCCCATCAAAATGAAATGGGTTGCATAAACATATTATAATCAATGTCATAAACCATTCAGGTAAAGAATATGAATGGAATCCAGGGATCATATCAATAGTAAATATTTTGTTACACTGATGGATGCCATTTTATATGGAAACTGGTTTTTAATGATCCCTCAAAAAAAATTCATTAAGAGAATGTCCTTCCAACTTGGAAAAAACCATTTCAATACATATATTTATGAAAACTATTCTCTTTGAAAATAAACATTGAACTTATAAAAGATTAATTAATGAAATTTTAAACTTTCATTAAATTAAATAACCGTTCAAATTCAATAAATAATTTAAACAACCTCTTCAAAATAATTTTATATTAAAATAACATTAGAAACTTATAAATTATGATTTTCAAATAATTTAAAAAAGTTCATGAGGAAAATATCCTTTCTACATTGAATTTCCTTCAAATAAATAATTTTCAATATTTTTTTATTAAAAAAACGTATCAGTGTTAAAATGTAATTTTTTTATGAATTTATTGGTTACTAATGTATTAAAATATTTTTTATCTTGTACTCACTAAATCAATAATTACATTCAAATTTTCTAAAAAATCCTGGGGGGAATTTTTTAACCATAATGAATATTCCTCTTAATTTTTTTAAAAGTTATACCTGGGTAAAAAATCATTTTATAAATAATTCTTTTAATTTCATAATATTTTTTAAATCATTCTTAGAAAAAATTTTGATTGCAGATAATGGGGTTCAATCTAAGAAATAAATTAAGATGATTTTTCTTAAAAACATATTTTCCCCTCCTTAATCTTTTAGAGAGGAAAACTGTTGTAAAAAATGAATCCTTAATAAATAAAAAATATTAATAAAAACTCATAATTTATTTTGATATAGATCATATAATTTAACCATTTTATGAATAATCATTAATTATCCTAAAAAACTATGTGATTTTAAGAGAAAATCCTTACCATTATAGTAAAACAAAATCTATGCCCTATGAATGAATAAATTTAAATGAAACATATAATATCATGTGTGTAAATAAATTATTTATATTACACATCAAATTTATTATTTATATACACCTTATAAAGTATGATTTTTTCTTTACATAACATTTTTCCAAAAAAAATAAAAATTAATACAACAATCACTTACATAAACGGCTGACATCCATCATACATATAAAAACCTCATATATAACAAATATAGGTTTATTATACATATATTATAGAAACATAACTATATATATTATCATATATTACTAACTTATGACCTTTTATTTCTATTTTGTTAATAATTCCATGTAAAATTTAGGTTTTGGGAAATAACTCCTTTATTTTTCATTTATATTAAAATTGTTTATTTGTGTTCGTCTTAAATTGATCATATTTTCATAATATGAAAACTTTTAACCATGATATAAATATAATATATAATCATTATATACGTATTTATAGTAACCCAATAGTATTATAGAAGTAATATGAATTTCACCATTCACGGGGACAGTAAACCATACTTACACATGAAGATTGTTTCCATTTTCATGAGAGATGAGTAAAAAGAAATATAATTAATAAAATAAATTTTTAGAATTATTATTATTATATATATAACATATATTAATTAAATTTACCCATATTTCATTCAATGAAAATCATTAGTTAAAAATGAATAACATTGCTTTGTGAGAAGGTAGTCCGCCGAACACATGAACAACATTATCATATCTAACATAGAATAAAATGTAATATGTTATAAATTATATCATAATTTTAGGAGTATAGTTATCTTACAAAATTAATATACACTAATTTAAGATATAATTACTCCCATTCATGTAAAATATGAATTAATGATATGTCACATCGGTTTGTGTGGCGGTAGTCTTCCATACACACAAGCAAAGTAACTATTTTCCAATGGGGTTGGTGGTAAGAAATAATATATCGTATTATAATTAAATAGATATTATAATATCATATATATCATATATAAAAATTAAATATATCATTATATCCATCCATTATAAGTGGTTATCTAAAAATAATTACATCGTCCAATGAGGTGGTAGTCCTTCATTCACAAAATTGAAGGTTTAGTATCACATTTGATAGAAGTGAAGAAGGATATTGGTTATTAAATCAATAAAATAAAATAAAATATTATGGTTGATACAATTTTTATTATATCAACAAAATTTAAAAATATTAGGAGGTGGTGGAGGAATAAATAAAACAAAATAATATATCGTATTATAATTAAATAGATATTATAATATCATATATATCATATATAAAATTTAAATATATCATTATATCCATCCATTATAAGTGGTTATCTAAAAATAATTACATCGTCCAATGAGGTGGTAGTCCTTCATTCACAAAATTGAAGGTTTAGTATCACATTTGATAGAAGTGAAGAAGGATATTGGTTATTAAATCAATAAAATAAAATAAAATATTATGGTTGATACAATTTTTATTATATCAACAAAATTTAAAAATATTAGGAGGTGGTGGAGGAATAAATAAAACAAAATGCACGGTTAAGAATTTTACTTCTTCATTATTGATTATTTTTATATTTATAGTTAATCCTTCATAAGTGGTCCTTATAATTATCATATGTCATATCTTTTGTTTTTATAGAACATTTAATGATATTTTTGAAGTTATTTTATAATGAAAAAGAGTTTTTTAAGTGTGAAGGGGAGAGTAAAAAGGGCGTATTTATATAAGTGGTGAAGAGTAAAGACCTGGAATTTCTTAATAGAATATGGTTTAATAATATTTTTCACATAAAAAAGTCTCTAAAAATAAATATTAATGATATTTATATGTTATAAGGTCTATATATTGATATAAATGGGGTGCTGTAGAATTTTATAGTCATTTAACTGATTATCATTTTATATTAACCTATAGTAAACCAATTTTATCTTTAATTGTGGTAATTAATTTTTAATATTTATTTATAATTTTTGATCAACAATAAAGTGTATATAATAATATTATATGAAGTATTATTATAAATATAGAATAATTTTTTTATAAATTTCATTTGTAGATGGAAAAATTTCCAATTTTAAATTAAACATAAAGATGCGATGGGAATGGGTTTTCATTAGAGAAAATGATTAAATGATTAAAAAGTTTATATATAAGGCCCAGCCTTAAACCTTACTTAATCTTGAGTTATTACAAGATTACACACTGAGGATCTTTTCGGGTTTAGAGTTTTAGAGAATTAGAACATAACTATTAAAATCTCAAAAGATTACAAAGTAGTCACTTCTACTAAGTTTCCATAATAAAAAAACTCTTAAAAGAAACATTTCTAGTACCATGTTTTATATAGCATGACATTCCCTTGATCCCATCCTTGACCTTATTCCACATTAAGTCCTGTGAAAAACATTTCAAAAAAACTTGGGGTGAGCATAAAAAGCTCAGTAAGGGATACACAAAGAATGAAAACTATTAGTTTTTCAAACATCAAGTAAACCATGAATACTTTATCAATGTAATACATTTCACCTTAATGAAGTAGTAAAAACTCTTCACTGAAAAAAAAGTATCATTACTTACCTTCATGTAACCAAAGTATTACCATAAAATCCATATAAAGAACACATAACATATATAAAGGTAACTTGGGACATAAACATACATAAGTGGAATAACCATATGGTTGACTTCCACAAATATCACTTAATGGAATATCCATACAAAAAATTTCCATACATACTTAATGGAATAGCCATACGGCCGACTTCCATACCCAATTCATTAGAGGTTATAACGTAACCACCCGTCCTGGTATTCACGGCACCACCTGTCATATGGTTTATCACGTAACCAACCGTCAAATGTCCAAGTACCAATATAAAATCATATAACATAAAACCAATATAAAGGAATGATAACATTTCCACATTTCAATCACAATATATAATAATAGAATCCTTTATCAAAACCATTTTAAATAACAAAATACATAAAAGAGTATATAGAATTTATTTCATTTTAAAAACATAACGGCTTGTTGAGGAAGCCAAAGACCAAATAATACTCGCGGCGGCGGAAAAGGTCGTTGTCACCGCGTACGTTTAAAAAAACATTCCTTTTTTTCGTTTAGTAAAACGCTTCGTAGAAAAATATTCCTTTTGTATAAAAGTAAAATTCAAAGGGGTTTGTACACCGTATGAAAGAAAGTTGTGTATAAAATGAAATATGCCTCAATGAAAGGAGATTGAGACGAAGTCCCTTACCGAGATGGTATCCTTGGTTTAAGGACAAATCAATTGCATAATTATGTGTGAAAAACGAATACACCAAATATAAGTGGATATTAAGTGTAAAAAAACCAGAGGTTATTCACACATATTCATAGAATGACATATTCAAGGAGTACAATTTTATCCCAAAGAATCAAATTTGGGATAAGAAGTTCCCTTGCAAAAATTTGACAGCCTAACGTCGTCACTTCAAAAATTCATAAAATGAGTTGATGAGAGATAAAAAGGGAATCTCATCACTGGGACATAAAATTTACATTAATCAGTATATAGAAGAACATATCCCGACATAATAGTATGTGAATTAAAAGACATAAGAAATGAAGTCTTTTAAAAAGAGGAGGGTGAAAGGTTCCCTTACCGACTTGGGTAACTTTCGAAAAGTACAACCCATTGAAGAAGTGTCATACAATGAATATGTAAATACCCATAAATTGAATTATATTACAAAAGGAGTGTAATAATGGGCAGTACATAAACCACTCAAAGGAAATTGTGGCAAATGTAGCATAAATCTCACGGGAATAAAAGTGAGATGAAAAATCTGTTACGAAAACTCGGCAGCCTAACGGCGCCACTTAAAACATCCAAAATGGGTTGATGGGAGAGAATAGGGTCTCTCATCATATAAAAATTACAGTAAGAGTAATATAAAAGAACATCCCAATATCAATAAATTTGAGCTTTAAAAGGAATGACATAAAAGGGCGTACTTAAAAAGAAAGAGAGGAGTAAGATCCCTTACCTCGGGTCCGACTTGACTCGATCGTTCTTTAACGTCCTGAATAATAAACTTGAGTTAATTTATATTTGCTTAAGAACCTTTTTCAAGTTCATTATTCCTTTTATATCTCTTATTTCCATGTTATAAACATTATGCAATCATTTAAGTTAATAATGTTTGTTTTGTCGATATTTGGTTCTTAAGTCGAAAGTGGACTTCTTACAATTACATGTTGTTCGTGTGGTCAAAGGTTCTTTATATCCAGAATGAAATTCCTGATTTGGATATCATATATATCATATATATCCAGAATATACATGTATTTATAATATTACATAATCATTTAGAGGTAAGAAATGAAATGCACCGTACATGGAGACTGTAAGCCGTACGTACGCATGAACGCTACTTTCATTTCTTTGTCATATTAATGGAATTAAAACAAAATGAGAGGTATGTATATTTTAATTACAGAATTATATTAATCATTTATATGTATCATTCATCATATATATTCATTATATACACGTACTTATAATAGTACATTACATTTGGGGATAAGAAATGAAATGCACCGTTCATGGAGACGGTAAGCCGTACGTACGCATGAACGCTACTTTCATTTCTATCTCATAATTTAATGGAAAGAAATAATAATGATATAGATGTATATAATAATTCCAGTATAACATCATATATAATAACATTAAATCCATCCTTTATACGTCCCACGTATGGCATTAACGAATCACATCACTTTGAGGGGGCGGTAGTCCGCACTTCCTAAAATGAAGATATCGTGTATACCCATAATGGAAGCCATAAAGGTAAGACAAAAATAAAAAATATAGAAGAATAAGTAAAACATAAACATATTATATATCATATATAAAAATAGTGACATCATAATGGCCACCTATGAAGGTGTTAAATGAGTATTGAACAATCATCGTTTCGGGAGGTAGAATTTCGCCATCCACAGAAAATGTATGTTCTTTAACCATTTGATGTAGTTGTGTGATAGTGTAGCTCTATTAAATCTTATAACAACATCCTAGTATATTGAAGATACTGGTTTTGTTACAAAATAAGTAAATAAAAAGAGTTTAGGGGGTTGGAGAAGCAAAATAAAACAAATGAACATGAGAGAATGAATTACCTTTAAAAGTGTAACTCTTTTTGATTTGAGCCTAAAGGCTTCCTTTGAATGGATTCTTTCCAAAGGGAATCCTCTAGGATGAGGAGAGGTCTGTGGAGAGAGTAAATGGGAAGGGGTTGGCCGAGCAAAAGTGTTGAGGAGTGTGTGAAATGAGGTAGAGGTGGGAGCCTTTTATAAGAGGAGAGGAGGGGCACTTTTAGAAAGTAAAGAAATATTACTTTATTTGAAAATGTGTTTCAGTTTTAAAAGGTCCCACATTGATATAAATAGTGGATAAGGTGATAAGGGTTCTAAATCCACCCATCCAATATGTTTTGGACATGTGTAGTTTATAGATTTTACATTATCTTTCGATTTTATTTAAATTGTCAAATAATGATGTCATCGCTGCATCATTATTATGTCATAAATAATTTAATTTATTTAATGTCTAAAAATTATAAAAAAAATACTATGATGTAGTAAATCTTTTTAGATTTCCAATGACTATTTATAATCAAAAATCTGACTTGTATAACCCCATTTAAATTTTTTTTTAGTAAAACATATCATGTTTGTGGCATTTTTTACATTAACATTAAATAAAAGGTATTTATGTCATTTTCCGACCAAAGTGGCTCCATGGGGTCCCCATGTTGACCCATTTCTTGTCTTGGTCGGCCATGACACATCCAATGAGGGTAGGACATGTTTCTAGGTTATCTCATATAATTAAAATATTATTTTTACCCTAAACTACACTAATTACCACTAATCGCGATTAAAAACATAATAAGTTACTATTCACCAAAAAATTATTTTAATCGCATTGAACCACATTTTAAATCATAATGACAACCATGTATGTTGGATTTTTGAAAATAAAAACACAATGATGGAAAAATTTCATTTAAACGGAAAAATCAGTTTTTATAAGTACCACTTATTGGTTTCGCTATTCATCAAAAATTTATGTTTTTCAGAAAATTACCAAAAAACCACCCTAAGCTATATTTTATATTACGAATTCAAAAATAGAGTCTATTTTACAAAATTAAAAATATATGAGTCACATTAATTAATTTAATAATTAATTCCCACTGTCAGAGCAAATAGCGTGTTTTTATGAAACAATAAGTATCAAAAGATTGACACTAGTTTAAGTCCGATTTCAAAGTGAAATTAATTCCAAAGACCACTATTGGATTTAATGGTATAAATATTTTCTAATTTCACTTTAAAACCAATTCAAAAGATAATATAATCATATAAATAAATTAGATTAAGAAGATGTTTTGAATTAAAATACAACATTTTACACTATTCATTAAAAAAAGAACTTTATCGGAAAGATACCAAAAATTTACACAAAGTAAATTTTGATGTCCCGATTCTAAAGAAGAGTTTTATTTGGTTCAATAGAATTTATAAGAGTGAAAAAAACTATTTTTAATGACGGTTCTCCATCAAAAGGTGATAAGTGAACCTTTAGTGAAAACTAGGGCATATACGCCTAAAATTGAGTTCTTTCCGTATTTTAAGACATTATCTCTTATTGGATAAATGTAAAAACATTTAAAAACATAGATAATCATATTTTAGTTATTTATATCCATTCCCTCCAATACAACGACTACATCTTAACTACCATTTAAAATAATATTATTTTATTACTAGAGTGCAACGTAAGATTCTCAAGAAACTCGTTGTTGCGTGTTGGGTACACCATCGAGCATAGAGTCCCTTTTAAAGTCACATTAAAATTTTATTCATAAATTTGGATAAATAAGAAAATGTCATATTCTTTATTTACCTAGGGTGTTACATCCTTCCCCCCTTTTGGGAATTGCAACCTCGCAATTTTTAAAATTGAGCTTGGAAACATCCTTGAACGTCCCACATCGGAACAAGAGTTGGTAAAACAATCACTTTAAAATAATGAAATATAAGCACAGAGGTCACCCGAGTTAACCCATACTAGGATTCCAAGTAGGAAAATATGGACATGGAGGAAAAAACAAAGGGTCATGTTCTGATGGAGAGTGATAGAAAACTTGTTTTGGAGAAAGTTAACCACAAGAAAATCACAAACTTGTGATGGGTTAAACGGTATTCGATTCCCCAGTAGGAAAAGTTAATAGAAAACATTTTTGTTTTAAGTTACTTTTTATTGAGGAATTTATTCATAAGGAAACATAATCACTTATCATGTTGACTTTCAACTTTTATTAGATTCCTTACACAAACTCATATTTTCTCCAAAAGGCGAGTATTTAGGATGACTTGTTCACATTAAGAGTACTATAATCAACTTTTAGAAAATCACCTAATCCATAAAAGAGAACTATATACTTCCCATGTCTTTAGACTTTAACCAAAACCAAAACCAAAAAGGCTATTACAAGATCAGATAATCCAGAAAAGGATAACCCTTTAAAAAAAGAAAATCTATTCTTAACCTCCAAAATTTGTCCAACAAAACCAAAAGTTCAACGAGGACCATTAGATAAACAATTTGTCCATAAAATCCTTCAAAGTAAACCAAACTAAGATTGAAACCCAAATATTTTAAGGATTTAGTCACATAGTCTTCCAAGTTAAATCGTAACATTTATCTCCAAACAACATCAGTTGCTCCTAAAGTCTCGCATTGAAAAGTAATTATCCTAATCACATATCCTCCATGATAGGTTAATCATTTTCATAAATAACCCAAAATGAACTTACTCTTAATTCATAAAATCATATAACTAAAAATAATCAATCAAACTAACCAAGGAATTCACGTAGTCCAGTGGTAGGAGATAAATACCAGTTGCACTTTGGTTGTGGGTTCGATTCCTGCAGCTTTGTCCGACGCGACGGGTTGTCACACGGTCTATGTGTTGTACTTTTTCCAAAACTATATAATTCTTAAAACATTCCCCAAAATGATATAAAATATTCAAAAATAATCACAACATATTTTAACCTCAAGTTTATTACATTCCTTTCATTTTCCATCATATCATAGAGTAACCCATAATTACCTAAAAAGTAAGGATCATATAAACCCTAATGGTTACCTTTTTAATTATTACCTGAACTTCCACATCGATTGGTCATCTCGTACATGATGCATTATAGAACATACCAAGGTTCACGTGGTTGATCATGACTCCTTGATAGTTGGTTTATAACAACCACGAGTTTCCTCATTGAGTACCCCATTTCATCGAGTCTCTTAATCAGAGAACCACCACAGTTTCCTTCAAACCAATTGTCACTTTGGTGCCTGTGAGATCCAGCCATTCAATAAAAACTGAAATGTCAGTGTGAGTATATCAACCAAACCATCATGTACTAATGAGGAAGGTAAACACTAAGATATACTTACTAATTCACTTTATCTAAAACTAAGACTCTTTCTGAAATCCTAACCATTATAGTAATGTCACTTATGCTTAGAGAATACCCTAACCTCTAATGTTATCTAAACCGACCTCTGATACCAACTATAAGGCCCCAGCTTTAAACCTTACTTAATCTTGAGTTATTACAAGATTACACATTTAGGATCTTTTCGTGTTTATAGTTTTAGAGAATTAGAACATAACTATTACATCTCAAAAGATTACAATGTAGTCACTTCTACTAAGTTTCCATAATAAAAAAACTCTTAAAAGAAACATGTCTAGTTCCATGTTTTATATAGCATGACATTCCCTTGGTCCCATCCTTGACCTTATTCCACATTAAGTCCTGTGAAAAACATTTCAAAAAAACTTGGGGTGTGCATAAAAAGATCAGTAAGGGATACACAAAGAGTGAAAACTATTAGTTTTTCAAACATCAAGTAAACCATGAATACTTTATCAATGTAATAATTTTCACCTTCATGAAGTAGTAAAAACTCTTCACTGAAAAAAGTATCATTACTTACCTTCCTGTAACCAAAGGATTACCATAAAACCCATATAAAGAACACATAACATATATAAAGGTAACTTGGGACATAAACATACATAAGTGGAATAACCATACGGTCGACTTCCACACATATCACTTAATGGAATAGCCATACGGCCAATTTCCATACATACATAATCGAATATCCATACGACTGACTTCCATACCCAATGCATTGGTGGTTATAACGTAACCACCTGTCCTGGTATTCACGGCACCACCCGTCATATGGTTTATCACGTAACCACCCGTTAAATGTCCAAGTACCAATATAAAATCATATAACAGAAAACCAATATAAAGGAATGATAACATTTCCACATTCCAATCACAATATATCATAATAGAATCCTTTATCAAAACCATTTTAAATACCAAAATACATAAAAGAGTATGTGGTATTTATTTCATTTTAAAAACATAACGGCTTGTTGAGGAAGCCAAAGACCAAATAATACTCGCGGCGGCGGAAAAGGTCATTGTCACTGCGTACGTTAAAAAAAACATTCCTTTTTTTCGTTTAGTAAAAAGCTTCGTAGAAAAATATTCCTTTTTTATAAATTAAAATTCAAAGGGGTTTGTACACCGTATAAAAGAAAGTTGTGTATAAAACGAAATATGCCTCAATGAAAGGAGATTGAGACGAAGTCCCTTACAAAGATGGTATCCTTGGTTTAAGGATAAATCAATTGCATAATTATGTGTGACAAACGAATAAAACAAATATAAGTTGATATTAAGTGTAAAACAATCATAGGTTATTCACACATATTCATAGAACTACATATTCAAGGAGTACAAGTTTATCCCAAAGAATCAAATTTGGGCTAAGAAGTTCCCTTGCAAAAATTTGACAGCCTAACGGCGTCACTTCAAAAATTCAGAAAATGAGTTGATGAGAGATAAAAATGGAATCTCATCACTGGGACATAAAATTTACATTAATCAGGATATAGAAGAACATATCCCTACATAATAGTATGTGAATTAAAAGACATAACAAACGAAGTCTTTTAAAAAGAGGAGGGTGAAGGGTTCCCTTACCGACTTGGGTAACATTCGAAAAGTACAACCCATTGAAGAAGTGTCATACAATGAATATGTAAATACCCATAAATTGAATTATATTAAAAAAGGAGTGTAATAATGGGTAGTACATAAACCACTCAAAGGAAATTGTGGTAAATGTAGCATAAATCTCACGGGAATAAAAGTGAGATGAAAAATCTCTTAAGAAAACTCGGCAGCCTAACGGCACCACTTAAAACATCCAAAATGGATTGATAAGAGAGAATAGGGTCTCTCATCATATAAAAATTACAGTAAGAGTAATATAAAAGAACATCCCAATAGCAATAAATTTGAGCTTTAAAAGGAATGACATAAAAGGGCGTACTTAAAAAGAAAGAGAGGAGTAAGATCACTTACCTCGGGTCTGACTTGACTCGATCATTCTTTAACGTCCTGAATAATAAACATGAGATAATTTCTATTTTCTTAAGAACCTTTTTCAAGTTCGTTATTCCTTTTATATCTCTTATTTCCATGTTATAAACATTATGTAATCATTTTAGTTAATAATGTTTGTTTTGTCGATATTTGGTTCTTAAGTCGAAAGTGGACTTCTTACAATTACATGTTGTTCGTGTGGTCAAAGGTTCTTTATATCCAGAATGAAATTCCTGATTTGGATATCATATATATCATATATATCCAGAATATACATTTATTTATAATATTACATAATCATTTAGAGGTAAGAAATGAAATGCACCGTTCATGGAGACGGTAAGCCGTACGTACGCATGAACGCTACTTTCATTTCTTTGTCATAATAATGGAATTAAAAATAAATGAGAGGTATGTATATTTTAATTAAAGAATTATATTAATCATTTATATGTATCACTCATCATATATATTCATTATATACATGTACTTATAATAGTACATTACATTTGGGGATAAGAAATGAAATGCACCGTTCATGGAGACGGTAAGCCGTACGTACGCATGAACGCTACTTTCATTTCTATCTCATACATTAATGGAAAGAATTAATAATGATATAGAGGTATATAATAATTCCAGTATAAAATCATATATAATTTCATTAAATCCATCCTTTATACGTCCCACGTATGGCATTAACGAATCACATCTCTTTGAGGGGGTGGTAGTCCGCACTTCCTAAAATGAAGATATCACGTATACCCATAATGGAATCCATAAAGGTAAGACACAAATGAAAAATACAGAAGCATAAGTAAAACATAAACATATTATATATCATATATAAAAATAGTAACATAATAATGTCCACCTTTGAAGGTGTTAAATGAGTATTGAACAATCATCGTTTCTGGAGGCAGAATTTCGCCATCCACGGAAACCGTATGTTCTTTACACATTTTATGTAGTTGTGTGAGAGTGTAGCTCAAATAAATATTATAAAAACATCCTATTATATTGAAGATACTGGTTTTGTTACAAAAGAAGTAAAGAAAAAGAGTTTAGGGGGTTGGAGTAGCAAAATAAAACAAATGAACATGAGAGAATGAATTACCTTTAAAAGTGTAACTCCTTTAGATTTGAGCCTAAAGGCTTCCTTTGAAAGTATTCTGCCCAAAGGGAATCCTCTAGGATGAGGAGAGGGATGTGGAGAGTGTAAATGTTCAGGGTTCGTCCGAGACAAAGGCTTGAGGAGTGTGTGAAATGAGGTAGAGGTGGGGGCCTTTTATAAGAGGAGAGGAGGGGCACTTTTGGAAGGTAAAGAAATATTACTTTATTTGAATTTTTTTTTGGTTTTAAAAGGTCCCACATTGATATGATTCGTGGATAAGGTGATAAGGGTTATAAATCCACCCATCCAATAATATTTGGACATGTGTAGTTCATAGATTTTACATTATCTTTCCATTTTATTTAAATTGTCAAATAATGATGTCATCGGTGCATCATTATTATGTCATAAATAATTTAATTTATTTAATGTCTAAAAATTATAGAAAAACTACTATGATGTAGGAAATAGTTTTATCTTTCCAATGACTATTTATAATCAAATATCTGACTTTTATAACCCCATTTAAAAATTGTTTTAGTAAAACATATCATGTTTGTGCCATTTTTTACATTAACATTAAATAAAAGGTATTTATGTCATTTTCCAACCAAAGTGGCTCCATGGGGTCCCCAAGTTGACCCATGGCATGTCTTGGTCGGCCATGACACATCAAATGAGGGTAGGATATGTGTCTAGGTCATCTCATATTATTAAAATATTATTTTTACCTTAAACTACACTAATTACCACTAATCGCGATTAAAAACATAATAAGTTACTATTCACCAAAAAATTATTTTAATCTCATTGAACCACATTTTACTTCTTAATGACAACCATGTATGTCGGATTTTTGAAAATCAATACACAACGTTTGAAAAATTTCATTTAAATGGAAAAATCAGTTTTTATAAGTACCACTTAGTGGTTTCACTATTCATCAAAAATTGAAGTTTTTCAGAAAATTACCAAAAATTCACCCTAAGCTATATTTGATATTAAGAATTCAAAAATGGAGTCTATTTTACAAAATTCAAAATATATAAGTCACATTAATTAATTTAATAATTAATTCCCGTTGTCAGAGAAAATAGCGTGTTTTTATGGAACAATAAGTATCAGAAGATTGACACTAGTTTAAGTCTGATTTCAAAGTGAAATTAATTCCAACGACCACTATTGGATTTAATGGTAAAAATATTTTCTAATTTCAATTTAAAACAAATTCAAAGGATAATCTAATCATATAAATAAATTAGATTGAAAAGAGGTTTTGAATTAAAAAACAACATTTTACACTATTCATTAAAAAAAGAACTTTATCGGAACGATACCAAAAATTTACACAAAGTAAATTTTGATGTCCCGATTCTAAAGAAGAGTTTTATTTGGTTCAAAAGAATTTATAAGGGTGAAAAAAACAATATTTAACGATGGTTCTCCATCAAAAGGTGATAAGTGAACCTTTAGTGAAAACTAGGGCATATACGCCTAAAATTGGGTTCTTTCCATATTTTAAGCCATTATCTTTTATTGGATAAATGTAAAAACATTTAAAAACATATATAATCATATTTTAGTTATTTCTATCCATTCCCACCAATACAACGACTACATGTTAACTACCATTTAAAATAATATTATTTTATTATTAGAGTGCAACGTAAGATTCCCAAGAAACTCGTTGTTGCGTGTTGGGTACACCATCGAGCATAGCGTCCCCTTTAAAGTCATATTAAAATTTTATTCACAAATTTGGATAAATAAGAAAATGTCATATTCTTTATTTACCTGGGGTGTTACATTATATATCAAAACATAATATGAAATTGATTACAAATAAAAATATTGGATATATATATATATATATATGTTATTTGAAAAATTTTACATTTAAAATCTTATAAAAATAAAATTTATCATTTGATAGTTTAAAAAACGTTTTTTAATATAAACCTTCATTTTTCACTATGTAATGAATAATTTATCTTTTTTTGAAAGATACAAAAAATTCACTCAAATATTAATTTGGACTTGATTATTTTAAAATACTATTCTTTTTTTATAATATAATTTTAAAAATTTGGAAAACAATAGCTTTCATATAAGTGTGCAGAATTTGAAAAACTGTTTTATAGAACATTAATCTTTTAAGGGTAAAATTAGATTTATTCTTACCTTGTGTATAGAAACCACATAATATCATTGTTAAAATTTTAATGATTACATAATATGTAGATTTAATTAATATCATTCAATTTTTTTTAATTTTTTAATTTATTGAGATAAAATGTGTTTCTGTGTAGAAAAATTGCTTTTTAGAAAAAGATTTTTCTTTAAAGTCAAACAGTTCTTATATTCATTTTTAATTAATTTGTAGGTAAATAATAAATTTTTTATTAATATATAAAACATATATTTTCATAATTTATTTAATTTTATACATTTGTTCCGTTCTAATTCTAAAGGATGGAAATCATATTATATAATAATATTATAATATTTTGTCCTATTACTAAAAAACATGTTGTTTCATGTGTAAGAACATATAAAAAAATTAAATTCAATAAATTTTTTATAAAACATTATGGTTTTATATAATTTTCATAAAATTAAAATGGTATCCTACTAATTAAATGTTCTATATCCAATTATGATCGTCCTTAGAGAACCCAAACAATATCAATTATTACTTACCACTATATTTCTTTGATAAGGGTACAGAATGAAAATTTGATTATACCCTCATTGAAGTCAAAGTTATTATGGGATATTATATAGATATAAACATAATTCTATTGAATGGATATGTATTTAGTATCTGTGTTTCTCAATATATAGATAGAAAAACATGTTATTGTAAGAGTTTCTTGAGGGAATGGTATGAAATTATTGATAACTATTATGGTAAATTAATTTAAATAAATAAAGTGAATGGTTGTTCCCTAAATTATATATTCCCTTGATGGGTTATAAGGTCTTAGGAGATAAAATACGTTGGGTTTTAGTGTATACATTTTCCTATGATATGATAATTTATTTACATCAAGAATGATAATAACTAATGTTTCCGGGCATAATTCCATGAAAACAGCTTTTAAAGGGATGGATTTATACATTCCATCATTATAATATCAAACAATATTGTAATCCATGTTTTCATTTTTTTATCATGGTTATATAATACCTTTTATATTTGGTTATTATATATTTATATTGTTCTTTTAAGGTTTCCATTTAACTTATTCCATGTTTATGTCAAATAAGCTTCAATTGTATGCTACTCCTAACTCAACTTTTAATCTCACATTTATCTTTTTTCATTCCACCATAATTATTGAAGAATACTATGTGTAATATTTATGGATATGATGGAAGGGATAATCATGTTCATTCAACATTTTCATATTCTATATTTTATTTTTATGTTTAATATATCTATTTATGTAGTAATATAAGACTAATAAAATATTCAATAATTTAGTAACTCCTTCAATTATTAAAAATTATTTAATATAAAAACTTGATCAATGATTCAAGAGTAATTTATTTCATATTTTCAATAAAATAATGATTATTACAACCCTCTGAGAATGTATCTAAATTAACCATGGAAGAGATCATTAGTACTATAAAAATACCTCTTGATTTATATGAAAAAATCTATAAAACATATTGTCTATTTTGTTTTACAATTCAATATCATTATCTATTTACATTCATTCCATTATAGAAATATAGAAACTAATGTGAGAAATTATAACCATATAAAACGTCATTTTTAATGTAGAGATAATCCCGGTAAACATGTTATTTAATGTTGACTTGAGGACACTTATCTCATAACCATATTGGGGTTTTTGAAGCATGTTTTGATAAATAATATCTATTTTATATAGAATACTATTGATATAAATCATGGTGATGCCATTCTAGATCAATTCATATAGAAAAAAACCACCATAATTCAATGGAACTACTAATCCATTTGTAGCTCCATAATGGATCATGTCTACAGAGAATAATTTCTCACTTTATGAACTAGTGAAAAGGATAAAGTCATCAGGCTAGTATATAACTTTAATGAAAATAAAGACAAATGGTGGTCTATAATTCAATATACTATAGAGGGAGATGAGATTTATTACATAGAATGGGAATTTTTTGAGTAGTTATTATATGGATAATACTTTACTCTTGAGTATATAATAGAAGTGGAATTGAATTTCCTCAACTATAGAGAAATTATGAATGAAAACATTTTTGATCATGTGTCAAACATTATAATGATATATTTCCACACTATAGACTATATATGTATAAAATAAATAATTATTTATTGTTTTTATAATGGTTTTATGTTGATAATTTGAGAGTTAATGGTCTCTCTGATATCTTCTTTATATGATGATCTATTCTAAAGTGCCATCAATATATATAAAGTGTATTATAAATAGTATATATTCAATGGATATTAGGAGATGAAGGTTTTCTATCATCACCAAATTATGTACAATTTTAGGTAAGTTTAATAACAGAAGAATAATATTTATAAAATGTGATAAATTTTGGAAGAAAAACCTTGTTGATTACATGAAGGGAACAAAAGATTGTTACTAGTGTAGAGAAAATGACCATCACGAATAGTAATAAAAAGGAAAATTATAATCAAGTGACATTCCATTATATATATATGGATAAAGTACATGATGTGAACCAATACATAAAACACCATCATAATTTAACATTGAAAAATAAAATGGGTGAAATGTTAATCTCATGAGGTTACCCCAACATAAGTCAAAGTTCATAATTATGTGGTTGAAAGTTCTATGATCATATCATAAATATTAGATAACTTATTTTTTATTTTTGAATCATATCACACACACACATATATATATATATATACATATTTTATCAAAATGTTATTTATTTCCCTAAAACCATGCTAAGAGAGTTATAAACTAAAATACTATGTGGGAGTGTTATTGAAGGAAAGATATGTTAGGTAGTTCTAATTATTTTTCAAGTGCATTCCATGATTTTATATCATGCTATTATATATATTCTATAAATTCCATGCCATTTTTTGTATAGATTATAATTAAAATTTTAATGACATATTTTATTTCCATCTGAAGGAGATTACAATTTGTATAGGTGAATAAAAATTTCTTATCATTATAGGGGTAAAACATCATTTAAATCATGTTTGGTTATACCTTTACTATATCTCATTAATGAAATTATGAGTAAAAATTTTAATTAATAATGATCTATAAATGAGGAATGTTTCTTAATAATAGAGTTACCAACCATGGTAAGTAAATTTATTTGTTTTTTTCTTAATGATTTACCCTATTGTGTTAGTGGAGTAAAAGAAACTCTTGTAGGTGTTTAGTGGTAGGGGGTGTATATTCCCTAGTGTTTAATGATGTGGACAATAGTTTTTATTCATGAAAAAAAGAATGATTCCATGAGTTTGTGAATTTATTATAGGGAGATCAATTCCATATATATAGTGAATAGGTATCATTTTCTACTAATTTATAACTTACTTGATCAAATTCAAAGATAATAATAATTTTCAAAGATCATTATTTTCTTTGGTTATCAATGATATATCTATATTGAATAAGTATCATTTTATACTCATTAATACTTTTCAAAGATCATTATTTTCTCTTTTTATCTTTATTTGAACAAGGTATGTACATTATATGATTTTGGTAATTCCTTTTGGATTAACTAATATATAATATTTCATTATGGATTGAATGAATTGAGTACTGAAAGACTGTATTCATGAATTTTTAGGGGTATTCCTTAATGATATATTGATAAAATACAAGACGTATTACTGATATGATAGTTATCTATAATTAATTCTAGAGACCCTCAGAAAAAAATTAATCATATAGGAAGTATTTTAAGGTTGAATTTTTGCATAATAAAGTCTATTTTATTCACCATATTCTATCAATTAATTAGATATACATTAACCCCTCAAAGAAAACGGTATTAAATAAATGAAATATAAAAAACAACATAATTAAGATATGCACTTTCATGGGATTAATATGTCTATCTTAAATGATTGTTCATGATTATTCATGGATATAAAATTCATTTACAAAGTTAACATGTAATGGGATTAAATGCAATTGATCAAGGGAATAAATGGAATTTATTGGATAGAATAAGTGTATAAAGATTAAAGAAATTATTTTGACTCTATCATCATGGAAAGAAATATTTTTAACTTATATTTTTGCATCTATGAAATAAATTAGGTGTGGTATTACTAAAAATGGTAGAGTGATTTCCGTTTCATCAAGTAAATTTAATAACATTTTATAGAACTCTGAAACTCCAAACCATGAGCTGTAATATATAATATTTAGTTCAAAAATAAATATATATTACCTCTATAGTGAAATATGAAATATTTATATACACCATAATAGTTTCATTAATATATTCTCGCATAAGGAGCTTAATATGAGGAAAACAAGATGGTTTCAACTATTCATGGATAGTGATAGATTGATACACTACCACCCAAGGATGAATAAATGGTAGTTGATGCTTTGATTTATAGGGATAATAGAGTTAGAAGAATGATTTGGACTTATAGGTACCACCTATATATATTTCTAGTAAATTAAGATATATCTATTTATTACAAAATGTAGCCATCATTCATTTTATATGAAATTAATCAAACATCTATACTATAAACGATAGAGATATACCATTAGGATGAGAAGAATATATAATGGAATGTAAAATTAGTGGTATATAAGAAATTGTTAGAATTAATATATAGATATAGAGATTTGTGTTTTTTAGGAGAGGATATATGTTCCATCTATACGTGAATTATAGAGGAAACTACTATTTGTAAAATGATCTCAATGTTTTCCATACACAATGGTAGTTAAAAAGGGTATGTGTATTCAATAGAACATTTTTAGTGGGATGTCATGAAGTGGGAAATTTTAAACTATGTGTCCATGTTCTTAGTATTTTTATAGTTTATGGATGAATGAAAACATCTTATGGGTTCGAAGTAACCTCTACCTATACCTATATGGATATAGGGTAATGTTACAATGAAATGTCTCACTAGGTTTCCATACAATCTAAGGAATTATTATGATATATGTCTTATAATTAACTATCTTACTATGTATTAACATTTCTTAGAAATTAGTTAATATCTTTTCATTAATAACCTTATCTGAGTATATATAAATTAAATCATAGTGCTTCTTGGGGAACAGCTATCAATTGTTTTAGATCACATCCCTATGATCATATTGAAATTATAGAAGAGTATCAAAATAGATATTAACACTGAGTTATATTTTAGAACATAATATCTCACTAAAACTATTGTGTAGTCTAAAATAATATAACAATCATTGGAAGACATATAGATATCATGTTCTCTTTTCATCTAATGAATGTGGGATCAATATCTACATTTGGTTTAGTTTTCATAGAATAATTGTTTCTATTAAATAATCCATATGGAGCTATATGATGTATTATGTAGAAAGAGGTGTTGTAGAAAAATATATTATGATGAAGTTTGTGAAATAAATATACATGGACCGGATCTCAAAGAGGAAATGACTATTATACTATGAACTACTAGGAAACATATTAAAACAGTTTAGTATTGAAAATATTGTTATGTTAATAAAAAAAGGAATCACATGGGATTTTATGTTACATATCACGTATTATGAATTATTATCCATTAAATAGAGTTGTATGATTTGGTAAAAATGGGATGATGATCCCTAAGAACATTTTTTGTATTCTGAAATATTATAATGAATTGGGATTGTAAATTATGGATCGGCCCTGCCACCCAATCTTTCTAAATTACATGATGTCATAAAAATTTAATTAATAAGAAAATACATGATAGATCCCATTCAGGTGCTCACAGATGATAGTATAGAGTTGGATCCTAACTTGTCTCACACTGATTAGAATGTCTATTTTCTTGATATTAGAGAGTATGGATTACAGAATCAAACAACCTGATTGGGGAAGATATTTTGGAGAAGTCATAACCAAGATATGGAAACCCAAGAGCATAAAGATTATAAAAGTAATTTGTATCAACATTGTTTCAACAACTAATATATATATATAACTATTTCAATGATGAAATTATTTATAGGGGATTTAACACTTGAGACACCATTATAGTTAGTAAATATTGTTTCATGATCTATTGGTAAAATACACCATTTACATATAATTTAATGAATAATATATTTAAAAGATAAATTTTAGAATTTCAAATAGGTGAAGATGATCCCATTTTTTATTCATTTAACAAAAAATTATCTTATTATGAATTTTTTAGTTTTTTTCTAAAATTATTTATTTTAAGATGAAATTTATGATTTTAACAAAACGTGTAATTTGTATGACTTAACCAATATATAATAATGAAATAGATATTTATAAAACATTTTAAGTAATAAAATATTAATTATTAAATAAAAGTATAAAATTTATAATATTATTTGAACTTAGGAAACCTATGATAAAAATTGAAATTATTCAAATTTTTATTTAATATAAAAACCATCTTTTTATATTTTAATTAAATATAGTTTCTTATGACAGATTATATTCTTAATTTAGTTTAAAGCCTCATAAAATTTATTTCTATTATAATAAATCCATTTATGAAATTTAAATTAGCATCATAAATTGTTTTACAATATATATCTATTTAATTTTAAAAATGTTAATTAAATAAAAAGGGTTTCAACATTATTAAGAATATTAATTTTAAAATTATCATTACAAAACATAAAAAAAATTATTCAACCAAACTACATTAAAATATAAATTATAAGTTTCTAATTGGGATAAATGGTCGATCTTATTATCCTTCAATAAAAATATTTATTAATACTATAAATTTATTACCAATGGAAAAATAATGGGGTTAAATTAAGATTCACCCAAAGAAAAAGATATAAATAATTTAAAATACATTCATATAACTGAATGGATGAGATTTTAATTTTTTAATAAATGTTTCCCTGAGGCTATAGTCATTTTTTATACATTTAAAGCTGAATAAACTTGTGAAAAATATTTCAAAATTTAATGGTTTCCCAAAAAACAATTCAATTCCTTTTTAAAATGGGAACATATTCACCTCTTCAATACACACATCCCATGAAATTTTCTCATTTAAACCATGTCATTTTTTCTCTCTCTGTATAACCATATTCAATGATGAAATGATTTTTCTCAGCATTACATATCATAATCCCTTCATTTTAAAGGATACTTTCAAGGTAAATCCATGTCCCCCCATGTTTGTATTATCAACTATAGAGCTTCTCATTCTAAATTATCTAATTTGAAAATTTATTCCTGAAAAACTAATATAATAATATTATTTTCATTTATATACCTTAATTTCACTATTTAATAGGAATTAAAATTATTTATTCATATACCCCAGCCATTAAAGAAAAATAATTTTATTGTTCATGCATGGTGCGCACAACCACCTCCATGAAATTATGTAATTATTTTTCATTAACTACCTTACAATTTTAAATATTAGAATGTTATTAAAGGATAAATATATTATTAATTACATCATTATTTTTTTTATAAAAAATAAAAAAATTAATCATATGATTAACAAATTCTCATCTTTAATTAAATCATTAAAAATAAGAATTAAATGAAGGAAATCTCTTATTAAAACAATAAAATGTTTTGTAAACCATTAAATGTTCTTATAAATCCTTATAATTAACATATATCTAAAAAATAAACATTGGATAATTTTAATTTTTTTATATATTTATATTACAAAAAATAACCTCTTAATAATCTATTAAATTAGTATCAACTCTTGTTTGAGTCGGTTTAACTACCCAATGAAAAAAACATTGGATTTATACCAGTGATGAATATTAGAACATATTTACTTGTATAATATGACATAAATGGGTATTTTTTGGAAATATTATATCAAAATCTTATCCATCAATTAAGCAAACTCCCACAATTAACAAAAATAGCCAGAACATTCTTATTGTCAACTTTACCTATATGGATAATGTCAAAAATGTAAAATAATTGAATATGAAAAATAATAAATTGTTACAAATTACTAATAAAATAATCATTAATGAAAAAATGAAAAGGTATTTTATAAAAAAAATTAATACAGAAAATTCTATTATTGATCAAGTACAAATGATCAAAATTATAAATTCTGTCGAACAAAATTGGAATACTTTTTTCTAGAAAATGAAAATTTATAAAGAGTATAAAATAAAATATTCTGCTGTGTTGTTATGATATAAGTAACTAATATCACTATGATTATAATGCGTGAGGATAAAATTTGTTCATATAATTCATGATAATAGGTTGTATATTTTCATCATAAATTCCCCTCTTTGAGTCATGTTGTGTAATGTGGACATAATTTATTTCATATGGTGAATACAATATTATTTATGATTGTATATCATTATATTCCTTTATTCATGGTATTTTTTGTTCACTCATATGTTCTATTTTTTTAAAATTTTGTGACTGAATTTCTAACCAATCCATAAGTTGTATTTTCCCTATCAATGTCCATTCATGGGGACTAATGTTCTAAACAAAAACTGTTATTTTTTTTGTGGTGAATTAATGTACATAATTGTAGTTTTCCATGTTTCAAATACAATTTAATCTATTTAAAAGCATATATGGTAATCCCACTCAAATATTATTTTTATTTATGAGTTATAGTTTCTTTAGAGAAAAAATAAATCTATTTGTTGGTAATGTAAAAGTGTATTTAATATCCTAGGAAATACATACATATATATATTTTGGTAAGTGAATATAGTTGTGTCACAAAATTAATTAGGGGTAATCACCCAAAACAAGTTTTTTGTTCAATACCTAAATTATAAAACAAGTATATGATGATTTATACTGACAACACACACATGGAGAGACTGTCCTTGTGGATATGATTTGGAATACTCACGTGATTATTATGAATCGTGATAAAGGATTTTTCCAACAATTACCTAGTTATCCTACAAAAAACATATTTTTAACAATTATAATATTTCATGAATAACGTAGCTTTTTCATATTACCCAGATCTATATAATTCTTTAATTAGGGTAATTTATATTAATTTTATGTAATCTCATGGCTAATAAGATTATTAAAGGAGTTTCTCTTAGGAACCCACATTATTATAATTAATGGGGAAGTATTTGATTTCATTTCCATCCCTACTAAGAAATATCATTTATTAGATATTATTTAATATCTATTCATTAATAAACTTATCTGAGTATATATAAATTATATCACAATGCTTCATAGGGAACATCTATCAATTTTTTTAGATCACATGGCTATATTTATATTGAAATTATAAAATAGTATCCAAATGGATATCAACATCGAGCAATATTTTAGGACACAATATCACACTAAAACTATTATGTAGTCTATAATAACATAACACACATTAGAAGACATGTAGAGATGATGTTATCTTTACTTCCAATGTATGTGGGATCAATATCTACATTTGGTGAAGTTTCTATACAAAAATAGATTCCATTAATGCATCCATATGGAATTATATGATGTATTATGTAAAAAGGGGTGTTATAGAAAAATCTATTATGATAAAGTTTATGAAATAAATATACTTAGACTGGATCTCATAGAGGATATGACAATTAAACTATGAACTAATATGAAACATATTAAAGCATTATAGAGTAGAAAAAGTGTTATGTTAATAATTGAAGGAATCACATGGGATTTTATGTTACATATCACATATTATGTATTATTATCCACGAAATGGTGTTTTATGATTTGGAAAAAAGGGGATGATGATCCCAAGGATGATTTTTTATTCTGAAATATTATAATGAATTGGTATTGTAAATTATGGATTGGCCCAACCACCCAATCTTTCAAAACTACATGATGTCTTAAAATTTTCATTTCTAAGGAAATACATGATAGATCTTATTCGTGTTCCCATAGATGATGGTATAGAGTTGGATCCTTACTTGTCTTAGACTGATGATAATTTTTATATTCTTGATATTAGAGAGCATGCATTGTTGAATAAAACAACTTGTTTGGAGAATATTTTATGGAGAATTCACAACCATGAAATGGAATCCCAACTACCTAAAGATTATTCAAGTAATTAGTATCCACATTGTATTCAAAAACTAATATATATACCAATTTCAATAATGAAATTATTTATATAGTATTTAACACTTGAGACTCCATTTTAGTGAGTAAATACAATATCATGATCTATTATTGAAATACGCCATTTAAATGGAATTTATTAAAGAATATATTTAAAAGCTAAATTTTAGAATTTCAAATAGGCGAACATGATCCCATTTGGTAATTCATCATACTGAAATTTCATTGTACGAATTTTTTAGTTTTCTTTCAAAAATGATTGATTTTTAGTTGATATTTATGATTTTAACAAAATATGTAATTTGTTTGACTTACTAAATATATAATAATGAAATAGATTTTTATAAAACAATTAATGTAATAAAATATTAATCTTTGAATAAAATTATACAATTTATAATATTATTTAATCTTAGGAATCCTAAAAAAAAATTAAATCTTATTTTAATGTTACATTAATATGAAAACCATTTTTTTGATATTTTTATTAAATATAGTTTTTTGGAATATTATATTTTTAATTTAATTTAAATGTTCATAAAATTTATTTCTATTATAATAAATAAATTTAAGAAATTTAAATTTTAAACATAAATAGTTTTACGATATATATAAATTTAATTAGTAAAAAGGTAATTTATATAAAAATGATATCTATATTATTAAGAATGTTATTTTTAAAATTATCATTTCAAATCTTAAGAAATATTATTCAACAAAAATATATTAAAATAGAAATTATATGCTTCTTATTGAGTAAAATGGTCAATCTTATTCTCATTCATTAATATTATTTATATATATTATAAATTTATTACCAAGGTAAAATTAATGGGGTTAAATTAAGTTTCACCCAGTGAAAAAGTAATAAATAGTAAAAAATAAATTTATATAATTGAATTGATGAGAATTTAATTTATTAATAAATATTCCCATTATGTTATAGTTTTTTTATACATTTAACCCCAAATAAATCTGTGAAAATATTGAAAAATTTAATGGTTTTCCAAAATAGCAATTCAATTCATTTTTAAAATGGGTACATATTCAACAATTGAATACACACCTCCCATTAAATTTTCTCATTTAAACCGTGTATTTTGTTTATCTCTATAAAACCCTATTTAATGACTAAATTATTTTTCTCAATATTATATATCATAATCCCTTCGTTTTAAAGGATACATCCTAGGAAAATTCCAGTCCCCAATGTTAGTATTATCAACTATGTATCTTATCTTTCTAAATTATATTATTTGAAAATTTATTCCTGAAACCCTAATATAATAATAATATTATTATTTATATAAATTAATGTCACTATTTTATAGGTACTAAAATTATTTTTTCATATACCCCATCCATTAAAGAAAAATAATATTTTTTTTTCGTGCACTATGTCGACAACCACCTCCATGAAATTATGTCATTATTTTTCATTCACTACCTTATAATTTCTAATATTATAATTTTATTAAAGGATAAATATAATTGTAATTACTTGATTATGTATTTTAAAAAATAAAAACCTATTAATAAAATGATTAATAAATCATAAACTATAATTAAATCATTTAAAATAAAAATACGAACAGTGAAATATTTTATTAAAACAATGAAATGTTTTATAATCCATTTTGTGTTCTTATAAATCCTTATAATTAACTTATATCTAAAAAATAAAAAATAAAAATTATTATTTTTTAATATAATTATATTACAGAAAACAACATCATAATCATCAATTAAATTAGGCTAAGCTCTTGTTTGAGTCAGTTTAACCACAGACATGAAAAAAATATTGGATTTATACCATTGATGACTTTAAGAACATATTTACTTGTATAATACGATATAAATGGGTAAATATTATTTTGTGTTTTTGGAAATATTATATCAACATATAATTCATCAATTAAGGAAACTCCCTCAATTAATCAAAAATAACCAAAACATTATTATTTTCAGCTTTACCTATAATGTTAATGTAAGAAGTGTGAATTAATTGATTATGAAAAATCATAAATTTTTATAAATTACTAATAAAATTATCATTAATGAAAAAATAAAAAATTATTTTATAATAATAATTAATAAACAAATTCTTATTATTGATTGAGTACCAGTGAACATTATTATAAATGTTGTTGAAAAAAATTTGATCAATTTCTGTAGATAAGTTCAATTTATACAGAATAAAAATGAAAATACACTTGAGTGTTGTTCTGATATAAGTAACTAATATCACAATGATTATAAAACATGATGTAAAAGTATGTTCATATAATTTATGATAATAGATAATAGACTTCCATCATAAATTCCCCTCTTTGAGACATGTTTAGTAACGTGCACATAATTGATTTTATACGGTGCATATGCTATTATTTATGATTTTATATCATTATATTCCTTTATTCATGGTATTTCTTTCCCACTCATGTGATCTATTTTTTTAATATAATGTGATTTAATTTCTAACCAATACAAAAGGGGTATTTTCCATATCAATGTCCATTCATGGGGACTAATTTAGTAAACAGAAACTATTTTTGTGGGGAATTAATGTACATAGTTGTAGTTTTCCACGTTACAAATAAAATTGAATCTATTTAAAAACATATATTGTAATCGCACTCAAATATTAATTTTATTTATGGGTTAAATTTTTGTTGGTGAAAAACTCATTCTATGTTTTGGTAATTTCAAAGTGTATATAATATCCAAGGAAATACATCCATATACAGATTTTTCTAGGTGAATATAGTTGCGTAACAAAATTAGTAATGGGTAATCACCAAAAAAAGTATCTGTGTCATTAACTAAATCATAACACTAATATATGATGATTGGGACTAACAAAACACAAATGGAGAGACCATCCTTTTGGATGTGATTTGGAATACTCTCATGCTAGTTATGAATCGTGATGAAGGATTTTTCCAACCGTTACCTTGGTATACAGCCAAAAAAATAGTTTAATACAATTATTATTTTCCATGGATAACATAGCATTGTTTTATTACACATACATATATTATTCATTAATTAGGGTAATTTATACTACTTTGATGTAATCTCATGGATTCTATGTTTATTAATGGAGGTTCTCCTAGGCATCTACATTATTATAATTAATGGGTAACTATTTGATGTCATTTCTATACTTACTACATCTTCTCATTTCTTATAAATTAGTTAATATCTATTCATTAATAACCTTATCTGAGTATATATAAATTATATCATTATGATTCATGGGGAAGATCTATCAGTTGTTTTAGATAACAACCCTAAGTTCATATTGAAATTATAAAAGGGTATCCAAAGGATATCAACTCTGAGAAATATTTTAGAACATAATATCACAGTACAACTATTGTGTATTATAAAAAAATATAAAAAACATTGGAAGACATTTAGAGATCATGTTCTCTTTACTTTCAATGTATATGGGATCAGTATCTACATATGGTGGAGTTTTAATACAAAAAATAGCTTCTATTCAAGCATCCATAGGGAACAATATGGAGTATTATGTAGGTAGAGGTGTTCTAGAAAAAATCTATTATGATGAAGTTTATGAAATAAAGATACTGGTACTGAATCACATGGAGGATATGCCTATTGAACTATGAACTACTATGAAACATATTAAAGCAGTCTAGAGTTGAAAAAAGTGTAATGTTAATAATCTAAGGAATCACATGGTATTTTATGTTATATATCACATATTACGTATTATTATCCACGAAATGGAGTTTTATGATTTGGAAAAAAAGGGATGAGGATCCCTTGGATCATTTTTTATTTAGAAATTTTATAATTAATTGGGATTGTAAATTATGGATTGGCCCTACCACACATTCATTTTGAACTGCATGACATCTTAAAGATATCATTTATAAGTAAATACATAATATATCTCATTCATGTGCTCACAGATGATGGTATAGAGTTGTATCCTAACTGGTCTTACACTTATGAGAATGTTTATATTTGTGATATTAGAGAGAATGCACTGCATAATCAAACAGAGTGTTTGGAGAATGTAATTCGGAGAAGTCACAACCAAGAAATGGATGTCGAAGCACCAAAAGATTATACAAGTATTTAGTATATAAATTTTTTTCAACAACTAATATATCTACCAATTACAATGATGAAATTATTTATAGGGGATTTACCAAATAGGTCCTCATTATTTTATGTAAATATTGTATCACGATCTATTTGTAAAAAACATCATTTGAAGAGAATTAATTGAAGAATATATTTAAAAGATATTTTTTTGAATTTCAAATAGGCACATATGATCCCATTTTTTAATTCATCATACTGAAATTATATTAGTATAAATATTTTCTTTTTTTCTGAAATGATTTATTTTTAGTTGAAATTTATTATTTTAATAAAACATGTAATTTTTATGAATTAACCAATATATAATAATGAAATAGATATTTATAAAACATTTTAGTAATAAAATATTAATTACTTAATAATATTATACAACTTATTATATCTTTTGATCTTACGAAACCTGTGAAAAAAATTAGAACATATTTTAATGATTCTTTATTATAAATACCATTTTTTATCTTTTAATTTAATAAAATTTCATATGGTAGATTATATTTTTAATTTAATTTAGTGCATGAAAAAATTTATTTCTATTATAATAAATCAATTTATGAATTTTAAATTAGAAATATAAATAGTTTTACAATATATATCAATTTAATTTGTAAAAATATTATTTCAATAAAAATGTTTTCTACATTATTAAGAATATTAATTTTAAAATTATCATTACAAACCTTAAGATATTTTATTCAACAAAAATATATTAAAATTGAAATGATATGTGTCTAATTGTGTAAAATGGTCAATCATATTCCCCTTCATTAATATTATTTATAAATATTATAAATTCATTACCGAGGTAAAATTAATAGGGTTAAATTAAGTTTCAGGCAGTGAAAAAGCACAAAATAAATTAAAATACTTTAATATAACAGAATGTATGATATTTTAATTTATTAATAAATGTCCTTCCAATGATATAGTCCTTTGCATACATTTAACCTGGAATAAATCTTTGAAAATATTTGAAATTTTAAACGTTTCACAAATCAACAATTCAATTCATTTTTAAAATGGGAACATATTCACCACTTCAATACACACCCCCTATTAAATTTTCTCATTTAAACCTTGAATTATTTTCGCTTATTATAACCATATTCTATGATTAAATGATTTTTCTCACCATTAAATATCATAATTGATTCATTTTAAAGGCTACTTCCAAGATAAATCCAAGTCCCCAATTTGAGTATTATCTACTGTATAGCTTGTCCTTCTAAATTATTTTATTTGTAAATTTATTCTTTATTCACAAATATAATAATATTATAATCATTTATCTACATTAATTTCTCTATTTGATTGGTATTAAATTTATATATTCATATAACCCAACCATTAAGGAAAAATAATATTAGTGTTCCTACACTGGGCAGATAACCACCTCCATGACTTTATGATATTATTTTTCATTCACTGCCTTACAATTTCTAATATTATAATGTTATTAAAGGATAAATATAATCTTAATTATATAATTATTTTTTTATAAAAAAATAATATCCTACTAATTATATCATTAATAAATGATCAAAGTTAATTAAATAAATTGAAATAAAAATACAAGGAGGTAAATCTCTTATAAAAATAATGAAATGTATTTTAAAACATTATGTGTTCTTATAAATCCTTATAATTATAATATATCTCATAAATAATCATTAATTCCGAATTTGACTAAATGTTTTACACCTTCTAATCAAAACATAGAATTATTGGTTTGAATAAAAAATGTATTCAAATACCTCATAATGGTTCATAATTATAATTTTATGTAACCAAATCCAATCCTACTAGAGTGTCAATATATGTGTCCATTTAGGATTATTTTTCTTACACTGAGTTAATATCGAGTTAATACCCATCTAGTATTTTCTAGGGTAAATATACCTAGATTTATCATTTTTATATAATATATCAATCTGCTTCCATACAAATATATATTTGATTTATATTATACCACACATTATATATTTCACACAACTTTTAGGATATTTAATATTATTAGGATTATGCCTAGGGTTCTCACAAAAGTTTTCTAATATTACAAAAAAACAACACACTTCTTTCATATAAATTGAGAAAAATCAAGCATAGAATAAATATATATTACATCATTTTTGAATAATATTATATACATGTCTTAATAATACATGTTTCAGAAATGTAATTATTTTATGTATTTGGATACTAGATAAATATTCAACTTATATATAAACAGTCTATGATGTCTCCCATAATCAATTTTCATATTTGAAACCAATCTAAACTCATCATGACTAATTTCGATTGATCATAACATAAGAAAATTGACTCATAAAAAGGGTTAAAAAAGATAATAAGTATGGGAAAACATAGTATAGATCAATTAAATATCATAATAATTTATTACATGAGAATAAGTTTGTGATAATATATTCAAGGTACATAAATTTCTCACCAAGAGACTGAAATTTCAAATCCCAAGTCATGGAATAAATAATTGGCACAACATGATACATGAAATATACGAGTGTTTAATATTAATATACCATAAGCCATGAGAGAATAATATATGAAAAAAACATGGTATAATATTTTTTTGTAAACATAATAATATGTTAATGCTAGACACGAATACATTTATCAAGATGAAGGAATAAGCAAACTACCTGTATACTTTCATGGGATTGGGATAACACCCTGTATAACCCCTTGGGAATGGGATAACCTCAAGATTTACATTTTATCTAATGAGATATGAAAATTTTACAAAAACATTTTAGGAACATATAATTACGGTCCCACAATCACATAAAAGATATATATACAATAATACAACAAGATGATGGGTATATTCACTATTTTATTATAGCCTTACTAGCCTATATGAAAGAAATAGTTTTTATGAAATCTTACTTAAAACATCATTATCATAATAAAATAAGATAAAAATGTGGATGGTATCATAAGAATACATCCCTTGTGTAAAAAAATTATGGTCAAATATCGTTTATGTATATGGAAAACACCATTTAATAATTAGTCAATAATTCAATTTGTAAGATATGAAAGAATAATCGTTTTATTTTCATACCCTTTAAGAATTAATAATTTTTTAAAAAAAAATGAAACATTAAAATTATTATTCATAAATAAAAATATTTATAAAATAATTTTTTTACATGAAAAACATTAAAAGTGGTTATTTTCATAATTTTTGAAAAACAAAACTTGTTTCCAAAACAAAATAAATTTATTTTCATTACTTTGAAATGAAATCCCAATTTGTTGGAAAATAAATTACTCAATTATTAAGGAAGAATATAAGGGCATGCATAAAATAATTCAATTAATATGGGTATATAAGAGGAAAATAACTAATCGAAAAGAAGAGTTGGGGGTAGTCTTTCTCACAAACATAACATCAAGAAAATTATTTTCCATTAGAGAAGATATTGATATATTTTTTTAAAAAAAATATAATATTTGTAAACAAAATGGATGATGATTTTGGGAATAATTTCCCAAAAATAAATCCCCATATTGAATCTCATTCAGAATAATCTTAACATGAAAATTAGACTTTAATGAAACCATAATCTTCTATACTTCATGTTCAATAAATAACATTAACATAAAGATTATTTGACATAACCATATTATAAAAAATTCAAAAACTAATGAATGTATATTACCTTTAATGTTATTCAATTATAATCATTAACTACACATTTATTAGTTATTAAATGATTGTTTTCATTAACATATTTGATAAATTTTAATTTTTCCACACATGTTTTGAAAAATAGACCTAAAATTCCATTATATGATAAAAGATTCATTATTCATAGATTATATGAGGTATTTAAAGAATTAAGATACAATTATGTTCTGTTCCCTCAGTTTATTTGATGGAAATTATTTGAATGGTTCTTGAGAACATGATATATAATGAATATTTTTATTGTAATTTACCTATATGTGTGATTTTAATTTATAAAATTCATTAATTTTTTTGATAATTTCAGAAGAATATTAAGGATATAAATTAATGATTAATATGTTACATCTTCAAAAATTATAATTTATATCCATCTATATAGGAAACTTTTGAATAAAAAATATGCAACGCAATGGAGGAAGAAGTCATGACATATAAAAGAACTGAATTTGTGTTTTCCATAGAAAATAAAAATGGTAAATATGAATTTATATTTTAAGAATATAAATAATTTTATTAATATAATATTTATTCTCAAAATAACCCCACTTACTATCTTTATAAAAAAATACAAAAAATAGAACATATTTCACATGGAGGTGATAGTCTTCATGGAACATGAGTAATGCTTTCATTAATCATATAGTTTGGATAAAGATATATAATTTTTGTTAAAATAATATAAAAAACATTTCTATATATTAATGATCATAATTTCATTATATTTAAATGGATATAATAGTTTTGGAATATATATTAAGGGAAATATATAGAATACAATGTTAGAGAGTGGTTAATACTAACATTGGGAGTTTAGATCTTCTCTTTAAGGATCCTATTTAAATGGAGTAATATGGGATTGTTATTGGATCAGTGGGATACAAAATATTTTAGAGTACTATAAGATATTGGTAATGGGTAGGTTATAAATAGTAATTTTATGGATATAGTGGCTTGAACTGGGTGAAGGAAAACTATAATTATTAGTGAAAATGTGTGGAAATTAACTGGGAAATGAATGTTAAAAGAGGGATACGAATAGAATTGGATGATATTAAGACGAGGAATGGTTACTATGACTATTGTGTATAAAATTAAAACATAAAAAAATTATAATATAATGATTAATTTCCCTAAAATATTAACAATATTTGATCCATTTATGTTACCCATTATTACCCTTATTAAAATAGATTAAAAAATTACCATGGTAATCATATTAAAACTAAAAATATAAGGTGACCCATATTATAAAATTTGTAGGTGATGAATTAAAATATGGACCCAATTTAATAGAATTAAAATTATTAATATGATAAAATTAAAATTAAATATATGTAAAAATATTTTCCCTTAAAATTTTGGTTTAATATATTAAATGATTTTTTTTTCAAATTTCAAATATATTAGAAATTTAATTAGTGTAAATATATAATTAATATTGAAAATATATTTTATCATAATTAATCCATAATATATTTATTTTTATGAAATAATAAAACATAAAAAATTAGATAGATATTATGTAAAAAAATACATAAAATTATATTATTATTTATACAGATATACTAGATGAATTTTATCATTCAATTAATATAAAAATTTGCCTAAACATTTCATTGTGATGTTAATTTTTTTGTTATGATCAATTTAATGGTTATAATATAATTGGTTTATTAGGATTCTATTTGGTTTTGTATTATGTGTAATATATGTTATAATACACATTGAAATTTATAAGAGAAATATATTCTAAAATATTATTGTCATATAGACCATGATAAATGTTTGAGCCTCACCCATGATATTTTTTGATAGATATGTATCATATTTAATTTTATCAGATTTTTTTGGTCTTATGTTAGTAGTTTTATACTTAAGGAATGTTTAGCTTTTGAATCAGTCATTCATCTAGACATTAGTTTATGGATATTCTCATATGATATTATTCTATTTGGGGAGGTTATTAGTGGCGTCATTATTTTCAGTTTTATTTTTTAGGTCTAGCCTAGGATGGGTGGTGATAATACTTTTTTTAATATTGGTGAAGGTCCTCTATCTCATTGGTAGAAACTCATTTATATTATCTAGTGTCATTGGAATGAGTATCATTATTTCTCTGTAATCATGTTGAGACATCCTATCATCAAATAGGGAAGTCATGTTATTTTGGGAGCCTTGTGTTTTGGAGTGTGGTGGTCTTGGTTTAGTAGTATCCAAAGTGATTCTCTTTCGCTTCTCCTCTTTAATTTATATATTCTTAATAAATAAATTTTAATATGGTATACACTTTTGAGTATGATATTTATAGACCTAAATGATTGTTTTAATGGAATAGTTAATTTAATATAGATTTAATGTTTTAGTGTGGTTTTCTCTCTCTTTGTTTTATTATGTTTTTATTTTTTGTTAGAATATTATCTTGTTATATTGACCATCCATGTTAGTATAATCATTATATTGTGAAGAAAGAGTATTGATCTCAGATCTTCATTAGATTATCCAATGTATCTAAGATCACCTTGGGATATTTGTGGGTATATTGATTTTTTTAGAATATATTGGACTAATATTGGTTCTAATTATGAATTATGACTTATATATGTCTGTGGTTTTAAATAAATTTATCAATTAGGCTGACATCATTTTTAGTTTTAGTATTTATTTTTCCTCTTCTCCATTGTTGTTTCAAATTAATTGTGTCAAACAATTACTCAGTGACATTATAAAGGTAAAATGTGTTATCGTGGGGGGGAAATTCACACCAAAAACATCAATTTCAATATTATTTTTCAAATATATTTATTTTTAAGTAATTGGATGAGTTCTATGTAAAATTTATGAAAAATATAAGCTATTATATTTTATTTTAGGAAGCATTATTAACATAAAATTAGTCTTAGACATGTGGAAATAATAGGAGGGGACATTATTTTTTAGTAGAGTTTTTTTCATGGTTGGTAAATTATTTTCTCCAGTATTTTCGCCAAACAATGTGGGATTTATAGTGGAGTAATTTTATAGGTTAATAGACAGAATATTTTTTCTTAAGCTTTAGAGACCAAACACGCAACATGACATGATTTTAAAATAAAATAAATACTTATTCTACCCTCCCTAAATTAAACCCATATGAGTACATCTCCTTTATCACTTACATGTTTCAACTCAAATGAGTGATATGTGCTTGTATCTATTCCTACTTCAATAGATTTGATTCCATCTTATTTTATTCTAGTTATATTTATCGAGGTTAGAGAATGATTTTTGATATCATTCCATTATCTTATCCTATTATTATTTGTTACATGGAATTAAAATACATGTGTTTAAAACTTATGTGTGGATTTTGACTAAGATATTTTTGAACCATAATGTTAGGCTTTATATAACTCCTCACTTGTTCTACTCTATTTATATTTGAAGTAGTGACAGCTTCCATTCGTATTTTATGGTATTTTTTATCTATAGAAGCCACTTTACACTTTGAAAGTAGTTTTCTTTTAAAATTTACATAGGTTTTTAATATATTATGGATATTTTCAATTATATTTAATATACATAGATAGAATTAGTTACCCCACTACATATTTCTTGTTTGTGAAATGGTTTATATTTTGATTTGACGTTTAAATTCATTTTTATTAGTTTGATATTTTATTTCATTTGATTAAGTGATTGATTGGAATTAAATGTTTATACCCAATGACATGTTTTGTATTTTTTCATTAAAATTATTAATAAATGGTTATATTTCAAAACTATTTATTTTAATGATTATTCCAATTTTTAATAATTCATTTGTTTTTTATGGATTTTAACTTCAAAATAGTCTTCATCATATAAGTTATATTTTTTGAGATTAAGATTAAATATACATAATGATTTCTTGATGAAATTTAGTTTAATTTTAAATTTAAAAAGTATAATTTCTATTAATATAGATACATTTTCTTACAAAATGAATCTATATTTGGTTGTTTTAACAAGGTATCAAGGATCAGTCAGAAATTTTTGTATGGGGAATTCAAAAAAAGTGTTGAATGTATTTTTTATGAACGTTTAATTTCACGTTATTTACCAATAATTTATTTTCCAATATCTATATAGTTTGTTAGGGATACATGAAAACGTGGTTTAGAGAACCTAAACAGAAGAAGTACTTCAACTATTTTATTATGTCTTAATAGCTAGTAAAGTAAAAGTGGTGTTAAAACCATAGGAATATAGAATAAAGTATATATCTAACCCACTAGTTATTGGATTTCCCAAATTACTATATTCATTACATTATGTAACCTATGATTAGATTATCTAGAGAAATCCCTATGAAATATTTAATTTCAATCATTTTTTCTTTTAATTTTACTTTTTTATTATTGAATTTTTGTCCACTACTATCTATTTTATTTTATTTATTTTTAGTATTTTTCTATTTCTTGTTCATATTATTTTATATATTTTTTTTCATGTATTTTTTTTCAAAAATAATTGTATGAAATGTTTTAAAAAAAATTATTATAAAGGGGTTTAAAAAAATATTTTATAATGTCTTCAACAGAATATCAATTTTTAAATAAAATTTAATTCATTAAAATAAATTTTTTTATGAGAATAAAAATATATAGATTCTACTTATAAGACTCATTTTACTAAAATTATAAAATAGTATAATTTTTATAGAATTTATTTCAGAATATCATAAAGGATATTATTTTTAATGATCATGAATGGAATATGGAGAGGTTATCTATTGGAGATTCTAGAGCACACCTATATAACAAAATTAGGTTTATTTGGTTTTCTATAGAAGATTATTTTAGTATAATAAATCATTCTTTTTATTCCTAGTTCAGGTATTGATGAAGAGGTTGGATTTTGACCACATGTTACATGAATATTTGTGTTTCATATTTTTGGATTTCTATATATTTTGATGTGTGTAAGTATTAGTCAATTTACCCTTCTTGCATCTTGAGAAATTATATATTTTGTATTCAAATTTATGTTTTAGTGATTTTTCTGTATTTTTATTCCATTTTATGTATTTTTTCTTATTTTGGAGCTTTAAATTTCATTTTCATGGATTTTCGATTCACAAACAGTTCATACCGAATTATAAGAATGTTTCTACTATTGTGTTATATTATGATTATTGGTTGAATAAATGTCAACATGATTATTTTTATTCCATTGTGTTAATTACAATCACACACCTGTGTTAATTTCTATTGAAATTATTATGAAATTCGTACATAGATTTCTATGTGATACAATTAAATAAAAATGTATCAAATATCCTCCACTATCATTTTTGATTAAATATATCAATTTATAAAAAAAATTGATAATAAAAATTTAATAAAACCCATGATTTCCCGAACTGTGAAAATACATCCACTATATTTCTCTTGCTACTCAACCCATGTTCAATCGTTACATTTTCCATAGACAACTATCATTCATGAACCTCCCTTAGGGTATATAATCCGAAAAAATATCATTATTATTGTTATAAAATTATTTATATAATTACATAATAATCCAATATAGACATATCGTATGAATGTATTTTAAATCATACTAACCAGGATATTAACACAAAAAAATCAATGTGGTCTAATATCTTTTCTTACCGAGAAGGGTTTCCCATAAATGATTTAAAACTATTTAAATACCACTAACATATGGAATCAATATATATCACATGTATCAAAATATGGATGAAATTTCTCAAGAAAAATTTTTATTTCATTTTAAAATAGATCACTAACCCATATATATACCCAAGGTAAAAAATAAATATCAAAAAAATATCATAATGTTGTTTTATTCATTAATGTTTTACCAATATTTTTTTTATTAAAATAGAAATTATTTATTGATCCAAATCTTAATTATACGAAACCCATTTTATTTTCATTTAAATTCAATTTTATTTTAAAATTCATTCTTAATAATTTAATTTTATTTAAAATTTATATAGAGTCTCCCAAATTAATTATCTATGAAAAAATATTAATTTATTAGTGATGGTTTAAATTAATAATTACTTATTTTAGATGACTATCCTTGTAATATTTCTCAATTTCACCAATAAATAATTTGAAAAAAATTATATTTTAATCATAAAAAATATATAACATGATATATAATTTTTTGTGCCTATCATGATGCATTTATAACCACCACCTTCCACCCAGCGAATAGTGTCAAAAATACTAATTCATAAAATCATAAAATCATATTTCTTGAAATTATACAATCGAAAGACTTAAAAAACAATAATCTCATTCTCAATCATGGTAACATATAATTCCTCTACAAATGTGTTCCCAAAACCTTTTTCATGTGTTTATTAAAATTATCTACCATCATATATCTCTTTACCTCATCACAAATATTTAATAATAGTGAAATCAATACCTTGATATTATTTTCAAATAGGAAAAATGTAAAAAAATGGGTAAATATATAATATTTGTATTATATTATATAATTTTTTTACATTTATCGAATATATTTTATTGAAACAATATAATAATAAATCTGTTTTTTGATTAGATAATGTATTTTTCTGAAAAATAGTTTTACCTCATTTTGATGGAAAATATGTTTTAAATGTTTTTTTGTTCAATTTTATAAATTAAATTTCAAAATATAAATTTTTTTTTGAAATTGGAATATCAAAATTTACATGGTTTGATTTATTTGTACTTGTTAATCATGTTTTTTGTTTTAATGAATAGTGAAAAAATTGCATTTTCTTATTGATGGAAACATTTTTTTGAAAGTAATTTATAGTGTTACATTATATTTTTCATTGGTTTTAATGTATAGTAAGATATCTATTTTATCATTTAATACAATTTAGGCCATTGAAATCTATTTCACATTTAATTTGTATTTAAAAACATTTCAATCATTTTGACGTTTTCACTTTAAAACCCAACTATTTCATACCTTCTAAGAGATTAATTTTTAATTAGTTTAGTTATATTATGTTATTTAAATTTGGAAAATGGATTAAATATTTTTAATCAATATTATAAATTTTTTAAATAGGTCACCAATAGTTTTAGTCAATTTGAATAGTAATTTTAGTAATTTTTCTTCAAAAACATGGTAAAAGGTAAATCATGTAATTAAAATAAAAAAATATTATAAATATAATGAAATTAACCTATCATGTGTCCTAATTTAATTGTATGTGTGTGTTTTTACCAAAACCATCCTTGTTCCAATATTATGACATCGGGAATCTACTTGGATGGTTGTATTACAATTATGATATTATATTCAAAGAAAGTTAATTTTTTTTCACACTTTTGATTTTAATTATTGAAATATTTTCAATATGGGGTTATATGGGGGTTTTTTCCAACAATAAAAGTTTAACTGGAATCCAAATTATTTATATTTATCCTTACAATTTATTTATAATTTTTATGGATGATATAATTTAATTAAAGGTATGCACAGTGATGATGAAGTAATTATTTAGTTAAAGAAAATATCAAATAAATTTTTTTAAAATACAAAAATAAAAATAATTTTAGAATTTTAGTGCCGTAAAAAAATATTTTTATTAGATTGATAAGTTAAGGATGTTTTGAAAGTATTTTTTCAATTAATATTTCTATTATTATATTTTTAAAAATTCATGTGATTAATATTTTCTATATAGCCATTATTGAAATTTAAGGAAAAATTTTATTAAGTGATATAATATTTATTAGAATCAAAATTTAAGCAACATAATTGGTAAATATAATAAAATTTCCCCAGTTACTTAGTAATTTTTCATTGTTCATTTTATTTTAATTATATTACCCATGAAAATAAAAATTACGTAATATCTTGGTAAGAGTCAAATGGGATAAAAAACATATTGGTTAAAAAATTAATTTAAAACTATCTAATTTTCATTTTATGAATTTAATTTTACCTAAAAAAACCAATATTATATATAAATCTATTTGGAACCATTTTTTATTGAAAATTAACTTATTTTAATTTTAATATTTTGAAGAATTACAAGAGTTCACATTCCATCTCTTATTAAAGGTAACTCATTTTTCTCATTTCAATACTCATAAAAAACCTATTTGGATCTACCAATATCATCTCAAATACGTTTCTGGAATTTGTAACCAATTTCTATAGTCATTATTTATGGACGAAAACCCTCCGTATATGTGTCAATATATCAATCAAAAGATATTGTCCAATGAAATGTTATCTATTTTTATTAATTTATCTATTTTAATTTTTCTTTAACATCATTGAAATATTATTATTACATTAGAATGTAACAAAACAATTATAAAAAATATATTTTGATTTTATTTTGTTATTATCATCACCAATATAAACATCCACATTCATCAAATATGAAAGAAATTAATTGATCATGTTTACGGATGACCACCACCATGCGAGCTGATATAATTAATATTCCATAGCCATCTATAAGTACTGGTTTTAATGATGAAGTAAATTTTTATATGTGATATTCATTAAATATTTATAATTATGAATTTATATTATATAATTTATGTTCTTTCGTTTCCATACACATAAAAATGATAACGTCGTTCATGGGTACTTGTAAGCTATCACCTCTTCGAAATGATATGATTTGTTTTTCACCACCAAATCATATTGATAATATAAATAATTATATTTAATTTTTTCATACCATATTAATGATATTATTATATTATGGAAGGATAAATTCATACTTACCTTCTTTCAATTATGAACATTGAAAACTGAAAATGTTATACATGTGTACGTATGACCTACCATCTCATTGATTGCAACATTGTTAAATTTTTACAAGAAAACATAAATGGTATGATTTAATATTATAATTATTGTATAAAAGTGATAATTATTTCATTAATATTATTATAGATATTATGTAATAATTATCACTTTTTCTATTGACATCACAACTAGTAATTTTTTACCCATATTTTAAATATTGTAAAAAATATTGAAATGAACATAAAAAAATGTTTAAAGGTTATACACTCCTAATAACTACTATAAAATGAATAAAAAATTAATAAGTTTTTAAATAAATTTAATAATTAAAATATTTTTAATATTCAGAAATGTAGATAAAATACATGAGATGTCCGACTCATTGTAATGGATTTCATCTCAATTTCCATTAAATGAGGAAATGGTTAATGTTGTGTACCTTTATTGTCTTATAAGGTGTATATACATCTTATTCAAAATTATATATCAAGAATTTACCTATTATAATTTTATTAATCATTAATTTAAATTCCTTAATGGGTTATATGATTTATTTGTTTTTATTTGATAAGGGGATTTTCTTTGGAAAAATCTTCTTTTATGGTTTTCCATTATTGTCATTTTTTCCATGTCAATGTTTTAAAAATTATATTTGAATTTCATATTAATGATGTGTTTTTTATAAATTATAAATTATTGTTGTTCCTAGATAGAATGGGGTGATTCCATTATAGCTTAAAAGATGGGTGCTCCCAGATAATTCTCCAACGCATTGGATAATGATTTTTTTCTAAAGAATTATTTTGGCTATTTGCGGTATAGTTATTCCAATATAAAAGGGTTCTATGAGAGTTCTATATAGGCTATATGTGAGGACGTACAATGGTAACTGCATTATTTATTTATTATTTCTGATGTTTTTATATGGGAATCATTTATTCTCAATTGTTAAAATAAATGATCTTTTTAATAGAATGTTAATTACCATTATTGATAAGATGTTTTGTTTTCATGAAAAGTGTATTCTATGGGTTTTCATGTTTTTATGAACTAATAGTTTCCTTTACTTTTATATCCCTTACTGGTATTTTTTGTTAATGCCAATTTTTAAAATGTTCTTCAAATTACTTAATGGAGAATAGTCATAGGGATGATAATAAGGGGAAAATTTTGTTAATTAATCACTAAATAAATCCATTTTTTATTTAAATGTTTTATATTGTGGATGAAATATATAAAATTATAGAATTATCTACATTTAGCACCCATTTTATGTTTTGTATGAACTATGTACTACCCCTCCAAATCTCTAAACCTGAAAAGATATTCAATACGAGAGAATATAAATACATTACTAAAACTCTAGATTATGTAACGTTTATGTCAAATACCTATAGTTGGTATAACTATTAGGTTTAGAAAACTATATAGAATGGGGTAGAATTAATAACATTTCCTTCAATGTATTTAACATATTGACAACTAAAAATGTAATATAATTACAATATCACCATATTTCATTGTCTAAGCTATGTAATTTCAAAATATTTTTCTACTGGGGGCACATGGAAGCAATAGTTGGAAGGAACCCAGTGAAGGATATCCTCCAAAACCAGAATGAAAATATGGTTTGAATTGAAATAGAAAAGTTTATTACAATGATGTATCATTTATCATAGGTGATAAATTGTGGTGGTATCCATGATATAGAGGAACCCGATCTACCATTCAGAATATATCAATTATAAAGTCTTCCATGTGCCAATATCCACCAAATTTTAGTCCACCATCTGACCTGATGAAAGCCAAAGTATATATCATTTATCTGGAAAAGAAATTTGATGTCATTGGATGCTTGGATGTTCAAAATGTAACCATTTAAATTTATTGTTTTGAATGTGAATTCGATCGATGGTGGTCTTTGTTTAAAAATTCCAAAGAGAAAGATGATCCTAGTTACAAGGAATGAGAAACAATCAAGGATATTTTACTATAGAGATATTATCCTATTGTAATTAAAATGAATATGAAAAAATTGTTTTTGGAATTGAGAAAAGGATAATGATTTAATTGTTATGTATGAACAAAAGATCAAAATATTGGAAAGGTGCATTTCAAATGTTATTTGGGACATTAATATAATAATTAAGTGGTTTTAATTTTGATTAAAAACAAGTCTATAAAGATCTTTGGCCACATGAGAATATAAAATCAATGATGATTTTGGTAACTATGCTAAAAAGGATGTGACGAAGTTTTCAGATTCTTATGTTTTTTGTTATGATGAATTCATGAAGCGATCATAAACTCAATAGATGGGGAACCATAAAAAAAGTAAATTTGAATGTATGAATATGAAGATCCATATTATGGTAAGTGTGGTAAAAATCATACATGGAAATATCATATGACTATGTGAAAAGTTTGTCCACACAACCCACAAATAAAAGGAAAATAATTTATAAGAACAAAATAATGGGGTAGTTGATAGAAATAAAACCATGAGATGTATTAATTATAATGATGTGGGTAATTATACTTATACGTGTCGAAATTTAGATACATATAAAGATGTTTTCATGATTGAATATAGAAGTGTGTAGTAAGGTCATTTGTTTTTACTAAAAGTTTTGGCAGGCAGTTTGAGGATGTGGTGATATGTATGTTACTTGTGCATTCGAATTATGCCAAAACCCACTTTGATTCTCGATCCACAAATTCCATCATTTCTATGAAATTTTCAAGTAAATTATGGATATAACCTAATATTATTAATATATATAATTTTTTGAAAACTCTAGGTGGAATTATTAAGTAAAACAAGGCTTACGGGAATCTTCTTATTGTTATTAGTTAGATGGTCATTCCTAATAATCTTGTTAAACCATATTTATTAGAGTATCATATCATTATTAGTATATATTATCCTTTAGTTTACCATTCCAAAATATATTGAAGTTCTATGTATGTTGTATTTAATGATTTAATACCTTTGATAACACAATAAGATGATGTGAAATTCATTAGAGATGGAAATGAATTTAATATACCGTATATTGTTGAAAATAAAGACGCTGTGGAAATTATTCATGTTCCACAATTAAAGGAATACATGGATATATTTTGTATAAATTTCCTAGGTTAATTATTTACAGGGAGGTTGAGTTTACTATTTCCTTATTTTTTATGCAAAGACTATTTCTAAAAAAATCTTATTCAATGTCTCAAGCATAACATTTAAGGTTGAATAAGAAATTACAAGAGTAATTATATAAAGGTTTTATCTGACCATAAACATAACCATGGGGTACACCTATCTAGATTGTTAAAAAGAAATATTGTTCAATGAGGATTTTCATTGATTATAGAGCCTTTAATTGTAACATCCCAAATAAATAAAGAATACTAGATTTTCACATTTATTAATATTTTGGAATTAAATACTAATTTTACATTAAAGAGGACGCTATGATCGATGGATTACCCGATACACGACATCAGGATTCTTTGAAATCTTACATTGCACTCTAATAATATAATAATAATATTTTAAATAGTAGTTAATGCATAGCTGTTTTATTAGCGGGAATAAATAAAAATAAATAAAATATTATTATACATGTTTGTTAAATGTTTTTACATTTAATAAATAATGGTTAGAGGCATAAATGTTATTGAATCTGATTTTAAGCATAAATACTCTAATATTTATTAAAAGGACGATTTACCACCTTTTGATGGAGAAATATTTTTAAATCTAGTTTTTTCACTTTTATACATTCTATTTGAAAATTAATATACTTCTTTAGAATAGGGACATCAAAATTTACTTTTAATGAAATTTTTTGTATTTTTCTTATAATATTCATTTTTTTAATGAATAGTGAAAATACTGTATTTTAATTCAAAACTGCATTTAAATATAATTTATTTATAAGGATAGATTATATTTTTAAATGGTTTAAAAGTGTAATTATATTATGTTTTTATAATTTATTCCAATGTATTTCATTGTATGTAATTTTACTTCAAAATTGCACATAAACATGGTTTAATATTTTAATATTTATTATTTCATAAAAACACACTTTTTGTTTTGAAAGTGGGAATTAATTTTAAAATAATTTTTCAATGTTTGTGTTTTGAATTTCGAAAACTGAATTCCATATTTTGAATCAGCAGTTCAAAATTGTGTAAATAGGTAACTTTTATTTTTAAACATTATGAATATTTACGTCAGTAAAAATTTTATTTACCATGGTTAAAAGGTCAGTCTGATAAATAAGGGTAAAAAATAATGTTAAAATAATATTAAATTACCCTGACAATAAGAACTCGGATCTTTTTTTCATTTTTGTTTTCCTTTTCTGGTCATTTTTGAGAAAAAGATATGTTTCTAGAAATTTTGTGAAGAAAACATCATGAACTTTATGACTACATGTTGTGTACTTGGTTACAATGGGCAGCCTTATGCTAGCCATGTAGCGGCCATGCACACAGCCATGTGGGTGACCTAGAGGCCTCCTAAATCGGGTATTGGTAATGGCATGTACACGCCGTGTACTTGAAAAGTACACGCCATGTACTTTTTTTCATTAAATGTTCTGGGGTTGCGTCTGACGGAAAAAACCTCATTCTTCTAGGTCTGGTTTGTCCGAGAGAACTCGTCTGATGGCGATCTTTCCCCAAGCCCCCGATCGAGCTCCTGTAGTCTGAATAGACTGTCGTCAATTGTATTGGGACTGCAATGATATGTTCTTCTTTCTTCTTGAGCTTCGTTTCCTGATTCCTTCTCTTTCTCATGTTATCCTTCATTGAATGTTTTAGCAATTTTTTTAGATCTATCATGTTTTGGGGTGATTCAAGGCTTGAGGTTCATGTATAGCAATCTCTCAACACTGAGGTAAGTTGTTTGTGCCTTTCCATAGATAGTCTATGAGTTTTATGTGCAAAATTTCCCAGAACCCCTGAACGGGTTTTGCATATTTACGGTCATAGCCTTGTTAATTTTCTGTTATGTTTGTATTCTTCAGTATAGTTAGATTAAAGTTGAATGGGGTTAATTTCTATGCCTTGGAGGTTTTTCCCTCATTATTCATTTTGACCCGTGGTCTAGTTCTTCTTTTTCGGCTGCTATTTTTTTCATGCCTAGTATTGTAGGATGGAGTGTTTTATCATATATGGCATGCTGATATGTTGTATATTGTTATCCATGTAGTCCTAGTGGTTCACATTGGCCGATGTTCATCGTTTTTTCATGTTTTCATTAAACGGGGTTGTCGGACCCTTTGGTAGTGATACTATAGGGGAAATCCACACTAAGGGTTGTCCCAGAGTGTCATTTAAAAATATCACACAATGAGATCATATAAGGGATTGACATTGAGTTCTCCCTCAGATGTTCTATAGATTCCTAATGAGGTCACATGATGAATTGACATTGAGTGCTTCCTCAAAGTGCATGTGGTTACCGCTGAATGACTATAGGGGGAATTGACGATCAGTTCTTCCTCAGAGAGTCTTTGAAATATCTATCCTTGTTTTGGTTGAACCTGAGGGGTTAGTCTAAGAGTACTATCCAGTGGGTTACATGCATTTATTAGTGGTTGTTTGATATATGAAACTGAATTAATTGAAACATTTCATTGTTTACTACTGAATACTTCCTTGTTAATACTTCCTTTAACATGTCAACTATCATATATTCATTGACTGTTATGAAAAGATCTTGTGGTGGTTGCCTACTAGGATTTAGTCTCACCCCTTGTTTGGTCCATTCATTTGGGCCCAAACAGATTATATTATTATAAGAAGTATATGGGAAATCACCCTTATACATCAAGTACTTGATTGTCATGTAGCATGAAAGCATGAAACCAAGCATAGGCTTGTGATGGTGAGGATCTGTTTATCTATTTTCTTTTGGACTTTTGTTTATTACTATTTTGTATTCCACCATTGTGATTTGTTTGGATTCTTTATTAGACATATGTATCATGAATCATTCATATGTAAGTGTGTTATAGTTTTTTATTTCAAGTCATTCGATTTTTAATTTTTCATGGATTATTACTTCTACAACAATTGTATTTTTTCTTAGTTCCATTATGTTACTCTTTCAATGAGGGCATAGTTTCTCCACTATAGCAACCAAGGCCCTCGTTGCTTGTCGACAACCTCTGGAATTCAGGGAAATGTGTGGGAGGCCATGTGAACTACCGGGTAGTGGGAACCTCTGGGGGGCTTTCAGAACCGGGACGTGAAAAGGTGGTATAAGAGGAGTTATTTTCTTCTTGACTTACTATTTGGTGCATATAGTTAGGAATAGGAAAGAATAGGTACTTGGTAATAAGATGTTCTCGGGAGTAGTTAACTCGTGTACAGGGAAAATCCAATCTACATCGCTATTAATATTTTTTATGGTTTTTCAAATATTATAGTTGATTTGATTTAACCCTCAGTGATTAAAATGTTTTGTGCTATTATCATTGATATTGTTGAGGTTCTATTTCAGTTGAAACCCGATTTGATGAGGGTATGCCATCTCTTGTATCAGATAAAAACTTGCTAGGAATCACATGTCATGTATTCTTATTATACCATTCTGGGTGAATTAGATATTTCATGTTGTTGTGATAGGCATTGTGTTAAATATGCATGTTGTTGTGATAGTTGTCTTGATAGAATACCTACTATTTAGAGAGGGTATTTCTTTGTTTAAGGACTTGTTTGAATGAACACCAAATATTTTATCTTGAGGTGTTATGGGCCCTCATAAATAGTAATTTAGTATATCATTTACTTGATTTCCTTATATATGACATGTATACAATGTAAAGATTTGATTTTCAGGGATTATGGGACCTCACATTTCATAATTTTTCACTTTAAATGTTCTTTTGAGTGTTTTTCTGGGTTTCGGAGAAGTTTCTGAGGCTTATTGTCTGGAAAAACCCAGAATACATGGCGTGTAATGATAAATATATACCATGTGTTCTTCTATTTTGGAATAAAATTTTTTTCTTATGTACGCATCGTGTACTATATATACATGCTAGGTAGTCTCTAACCGTGTCTCAGATTGGGTGGGATGGGACACCGGGTTAGGAATCTTTGGTAGGACATGTTGTGTACCAGATGTACACACCTTGTTGTAGAACCACATAACCAGCCTTGTCACTAACAACATGCGTCGATTAAGTCTTTTTTAATACATGCCATGTCTATCTAGACCACATCATGTTGTGTGAGTCGTGTATCTGGCCGTGTCACTAACAACACGGGTTGTTGAAGCTCATCTAGTACACACCATGTTAGTAAAGAACACGCCATGTAGTCTTGTTCTAGAAGAGGCTTGTGTCTTAGCCATGTAGAAGAACTCGAGAAAGGGAAGAGAATTCAAGTACACGTTGTGTGTTTGGACAATAGGCCATGTGTTTGGGGTGTTACACATCCAGTTGTGGCAGGACTACATGCCCATGCGATAGGCTTAAAGGAACACATAATGTAGGCATTATACACACCATGAATCCATGTTTTGGAAACCATTAATGATTTCAATCTCTCGTTCCCTTAATTTACTTATAATTTTTCCCCTATTAATCTTGATTTAAGGTGATCACTGGACCTTGTGGAGTCATGCCACCCAGGCATCCCCTATTTGTATGCCAATTTCAAGGTAGTGATCAGACATAAGACATCGCTGATCAGGGACTACCAACAGATCCTATAGCCATGCCATTCTTGGAACTAGCCATTATACATGATTCACGTGGTGATGCATAGTTTAGAGTGGTCTTTGTGAGGTTCAAGAAGACCTTCCGCAGAGTATCGCATCCTGCATAGTCTATGGTATAGTTGACGCATGTTTATCTACAACAGCATCCTCCCACCTTCATAGGGGAAGGAGGACCATAGGCTGTAGATTCATTGTTAGAATCCAAGCCTTCTATCTTTGGTCATCTTAATATTCCTCCAGAAATGCGGGTGAAACTCTCTACTTAAATTCTATATGATTTCGCAAAAAGATGGTGGGATGTGATCTCAAATGTGGGACATCAGCCGGTTATACCTTGGAATGAGTTCCATTGTGCCTTCTACGACAACTTCTATCTAAAGACATTAAGGGAAAATCAAGCCTGAGAGTTCATGATTCTGGAGCAGGGTGCTATTTCAACTATAGATTATTCCTCTTTCTTCACAGAGCAGTAGCGCTTCACGCCGATTCTAGGAGGTGATGAGTTATTCCTACCAAGGAAGATCGAGGATAGTCTCTGGCATGACAAATGATAACAATTGAACATCTTGAGGAAGACTTCCATAAATTATATAGTCAACCAGGTGCCGATCAGAGAGCGCAATATGAGGGATTCTGGAGATATGAGCTAGGGTGGCTTGACATCTATAGTTAGTGTCCCTCATACAAACAGTTGGAAGCACCATAGAGAGCCTTTTTGTGGAGTTCCTAGGGGGCGAAAAACATCCTCTTGTATCCAGGTTGTGTGCGACTAGTATAGGAAGAGCGGGCATATGAGGCCACATTTCCCATGAGACCCAGTGGAGTGCCGATCTTGTGGCAGGATGGGTCATCTTTAGTGCTTTTTTCAGAACTTCTCACCAACAGCTAGTGATTGGTGGTCTTCCATGACTCCACAAATAAGAGCAGTGCCACCAGTTACTCCTCAGTCAGAGAACTGGAGTTCTACTTTCCTTTCAGTCTGAGGTGGATGTCATTTACATGGTATACAGTCACCAGTCCTTCAACGAAAACATGGTGGATTACCTCATAGTGGTCAAGCAGGGTCACAGGGCCACAGTGTGGGTCAGACTTTTACAGTGGAGAAGACCCAGCAAAAGCAGGATCCTGGTCCCTCTACTGTTTGAGTTATGAATCTAGTTGACTCTATTATTACTTCTGCTCTTTTCAATACAGGGTCCTCACATAGCTTTATACCAATTGCAGTTGTGGAGAGCCTTGGGATTTGTATCTTTTCATTAGCTAATATATTGATGCTAGACACTCTGTTGGGGACAAGAATGGGTAATTTACATTTGTGAAAGGAGTACCCTCTAGAGGTTGGTGGGTTTCACATCTCTTGGGACTTCTATGTCTTAAAAAATATAGGTTATGACATTATTCTCAGAATGGATGGGTAAGTTCCCTTACAGGATATTATAGATTTCTATTATTGTAGGGTGATTTTCATATTACCAGAAGGTGAATCATTTCTTTATATGGGTGAATGCGATGTACAGGTGAGCTGAGCGGGACCCAAGGATCATGGGTTTGGGAGAGTTAGAGCCCAGATCACTACATTATATTTAGATGACTAGGGGACTTCACAAATGAAATTCCCTCTAGTGGTGGATCATTTCAGGGATGTCTTTTGAGAGGTCTTTTTATGTTTTCCTCCAGTTAATGAGGTATAATTTTCTATTGAGCTTGTTTCAAGATTGAAAATGGTGTCCATTACTCCCTATAGTATGGCTACACCAGAGTGAAATGAGCTCAAGAAGTAGTTGGAGGAGTTACAAGAAAAGGGTTTTATCTGACCCAATACTTCTCCTTGGGGTTCGCCTGTCCTATTTGTGAAAAGGGAAGATGGTACCCTCAGGCTATGTGTGGATTATCATAAGCTCAACCAATTGTCAGTCAAGAACTGATATCTCTTTCTGAGGATTGATGATATCTTTGATCAGCTTCAAGGAGACTGAGTGTTATCGAAGATTGAATTGAGGTCTGATTATCATCAGTTATGCATTAGACCATCATATGTACCTCTTACATACTTCTAGAGAATGTATGGTCTATACAAGTATATGGTTATGTAGTTTAGTCTCATGAATGCGCCTGCAGTTCTCATGACACTGATGAACCAAGTGTTCCATCCACACTTGGATTCTTTCATGGTGGTCTTCATGGAAGATATCTTGGTGTACTCTCACACTTGACACAACCATGATACCCATCTTGAGATCATTCTGAGTACACTGGGTGAGAATCAGTTATATGTTAAGCTCTCAAAATTACACTTTTCGATGGACCAGATTCACTTCTTGGATCATGTTATCTCAGAGATAAGAGTATCAGTAGACAAAGAGAAAGTGGGAGTAATCATTTCGTGGGAGCAGTTGAAGAATGTTTTTGATGTAAAAACTTTTCTAGGGATGGCTGGTAACTATAGACGCATCATACAAGACTTTTCGGGCTTAAAATCATCACTGACCAGTCTGACTAAGAAGGGTGAAAAGTTCGTGGGGTCAGATTCTTATGAGTCAGCCTTTCAGGAGGTGAAAGGGAGTTCGACATTAGCACCAATACTAGTTTTTCAAGAACCAGGCAGGAGATATATAGGTTATTGTGATTATTTAGGTATTAAGCTGGGAGATGTGTTTATGTAGGTAGAAGGATTCTTTGCATACAGTTCATGGAAATTAAGTCCACATGAGATTAATTACCAAACACATGATCTATAGTTGGTCGTAGATTTTCATGACTTACGATGTTGGAGACATTACCTGCAGGGAGATCATTTTGTGGTTCTCATCGACAAAAAAAGTCTCATGAATATCTTCACTCAACGTGACATGAATTTGAGGAAGCAAAGGTGGGTCAAGTAACTTTATTATTTTTTACTAAGAGATTGCCTACACGTATGGGAATGGTAATGATGTGGCTGATGCACTGAGTAGGATGACTCAGATACAAGGATTTCAAGAGGCTAGTAGTTAGTAGAAGCTTCTAGATCTGTTTTCTGATATTCATTTGGAGGTGCACGAGACACATGGGTAGACGTTTCATTCTACATTATATGTTACCTATAATCTTATTGATTGAGTGAGAATGAGGCTTCTATCAGATTCTGAAGTCCTAGTCCTTCAGGAAGGTGTATCACGAGAGGATCATATTTCTGGATGGATCATAGGTGAGGATGATATATTTCAATTCAAGGGGTGCATCTGTGTGCCAAAAAACATATGCGAGGAGCTGATTCAGGGCTTTTATTCTTCGGTTTGGTAAGTTCATTCTAGTGTCACCAAGATGTATCGTGGCTTACACCATCAATATTGGTGGCCAGGTATGGTGATTGATTTTTTTGGTTTCATCATGAGGTGTTCAACATGTCAGTAGGTGAAGGCAGAGAATCACCAACTAGAAAGGCTATTGCACCAGTTACCCATTCACAAGTGAAAGTGTAATGATGTCATGATAGACTTCATGACAAGTTTTCCAAGGTCTCCTCATGGTAATGATGCGGTATGGGTTTCTATTGACAGATTCACAAAGGTTTGTCACTTCTTTCTGATCAAGGAGACCTTTAGTGTTGATAATCTAGAACGGTTGTACATCCATGAGATTTTATTTTGGCATGGAGTTCTGCACTCCATTGTTTCAGACAGGGACACATGTTTTACTTCTCGGGTATAGAAGGGGCTTTAGAAGGATTTGGATACACAACTAATTTTTGAGTACAACTTACCATCCCTAGAAATATGGCCAATCCGATCGTAAGATTCAGGTGCTTGAGGAAATTCTCCAAACATGAATCCTTGATTTTGGAGGTTCTAGAGAGAAGCACATACCTCTGGTGGAGTATTCCTACAACAATAGTTTTCACGAAAATATTAAAATTTCACCATATGAGGCTTTGCACAATAATCCATGATGGTCACCCTTATGTTGGCTAGAGGCAGGAGAGGCAGTATTACTGGGACCTCGTCTTGGTCAAGACACCGCAATTCATATAGAGTTCATTCTAAATATTCTAGCTACTGTATAGTCTCAATAGAAGTATTATGATGATCAGCGGAGGATACCTCTAGAGTTCAAGGTCAGAGATCAGGTTATCCTTTATGTCACACTGAGGTTGGGACACAATAGGATAAAGAGACATGGTAATCTTTCACCGAGGTACGTCTGGCCATTTGAGGTGTTTGAGAGAGTTGGGCGGGTTGCCTATCAGTTGTAGTTACCTCATAGGTATCGAGCTACACACGAAGTGTTCCACATTTCTCAGATTCAACATTACTTCTCTGACCCATATCATGTTCTTCAACCTAAGGAGTGTGTGTTAGAGGTGGATGTCTCGTTCAAGGAGCATCCTATGCGAATTTTTGAAATAAGTAAGATGATTATCTGTGGCCGGTATTTTCCTCTAGTTCGAGTTCTATGGCAGCACGGGCGAGTGTAGGATGATACATGGGAGAGGGAGGCCGATGTATGATCACAGTGGTCCGAGATATCCAGCATTTTATCTTCTACACCTTCTTGCTGGGGAAATTCAGGGATGAATTTCTTTAAGGGGGGAAGTTTGTAAGTACCCCGATCTTCTATTCGGGGTTTTTTTACATTTCTGGTCATTTTTTAGAAAAATATGAGTTTTTAGAAATTATTTGGAGTACATGATGTGAAACTTAAGAGTACACATCTTGTACTCAGTTACTGCAGGTAGTCGTGTGATGGCCGTGTAGCGGCCCTACACGTGGCCTTGTGGGTGACCTGGAAGCCGCCTTAAGTGGGGCTCAGTAATAGTAAGTACACTCCGTGTACAAAAAAAGCACATGATATGTCCTTTATTTTTTTCATTAAACATACTGGGGTCGCTTCTAACACACAAAACCTCATTCTTCTAGGTCTTGTTCATCTGAGAGAACTCGTACGACGATGATAATTCCTTGAGCCCTCGATTGAGCACCTTTACTCTGAATCGACTGTCATCGATTGCGTTGGGACTAAAAGAGTACGATCTTCCATCTACTGGGGCTTCGTTTCCTAATTCCTCCTCTTTCTCAATTTATCCTCCATTGAATTTATTTTTCATTTTTGTTGATCTACCATATTCATGGGAGATTGAAGGATTAAGGATCACGTATAGTGATCTCCTAACACCATGGTAGGTGGTTTGTGCCTTTTCATAAATAGTCTTTGAGTTTTATAGAAAAATTGTGAACAATTATTTATTAATTTCGAAAAAATTCTTTTGGAATCTATATGATAAATTAATAAAAAGTACAAAACATTCCATAATATGTTCCCTCATATTTTAAAAAATAGGATTGGTATTAATTATTTTATATTTCTATGAACCTAACACATTATAATAATTCACTTGTTTGTGTGGAATTCGGTTATGTTTATAATTTATTTATTTGAAAACCATAAAATATATTTCATGTTTTGGAGGACTCAAAAAGGGTTTGTAAAATTAATTATATAAATATAAAAACTAAATTTTTTAAATAGAAACAGAATTCTCATTTTTCTGTCGTTATAACAACTATTTCATCACTTTGATGTTTTTATGATGTCATAATACACAATTTATATTTATACTGCATTTAACATTAACGAAAAATAAGGATTTATTTAAAAAAATTAAATAAAAAATAATTAAATAATTTAGAAATAATGTTTTTAAAAATTATATTTGTTTTACCCAAATAATTGTGATAATAATATAATTTATAGTTTTAAATATAATATCCATATTTATTGAAAAATACTATTTTTTGGAAATGAATTGTTTTTTAACCACAAAAAAAATTAATTTTGAATTCGTAGATTTTATCTTATAGCTTAAAACTTAAAAAAATTATTTAATAGTAATATATTACTAATATATAATATAATAATTTTTATTGTAAATCACTAAAACAGAATGTCTTAATTGAAAAATTATATTTCCCAAAAATTCAATTTTTGAATCGTCTTATCAAAATCTGTTTTTTATCAAAAATATTATTTAATAATTATAATATAGTAATAGGTAAATATAAGAATAATTTTATTAGGAGAAGAAGTATAAAATTTATTATTTTCATAGGTTATATAAATAATTATTTATTACACTATTTTATTCCCTACGGGTAAGGTATGTGTGGGTAAGATATTTTTTGGGTGGTTCGGCGGACATTGTTTGGTTCATGATATAGATGGGCTTTAACATATCTCATAAATAGTTTCACTAATTCTGTAGTTTTTGAATATCATATTGGTCTTGGTCAAGGTAAAATATTATTTATTCCATCTCCCTTATAATCAATGATAAATGTGATTCGTAGGTTGTGATCCTACAGGTTGAGTCCATCACATCTTTTTTCTTTGTCAATTTCATTTATCATAAACATTAATATAAATTAATTATTTGTTCACTATATAATGGATATGATAAAATTTATTTTTATTCTTAACTATATTTTAAACATGATAAGATCTAATTTATAATATTCTGTAATAACCATTGTAGTGCATGTGTTTTCTATATCTAAATTACGTAATAATTAATTTACTCATTCAAAAGAATTCATTGATAAAGTATTTGGTTATTATTATCCCTTAAGAAATGTCATTGAACAAGCTCATTAAACTCCCCCTGTTAACAGACCACATCTCCTTGAGGATATATCTCATCCCCAAATGTCGAAACAAACCATTTATAAATTCCACTCACTAAGGGTATTTCAAATAAAAAACCTATTGTTGGGCCACTGATTTAACCCTCATCTAAAATAAATAACCCCTAATTTTCCTCTATCCACTATGAGGTTCTAACACTACATCCCACCCTAAAAACAATTGGAATAGACATTTCAGATAACAATTCCTAACATAGGGTGAGAATAATACATATAAACCTCCCACTTTCACCGAAACAAACAATGAAACAATGAGTTTTTCCTTTAAATTACAAGCCAATATATTGTTTTTTCTAAAACATATCTCTTTGTGTGTCACCGAAGCCTATAAAACTTATAAAAAACATTCTGTTCTCTTAAAATAGCTATTAAGAGGACATCTGTTATTTAAATACCATTAAGAGATTATTAAAAATAAAATTACACAAAAACCAGATGATTGACCTGCCATGTAGTGAGATAACCAATGGTTTAGGCCTCTGATTTTACTCATCCAATACACTGGGAAATCATATCATGCAAAAAAATATATGGAATTAATAATAAACATTTGAAATTAATCATAAAAAAACAAAAATTTAATAAATTCCTAAATGATTAATGATTAACATCTTCTGTTTTAAACCATATATAAACATCTACAAGAGGACCACAACGCAACCCTGGAACCAATCTAAGAAAAATACCTTACAGGAGAAAAATCTATTAAATGGAAATTTATATCAAATAAAGTAAAAAATAATGGAAAATACAACATGAATTATAACATCCTTGAATAAATGAGTGATATAATTTTTACCTTATAATTGTATTTATTCTCACAAATCCACACTAATCCCCTATCAAAAATGATCAATTACACCATTATCTGGTGAATTCAACTCAAAAAGATAAATATAAACCACTAAAATTAGTGACAAATTGATGAAAATAATATATTCATGTGAAGAATATTACTATAAAAAATCACTGAAAAAATATCCAAATAATTCCTAAGATCAAGGTGTATTGATGGATAAATATGAATAAGGTGGGGTGGTTATTCAGTGTACCTAAGGGAAAATAAAGAAGATAGGAAATACATAAACTCAAGGGACATTTTGGTCTTCCCCAAATTTTAAGAAAATTGAATACATGAACTATTTCAATGCATGGTTTTCCAATATACGCACTAAACTTGCATTAGGGATAACCAAATCCAAAAAAACATTCATTTTATAGCTACAAAGAACCATAAATGTGAAACAACTAATAAAAAACTCATTCGAACCTCACTGAAAATTATATATGGTTACTGAATATCTAATAATTAATCCCTAAAAAGTTGTGTTCCCATGCATGAAGACCACTCACCCATCATTATTTTCAATAAAATCCACATTTTTTTACAAAAAAGTGTGCTCTATTCTTACACATGGGTCATATTCTATAGAAACAAATATAAAAATTTCCATAGACAAGGAAATTAACTCGATTATCAATAATTCGTGCACAAAAAAAATACACCTTGATGAAACCATTTTCAAAAACACCATCATACCCATAAACATTTAGAAATTTATCTAAACATCAGATCCACCTTCTATTCCTTAAACCATTCAAAAACACATCAAAAAAGTTACTCTAACTATTTTAATTTGAATTCAACCTTTTATTTAATAAAAGATTACTCTATGTGTAAAAAAATTTATGTTGAATTTATTACCCATAATGACAAGAATCATTACAAAATTAGCACCATAAATATTCTGTCGCATTAGAGGAATCATTGGTATAAAAATTGAAAATATTTACCTGCCATTATCACTAATTCAATGAAAAAATTCACACTCTTCCTTCAAAATCCAACCAATTTTTTACAACATAACTCTATATAATAAATTTAGATACACATTCCAATCTCCAATAATACCTGTTTGGATCCCTAAAATTCTTGGAAAATATCTCTTACAATGTTCTTGACACAGTTTCCACTTAATAGTGCCCCTGAATTTTTAAATAAGATGAGTCATAATTTATCTAAATAACTTCTCCCAGAATTTTTGCCGCAGTTTTCTAAGAACATCCTATATGACTCGCAGTTAGATCATGAAATTTTTATTCTTAGCTCGATGAAATCTCCTAATATACATTAAATATTGCATCTAAATTCTACACCTAATATTCATGGTGAAACGAGATATATTATGATCCACCCAAACAAATACATGTCAAATCCTCTATGACAAACCCATGACTAGGAGGGTACTCCACACTGCAATATTACTTGCATTATCAACCCATATCTAAAACACCATACCCCCTTGAACACACTCCACCAATCACTAAATGCGAGGACAAGATGTGACTAACCCACTCATACCTGAGAAATAGATATAAACACCAACCCCTACCCATTCTGAACTCATTATGAATTATTTTGACTATGTTGAGGAATGAAATTTTAATGAGGATCATATCATCTATTATCCAATGGTTTACTCCCAAAAAAGGCTTCCATTTCTTCCCTCCTCAACTACCTTCAACACTTAGTCTATTTTGGTCGTACCACTAAGGCTTTCTGATGATATTAATATCACCACTATACCCTCACATAGCCAATGGACCAAATGACCCTAGTAAAAACTAGTGTACACATTCCCTTAGATGAACTCCAACCTCATAAAAGTATGATAAAAAACAAAAAAAAAATCTGTTATTATATCATAGGGCAGTTCAATCATATCAAACACCCATGATACTCCTCTAAAAAAATAATGAGTCACCTAATGTATAATGAAGCTAACCTCATGACCACCCACAACATCAATGTCTTTTAAAAAAATAATCTATATTAACAATCTGAATATTCGACAAGTTTTACCACTAGAAAAAACCACATCCTACCATCTCATCCCTCTCAACCATCATCAAAACGAATAGAAATACAAGCACTACACCCATCCTATCTAATGTATCTACTTGCTAAACACAAACCCAGTCACTAAAAATACAATCACTGGGAAATGTGAGACCAATAAAAACACCTTTTACGAATTAAATTTTACATTCATATACATTCATGGCTCATGAATACCTAACTAACCCACTAGGGACCCTTTTTAACCCTTGATGAAGAGTATTCATTTCTATCACTAGTTATCACCACGATACAGGATCAACATGAACTATAATTAAAAAAACTATGTTAGTAAATTGAATATAATTCCACCATGAATACATATATGATTAAAACATAGAGGCATAAGTGGGAAAATTAAAAAATTTAACCACTATAATTACTAAAATCACACATTAACATGCACATGTATTTCAAATCCGTATGAAAGACATGGTTTCCAATAGTAATTTTTATGGAATCTTAAAGACCTAGTACTTCCCACATAAATACTTCGGTATATGGATGTACATTCCTTAGGAACGTGTTCAATGGGGTATTTATCCAATAACACATAAGAAATCACATTGGTTAAAATGATGAATGGTTAGGATCATCAAAAACATTTTCAAAAAAATTACTTATACTACAAGACTCACATGATGATTTACTACATATTCATAAATCCTTTATAAACCCTTAAAATAAGATGATATACATTCATATTTTCTACCAATCACATAAACGTGTCGGAGTAACCATCTGTATATATCATATTTTATCCTTCAATGGAACCATTTCTATGTATAATAGGTTCTCCATCACACCTTGTTATTCAATAGTTAAGGATTTATTAAAAATAATTTAAATTTAATTCTTCATAATTGAGAAATATATATTTTTCCATCCATGTAGGAATTTGTAATTTTATTATATTTTTGTTCCCAAGAGAAGGGATTCTTATATATCCTTATAAAAGGGATCATAACACTTGTAGTTCTATTCCACTTAACAAGACACATCATACCTTATAATTTCATTTGAAACATACAAACCATTATATTTAAATTCATATGGTACGATCATATTTTAATAATATTCCTATAAAATCATGGTTTAGGATATACATAGAAGTATTCCTTAATAGTTGACCCCACATAGAATATGGTCACATGAGATAACCGTCAATAAGAATCTATCCTAATGAGAAATAGGTGGAATGGATCCGGATGGGACATAGTATCCTAGGTAGGGTTATGATATTACTATATAAATATATATCCTAATAAGTATGTGGGAGGCCGAAATGTGGTTGTTTTTAACTTCAAGAGGATTCCAATATATTCTGTTGGGATAGGAATCAAAACAACAAATATCGATGATGATGGGACTTTCACCCATAAGGGAGACTCATTCTATATTTTTTTCATTTTACCATAATGATCACTACTATTCTCTAAGACTAGATGAGTCATTCATGGTGTTAGAAAAAAGAAATAGTGTAAAGTGAATTATATATAAATTTAAATATCACATATTATTTTATTCCTCGTCTACTAGTAAATGAGGATGGGGATGTAAAAGGCTACAGAATTTGAAATACTACAAAATTGCATAGTAATTAATCCATGAAGGATTCCCATTCAACCAATTTTCTGGGATTTGATAAGATAAAGGCTATGTCGTGAGAGTTATGAAGAAATATTAGTTCTTCCCATTACTATTATCATTCCTTTTTCTATATTCTAATGATTTTGGATTTTGAATTTCATAGCTGCATAGATACTGCTGATTTTAATCATTTCTCAGGGTTTATATTTTTCTATCTGGACTAAGAAATTTACCCCCATATACATTTCGAATGGGATCCTCATTAACACATAAATTCATGATGGTGGACATTATTTAGGATCAAAAAAATTTGGTAGGATAAATTAAGTACATAGTTTAGAATTAGAATTCATGATATAAAGGATATGTTTGTGTGTCATGTTCTCTGATCATAAATATAAGGAGGTCATGGAGGGGGTCTGGCCTTTGTTTCTCGTAGTAATAAGGTGTGGGTAATGGTGTTCCCTGCTATTTGTTGTAAGGGGTTGATTTTGAAGTAAATGGATACTTCTCGTAGGTGATACATAGGTGATCTAGGAGTGGGGATCGTCCAGGTTATACATAAGTGAGCTGGATGGGGTTTCACTAAGGTGATACCTATGTGAACAAGATATGGTGTTTCTTATACAATAATTAAGCGAGAGGGATGGAATTTTTCATAGGTGATAACTTTTCACGTGAGTTGGGATTTGACTAGGGGATAACTGGGGGGTACATAGATGTTTCTTGGGTGATGGAAAAACCCAGTGACACATCATTATTGAGACTTTGATCTAAACACTAAGTGTCATCTTGGGTTCTATTAAAAGGATTGATTGAAAGTCTTGATTAAGTTATGGGTCCTCCACTATAGTGTTTTCAGAAAAAAAAAATAGAAGTGGTTCCTTCCATTATCTGTGGTATTTAATACTTTTATTAAACCTAATACCTTGAGTAATATTAATTCTTTCTTTTTTGAAATTAAGGAATTCTACATGTGATTTTTGGGGTCTTTGTTGAGGTACTATGGAGAATATTGTTTCAAGCCATCTATATTATTAAAAAGTGGTAAAATGGGGATCCAATGGGTCATATTTATATGCTAGATCTACACCATCGGCGAAGGGGAAATTTCATACTATCCTTACACACTCTTTATTAATGTTTGACAAACCAATTATGGATAGATTTTCTTAAATGAGTATCATGAATGTTATACCTATGTGAGTTAATGGTCACTCAAGTGTTTCATGCCAATATGATATATAGGTTGAACATGTACATGTTACATGGGACAAAAATATGGTCACATAATTTGTTCTTTTGTGAGATTTATTATGTTATTAAGAAATAAAATTGTGTGACGAACAAAATTACAATAAAAAATTTAACTTCTAACAACCATGAATTTTTAATTCGTAGGTCTATTTAGGCCCCACGAGAAATCAAATAAAATCATGTCAACAGTACATAAAACCTAGATATGGTGTATTCACTATTTCCATATATTTATTATTTTAAAAATGTTCTTAAAAAGACCTCAAATTCTATTTAGTATTACAAAAACATTATTATCAGTAATCTATTAAATCTGATACATACTCTAACAGGGAGGTTCTCATAAATATTCCACCTAATTGAGGAAATAATTATGAGTAATATATATCCCTTGGTTAGTGAGGAGTCCTATAGAACATGAAAATACAACCTTATTCTTCTTCTTGAAAGAATAAACATTTATACTATAAGTATACATTTTTTTCTAATTTGCGATAGTATCATCGGTAACAAGAAAAAGGTCATAGAATATTTTTCTGATTACAAAAAAAATACCCCTTAGAATTAGATTTTTTTGTAATGATAGGATTATTATTTTAAGTTATATGTATCGAAAATTAATGAATTACTAAATATTGTAGCTGTCATTAGAATTATTACACTAGTTGGAGAATGATGTACCATTTTCGTAGGCCCATGGAAATTCATATAATAGTTTGATTATTATTTGAATCACATGAATCACCATAAAAAACATTTATTCTTTTGTTTCATTCTGTAATTTTTTAGAAAGGATGATATAAAAAAGACATACTTAGAAGGACTTGAATTTCACTTCTGAATTCATTTTTTTGCATTAATTCTAATGGTCATTGTGGATCTTCCATTTCATAAGTGATCACTGTTACCCATATTATATAGTGTGTTGGTATGATGAGAGGGTACATGAATGTTTCCTTGGGATCCCTTTTTCATGTTGTCAACTTTTTGAGGGTTTTGTCTCTTTCATTTGGTTAATAATGTTATTAATAGTTAGACCAATACAACTGATGTTTTATTCAAAAAATATTCAACCATCAATTTTGGAATAATGAACAAATAAGGACTGATAATACAAGAATAATCTTACTTATTTTTGATAAAGGGTTTTGATGAAATGAGAAACATAAATCTATATTTCTCGGTATGTTTCATTCTACGCATATGCCTCAATGAATATTTCTTTTTTTATAAAGAAAATTTAAAATGAGTAATATTGATTATATTTTTATAATTTAAAATATATCAAAAATATAAAAAATATATAAATAAATTAGTAAGTATATATTAAATTTTTTATAAGGACTAACCATGAAAGGTAGTGGTGAAAAATGAAACATGGTGCATCAATAATGTTATAGTACTCCCTACACATGAACGTAGGGTATAACTTTTCTAACTATAAAATGGAATGTTTTTTAATTCATATACAACAATTATAATAACATAATTTTAAAATAATGATATAGATGATGTCATTTTAATATATCATAATGGAATTTTTGGATGAAAAACATCACAAAAATTAATAAATGTGATAAAGGACCTATTAAAATGTTATAATTAACTACATGGATTATATTATTCGAGAAGGGTGTTAAGATATTGAGGGATGGTATTTTGATAATAATATAACTTTTTGGTGATGGATTATTGTGGAAAGGTGTCGGTATAATATGGGTATAACTATGTGGGGTGTGGTGTGAGGGGAAGTAAGAAGAGGATTTCCACTCTCACAAGTGAAAAGTGATGGTTTTAAAAAAACAAAAATAATTCAATAATGGTAAATCACTATCAAGGATAGGGTCTCCAAAATATTGAGATAATGGTGTAATAAATATATAAGGTCATTACAAACCTCGTATAATCAATTGAGAACATGTTTTAAATTTTTTTTTCCTTTTATAACTCAGGTTAATCATTTTTACCATTTTGGTGTTCACCATTATAACAAATTTTCACCAAGGTGATATACCATTGTTTATATAAAATAGAATGGAAATTACTAAATAATTCAGAAATAATAATTCTATATTTGCAATATGTTTTATCATGTTTGTTTTTAATAGTGATAAAAATTACATTTAACATAAAAAATGTATAATGTATTAAAAAAATTAATTTTTTAAAATATAACTCATGTCATATGATTTTATGTGTTGGTTTTAAAACCAAGTTCAATTTCGTTAGAAATTTTATAATTTAACTTATAAAATACTTATATGGTTTGAAATATTCTTTTTAAAAATTTAAAATTAAATCATATTATTTAATAATTCCATTAATGGTATAATATTTTGGAAAATTTTACATTACACTATTCACATTTAAATGAATCATTGTTAAGAAATTAAAAAAATTTATCCTAAAAAATATTTTAATTATGAATCCAAAAAATTAATTTTATATTTTCAATTTAATCTTCTAAAACTATTAGAATTTAAATTTTGAAAAATTATAAATCATAGAGAAAATTTTATTTTAGGGAAAAAATCTCATTAAAATTCTAGTTGTTCTTATTATAAATTTTTACAAAGAAAAAATAATGCGATAAATAATCAATAAATGTTATGTTTTTTAAAAAAAATAATTAAATAATAATAAAATTAATTGTATTATATAATAAATATAGTGTTTAAAATGGTTGATTTCTAAACACAACAATGATTTTATTAAATTTTTTTATATATACTTTATATATACACATATATACACATATTTTTTAATTTAGTTAGTCCTATTTATACCAAATAATTTAACAACCGAGATCAATTTTCCAAAATATTTCATGGTTTCATATAATTTTGGTGTTTCGTATAGATAATTAAATATTAAATATTGTTTATTTAAGGAAAATTAATGGTGAAATATCATGTCATTAAATTCTCCCCTTAAAATATAATATTTCAATGAAATATTAATTATTTATAACCAATAGAATTGTGTAAGTGTATTATTAACATATTAATCATTTGGAATATAAATTCTTTTATGATATATACCTTAATTTCTTTGGCTATATCATGTTACTTATCTTTTTTCAATCTACATTGTCTATTAATACAATTATATACCCATTAATTTATATTCCCTAAACATATATTATCTGTGAAATACCTATCCCAAAAACCATTTGAATATCCATGACATTATATCAGTGAGAAATCATTTATTCTTCTAAAAATTAACTCTTATCTTCATCCACTAGTTTATAAATCCATAAAATAGTTAATATATGTAACCAACTAAACTTAGATAGCCCAGATCTGGTGTCTGCTACTAATTACATTAGAATGATTACAGGAAATCAAATCATGAAGACAAATATTATAATAGTCTAGGTAAATTAGATACATAAATTACTTTTTTCAAATGAATACACTAATTATTTCACAATTTTTTTAATCTTTCTAAAAAAATGACATCAATATAATCATATTCCAACTAGTAAATTCTGAAATATCTTTCATAGTACACATATTAGATTAATGGGGAAAGTAAAATAATAAAGGTGACATAAAATGATTATTAAGGGTAAACAATAGTGTAAAAAATAATGAATCAATGATATTATTTATTATAGCATTGAAAAAATTATAACACAGATAACACGTAATCAAAAAACTGAGGAGGAAGTGAATAAAAAATTATAAAAGGGATTAAATGGATACACATTCCATTTAAATGACTAGAAAAATTTAAAATAAATATTAAAGTTTTTGAAGCTGAAACACATTCCATTTAATCAATGAAGGAAAAATGAAATTTATCAATTGATATGTTGATTTAAGATCTCATGGATGAATAATAACAAAATCTAAATAAGGGAAATTATTAAATATTGGATAAAACATTTCATACGTTCATGGAACCATTATCATCAATATAAATTTCACCTATTATAATTTTCTCAAATAATTCATCTCATGAGTCTAATGTTTTATTGAGGGGTTTTCAGTAATCAAACCCAAACATGTAGGGATTTCATTAAATGACCCCCAACCCGTGCATTTCATGACCAAAAAAATCATAATATTGATTAAATGCTTACATTATAAAACTTCGGTAGTCAATAAAATATAAGGATTTTTCATTATTTCCCCAATTAATCAAATAACATTCAATGTAAAAACTATATGAAAAATGATATTTGGTTTTGGAAATACTTATATCCTAGAAAAATGATATGGATATTTAGGGTAAATTCAATGTGCATTGATAATAGAAAATTGAATACTACAGGGAGAATAAAATAAATCAAGGATGTTAATGCAAATTCAATCCTTGGAAAAATAAATCATAATACACCTCAAAAAAATTTAACTATGGTATCAATTTAATATAAGAAAAATTGAGTATAATATTGGGTTGTTTTCATTTATGAATGAAAAAATATAAAAAGATCATTTAAAAACATTATGGGGGAAAATATCTATTTATTTAGAAAATTCAGTCAAAAAATATTATATTCAAAAAAAATTTGAAAATATTTTCTTATAAAAGTAACCTTTTAAATAGTTAAATTAATATTCAAGGAAATTACATCGGTTAAATCCATACAAGCCATATGAGTTGAAAGAAAATTTTCTTTACAGTGTTAAATGTTAGAAAAATTCCTTGTTTGGATAGTGGAAAAAATATTCATTGAAAATTTGGTAAAAAAAGGGAAAATTTATAGTAAAAAACATTTTAACAAAACATGATTTTTAGAAGAAAATATGTTCTCCCACTAAAGAGTGAAATAATTTTAGGTATTTTGGAAAACATTTTATAAAACATTTTGAGTAGAAAAGAGTGATAAAATTGTAATAATACTTGAAATTGGTCCTAAGTTACTATATGATGGAAAATTAATGGTTTTATTTATCAATTTTCAAATAATATCCTCTAATGGACATAAAATTTAATGATTGTAAATGTTATTTTTTTGAAAAATAATACATAAATATTAAAACATGTCCTGTAAAACATTGAAAATTTTAAATAAAAATTCTCATAAAGGTATAAAATTAAATAAATGTTTGAAATAACATGAAAATAAAATAATTAATGATATAATATAACAAAAAGTGAAGTTTATACACTATAAAAAAGACGTAACTGTATAACATGACCTCTATCTCATAGGTGTAGAAAGTAAGAATAGTATTTCATAACATGAGATTACTTTTGGGTGAAAACCCTTTAAAATCCTACATAAAAAAAATATGTTAATTAATTACATGATTCAGAACCATTTTCTTGTCTATAATTACTTTTTAGTCAATTATTTCTACATTTTGTACAAGTACCTAAAGAATTAAATTCAAGTCATTTTTTTTGACAAAAAATCGATTTATGTGTCAAAAACAAATTTTTTAGGTCTACTATGGTAAAAGAGGTTATTATATAAAATCTATAAAATAATAATCATGACATTATTATCACAGTTATATATAAATTATACTTTTAAAAATTATTAATAAATATGGTTATGAGAAATTAATCAACATTATGCTCATGGAGATGATAAGTCATGTATATGCATTAGTAACATTATCATTTTTTAATGATCAGTATAGAAAGTAGTTAAGTATAATTTTAACTTTCCATAATGACAATTATATCATAAATAACATAATATTTAATCAAATATACTTATATATATATATCTATAGTGATGAAAAAGGAATCACATCATGTCGAAGGTGCAGTAATCTATACTTCCATGAATAACATTATCACCATTTATGTTTGTGAAAGGGTAAAAATGAAAATAATATATATATATATATATATATATATATTTAAATTAGTTGTTTAATTGATAACATATATATGTTTTCTATTTATTATAGGATTAATTGTAATCATATTTTATACTTTCCATGTATCATTTGAATGAATCACATTTCTTGGAGGTGGTGGTTGTCCACACTTCCAACGACGATGTTATCGTATTAACACTAAATGAATAGTATTAAAGGTATGTGTTATAAAAAGTTTAAAGATGAATATATATATACGAAATATTATATATATCATATGTATATAGATTTTTCATTATAATTTCCACCATTATTGGTGGTAAAGGAAAAATGAATAATAATCATTTTGTGAGGCAATAGTTCATCGTACACAGAAAAAATAGGTTCATTACACATTAGATGGAGATGTGTGTAGTTTTATGCCTAAACATTAAATTAATACATCCTATTATCTTTAGGATAATTGTGTTGTTTTATAATTATGGAATAATTAGAATTTAGTGGGTGGATAATGGAAATGAATGTCGAGAGCTACAGAGAATACATTACCCCATAAAAAGGTAAATTACTTTGGTTTATAATAAAATGATTTCATGGAATAATTTCTACTAAATGGTATGTTAAAGGTAAAGTGGAGATATTTTTGGAATATATATATGAACATATTGGATAATCCAATGTGGTTTTAGTGGTGTGAGTAATGGGGTGAGGTAATGGCCTTTTGTAAGTGAGGAAAAGAACCCATGTGCTATTTTTGAAAAAGATGTTACGTGTATAAACGTTTTTAACTAAAACATGTCATTAAAAATCAATAATTGATAGTTAATAAAATAATTATGGATACAAACTGGGGTTTGGAAAATAGGATTGGTCATTTGGCCCCTAAGATTATGTTTTAGTCCTTTTATAAGCTTAATTTTTCCTTACTAATTATAATTAATTTTATATAATTTATGCAATATTTATTTTCAAAAAAAAATCAATCATATTAGAAATTACAAAGTATTCTGATTGCTAATATAGAATCCATTATTCCAAATTCCAATCATATAATTGGAAAACTATATATAAAATTCATCTTATAGGTGGAACGAAAATGCATATTTTTAATGTAAAAACGTCTGAAAGAATATTATTTTTTATAATAAAATTAAATGTGAATATTATTTAGAGTAAATAAATTGTATTAATTGATTAAAATATTATCTAATTTAAATTTAAAAATAACCAATTGTATTATTTAATCATATAAATAAACTATATGAAAATTTAGTTTTGAACTAAAATTCAGTATTTTATCAATTCGTTGAAAAATTAAATGTACAAGAAAAATATAAAAAATTAACCCAAACATTTTTATTATATTTATATTTAAAATTGGAATTTCATTTTGTTATATTAAATATATTAAAGTGTAAAAATTACTATTTAATTTGGGTTCTCCATTAAATGGTGGTAAAAGTTCTATCATAAAAATATTGGTTTTTATGTGTAAAAAAGTGTTTGTTTTTATCTTATGACTACCAAAACAAAATTAATGAATAAGAAAAATATTTTCTTGAATATATTAAATGTTTATTTTAATATAGTATTTAAATACTTTTAATTAATTTTATATATTATCATATAATAACTTTTTCACAAAATAATATTTTTTTTAAATATATTCACTTTATATTAAATTGCTTCTTATTTTCATTTCTCATTAATTGATAAAAAATAAAATAATTTTATAATTATATAACCCATACATAGCAATAATTTAATCACTAATATTAATTAATACTAATATAGAGTCTATTTTATACCTCATTATAAAATATATTATTGTTTGATAAAACTCGGTCTTTCGTGTAACGCAAGCCCTTGAAGAAGGTTGTTGTTGTGTGTAATTCATGCCAACTCGATGTTGCATTCATTAAAATATATAAAATCTTTTTTAAAAATCATTTATATTATAAAATATCCAGATATTGTATTCCCTTACTTGATTAGTGCCTTGTGTCATACGCTCTAACAAATACAATGTTCTTACCTTAAATTTTCAAGCTGTTACACACTTCGCTCCATAATTAAATTATGTCCTCTAAATTTAAACATAATATTTGAGATATATTGTTTGGTATTTACAGGTTTTCATATACCAAATCCTGATAAAGTTTCATAAAACATCTTGTATAAAAGATATAATGGGAGTATAAATGTTCACATAGAATAACATATAATTATATATCTACGCTTGAGAACGTCAGTGAAAAAATAGAGGTCCATACTTTCAGAAAATGATTTAAATATTTATAGGGAGTGATTGAGGTCATCAATAACAAATTAGTGTATGATAAATATAATAATAAAGGACTAAAATCTATAAATAATTTATTATTTATGATTACATCGATTTGACTGAAACTAATATTTTATGGAAAAAAAATTTTCTAATGCATTTTCAAAATGTTGGGTAATTATTTTTCTCACAAATAAACTAATTACATATACTTAATTGATCAGATTATATTTCATATGATATAACCTAGTTTTTTGTTGCAGTTCGATAAAATTCTATGTAATTCATTTACTCATAAAAATTAATTACTAATAATGACTTTTTACCAGATGCATTAAAAGAAACAGTTAAAGGACTTTAAGTCCTATAAAAGAGTGATACATCTAACTATTTTTCCTTAACTATCTTCCAAAAAAATATGGTTAATAAATTAATCTCTAATCCTCAATAGTGATACTATTGTTTCATCATTACAATTTATTCATAAATTTTATTTACTAGAAACCATGAAATATTTACCCACACATTATGTAGTTCACCTGTTGGCGTAAAACCCTTAACATCCTTCATTAATGGGTTCAAGACCCTTTTACTTTCTATATTTGATTGGTTCTCCCCAGGAATATTGGTTTTCATTTTCTAAATACATGTTAATGTAATTTATAAAATAAATATTATGGAAATCTGTGAAATTTAATCATTAAATAGACACTTAACTATGGCTTTCAATACAACCCTTTTTTTAAAATGTATCATAATTTTATTTGACTATTAGTACGATATCATTACGGATAATATGAAATATAAAGATTATTAATACCATTAATATCATGTCTATATAAATATAAAGTAATTATATCCCAAATATTATTTTATTATAAATCAAATGATTCTAAAATGATGCATATTCCATAGTTCATTCATTATTCTTATACCCAAAATACTACTTGTAAAATAATTCTATAGATAAATTATTGAATCCCCAAAATATTTCATCAAAATTGGACCTTACTTAGTTTAGTGTATATCTATAATATCATTTCCTATATTTATATATCATAACACCTTATTTTCAATCTAAAACTGAATAGGTTTTACCTAGGATATTCATTTTAACTATATATTAAATTTATTCATAATTCATTATAATGAAAACATGGATTATCCTAAGTATATACCATGGTATTGTCAAACTCGGTGCGCTGTATGGAACATTATCAAGTACTAGGTTGCCCTGAGTAAGGCCTGAAATTCCTTTTCATATTTATTACTATAAGGTATAACTATGCATGAACCACACCCACCTATAGTATCTTGACATTGATGTATATCTACAAAGTCCCACACAATCTCTATATTAAAAAAATTATAGTTTTTTCATTTGTACTCATCATCAATGTTTATGTAACATCTATGCTCTCTAAAATATGTTTTTCTAAATCTAGTTATAAATATTTCTACTAAACTTTCATTGATACCCACAATAACCTCTTGCACCTAGATAGCCAGAAATCAATGTCTACTACAAATTTTATTGGCATTATTTGAAGATATCATATCCCGAATGATAGATAGTTTAGTAGTCTTGGTATTCTAGAAATATTAATGTGTATTTTATTACAGATGATTACTCAATTATAAAATGAATCTTTCTCTTGCATCTAAATAAATAAATTTTTGAATAACTTTATTCCATATTGTAAATACATGCATATCATTCAGATTACACTTCATGGATTCTTTGGGAATGAAATAAAATAGCGACGAGCTCCAATGCTTAGTAAGGATTAATTATAGAGAAAGAAACAATTAATCAATGAGATTAATAATCATGGAATGGTAAATATTATAACACACATAGAACATAATCAAAAAACTAATTTGGAAGTTCATAAACAATATGATACGGTAATAAATGAATACTCAAGCCATTGAAATGACTAGATAATGGGAAATAAAAATGTTATGGAAGGAAACTAAAACGTATTTCATTTAACTAGAAATGAAATGTATCCATAGATGTGATGACTCATGATTTCATGGATGAATGACAACACAAAATAAATGAGGGAAATCATTAATTATTATATTCCATGTTTTCTAGGTTCATGGATCCATTACCATGAATATACAGTTTACCTATTATAATTTTCATAACTAATTCATATGATAATAATACTAATGCATCAACTGTATTTCATTAATTATTCTTAACATGTAGTGATTTCTATAAATTATCCCAAACTCATGTATTGAATGTCTAAAACATTTATCGAATAAGCAACATTCCTTATCAAATCTCAAATTGAATAAATTTACATATTTATCCATAATTTCTCAATCAATCAAATAACAATCAAATTAGACAATATATGAAATGTGCTACATAGTTTAGGGAATAATCATATCCATGAAAAAATATATGGATATTTAGGAAAATTCAATGTAAAATGATCAATGAGAATTGAATATTTCATGGGGAATGAAATAAATCAATGAGGTGAATGTGAATATCATCCTTGTAAAAATAAATCATAAATCATGTATATGATAATTAATGATGGTAAAAATACAGCATAGCCCTACTGAATTTAAAAAATGGTTTTTAATTTGATGAATGGAAAAATTATAAACACATCACTGTAAAACATTCTTGTAGAGAATATATATTTGTTTTCAAAAGCCTTTTGAAAAAAAAATTCATGGAAAATTACTTTTTATACTATTTTCATTAAATAATATCTTTTTTTATCTTTTAATGGAATAATATATGAAATGATGGTGGGTAAATCCATACAACTCATGTGATATAAAAATAACATTAATTTTACACAATTAATGGTTAGAACAAATCCCTGTTCAAAATGTTAATGGAAGATTCCATTTAAAATATTTATAATATAAAAAGGATAAAATTTTCATTATCAAATTATTTGAAACACATTTTTGAAAACATTTAATTAAAATATTTTTTTAAGAAGAATGCATTTTATCCGTCTAAGGAGAGAAATAATGTTGAGTTTTTGGAAAAACATTTTTTAAATGATTTTCATTACCAAAGAGTGTGAAATGGTTTTAATTATTGAATATGGTCACGAATAACCAGTGTACACAAAATGAAATTTTTTATTGAACAATTTTCATATAATTTCCTCAGTGGAAATACCATAGAAAGATCATTAATGATTTTTTGTGGAATATAATAATCAAATATTCCTAGGTGTCCCATACCACATTGAGACATTTTAAATCATAAAACAACAATAAGTAATAACATTAAATTAAAGTTTAAATAATTTAAATATAAACTATTTAATGATATAATATAGAAATTTGGTAGTAGATACATCACACAAAATATGTGAGTGGTGAACATTACATTTATCTCAGGGATGTAGAAAAGTGAAATTGGAATTCCTTTCCTGGAGTTTCTATTTGGGTGAATATAATTTACCCTACATTATAATAAACATATGTTAATTTTATACTTTAATCAGATCAAATTTCATTTTTATAATTACTTATATTTCAATTATTTTTATTTTTCATAACTATATAAAATATTAAATTCATGACGACAATTTTTGGAAGATTTTGATTTTATAGGTCTACGAACAACTTAGGTAGGCCAACTATGGTCAAATGGGTAATTATATAACATCTCAAGAGAAATAATCAAGACATACTTATCGTACTATTACATCAATTATTCTTTTAAAAATAATCATTAACTATGGTTATGAAAAATGAATCAACATTGCGATCATATAGACGGTAGGCCATAGACACACATGAGTAAAGTTCTAATTTTTCAGTGATCGTTATGGAAATAAGTTAAGTATCATTATATAATTAAAAATGATCATTATATCATAATTAACATATTATGTAATCATATATAATTATATATATAATACTTTTGATTAAAAAGAATCCACATCTTTTTTTGGAGATGGTAGTCTAGATGTCCACGAATAATGTTATCACTTTTTCAGTGTGTGAAAGGATAACAATAAAAATGATATATATATATATATCCATAAAGGTTTTTATTTCATGAATATCATATAGATTTTTTTATTCCTCATTTGTTTAATTATAATCATATTTTAAACATTTTGTGTATCATTTCAATGAATCACGTCGCTTTTAGGTGGTGGTAGTCTACACGTCCTCAAACGATGTTATTTCATTAACGGAAAATCAAAATAATTAACAGTATGTGTTATAAAACTATAAAAGAAGTATTATAAAAACTAATATATATAATATATTTAATATATATATATATATATATTCCATCATAATGGAAACAAATATAGATTCAAAAGAAAAGATGAGTATCTATTGTTTCATGAGGCAGTAGTTCACCATAAAATAAAACAGTAAGTTTGATACACATTTGATGGAGGTTTGTGTAAGTGTTGTGTGAACTCATTTCAAAACAATATACTGGTATATATAAGATAATATCATTGATATATAATGATTGAATATAGAGATTTTATGGGGTGTATAATGGAACGGAAACTATAGAGCTTCAGAGTATATATTATCTATTAGTTGGGTAACTTCTTCTGGTTTGTACAAAAATGTTTACATGGAAGTATATCAGCCCAATGGGAGGCTTAAAAGTTCAGGGGAGTGCTGTTTAGAAGAGATATAGGAAGATATTAGCTGATCCTAGGTGGTTTGACTGGTGTGTGGAATGGGGAGAGGTGGTGGAAATTTATAATGGAGAAAAAGGACTCAGTTGGGTTTTTGGATTGTTTCTGAGTCATTTGGGCCCCTAAGTTAAAGGTTTAGTCCATTAATTAAGCTTAATTTTTTATTAATGTTTTTAATTAGTTTTAATCACATTCACTAATATTTTTATTAAAAATAAATTTCTGATCTTATTATAAATTATAAACCATTCTAATTCAAAATAAAAAAACAATTTTATTTTTCAATTCCTATCATATAATCAGAAGATGTTTCTGTAAAATTCACCCAGTAAGTAACCAAATAATGCGGGTTTTTAAGGTAAAAATATCTGAATATTTTCCATGTTTTTATAATCAATTTCTAATTGAAATTGTTTGAAATTACATAAATTTTATTAATTTATAAAAAAATATATCTAAATAATCCTTAAAAGTATTTAAATTATAATTTATCCTTATAAATAAATTAGACGAAAAAGTTGTTTGGAACAAAAAATCGGTATTTCAAATATTCGTTAAAAATTGATATGTTTTAGAAAAATATTAGAAATTCATACAAAAATAATTTTTATGTCTATCATTCATACATGAATTTTATATTGACATAATAAATAAATTAATGTTTTAATATTAATATATAAAATTGGTTCTACATTAAAAGGTGGTAAAATTTCCTATATAACAATTTAGTGTTTTTGGTGTAAAAGAGACTTTGTTTTACCTTATGCTTATCAATACTAATTTATCAATATCAAAATTATTTAATTGAATATAAAATATATATATTTCATTAAATTATTTATCTAATTGTAATTAATTTAATCTATTATCATAAATAAAATTTATCATCATGAAACAAATTCTATAAAAATATTCACTTTATATTCAATTACTTATTATTTTCATTTTTAATTAATTGGTTACACATTAATTCATTTTATATTAATATAAACAAGAAAGTCTCATAATTTTGATAAAAATATACAAGGAACGTTTAGGACTCGAGCGAGCTTGGTCATAAATATTTATTTAAGAAAATATAAGTCCAGTAGAATACAAAAAACTCACGACACAAACGCACTACCAAACTAGCACACTAGAACATAATGCAATCTCAACAGAAGTCAAAATACTCACACACAACCAAACCCAAAGACCCTCAAACAATGGCCATGCCCAGTGTCCATCAAAAACCCAAATCAAGCCTGATAAAACCGCAACACCCACTTATTGAAAATTGATTTTCCATGCGTGAAAACTCCGCTAATCCCACATCAAGAAGATTCCCTCATCTCAAGGACTTCATCAAGATCCTCAAATATTGTTGTCACACAACCATATTCTACCGCCTAGAAGCACAAAAAGTAAGCCTATTCTGCATACAACATGTCTGAAATTTGTCTTTCCTGCATCCTGTGTGAAGCAAGGTCGTTGCAGCATCCAAAGTCGTTGCCTTAGAATAAGTCTTTGTCATCACAGAATCCTCCCTGGATCAATTTCATCCCACCAAATCAAGTGGGCTATGCCATATAGACCGTTCCAACCACAAAACTAGCACCACTGTCAGGATCCCACACCCCACCCCATCGCCAATCAAGACAGATCACCTGCAGTTCACACAACCAAAGGCCACCACGTCCCTAGGTTACCTTCAACAAGACAACCACGCCCCCGCACTGTCACCAGAAACTCGTCGGCATGCCGCTCATCGAGTCCCACCATCATCAACGACCAAGTGCCCACCCATCTCACCAGCATGCCCCTTATAGAGACCCCATACTCACCATACTCAACCTCTTCAACACCCCAGCGCCCACCCATCCCGCCGAAACACCCCTCATCTAGACCCCATACTCACCGTCTTCGACACCCCTTATTGAGACCCCATACTCACCAGTTTCTTTACCCACTACCCTATATACGAACCCTCAACATCATTCACCCATTTCGGGTGGCTTCGCAACCCTCACCATCACTCGCTGACATGCCTCACTAACTTCCTGCCCGCCTTTCATCAGGATTCTAGATCCACCAGGTTCCCATATCCTCGCCATACAAACCCCAGTCTGATGGCTCCAGCAAGCTTCATTCAACCTGAGTTTCGTCCCTTCTATCGCACAACACCTACAAATGACCGTAGTGAGTAGAACACCATAAATCTAGACTCACTTCCCATAAAAAAGAATCCTATTGTTTTGAACCGCATCACTCGAGGTCGAGGTCATGGAGATATTTTCAAGCTCAATATCATCAAGATCATCAGATGTTATTGACGTCACCTTTAAGAATCTGACTCGACCATGTTCATCATCATCCATCTATCACAATGGGAAGGGATCCCTGAAATATATATATATGGCACTTCAGAGTTTCTATACTTAGGTGCACCAATAAAAAGATCCTTAGAAAGATTGAACTTATCAGAAATAGATCAATTCAAATTAATCCACAAACATGGAGAACAGTGGGAAAATATCTCCTTATGACCAATAAAACCAGGCTGTGTTCCATCTTCATGTAATGAAATCAACTTCTTGTAATCGTTAAAATGATCACCATAGCTATAAAGAGAGAGGAGCTCTCTATAAGAGAGATACATATTCTATTTGATAATAATATACATAACTAATAAATTAATAGCTATTTTATTCCTCTTTATATAATAAATTGTTATTTGATTAAACTCAGACTTGCCTGTAACACGGGAAATCATAGAAGGTTTCTCTTTTTTGTAATTTATGTTGACTCAGTGTTTCATGCATTAAATATAAGAAATAAATTTTTAATAGTAAATATATTTTAAATTATTTATCATGTTTTATACACTCTATCAAATAAAATTTCCCTACCTTATATTTGTGGGGTGTCATGGTATATATGATGATGGAATAAATGAGATAAAATTCCCCAAAAATATCCTAAGTTACTTTTTCCTTAAATAAATAATCGAATATGTGGATATATATACTTTCTAACTAAATTATCCCACAATTAATCAACACTCTATTAATTAAAAATAATGAATATATTAAAACTAATATTTATTTATATCAATATCAGTTGTTTCTAATAGTTTTCTAACAAAACAAAATTTCTAAAAAATTCACTCTTCCTTGTTATTGATACTGTTTTTTTTATTTTTACATATCATTAAAGTAAAAATAGTAATGAAAATCCTCATATATCACACATAATCATAAAAACAAATAAAAATTATATTTATATCATTGATAACAATCAATCACTAAAAAATAGAAAACAATTTCACAATTTTATTTCTATTAAGATATCAACAATCATAACTTTGGGGGAAAATGAAACCCACAATTTCCCATCATAACAATAATATAATTAAATTCTCAACCATTTTTTTGTTCTCTATTATTTATTTTTAATACATATTGGTCTATAAATACATTCGTTTATTTGATTATTTATTTTTGATTAGGATTCATATAAATAGTAAAATAAAAATGAATATGATAATATCTTATAAAATCAGAGTAATTGATCATATGAATTTGAAAGATTCATCACAATAAATATTCTATGATGAAACATTCACTTAAATATATGATTATTATTTTTAAACAAATCTATAATCAGTTTATCTTATAGATATATTTATCATAACTAGGTTATATGATGTTTTTTCTACTAAACTTCCTAAATTAATCATTTCATGTTATTAGGAAAAAAATCATTCATAATTTTTTATAAATTGAATTATATAGACCACATAATATCCTTTGGTTGTGTCAAATGTAACATAACCAATCTCAGGGGACATCAAATTTATTGTATTGTATCTTCTTTAAGGGTTTTATTAAATTATATTTTGATTTTTTGGGTGTTCAGAGAAGGAAATGGATGATGGATGTAAACTTACTATAGGACCAGTTCACACTGTGAATAAAATTTCATGAAATTAATATATTAGGGGAGATATTCATTAAAATAAAATTCAATTCAAGAAATGGAATCAGGCCATGAATTTTATATTAAATACATGAAAAGTATTTAGGATTTTATGTTGATGTGATGCACTTTTAGGTGTATCAGTTTTCCAAAGAATTCATGATGTGGATCCCTAATTCAAGTCGTGGTTATTTTTTGTTCCTAAAAGATTAATAACTTGACATAATTATGTTTCCAAATTTATATCCCTTCCAATTTATGTAAATTCTTGGATCAATATAGAAGATTTTAGACCCATCTATTAGATTTTAACACCTCTCTTTCATGATGGAAAAGCTTTTTGGATCTTATGAATCCAATCTAGTATGTTATTATTCATTCATGTAAAATTATATCATATTATAATTGATGAAAATATATATATATATATAAATATATGTTGGATATAATGGTTTGAGATTACCCTAATGAGGTTTTTATTGTAATTTATAGAATTAGAAGCCAAAATCATGTATTTGGATAATCTGATACTTTTTTACAATGACTATTTCGAATATAATACCTTATATTGGGGATTTCTCATTTCATATCTTTTTTGTGTGTGCTTCCACATCCAAATAAATGAATGAAAAAATATATTCGTAATAAATATTGGTCCTAGTATATAGTGGTTCTTCTAGATATAGATTACATCTATTATTGAGACTGTTATTATTGAACAGGACTTAAGAAACCCATAACTTTTATGCATTGATATTTGGGTTATTAGAAGGATTGTTGGAATGTATGTTCATCCCCATGAAACCTATATATTAATATTTTTCACACATGGTGTCTATCTGTATAATTTACTTGTACCTATGTTTATTTCATATGTTTTTTTGATGATGTCAATTAATGGATTGACATAAAAAATGATTAGTCGTTTTAGTCATGTATTGTATGTGATGTTCATCTTTCATCTTCAAAAAAGTGTTCAAGTCATACCTACTAGACTATACCCTGAGAGTGATGTGTTACACATGAGTTTGGAATGTATTATTTGATTTCCTGAATAAGGGATGTGACATCAATGTTTGGAAAAATCCATCACCTGACGGGGTGTGTTAGGTGGGAAAACAATATTTCTTATTGCTTAGTGCCAACTAAGGTAGATCCAGTTTTGGAGGACCGAATATTTATTTTGGAATATTTTGATATGTAGTTGTGATAAAATCACCCTATTTAATTCCATGACATGAACTTGTATATGTTATGAATTTATTTTTAGGGCCATTAATGGTGTCCTACTGTGTCTTTTACTCACACCCTACTGAACTATTTCAATGCACTTGTAGATTTGTGGATTAGATAATTTTTTAACGCAAATGGCCATGTCATGGATGGTTGAGTACATATAGAAGAGGATGTTGATTTTTCTAGATATATTTTGGAAGATATTTCTATAAATAATGCATTTTTATTTTGTAATTATCAAACTTTTTATTATTTTGTTAGTTTTTGGTTGTTTATCTGGAATGTCATTCTTCTACTTCATGGGTTATACTTGAATAAAGTATTTCTCAGATGGTCATTTTTTATTATTTATTGAATGGTTGATATTATTTCCAGACATATAAATTATTATGTTCACTTGGTACTCATGGAATATTCCCCCTATGTCGATACATAACCCCTTTATAATAGTTAGTAAACAATTATATATTAGAAGGCACCCATGAGATTGTTCCCCCCTGACTTGAGCACAGTGATTTGGGTCATGGTGTCACAAAATAGTATCAAAATAAGTCTAATAAATTGACTCATATCATTTCATTTAATTAGGAAAGGGTAAACAAATTATAGGAAGGTTGGGGATTTTGTCGGGTTATTATGTCAGTTCGTGTCCTGCATTATATATTGGACCTCTAAGGTTACATAGTGGGTAATTAGGTTTTACAGTTCAATGTTACCATTGATGAAATTCACCACAGGTGATGAAAATTAGGTAGATATATTGATTTATAAAAATTAATTTATGTCCATGAATCATTATATGCATGTACTTGGTGCAAGAACCTAATATTTTAAAAAGAACACTTTTCTGGCAGAATATAAGGTACCAACACGATGTCTAATCAAAACAAAAATTAGTACTATTTAAATATAGCAATTGTAATATAGTCATTTAATTTGAGGGATTGAATTGTATTAAATGAATTATGAATCTTAAATAAACGGAATACTCAATACTAATGCATTGACCTATTCTTAAGAAATAACTACTAAATTTCAAATAAAGATGTCTTATTCCATTGAAATATGTTTTCAAAAAAATTTAAATTTATTTTTTTGAGAAAATGTTATAAATAATATATAGAACATCATTAGATTTTATTTTGTAAATATAATATAATTTTTAAAATATTCAAATAAAAACCTCCTTACGTGGAAATTTTTATATTTTTATGAATAGTCTTAATTTCCAATTATTATTGAAAAATATGGATTTTTATGGGAATGAATATTATGGTTTCATGATTTTAAAAGGGTAAATTTTATTTTAAAATGATTTCATTTTAAAATATTTTAATTGTATTATTAATTATCTATTTATTTTCATTGGAATGAATTTTATATATGTATTATGTATAAAAAACTTTTGTGCGTAAAAAGAAATTATTCTAAAGAATAATTATTCCTTGTGTTTTGCTGTTCTTATTTTAAAATAAATTAAATAATATTTTTTAATTTAATTCAAATAAAAATATTCAATATATCTAATCGTTGGGTCCATATTTCATATATAGTAACCATTATTTTTAGAAATTATAAATAGGAAAATTTCAAATTTTTATTTCCAAGGTAAAAGGTAAATTTGTTAAATAATATTTTAAATAAAAATATATGAACTAAATGACCCAGTTATTTGAATTAATTTAATTTTAGGAGTATATCTTTTCCATAATCATCCAAAATTAGAATATATTGCCTTTTTATTCCATTTATATTGGATTTTATACATATATAATTTTATTTAAGGAAAATTAATAAATTTCATTCTCTTTATTTTCCTATAAATAAATATTGTATATAAGGATAAATAAAGTATATTTTCAGTTCTAAATATTATTAAAAATGATAAATTATTTTTTAATCATGGAATTGTTTTTAAATTATTTGGTATGAATTAATAAACATAAATTCGTGGGCCACATCATCCCCAGTATTTATTTAATTAGTAAAAGAATCATGTAAATGTTATTAAAAATAATGGAAACTATTAAAATTTAAATAAATTAATAGTTATGATGAATTTTCAATATATATGAAAAATAAGGCATGTTTAAAATTATTATATGCAAATTCCCCGTATTTCTTTATGTATTTAATTCCATAATAAATGAATTGTTTCAAATTTTACATTAATAATATTCTATAATAAGTAATATATTAATAAAAGATATAAAATTTCAAAAAAACATAAAATCATACAAATGAATTTTATAAATTTTAAAGAACCAATAATGATCTATTTATGGGTTGTTTTTATTTATATGGTAACATTAATGACCCTTAAATGATGGAAAACCTAAACATAGTGGAAATTTTCTACTATGTTATTAAGGGGTGGAAACTAAACGATAAGCGTGAAAACACAACTAAACATGTAAAAAAATTTATTAGATGAGATTATTTAGTACCATAATAATATTATATTATTAATATTTAAGTTATCTTCCATTCAAGATGAAATATTATTTATATTAATTTAGTTCATTAAAAAATCCATGAATGCCACTACCATCGCTTATAAAAGGAAACCTCGTGTATCAATTATCCACACTACATTTTTCTATATATATCAAAAAAACGTGAAACTTTCTCTTAAAATTACCAATATAAATTATATAGAGGATTTTTTTGTTCCAAAATAAAAACTCTAATTCCATTAAGAAGATATCTAAAGGAATTCTATCATAAAATAGGTAATCATATTCATCAAGTATTTCATGATTATTTTCTATTATACTTCTTATTAATGTGTTGTGACCATACTAAGATAATAAATCTAGTATCATAATAATTTATATATGTTATAATTATAATGGTATAAACAATTTTCATCTCATTTCCATCCTATGAAAAGCATAAACGTCACTCATGTGTACATATGTGGACTACCACCTCCAAAAATCGATGTAATTTTTTTAATTTTCATTTTACATATATATTAATAAGATTATGTTTAATGAATATATATTATATATAATTTCTAATAATTATTTTTAAATTTTGATTTATTATTTACCATTTTTTCCATAACCTAAAAATGAAGACAACATTCATGTGTACCTATGAATTACCATCTCCATGAACTATGTAATTAATATTTCTAACTATAATTTGTATGGTTGAAAATAAATATGTAAAAAAAATTTAAATTCTATTTAAATTATATTTTAAAATATTTTTTGGATGAAATAATTATTAATGTACTAGGACTAAAACTACCATACTAAAACATACATGAAAAAAGAAGTAGTTATTACCAGGAACAATGATTATAACTAATAATATTTAATAATTGATGAAGAAATTAATGTAAGTAAATATTATATGATATGATATATATTATTATATTTTTAATATATATTTATATATATTAAATATATATATTTTTATATAAGATTTTGGGGGGAAAATAATAATGAATAACCCACAGTAAGTGATTTCTTGTATCACTATTTTATTGTGAGTCATATGTCGAGTTCATCAAAAAACATTTAATGTGGTGTATATTCTAAACAATTTATGTAATATATCATAATTCCATTAATATTTATTGTATTTAAATTTTCTTTTAAAATTAATTATTTTATGGGGGGTTATTTTTCATAAGTTACCATAGAGGAAAGGTTTTACTTTACATCCTCATCATTATTCATGATAATTTATATTTAAGTCTTTGTTTTGGGAATATTTTAACTCTTATTTGTAAAATACACTATAATATATTATACTATACATATTTATTTATGTTAATTGTTTTATTTTCCTTTTCATCTCTTTATGAACGCAATATACTGAAGGATTTTTTAATTGAAAACCAACTTTATTTTTCTACTATGTTTGGAATTTTTTTATTGTATGTACATATTTTTTATAAAGTGTTTTGAATACTAATTTTAATATTATAAATTTATTTATAAAATAAATTTCTCCCTTATGTGACTTTTCATTTTATTTTTTAATATTATATTTCCTATCATTTTTTGAATGTCGTACTTTTTACTATTTTCAAAATGTGTCAATGTAATGTATTTACCATATAAGACATGAATGTAATTTCATGATATCTTGAATAATAATTTTTTTTGATATTATAAAAAATGTATATTATTTTAATTTTAAATAAACTATTTTTCTTAATATTTGGAAAAAATTTATACTTTAGTCAGTGATTTATCAAGTAAAAAGGGTATTTTATTCCTGAATTTTTTCATCGAGATTTTAAATATATTTTCATCTATGAAAAATTAATCTTTTGAATTTTACTCTTTTCTAGGGTTATATCATTATGATACGAGACATCCTATATCTATTTATTGTATTTGATCTACTTGAATTTGGAATGTATTTCTATATTGTATGGATGTTCTAGAAATGGGGACAATTATTTATTTTTTAAGGAATGTTAATTATGTTATGTTATTTTTTCATATAGTTAATTCATTGGACTTATAAAGTGAAAGGTGGGTCCTGAAATGAAATATCTCATTTTTTGTATAAGTATGTCACATGATGAGAACTGAACTAGGACATGACTGAGTCCTTGCACAATTATGTATATGCCTTAGCAGGAGGCCATGATTTAATTTCTATATGTGTTGGAACAAGACAAAACAATATGTTTTAAATGTTTAACATCATTATAAAATCTTTTATTGATACCCATATGATTATTTTTTATTTTATGATATACATGTATAATTTTATATCATATTTTATTATTTATAATAATTATGAGTCATTGTTTTTTCCTTCAATATTTTTCATGATTTATTAGATTCTGATGTATTTTTACTGTTACTCATAATATGAGATCTCTCTTATATTATGTTTTTATTTCCCATGATTTTTGTTTGTTTTTTATGATTATCATGATGGGATATTGTAAAGGGGATAATGTTGTTCTCGTAGAAAATACTATATTTTTATTCTATTTTATAATGTAATATTGGATTAATGTTTGTACATAGTTTTTCAAGACTAATAAACTATTAAATCATTTGGGAAGTAGTCACATATATATAGTAAATATGTAATAAAGTAACCACCAACTCTAGGATACAATGGTTGAGTTCATTATAGGTTCACATTTCATATATACATTTTTATTACATTATATAGATCCCATATAATTAAATACCTGATAAAATTATGATATGTTCTGTGGTGACTTATTTATTTCAGTTATTATCTGATATTGTTTTATTCTATGATTCAATTTAAATAGGTTCTTTTTTGACAATATTTTAGGTTCTAGTGACTTTTCATGGGGTTTAGGTATTTGTTATCGGGTATACTTTTACAGGTGGGTAGCCTCTTAGGTTAAACATTGTCTTGATCACCTATGTGTGTCTATGTTCGATTATTATTTATCTTTTTTATGTTATTATACATTTGTATTGTCTGTTATATTATTTCTAGAAATGGTACCCCATAGAAATATTTTGCATTATATTACTCCAAATATTATATTGAGGATGTGACTAAGCCGGTTTCCTTGGTCCTCCAATGGTTCAAACTATAATAATTATCCAACCCTGAATCTTTCTACAGGTACATATCTCACAATGAGGATCCCACAGGGGAAAACTGATGATGGTTGAATTTTTTAATTTATTTCAGATCCATCACCCCTTACTTTATGGTAATCATAGGATCCCATGATTTGGATAACTACCAACATTTGATAGATATAATTTTAGACTTTATAAAGACACTAAAGGACTGGATGGTTATGATTATGACCTTCATTATTATGGGAATAATCATATATTGATGGGATATTATGATGCATGCTTATAAAAATTATGTCCTAACCTGGTAGAACTTCATGGATCACTTCATTAAAGAACAATTTCATTATTATCTGAATATGGACCATTCTCAGTAGTTAATGGGGCTCCAGTAGGGGACAATGGAAATGGATTCCTACTCAACATGCTTTATAAAGATGATTGAATTTTCTCCATTTAGTATGGGAAATAATGTAAATTATCACTGAACGATAATATTAGAATTATTCTTTAACTAAATTGATATGTTATTAACATTGATATGGTGACATATTATACAATGCTTTATAAGGGGCTATTGATTTGAAGTGAATTGATGAAGTTAATGCTACTGGTTGTCTTCCTTTTATTAGTGCACCAACATGCACTGTACATAGCATGGTCCAAGATTATCATTATTTGATCATGAGAAATAATTCATAGGATTTCTATAATGGAGATGGTATTATTTAATACTATTTTAAATATTTTTTCTACACCTTTTGTCAGGATTACTTTATTAGGTGATATAAGTAAGGTTCCAAGGTACAATAACCTGATAATTGCACATTTTCCCTGAATTGATATCACCAATATGGCATGATAGGGAATCTAAATCAGTTCTCCAATAATAATTTTAATTCATTTATAGTCAAGGGGTTTCTAGGGTATATTAATCTATTAAATTCCATTTGTACATGTTCTCTATTAATATACCAATGACTAATAAAGATTATTGTCTTTGTATTTGTTTAGACAATTAAAGAGTGGTTTTTATCATTTATCAGGTTTAGAGGTTCATAATTCTGTTGATGATATGTGTCAATGTGATCCTTTCCATTGACTAGATAATTGTTTTCGATACACGCATAATTGTTATTAGACATGGTGATATTTTTATGTTCTAAAGGGGATACGGTTGTGATGATTAGTGAATAGGACATTAAGATGGTAATAATGGGATATGAACCACATTAAAAAGAAGTATTTTTAGTATATGTGTCTAGAATGATCCTGACAGTGGATCAGATAGAAACTCTCACCTCTTTTTTAATAATGGTGGGAATGTTCTGAGATTTATTTCAATAGGATTTCATGGGGTTACAACAATATAATTAGGATGAATTTCAGATCAAACCAGTTATTTGTGTGAGATTGATATCAATAACACCATATCTTATTGAACCTTATATGTTGAAATATATCATGGGGAATTTAGATGATCTAGAAGTAAAAAATCTTTTTCAAACCAAGAAATTATCCTTAGTGTACTTTTATGGTGTTTTCCAAGAAGTTATATGGAAGTATTTGGATTTGAATAGACCAGAGGATGATGAATCACATCAAAATAAATGAAGGTACATATTTCCAAAAAATATATGAGTTTTTTATTAGTATATGGGATCCCAATGGATTTATGTAATTTATATGTGTTTTGGATACCATCCGCATTAGGTTAGTGAGAATGAAATACCAAAGACAATGATTAGATTTAGTTATAGGTTGTGTGAGTATATTATTATTCTTTTTAGAATGATGAAGGAAATGTATGTTCTCATGAATATCATAAAAACTATTTTCCACCCAACCATAGATTCATTTTTCATTGTTTTCATAGATGCAGTACTTATATATTTTAAGGCATCATAATTGCACGATTGAGTCATGAATATCATGTTATGTACTTTTTGGGAAGAATGAATTTACACCATGTACTTGAAGTATCAGTTTTGGTCACATGAGTTATAATTTATTGGTAATGTTTACTCACAATTAACATTATTTTTTGTCCAAATACTTCTGTTGTAGTAATGTCTTGGAAATTTCTGTGGAATCTGTTATGATATAGTGGTTTCCTAGGATGGATAGCTACAACATGAGATTAATTTTGGAGTTCATTTTACTACCAGTACACAAGACCATCCTTACCAATAAGGTATTAATGATTGAATGTATGGATCAGTGTAAAGGAGGATTCTCAAATCTAAATAAGAGTTTATTTTAGGCTCTGATCATGATCCTATCTGATCTATTAGTTTGATATGAAGTGAATTTTCATATAAGATCTATTTGATAAAGTGTGACGTGGTATTTGGTTACAAGTCTCTTTATCTATGACACCATGAGTGGAAATACACTCCTCATGACCTGGATTATGAGGTTGTGGTCCATGTGATGAAATGTTGGTGACACTACCATTTAAGTGACCTATTTTCTATATAAATATACCATTAGATTATTTGATATATATTATACAAGAATAACATGAATCATTATGATAGGAATTCGGTTGAGTATATGAATATGTAAAATTTAAAGATATAATATTCTCCTACAAAAGAAAATATAGTTGTAGAAGCACTAAGTACAAAATTAAATATGGGAGTGGAAAGATAGAAAAAGTGGAATTAAAGAACACGAATTTATCAGGAGGATACTGAATAGTAATAACTAATGATGATGACTTAGTATATTGTACACCCTTAGGGATCATTTAACCATTTGTAGAATGAGTGATGTCCAATCAAGGGCATGACAAAATGTGTGGGGTGATTCATAAGATATTGGAGGTTGGTGGTTTTATTTATGTTGTGATATATATAGAAATGGAGTGATATCAGTTCAGTGTAGGGTGAATTTTTCATATTACATGATAGAGTATTTTATGAGATCTTGATATGCTTCACTTTAGGTAGTAAACCAAGGGTTGACCATGTTGTAACACATCGTTAGGTGATTGTTTTGGTTTCCTAACATAAAGAGAAACATAGAAGTCTTTATTTACCATTAAATGACATGTCATAAAATCGAGGATGAGAATCATTGTTTTTTAGGTTTACACACACTATTTACATGACTATGTGTAAGTGGGATATGGTGATGAACAAATTCATAAAATAGTTTTCCAAAATCTTGATAGATCAATAAACCCTTGGATTGGTAGTGGAAAAATTTAATAGAGTGTAGAATTTAAATCAAAATATTAAAAAAATTAGTGTATGTGATTGAAAATATAAATATTTAAGAGTTCAATCATTTTCAAAGAGTTTCATAAAGTATTGTACCTAACAGATATGCCGAATTCAAATCAATTTTTTGGAAAAGATTGTAGAAGGCGGTGGGTACCCAGTTGAACCTATGAATGGAATTTAATTTTTAGACATATAGGTAATGAGATAAATTTATACATACTTTAGTGGATACAATTTATCCATGTAGTCTGGATTAAAGAAGTTTTTAGTATGATCCCCTGGCAGTTGTGGAGTTTTTAAGGACCATATTTTTTGGACTAGAAATTTGAACAGAAATTTGTTATTTTGATTTCAAATTTATTTAATAGGTAAAATATCCATTCTATACTAAAATGTGATCATGGATTATTTCTTTGAAAATATATTCGGTTTCAGAATAGGAATTTTACCTTTGAATGTTTTTTAGATAATTCCATGACATTCAAATTTTAGTAGAATATTTAACAATTAATATTTAATTAAGTAAAAATTAATTTATTCACACAGGTTCATTTGGACATATATTTCGAATAGATAATTGAAATGAGAATCCATACCTATAACTAATAATATGATAGGCAGTTTTATTAGGCAGGTAATAAACTCACATCAGTGGTTGGGGATGGACTAAGGCCCCCTTTGTTATATTCATTTTATTTTTTCGTACTTTTCATTTTTACTTTTATGATTTCATTTTCCAATTTCTTATTGTGAACATATCTCTATGAGTTTCAATTTTTGTGACAGATATATGTTATGTATAGGGAGATAAAGATATAGTTGTATAGGAGAGGATATGTACCATTGTGGAGATCATTAAGAGCCATATCGTTGAGTGACACTCGTGGATTGTTGAAATGGGTGAGGCTTTGGTAGATTCCACCCAAAAGTATTACTTTATTTAGGTGTCCATAAATACAAAATGATTTAACACATTCATGTTTTATTGAATATTATGATATATTAAAAACCACTATATGTCAACCTATATCTTTTGAGGTGAAAAAATGGATTCAGGTGATTTGAGGGAATTCCCATTAAAAAATCATGATCACACGACATGTAGTTTAAGGAACACATACCATATGTTCTTCATGTTTGGGGTAGATGATGTTTTGGAAGTACATGATATCTATAGAGTATTAAATCCTTATAATGTAACTCAACTACGTAGTGGAGTACCCAACTATATTGTAGAGTACCCGACCAGACAACTTGTGTAAGGGAACATGGTGGTGTGAAGTACACTACAAGACCCCATGTGGGGTGCATGCAGTATAAAATTACACAAACATTCAATATACATGGCCAATATATGTAAGTTACACTATAAAATATCATGTGTAGGGTAGACTCCATGTATATTTAATACACACAATTTACATAGGATTTTACATGCCATGTTTTGCTAATGTACATACCCTGGGTGAGCATTGAGAGAACTTGTTGTATACTAAGTCTACATACTTTGTACTACCCCTTGATTTCATATTCAGGTTTTTTCATATCTCCACTACCTTGAGTTATAATTGGACAAATGAGTAGTCCTTTTTTAGCATTTTTATAAATATATCATGATCGTAAACCCCATGTGTTGAATTGAAGACACCTATGATGTCTCTTAGGTTATTTCAAAAGTGTGGAGGTTCTTCATCCGGTAATAAAATCATGTTGTTCTTTGAGAGTGATACATTGATATGATATTGTTGATGGGAAATCTCCTATGAATAAACACTATGTAGATTCCCAAATGAGGACATATCCCTTGTGAGATGTTCCATTTAGGATTAATAGTTTGGGATGTTAGTTATTCTCGAAGATCCCTTGTATGATACATCAACTTATCTATGACCAAGAGGATTCCTTGTAGGATGGAATTATCATATTAATGTTAATGAGGACCACTTTTTTGACTCTATTTCATAAATGATGACTTTGAAAACCCCAAATAGAATCCCTATACCTATAAATAGTTTCGTGGGTCCCATTTAGAGAATAATATTCTTATGTACCTTTCCAAGGATCCCATATAGTATGCCTCTATTTAATTACCTTTAAATAAAACTTGTGAATTTCCAACTTTTACCTTTACTTATGACCTTCTAGAGGTTGGATTATATTTTCTAATTGTAGACCTATCAGATCCCAAGTAGTATACCTCTCTTGTGTAATGAATTATGAGACCATGTGGGTTCTCTGATGTTTGACCAAACCAAAGCTAGTATATATTGATTTAGTAGATATGGTAGTGGGTATAAACTCAGAACCAATACTAATCATATAGTCTTATGAGGTTGGGGATGTAGGGGAGGGTTTAGGAAATTTTTTACCCTCACTATTTAATTGATACATTCACCTATATACTGTTGATGTAGTAATGATTTCTATAGGTATTTCCTATTTTATGATTTATGAGCATGATGTGATACAACTCTATCAAGGGTGAAAATGTTTGTCTGAGGGACTCGAATTATAATACCTTTTATTTAAATATTTTGAATGCATACATGTTAATTCATGGGGATGGACTCCAAATATATTAAAATAAATTTTAATATATTTAGGAAATATAAATTAACTGACTTGGATCCACCTGTTGAGCCATCCTATTTTAGGATTTCTAGAAATACTTCATGGGATCAGGCTTCTAAGCATTTTTATTATTTTTGAAAATAAAATTACTTGATGTCCCACATTTCAATAGGATTCCACCCTTTTTTGGGATAAAGTGTTAGGTTTCTTGAGAGTGAATCAGAATCCCTCTTTTAATAGGCCTCCATAGGAATGGGTTTTCCCCTATAATTCCAAGGGATACCAAAGGTTGTTGGGTATGTCATTTCCCCCTAAGAGGGGTCATGTTGATGATATCGTTGAGGACAGACTTTTTTGGTATATTTAATTCCAAGGATACTTCAAAGGATCAGTGGACACCTAATTTAGTGTCACCTAGACATTTTTCAATTGTGGTTATTAAAAAAATTATTTAATCCCACCCCTCATGTTGTTATACTAGATTTGAAGAGTATTCATTACGTATCACCCATGTGTCAAGACCCTTATGAATTATCTGAGTAGAAATGTCATTAATGCCAACAGATTGAGAATGAGGTGTTAGAAATCTGACAGAATAATATATGGATTGAGTATAATGACATATATCAAAATTCCATATTTTTATGATTTAAATTAACTCATGTGACTCCATCTTAGTAATTAGAGTTCAGTATGGTGAACCTAGGATTTATAGATGTACCCCCCTTTCTGACATTGGTTTCATATAGACATTTCTAGATCTGGATATAGTAGGTATTTTTCATTAAGATTACAGACCAATGTATCAACATAAGGGTTCACAGGTTGAGTGGTGGGGTATCAAGATCTAATCCTTATTCATAGGATGTCCATTCATCTAGATCATGGATATTAGGCTCAAATGTGGAATGTTTTTATTATGATTGTATTCATTGACACCTATGTCTGATGTATTGGTTAAATTAAATTTTTATTTATATTCAAATACATATATATGTATATGTTTATATATATATATATATCTATGTATGTCTATGATGGAATAGACACAGGAAAATTCTGATATGGGTGGAAGGAGATTTGGTCTGTTGGGATTATGGACCCAAGGGTCATCTACATTTATTTTATATCAATGATGTCTTTATAATTTCTGGTTGTGTATTAGCAAAATATTGAATATTTTAGGTGTATTCATTAATGAAAAAGGATTTATAGGATTATTATTGGGGTGACCTATTAAGATTAATTCTCACTCATGTATGTATAACATGGTAGGTGTGGATACCTTATATCTACTCTTTAGGTTTAGAATTGGTTCATGAGGGATAGGGATGGGTTCTAAGTTGAATTTGTGAGCATAAATTCTCATGTGGATTCTTCTGATTGGGTTATATCATTTTGACGTTTTCATGGAGTTAGGTTTTGTGTTTTATATGAGAGTAAGAAGTATGTCCTTTAACATTTATTCTAGTTTCCTTTATGTACTCTTGTTCAGTTATGGTTGGACCTATGGGTGACTAGTGTTTCATATATGGAATCACTACAGGATATTTTGATGAATTTAATTTATTATTGTGGCATAATCAGTTTGAGTGTAATTATAAATTTCCAATTAGGTATATTTAGTTCTTGTATGATATCTAGTTAATTCCCCTATTATTTACTCCGATATGAGAGAATAGAATCTCAAAGAATTCACCATAGACCTTACTGCTAGTATGATGCCCCATGTGTGTGGATAGGCATTCTTGAGGACTCATGGAGAACTTACTCTAGCACAAGTTTTGTGAAATTTGGGTTTGGAAATTACAATATGAAATCAAAGGGTGTTCCTTTCCTTTTTATTTACTAATTTGGATATGATATATAAATGTATTAACATTATGTCAGAGTCTATGACATATACTATACTGGTTCATCGATAACACTTTTTCTGGGGGGAAGTACTTGTTTCCATGGATATGGGAATAAATGTTCATGATTTTTGATATTATAGTTGTTTTTTATTATTTCATTCTCTAATAGACATTTTCTGTAGATGTTATCATTTATTATCAATTTATAGCTCTAGGACTGATCAAAATATTCTAGTGATTGATTTTGATTATTGGATGGAAATGTAATGTGGCATCAAATCCATTATATTTGGCACATAATATTCACAAGTCCTAGGCATGCTATTGTTTAATTTTTCAGATAAAATATACCAATTTTTTAAGGTGTCAAGTAAACCCTAATTGTTTTTTTCGCTAATATATTATTGGATGAATAATAATTAATTTTTCAAGATAGTATATATATTTCATTTTAATTAATGTCTATTCTAATCTATGGTTATATTTATTACAATGAGCCGGATGAATCGGTCATCATGCTTGGGAGGTGCAACGACCCTAGTTTCCCAATAGGGTACATGATTCCTAAATTTTTGATCCATTGTTTAGTGTTTCATTATAGTTTTAGTTTTTTAAATTATGATTAGTAACCAACATAGTGTTTTCTCTCATATCATGGAATGACATTATAATTAACAGACATTCCTTTGTGGATATCTAGTTGGGTCGCTTCTTAGGATATAGATAGGTACAAGGATGTTTCAAGTGAACTAGATATCAAGGTGAGTATTAACAAAAACATATGCCTGATGAGTTTCAATTCAGTATCTCTTATATGTTGATATTGTGACATCCATGGAGTAGTCTCTTTTGAGTGTTCTTATAGAGGATCAAGGCCATAGTAGGTAGTGTTGATATTTAGACACTTGTCTGTCACTATTATTATGTACCATCATTCTAAAGGATTGATATTTTGGGACAAGGTGGTACGATATTACCAACCACTTGTGAGAATTGATTAGTAGTTTCATGACCCGTCCCTAAGGGCCCGTGTCATAACTAACCCCAAGCCCGCCTTCCCTCGACCAGGGGCTGGCGACTAGCACTGAAAGGCGTATTCCATAAAAATTGGAAGGCAATGCCTTTATATTCTGTAAAGTCACACAACTAAGAATAAAGCAAGATTGAAGATCAAAGTAAAACTATAAAGTAAACCTGGTGTGTATAGAAAGTAAAAGGGTCTAGAATACAATCCCAACTGTAAAGTACATGTAAACTGAAATGTACAAGTAAAACAGAAAACAACTCCTCTAAACACCCTCCAAGGATCCTACCTGAAGGGTAGGTGAAGCTCTCGAACATTCGTATCTATAGTATGCCTCATCTAAAGTACACCTCCAAGCTACATCCAGTACTGATACCCTTGTCCCAAGTCATTGATTTCCATTGTCTGCATCAAACACAATAAGGTAGGGGTGTAGCTCGTGCATGAGTGAGTATAACGATACTCAGTAGGGACCCCGAGACCCCGTTGGTCTCCTTGAGTTCCACAAAGAAAATACCCAAAATCAAGAGCCCAACACTAATTAGGTATATTACCATATATATATCTAAGTTATCAATCTATACTCATCTTATACATGTGGAATGTATTCCACAAGTGTATCAACACGAAGGTGAAGTATCACATATCATAACCTTAATCAAAAGCACAATGTAAAGATAGCCCACACCAGGATTTATTCTAGTGATAGTAATATGTAACATCCCCCGTCACATCGTCGAACACCTCAGCTGCTGGAGAAATCTTCCTCTATCGAGTACAGTGGGCCTGTCGCATCTCACAAAATTGCTTCCCACTAATCTTGGACTGTTGAGATACTCTTCTTGTCGAGTACCATGGGTCTGTCACGTCACAAAATATGACTCCCAACCATAGGTATTTCATGTCACATAGAGGCACTCCCTCTCATGGAATTTAGGGGTACTCCTCCTGTAAAGTACTGTGGGTTTGTCGTGTCACACAGAGGTGCTCCCCATAAGCCCTATTGAGTCACTATATGTCATAATGGTCAGCAGTCGTCAGATTTCACCCAGTCCCAGGGATCCGTACGTATCGCACTTGGGAAAACCTCTCCCAAATACATAGTTCATACCAAAACCACACCGAAGTTCCATGAAGAAATATTTTAATGGTCTGTCACATTAAAAGGGACTCAGCGCAACCGACGACATGTCCATCGGATGCCCAGTCTGTATGTTATTAGTGTTTCCGCTCTGAGGGCCCGGTTCGATTTGGAGTCTGATCCAACCTGGAAATAATCCAAAATTATCCAAAACTCAAGTGGAGTATACCAAAAGGACCGTATCTATCTAGGAATCCTAGCACTGTAGACGAATCATCAAATGAACGTCTGGTTTTCAGGTTATTGCCAAAATGGTAAAACTTTGTCCAGATGGGCATGGGTCCGCTGACCCGGCCTAGACCGACCCGACTTAGTTTGGGTGGACCCACCCATTCAGGGTTTTTCCCGGCCCGAATGGCCGTGGTTTGGCCTGACCCATGAAGGGAACAACCCTTTGGGTGGCCTGCAGTGCGGCCCGCTGGGCAACCCGCGGTGCGGCCCACTAGGGTAGGCGGTCCGCCCTATCCAAAACTCAGGGGGAGGTGCCCCTAGTAATACGAATGGACCAATGGTCATTCAGACACCCTGTTGGCCCGCAGGACTGCTATACGGTCCTTCACAGTGCACCTTGGCCTCCCGGAACGGCCGACCGTTTCTCCTTCCAGTAGCATGATGGCGCCGCTCTCTGTGTGTGGCCTACCGGGTGTCAGCCGCCCTCCGTCCTCCGCCATGGTCAAGCGGCCAAGACCTCCTGCTCCACCATCGGCGTGGTCATGTGTCGCCAATCTTCCATGCGTCCGCCCAGATGTCGGCTGCCTCCCTCTCCATCGCGACCGACGAGCCGTAGCCTCCTTCACAACCGGCGGCGCAAACGCACACCGACCTTCTTCCCTCGTGCACGACTGAGTGTCAACCACCTCCTTCTTCTGCATGTAACTAAGGATTCATTCTAATCCCAAAAAATTAAACAATTACAAATTTTCAATTCTTGCATTGAAAATTTCATGAATAACGCGTGAAGAATAAACAAGAAAGAGGAGTAATGATTTTGTGCAGAAAGATGGCCATGTTCATTTGTCCATTGTAAACATAAATATAAAATATGAATAATCAATAAATTAAATTCAATCATAAATAAAATCCCAACCTCATGATTGTTGGAGAGAATCCACTTTTGAGGAAGTGTCAGCATTCATCTTCCCTGAAACAAGCCTCAAATGACGCTACTCAATTGTCGTTCTTTGGCTCGATGTTTGGGGTTTATTGTCACTACCTACTAGAATCGGCTCCATACTCCAAGGGTTGGGCGTTGCGGAACTTTACCAGAGCTTCGTCGCTTAATTAAGTCAATCCAATTCCTCCCCTGAAGCCCTATATAAATAGAAGTGCGAGAGGGTATGTAACTATCATGGATTTTATTAAGGTTCATTTTATAGGAACCTTCCCAAATTCCAACAACGTTGTTACTTAGTATTTCAATGGTCAAACCATTTAATTTCTTGACTCTCTATTGTTCCCACACTACCTCTTGTCTTTTGGTGGAAAATAAATAAAATTGTGAGATTATTTTGTATCATTTCCTTTTAAAATTAGAAAAACATCTTATTCGGACCTACTATGATCAATGTAAAGCCTCCCATAATCGAATATTGGTGTTGCAAATTCAATGGTGCCCTCAGATTTTCAATCCTTCCACCGGTACCAAAGTTAGAAAATAATGCTCACGCATTTACTGAACGTACCTAAAAAAGTTCAGTAAATTAATAATAGTCACCCTTAACCCGTGCTGGTCGAGGTTAGGCTCTGCCTAAGTGAAACACGCCCCAATGAACCCAATGGTACTCTAGGATTTCTAATCCGAGTTACCATTTAAATGTTATTGATTTTACAATAAAATAATTGACATTTAATTATTTTAATTACTAAAAAAACTAACTTTTACTAGTAGCCCACACTGGCCAATGTTAGTATTTTCCTAAATAAATCATACCCTCACTAGTTCAGCGGTGGTCTCAGATTTATAATCTGAGTAACTATTTGTGATTTATAAGCATTTAAAAAATAAAATAATTTATTAAATTATTTTATTTACGGTTATGCCATTTATGTGTTTTCTCACAAGAGGTCTGCGCTGACTAAACTGAAGTCGTGCCAACGGTAAACTTGCCATCCGAAATGTAATAGTTCCCTCATATTTCTAATCCATGTAACCATTTATGTGTTATTCCAATTTTTAGTAAAACTGCTTACGCGTGCTAATTTAAACATAACAAACCTTCGACGGATTATTCCGGGCACTCTGGGCCTCAAAATCACGCACAGTCAGATTTTGCAGTCTCTAAATAATTCCATATAATTAAAAAATATTATAATCAACTCTCAAGACATTAAATGTAGGGGTTGGTTAGAGACCAAGAGGCCATTATTTGTGACTCGTACACTAGTAGGATGGAACTTTTTTATAAGGGGAAGCCTATGAATAGGGTTTTGTAGAGCATATGGATTCCTTTTTCATTGTAATTTATGTTTTATTATTGTTTAATATAGATTACATGATATTGATCTATTTTTACAATATATGTATATTGATGCATTTTTTACTTTAATAAAGAAACTAAGGCACCTTGGTATCGAGATTATCATCGAAGGTAATAAATTTTTTTGTTCTAGACAAGTCGACCAGTACTTCCACTATTTACTAGTGGTCAGAGGATGAGTATACTTTCATGAATAAAATGACACCACATAATGGGTCCTTGTAGAATAAATCATGAAATAGGTGAGGTTACCAATTTCAAGGAGGATTTCTAATGGAACTTCAAGACTATGTTACTAACTTGCTGTATATCACAGTCAACATGGATATAGTAAATAAAGACTAACTAGATTGTGAGTTAGGAGAAAAATTTACATAATGGTTGTGGGTGGTAAAATTTATATAGTAAATCAATTAGTGGTTGTATGAGAGCTGAGGGCTGATGGTTTAAAAAAAATTCCATTGTACAGTTGAATAGATGTTGTTGTTAAAATTTTGAATTCCCATGCATGATATTGGATAAATCTAGTATTAATCAAGTGCCATGAGATAGTTGAACCATCTTTCGACTTATATAGAAATTATCAGGATACATGGTGTTTATAGTTGGTTTAAGAAACAAATAACCTATTTTTTATTTGAGTGTGTCTTAAGAGTGAGAACTACACAATGATTTATATAATTTTAGTGTACTCATTGTTATAGAAAATAATTATATATTATAATATCATCCTGTGTACGATGAGAAACAATAAAATCTAAAATTGGATTCTTTTCATTTAAATAAACTTCCAGGATTGATAATGGAACCAATTAAGGATGAACTCAAGGATTGGTATAAGGAAATACATATGGTGGGGAGTGCACTATAGGACATTTCAGGTTAGTGACTATAAGGACCCAACCTATAATAATGTATGTTTATGTTAGTTTAAAATTATAAATCACTTTTTTCCCATTGATCATTTATTTTTAGAGTTTTTGAAAATTAAGAAAACTCATACAATGTAAACCCATAATTTTCATGTTTACATTTCTATGCATTAACCATTTTCCAATAAAATTTTATTTAAAATAAAATAGGATTTATTTTAACAATAAATATTCATTATCTTCTTTATGAACTCATCATGGTATTTACACTTCCTTAATCCCTGTTAATTTTTATAAATATATGAGGTGAAAAAAATTATAGTAAGGTATAAAAACAATAAATAAAACAATTATCTAGAAAAAATATCTCATTTAACATTTAAAATTACATTCAATTCTCATTTAGTGTATAAAATCATTCTTTTTCACAAGGAAAAAACACACACTTTTTTCTCAAATAAAGCCTTTAAAAACATAACAATCAATTTATAACACTTTTTTTGTAACACAATGAATAATATTCCTAAAAAATTAAAAAAAAAATTGAAATTGGATTAAACATATGACCATTTTCAAATATAATTATCCAAATATCATTATAATTTCCCAATACATTGGAGAGGTACAATGGGGATCAACCCTTCGTATAATCAATATCAGCCACACACATAAACAATAAAAGGGATAAACCCTTCATATGTTATATATTGGCCTCACCCATGACCCATAATGGGGATCATCCAATCAAATAACCTGTATCATGCTAACCTATTTTACATTAAATTATTATGTAAAAAATCAACTATAAAACATTATGAATTTTCAATTTTTATTATAGATCCTTTTTAAAACAGTTTATAAACATTTGTAGGACACATTTTAGAATGAAAGTGCTCTTTAAAATTTAAAAAAATTAAATATAAAAATACAAAAAATGAAATAAATTGGGGTTTCATTTAAATAAATTTTCCATAAAAACATTTTTTAGAAAAAAAAAAATTGAAAACATTTATTTTGTTAAAAAAACTACTCACTTATAAATGAAAGAAAATATTTATAAATAAATATATAACCCTGTAAATTGTACTTCAAAACCTTATAGAATCATTAAATTATGAAAATAATCTTCATACTATTAAGTTAAAAAACATTGCTTTTGATCATTTATGAAGAGTTGAAAATGGTAAATTATAAGTTATTTTTTAGAAAATATATATTACCACTTGTATAAATATTTTATATATGTCTTTATAATCATGAATAATAAAATTATGTTAATTATTTTTCTCATCAAAAAAATATTCAGGTTTATTATTCCAATTATATCACTTATTACCATGTTATGACAATTACATAATTATTTATGTTCACATCAGATGTTTTGACGATATTTGAGAAATGATTCCAAGCTGACATTGGTATGATGATAATACTAAAAGTGGTCATTAGTATGTCATATCGATAACAATAATCCAAAAATAATTTATGTTCATATACATCAATTATACTTTTTAATCCATGTATTAAATATGTATAGGAAAAATTAACTAAATTACAATCATAAAAATGGTTGGCTGTATGTACTCATGGGTAACGTTTCCATTCATCAATGATCAGAGTTAAATGAATGTATTTATAATTTTATATTTTAATTATGCTAACAATATCATAAATATCATAAAAAATAACTTAATTTGATTATATATATAACAATCCATGAGATTTTGTGTTGAAAAATGAATCACAAAGATTCATAGAGGTGGTAGTCCACAATAACTCACATAGAGTGTTGAAATTTTAAGTGAAGAGAATTTTCATTAAAAAATGAAAGATAATTTTATAATAATTATAAATATTTCAATAATATTGAATATAAATATTAATTGCATCATCATAACTAGTCGTTAGAGATGTTTTGGGAAAACAATTTCATCGATTCATGAGGTTACAATATAACGTACACGCGAATGATGAATTATTTTCCCAATTTATGGAAGAGATGATGGATACGGGCCTTGAAAAATACATAAAAATATCAGTATATGGGGATAATTGAGTTATTATATTATCATATTTGAATAGGACCTAATAGCAGTGAATGACGAAATAAAATAGAAATCCATTATTAAATACCAAACATATTCTTCAGACATCAATCATTTCTTAAAACCTTAAGACCACAAAGGATGATTTTATGTCAAAAATAAGGATTATATAAAAATGGTTTGGATTATATTAATGGAATTTGGTAGAATTTGGTTGAATATAATTGGTTATTATGTGTGAATCAAATTGAAAAAGACATTCCCTTTTATATGAGATGATAAGGGCACCATTAGAACTTTTCAAAATAATAAATTAAAATAAATTCATTTTCACTTCCAAATGGCTCCCAAGTTTATTAATTTATAATATAGTAATATTTTGGGTATAAATACATTCATAAAAAATAATATATTTTTTTTACTAAATTTTTACCCTAATCATTTTGTTTTGACACTTATTTAACCTATTTTCCTCTTACAGTGACAACATTGATTTTTTATTTATTAAGGGTAAATATTGTTAATAAAAAATTCATAATGGGAAAATTGAAAAATAGATTATATTATAAACCCAATAAAATTATTTAGATGAAATTAATATTTGTTGGAATTTTCTATAATTAGGAAAAATATTATTTATTATAAAATATTATTAATGTCAATTTTTACAATATTCATTAATTTGACATTTAATAATATTAATAAAAAAGAAAACATTAATTAAAAAACTTCAATACACCCTTATCATGTAAAATTAATATATCAAATATTTTTAGAATATATTTTAATTTGAATTAAATTTATTTTAGTTTTTTTAACATCATTTATTTGATATTCCCATTAATAAAATAATTACATCATTATTGTTGTGTATGAATTTAAGTAAATTATTTGTTCAATAAAAATAAAAAATAATTTACCATAATAAATATATATTATTTATATTTCAATTTGATATTTATGTTCCTATATATACTATATATAAATTGATATTAAAAAAATAGTCATATAAAATATGAGTATGAAATCCGTTACTTTTCTTTAAAAAAAATTATAAATATCATAATCAATTAAAAATGAAAAAATGACATTTATTTAATCATTTAGTCATTAAGAACGACAAAAATTCAAAATATAAAATTTTGTAACATTTTAGTGTAATATTTTATTCTTTATCATATTATTTATAACTGATATTACAAAATTTACCCATTATCATGTTAACAAAAAATACTATAGTTATTGTCCATATTGGAAAAAGAATAAAAGGAGTCCTATTTACTAAATTTTGACCTTATGATTCCAAATTTGGAATCCATTTTGAAAAATATAATAAAAATAGGTTTCAGTATTTAATTTAAATTTAAATTGGAAAAAACACAAAGAAAAATTGTTTCTCTATAAATTACCATTTTAAAATTGAATATGTTTTTACACTAAAATCAATTATAAAATATATCTAAAATACCATAATTAGAATATTTTGAAAATTAAATTAGAAACTAAATATTTAAATCTAATACAAAAATAATATTTGGCCATGAAAATACATGAAAAATATAATTTTTAATAAATAACAGAATTTTGACTATTCATCGAAAAATAAAACTTTCCAAAAATAATAAAATTGCCTCCAATGGAAAACTTTGGATTTGAGGATTTAAAAAATAATGATCTTATATCAAAATTTTTTTCCAAAATATATAGATATTAATTAATTATTTGTATATAAAAATAAATAAATAACATTTTTATCAAAAGTGTATTTGACTAATAAAAAGACTACTAAATTTAGGTGATGAATTCTACAAAAATAAATTAAATAATTATTAAATTTTTTATCTATTAACTAATATCGGATTTTTTTAATAATATTTATTCATGTACATTTATTATCTAGGTCATAATGATAGTATAATCACAAACTTTAGTTGTTTGTTTTAACTTATTTTTGCATATATTGTATGCTATAAACATAATATTTCTTATTAGAAACATGAGATGTTATATTTTACCATATTTTATAAATTTCATCCCCACAATAATGAATATATTTTTCGTAACTATTATTTTATTTTTCATAATATCTTTTTTGAAATCCCACAGCATGAAATAATTATTAATAAAAATTCGTTATTTAAATTTCAAAAGGGATATATAAATGTAATCTAGAATAAAATGTATCTAGTTTTCAATGTAATAAAAGTTAAAAAAATGGAGAATATAACACATAATTACTAATATAAAGTTATAAATAATATGTCCAAGAAAAAGTGAAAAATAAAAAAACCATAAATCTATCATGGGTTATATGGAAATTGATTTACTGATAATGAAAGAAAATAAATAATGATTTTTTTTCAAATATTTTTCATACTAATTAGGATTGTTTTTACCTCTTGAACTAAAAACCAATAAAAATATACCTATGGGAAAAGTATAATTTCGTCTTTTAATTTATTTCTATCAGAATTTCATCTCCTTTTCTCCAAATTAAGAGTATTCAAGATGAAATTTTCTATAATGTTCATTAGAGTAAACTGTATTGATCACAAAATCAATAAAATAGAGAAAAATATATTCCTCCTATATTTGGGATTAAAAAAATAGATTGAATAAGATAAGATAATCCCCCCGAAAAAATAATAAAAAATTATATATTGAAAAATACATTAACATAAAAAACTCGAAATTAATACAGAATGCTAAATAAAGAAAATTAAACAAATAATTGTTCATAAAATTCCACAAATATTCCTAACTAATATTGAAACCCAAAAATATGTGGGATTTTATCACATAGTATTCCAATATAAATTTTACATTTATCTTCCAATTATATCCATTACTCATAATGTCTCATTTCAAATGTAATTTCACTAATCACGTGATCTACAAAGATACATTAATAATTTACATACATCACCTAAATCACATTAAATACACATTAAAATCATATATTCTTCCAAAATAAAATTCAATCATTATTAATAAAATAAAAATCCATGGTATCGTAAAAGGATCACTAAATATAATTGATCCCCAAAATAGTTTAATATGATCCTAAATTTTAACAACCCATAATTACCACAATATAAGAGATCATAAAAAACATATGGTATTCATATTACTTTAAACATATTTATAACACAATTAATTATATTATTCCTTAATTAACCCTTTTCCCATCTTAAGAAAAACAGTTCTGTGTACATAAATCATTTATCTAAACTTTATAAATGTCTCCTAAGTCATTTCCACTAATATGATCATCAAAAGTAGAGTGTCATGACATTGACAATATAATCATCCTTAGAAATATACCAAGATCCATGGGGAAATTGTCACTTCCCAAGATAGATTAATATCAATTTTAGTAGTAGGAAATTAATTTTTAAACACTTTTTTCATATAATCATGGTGTTTTCACCCCCACCATGTTCTTTCAGACAAACATTTTCATAGTTTCCCATCACATTACAACTAAAAATATTACTGATTACTGGATATCTTTTATCTCATTCTTTAATTGTTTAGGAAACTATTTGATACAGTCACAAATCATGTGACCAAACATTCCACAATTTTAATAGTTTCTATCTCTGAAAAAACATTTATAAAAATGTATTTTACAACACATAAAAATAGTTTGGGACTTACCAGTAGAAATTTTAATTTGATTGTTCTCTATTTTAATCTACCTTTACTATTTATTACTAATATCATCTAATGAAAAATAATGGTAAAAAACTTCATCCCAATAATCTCAGTATAACTAACAATAAATTTCATAACATTAAAATTCTCAAGTGATGAATTCCATTTGAAAACATGGTTGTGATATTGAGTAAAGTCTATTAATTTTACTATCATTGACCCAAATAAAATCTATCACATACCTATCTATACTAGTTAATAAAGATTCATAAATGACCATAGAGTCTTAGTTATTTATCCTCAATTCCCAAGAAAATTTCTTCTTCCTATACCTAATAGTCATATGGAAATATTTAATTAGGAAAATATTATGGAATGTGTCCAATTCCATAGAATCAATATAATATTTATCTCTGTTATTCATAACCAAATATCTCCATTGATTATCTTTAACATAAAAATGATAAATGTAAAGGGTTATTATTTAGTGTTATGAACATCCCATAACATCATATATTTTTCTACCGGAATAATCCATCCCTCAGATACCATATGTTCTGATGATCCAGTGAATGATGGGAGGATTTTATCTAATAAAATTCATTAATAATGAAATATTACTCTATACTAGATCATGTTTATCCATATCTTGGATTCCATAAAACATTATTTATTGTGTCAACTAATCCACTATTGTAATAAACTGCTTAGTTCTGATTCCAACAATATTTGGATTCTGATTTGGGATATTATTTTTCACTTTTTCCCTTCCCATTGCAAATTATGTTTTTACTCTATGGAAATCCGTTTTGAATATAAATATTTTAAATAGACCAACATGATAAAAATATAATCTTATATACATTAAAATCAAATATAATGTAAAATCTTTCTAGGGGATTCAATTAACATATCCTGACCTATAAATTTATCTAAACATTTCTCTGATACCAATAGTAAATACGCAACCATAAACAATACATATTCTTGTTATCATAACCCTAGAAATTCCTTTATTTTTTCAAATATATTTTAGGTTTTGATTTTTATATAATTAGTAAGAACTCATACAATGTAAACCCATATATTACAAGTTGATACCTTTACCCAGTATCCATATTTTTCATCAAAAAAGATACATTTATAATAAATCATGATTTTTTTCCTAATAAATCCCCAAAAAATTATGAAATAATATTTGTTTTTTATCTCAGTTAAACACTGTTAGAACCATATGATTACATGGGATGAGTACAAAAATATCAGTAAGGGACATAAAAAATAAAAAACACATTAGTCCAATAAAAATTTGGAAAACATATATAACATTAATGTTTACTGTTAATGTTCTTTGAGTGTATAATATAAATCATTTTAACTTGAATAGAAAACAAACATTTTTCTCAAATAAATATATTAATCCCAATATAATGGAATTTAAAACCCTTTTTAGTAACTTAGTCCATCATATTAATAAAATAATTTTAAAACAATTATAATTGGAATTACCATACAACAGATATCCAATATAATTATCAAATAAACATATTAATTTCCCAAATAAACTGATAAATAAAATGGTTCTCACCCTTCTTATAATCAATAATGGAATCACCAATTTTTCATTTTCTATAACGGGGCTCAACCTTTCATATAAGCTATATCGGGATCACCTATGATCTATAATGGGGTTAAAAACGTCATATAACATAGATCAGGCTAACTCGCGTGATATAATGGGGGTTAATCCTTTGTATAGGTCATATCAGGTTCATCGTTTCCACATATAATTCTCAAGTACCATGTCATTAATAAACAATTGTGTGCTTTCACTTTTCATCAAAGATCATTTGAAAAAAACATTAAACACCATGTGTATAAATCATTTTGGTATCAAAAAACAATTTTATTTTAAAAAATATTTTTCAATTTCAAAATATGCATAACAATAGAAATTATTGATTTTCACTGATGAAAATATCACTAGAATCATTTTTAAGAAAAAAACATTTTATTTTGAAAAAAACGTTATTTTTTAAATAAAACATATATGGACTTATAAATGGGATTTTTTTTGTTAAAATATAACCATATAAATTATAAATAAATAATTAAAACCTAAATAAATCATGAAAGTGGTAAAATCTCATACTGAATTATAAGTTAAAAACACTCACTATGAATTTTTTTAAAAATAGATAAAATAATAACTTCTAAAAGAGAGTTTATAAAAGGATATCTCATACCCCGAGTCTTATTTGTCACATATGCCACTAATCAATGAGATTAAAAAAATTAGGTTTATTATTTACATTATAGAGGGTAATTTTCACTTTTATTATTACTTTTTTATCACTAATACCTATTTTATAACAATTACATAAATATTTATGTTCATGTTATCCATATTGATAATATTTAGTAAAAGAGTCCAAAATTAATTTGGTATGATGTATATAATCAATGTGGTGATTAGTATATCATCACCTAGAAAATAATCATAAAATAAGTATCATTACTATCACTGAGATGGTATGTCATACAAATTCATGAGGAATGTTTCCATTTTTAAATAAATCATTATTGGCAAAAGTAAATTATAATTTTATTTTTCTATAATGATATTAATATCATAAATATCATACGAGTTATCAAAAGTTACATAAATATATTATTCTATGTGATGTCGTAATGGAAAATTAATCACATCACACCATGAAGGTGATAGTCCAAAAGTACGCATGAAAGGAATTTTCATTTTCAATACATGGAAAATTATTTAAATAAATTATAGATTACTTGTTAAAAAGGATAAATATATATTGGGAAAAAATTCCTCAAGGTAAAATTGTAGAATTTGTGGGTTGAATGTGTTTCCTGAAAAAACGGGTTACTAAGTGCAGTTGTAAATCCTAGGGAGATTATTTACATAGTATATTGACAAAGATCCCAGATGAAGAAATTTATACCCTCGAATTAGTAGAAAAAATTATGTACGCAATGTCACATCATTTCCCATGGTTTTCCAAATTTTTTGTGTTCAAAATTTATATTTTGGATTTCATCGTGAAAAGTAGATTTTCTAGAAGTCCATATTAAAATATATGTAAAGGCATGAATTTTGTGAAGATGGTCTTAATGAATAGTGTTTTGTAAAGTATAAAAGAATGTATATTGTGATTAATGTGAACATAATTGAGTATTATGAATAGCCAAGGGGGGGACAATCACTAGTGGGGCATTACTTCAGCACAAATTTTTGACATTGATCTCTGTGAATACAGTGATCACCGCAAATATGAAATTTCTTTAGAGCTTCACGATAAAGGTACGATCATAGTGTAAAATGATAGAGCATTAAATAATGTTGATGATGTGGCCCAAAACGTTTTGTAATTAGTGGAATGCTTATAAATAGTCCTCTACCCCCTTCAAAAAAGGCAGGGAGACCTTATAAAAAGCTTAAGCCTCTATATTGTGATGGAGTATAAATAAGGGTTGTTTGTGAAAGGGTGGTCCGCAAAGGTGACATGTGGAGAACATCATGAAGGTTATGAATTCCAAATTAATGTTCTAAGATTCATGATTGAAAAAAAAAATTAGATTTATATGGAATATTTGCAAAAAAAATGATATTGGTGAAGGCTAGCCAAGATTATTGAAAGAAGTGTGTTTCACGAAGGCTATGTATGATTCGTGGATGGCATGATCTTCACGAAGGTAGTTTACATCACAAATGTGTTTTAAAATGAATTTTATAGTACATATGTGGTAATTTGGTAATCATATATTGGAAGAAAGTGTAACATCAAAATTGCATCTATCTACAAATAAGGATGTGTGCATTGTTGCGTATAAGGGGACCTAAAAGTCATTAATATATGTTTGAATCCATTGAAGTGGAGTGAGAAACTGAAGTGGAAGATGGTGATCATTCTCACTATAAGTGAGATACATAAATTGATAGAGGTAGTGAACCATTGGAATGTAGTGAGTAATCCCTATATATTATAGCATTATTGATTCTGTTTATAAATGTGATATAGCCCAAACCATCATTTTAGTAGTGTGCCTTAGTGAATTTAGTACAATCGGCACATAATCATTGTATACTACGTAGATGTTTCCCAAAGAGGGTGAAACAAGTAATAATCTTTGCATCCATGATCTTTCATTCCCCAAATATATTGAAATCATCATCATTAATTAAATATGGACATAGTAAGATCAACATTAACACTTAACTTCAAACAAAGTGACCCTTTAACAAAGTTGTCAAGATCCAGGGGGATATGAATAATATTGTATAGAATATCCATACTGTGATTCCCACTCTCAATGTTTATATTCCCCTTTTGTAACTATAAATATGTTATTAATATAATATAAAAAATTAATTCAATCATTATAAATAATATTGAATGTTGGTGACAAAAGATAAATTGAATCAGTTTTTTAGGCAATAGTTCTCCGTACACATGAAAATTGAAAATTTTTCCATTTGATCAGAGAGGATATAGATATGGGTAATTTAAAATAATAATAACATATTAGTATTTGTGGGATATTATATTTACTGTTTTATAATTTTTTAATAACATTTGATGGTGTTTTAAGACAAAATAATATATAAATACATAATTAGAACTGATATATTTTATTCATACAACTGTCTTTTCTAAACAGCTGAATGCAACTATTATTGGTGTTAGGCCTAAAATAATTACTATAAAAATTATGGGAGGTATTATATGTATGTATTATTATTGGTTTTGGAATAATCAAAAGGGTTATAATGTGTGTAGAAAAATGAAGAAGATGATCTCTTTTATAAGAGAGAGCGACAACCTCAGAACATCTCAAAATAACAAATTAATATTATATAAATTTCATTTATAAATTCATATAAAATTATTAATTTCAAATATAAGATAATTTTGGTTTTAAATCTCTCCAATAAATAAAATCTATTATATTTGTGACTAAATTATACAATTATATTTTGTTTTTAACCCTTATTTAAACATTTTACCGGTTACTATGCCAACTTTGATTTTTTACTAATTAAGGGTTAATATAGTTAATATAAAATTGTAGATTAGAAATTAATTAATTATGGATAAAATTTTCAAATTTATACAAATAATTATTATGAAATCAATTTTTTAGGAATTTTATATCATTTAATGAAAAGTTATTTATTTTAAAATATCATTAATGTTAATCATTAAAAATTCATCTCTCTCAATTTTAAAAATGATAATAAATAAATTACTTCAAAAAATCATTTAATCCAGCCATAAAATGTCTTGTTCATCTAAAAAATTTGTAGAGTACCATAATAAATTCAAATTATATTTCATTTAATAATATATATATATATATAATTTATTTGATATTTTAATTAAAAAATATAATAATTTCATATGCATTGTTTAAGTAATTAAGGTAATTATTTCATCAGTAAAAATTAAAAATAATATACCATTGTTAATATAAATAGTTTTTATTTTAAATAGATAATTATTTTCTTGTATAACCTTTAGATATACCAATATTATAAAAGGTATATTTATTAAAAATATTAGTGTAAAATCTTGGAATATCCTATAAATAAAATTTTTTAAATGTCATAATCACATAAAAATGAAACGATATGATATATATTAGAAAAATTAATTATTATGAATGATTATTAGTCATATGATAAAATATGGGCATGTTTTTTAGCCATATTTTAGTCCATATCATTTTATTTTTAACTTCTTTTACAAAATTTAGCCTTTACCATGGGGATAAAAATCAGGAGGTTACTATTCTTATTGGAAAAAATTATAAGGGTAATATTTTATAAATTTTAAACATATGATTTGAAATATAGAATCATTTTTTCAAAATTCAATTCATAAAAGTTTCTGAATTCCATTTAAAATTAAACTCAATTAATGTAACATAAAACAATTTCATAGTAAAAAGTAATTTTTAAATGTAAAAGCTTTCTAGACTAGATTACATTATAAAATAAATTCTTTAAACCATATTGGGTATATCTAAAGTCCATGTGAAATATAATAATTTTAAAATAATCCAAAACATAATTCTAACATGTAAATATTGAAAAAAGTAAATTTCTAAATAAATTGCTATTTTACATAATTCATGGAAACATTAATCACCACAGAATATTACTAAAATATTACCATTGGAAAATATTGAAATAATTATTCAAAAATTGATTCTATTTTATCCAGTAATTTTTTAAAAGTATTTAGAAATAATTTATTTTATTTTTACATAAGGGGGAATAAAAATAAATCTTGAAAAAAGTGAATTTGAAGAATAAAATTCATTTACTCAAATTGAGTGATTAATTTAATAATTTATAATTGAAAAATTATTATCCAATATGAAATTTTTTTTTTCTAGTGTTTTAACAGTATTCTTTCATGTAAATTTATTTTCAAGGTAATAATGGCCACCTAATAAAAATATTTTGATTTATTTTTAAGAATGGTGTTGTGTATATGATATGTTATCAAACAAATTATTTTGGATAAAAATTGGTTTTTATAGTGAAACTCTTTTTTAGTTTAAATTCAGTTGTTTCGTTGAGCTATTGAGATGAGATTTTGGTTGAAAGGTGACTATATGGATACTCTTAGGTTAAGGAGTACGAGATCAGTCACTGTTAAATGTCTATTATGTATGAGACAATTATTGATTCTTTGAGACTAGTTAATAGAAATATGTGTTAGTTTAGAGACACAAATTATTGGGATAAGGGAATGAATAAAAGTTGACCACCATGGATTAATTTGGGAAAATAATTTTTATATTGGGAATATTATAAGGTCTATTTTTTCAGACATGAAATTTGAAAAGACAATTAATTTTTTTCATTCAGATTATTGTAAGTGAAAATAGTCATTTTCTCTAATAGTATAATCTTGAATAAATTTTACGACCAATCCTTTAGTCTCTAAATAGGGTTTATACCCAATTACATGTTTTTGGTGGAATTTTGGGATATTCGAATTTTATGGTAATAATTAATAATTAATAATTAATATTTATTTGAATAAAATTTTTATTTATCCCCATATATTTTTTTGGCCATGAATTTTCAATGGAGTGTTGTATTTATATTATTTCACCACATTTGAGTCTGTAATGGGGTATTTTTCATTTTAATGGCCTAAAATCAAGTCAGGATCTAAGATATTACCTATGACACTTTTTCTATATCATTCTTTTTATTCCATTATGTTTTCTATTTTATTTTTTTCATTCTATTCTTGATTCTAATGCATGACTCTACATGGGATTACTTCACTATGAAATAGATAATAGATGGATTGAGAGGGATAGATGGGGGATGGGAATAGTAGTATTATCATGGAGCACGGGAGGAGATGGATTATCCGTTGACTATTGTGGTCCATTGTAATGCATCGACCCCAGTTACCTAGAGTTAGTGCATTATTTTAATACATTGGAATTATTACAAGGAATCAAGTCACGAATGACCGATTGGTTTAGAAGTCTTGGAAATAGATTAGATACATTAACATTACATTAAAATTTCATACATAAAACACTGCGTAAATAGTTCTTTGAGAACACTATTATTCCCTTTAGCTTAACCCTATATATCAAACATAATACACTTCTTGGAATCCTGGTAAAATAAAACATAAGAAAGGGGTGAGCTCAAATGCTCAGTAAGGATAACAATACAGTAGAAACTTTCATAAATAATATTAAACATTTAATGCAATGTATAACTAAAATAAAATCCTTTTAAACTTGAACTCCAGCATAATATTGCAAAAATAAAATGAAGTAATGCATTTTACTTATTCACATGGATATTCTACTAGTCAAATAATCACATGCAATATCACTAACCACATTCATAATACTGGAATGCATAATTCTAGACTATCATAACCACATAGTCAAGGCCTTGTGCCAAGACTACAAATAATATTTTCTCAAGACTTGTGCCAAGACACTAGTTTGTCTCATGAGACCTACCAATGCATCGAGGATATATAGTGAGCTCCACCCGTCACTTACTAAGTCCAATGAATTCCATATATGAAAAGGTTTAATCATAACATAAACATTCGTATTAAAAATAGCATACGAAATGTCAATACTTTATCCATAAACCATGAATGGTATAAAAATAACTCATCCATAGTAAAACATATCACAAAATCTTCAATACTATATGGATTTTTTTTATCATAATAAATCAACCTCAATAAATAAATAATATCCAGTAAAGGATGCTGACATACTTAAAAATGATTATTAAAACATTTTGATAGAAATAACCTTTTTGTAAAATTATTTAAAAGTCACACATTTATAAAGGAAGTAATTTTAAAGAGATTTTTTAATCAAAGTTTCCCATACAACATTGAAACTTTTGAAAAGAATTATCATTTCAAAACATTCATGTCCATATAAATAAATCCTTAGAAACCATTTTGAAAACATGGTCATTAATGACAAATATTTAAAAGAGTAAATATTGAAGACATTTGAAATGATGTTTTTGTAAAAAGTGGCTTAATATAATCCCTTTGAAAACTCTTTCCTAAAACGTGGACACAGATAATAAATATGTTCCATTAGATACTTGTGTAAAAACAAACTCAAATAATAAAGAGATTGTGAAATTAACCCTTACCAATTCGGTAACTTACGAAACATACACCCCATGAAAGAGGTATCATACAATGAATAAGTAAATACACGTAAATTAAAGTTTATTGCAAAAAGAATACAATTTTGGGAAATACATGTATTATTTCAGGTAATGGTGCGATTTGCTTTGGAATATGATCTTATCCAAGCATGGTCAAATGCTCCTCGAGTCTTCAATGGTTTCAAATTTTCTCTTCTTCGGTGGACCTTCGACTTGCACATGAAGCGGGATTCCCCCACAATGGTGACTTGGGTTAGTTATCCAAGCCTCCCTCTACCATTTCAAAATCTATCTGTGATGTGTATGCTAGGAAACTTGATAGGTAGATATCTATGCTCGGATATCCGCACAGAGGCGCTTTGTCACCCAGTTAATCCATGTATTTGTGTGTAAATGGATATGTCCATGAATCCGTTTGAGTATGTGTGGCTCACCGTGGGTGAAGAATATAGATGTAAACAATGGGAGATTTATGAGTCATGGACGGATTTCTTCTCGGGTTGCAAGTGGCTGGGTCATGCGTTGATTTTCTATTGTAAGGATCTTTGAATGAAGAACATGAGAAGGGGAATTGGACAGAGTAAGGAGAGGGAACCACTGGTTGAGACAGAGGGGGTGGTTCAGGGATCTTCGCTGAAGGATGCTAGAAAGGGGAAGGAAATTTCCCTTGATAAACAATGTAGGTAGGAGGCCCTAGTAGGTATTCATTCAGGTAATGGTGCTTTGGGTATTGAGGTAGAAGCTAACAGGAGGGAGGATGGTATTTGTCAGCAGGGTGTGGACAATGGAAAAGGACGGGTGGCTGGTTGTACCAAGGAGGCTGGTGTGTAGGCTATAAAACAGATCTCCTCGATGATAAAAGTGGTTGTAGAGGCAGTAGCTATTCAGATAGATCTTATGGACAAGGGGATGGAGGAAGGTTCGGTTCACCATGAAGTAGCTGGAGGGGAAATCATGCCCCGGTTAGCGGCGGACCAGGAGTATGTATCAATGGTCGATGTAGGGTCTGGCAGTAGTTCTTAAAAGAGGGGGCGATATGGTTAAAGTTCTTTAAAGGTTAATTAGGACAACCAAAGGAAGTCTTCTATTCCCCTGAACAACATATTTGAAGTTCTGCTTGAAGATGCTTCTGGTTCCATGCATATTATTCCTTTTGACACAGGGGGAGGGCATAAGAATGAATGAAATGGTGTGAACGCTCTCACTCAGAAGCCGGAACACCATCTCAGGAGAATGGAATTAAATCAAGGAGGAGGAGAAGGAGGGACTATTCATCCTTGCCTCCCCCTTTGGAGACCTGATCAGCTATGAAGACAAATGGGAAAAGGGAGACCTTGGAGGAGGTGGGCACTCAGATGGTAGGTGTCTAGGGTGGGAATCCATTGGAGTTATTGCTTAGCGATGAGGAGGAAGTGTCTGAACAGGTTCTATGGCTCAATTATTCAGAGTAGGAGGTTGCTTCCATGATGGGGAGAACCTTAAGAGCAACCTTCAATGAGGAACAATATGCTTGGATTTACAGCACGACCTAATCCTTGTTTGGTGTTTTAACAAAGGGAAGATCAACATTGAGGAGTATATACAATCATGGAACCAAATGACCTCGTAATTTGAAAATATCCTGTCAGATTCCCCAAACATACAGGTTTCTTCATTATCTTGGCAATTTTTTTGGGATATGGTCTCTTGTAATCTTAGTTTAATCTTTAATGCTCCTAGTTCATTGGGTGGTTTTTCATATCTGGGTTGGGGTGTCTTCAGTCTGGAATGTTTGGTTCTCTGTGTTGTGCGGTTTGTGGTGTTGTCATTTTCATTAATTGTAGCTAGAAATATGCTTGGATTTTCTTCAGATATGGATTGAGGTCTTTCTAACACCGATGCATCTCCTTTGGATTTGGAAGTCTGAGAGGGTATGGCTTTGCCATCGGTACCGGGCCCATGCATCCTTGCATGGGACAGCAAGCCAAGTGACATGGCATCGGTGGATGTTTCTTACCATGTTGCAACTGCTGGGGTGAGGCAGATCTAGTATGTTGTTTTGGTTACTTTTGGGTTTGTTTTTTATTCTTTTAAGTTTGGGATTTGCGGTTTCTCACTTTTCCATAACAGTGTTTCTTAATAAAAAATAATAATTGTCAGTCAAAGCGTACGTTTAACCTCCTTTTCTTTGGGTTCTTCCTTTTCATTTGATCAAAAGGGATCCTTATGATGGGTTTATGATCCAACTAAGGCCTCTAGGATTAAGTGAGGATATTTTAGAGGGCATTTGGGTTGGGTTTGGCCGATTCAAATGGCTTAGATGGTGTGAATTAGAGTGAAGGGGGAGTGCCCTTTTATTAGAGAGGTGAGAGGAACCTTTGGAAAAACATAAAAAATTATTTTATAATAAATTCATATTCGGTTTATAATGCCTCAAAATTGATTTATATCGAGTCTAATGTGGGGATGGGTAGAAATACCCCCAACCAATAGGTTTTAGACAGGTCCAGGTCACTTTATTAACCTTATCATTTAGTTTTAACTCTTGGTTAATTAGTTTGACATTTACCATGTCTCTTTGTATTTTTATATTATATTGTTAATAAAATTACTATAAACTTCCAATCAACCCCCAAGTGGTCCATTAATTATACACCTATCATGATATAAGTCCATTGGCCTATCCTTAGAAATTTATGAATATAATATCAATTAATAATATAATATTTGTTTTAAAAACTCTTTAATGTCAATTTTGACACTATTGAGTATTTTGTGTTTGATAAATTCATAAAAGCATTATTACTTATAAAATAATTCATATAACCAATCATAATATGTCATATTAACCACAAAAATTATTTTAATTCTTAAAAAGTCTCAAATTACATTTATTTGGGTATTTATAATATCAATTATTTTAATCTTTTATTAATACGGTAATTACTGCATCATCATTGTGTCATAAATAAATTAAATTATGTAATGTCTAAAAATTATAAATAAAATACCATTATATAGGAAATATGATTATATTTCTAATGAATATTTATAATCTAATTTATCTTATGTATAACCATGTATTAAATGTTTTTTAGTTATTAATCATTGATTTTAACTCTTTTAACTCTTCTTTGAATTAAATAATAATAAATATCCTAATCCAATCCAAGAGGACCTAAATGATATCATTTTATTTCTAAGGTTGTTTTTGGTCGAGATACACTTGTCCAATTGAATTAGTACATGTGTTAAGGTAATATTAATATTATTTTAACCCGTAATTAATTTATTTACTTTTAACCGTGGTAAATAAAAGTAAAAATTTAATATTCACCATAAATTATTTTTATCTTATTGAACCACATTTTACTTCTTGATATTGATCGTGTCTCTCAGATTTTTGAAATTCCACTCAGAGAAGAGGTAAAATTATGTTTTATGTAAATTTGCAAATTCTCCTAGGAGATGGGTAAAAGACGGTGAAAAGTTCAATAAAATTTTTATATATCATAAATTATTATAAAATGAATCCAATGAATTACATTGAAGTTATATAGGTATTATGTATCTATTTTGACCTAAAATAAATTTAAATAAAATAAATAATTATTTAAATAAAAATGTGGTTTTAAATCATAACTTAGTATTTTTCACTATTCATCAAGAATTTAATATTTTTAAAAAAATACCAAAAATTTACCCAAAGCTAATTTTGATATTCCGAATCCAAAAATGAAGTCCATTTTGAAATATAAAATTTATAAAATTTCAAAAAGTGGGTTTTACTATTCATAATGGCTAGTTTGGTAAGTTATGGTGCGCTTGAACTCGGTGTTTCCTGTAGTGCAAGTTATTGAATTACTTTGAAGAAATAATATACTATGAAATCTTGTGTTGTTACATTTTTCCCTCCTTCAATAAATTGTGTCCTCGTAATTTGAAATTTTTCTTCGAAAATAAAAGGTTGAATGTAACATCCCAGCTAAATAAATAATATTACATTCTATTGTTTATCAATATTTTTGAATAAAATGTTAATATTAATTTAAAGGGAATGCTATGCTCGATGGCGTACCCAATACGCGACAACGAGTTCCTTTGAAATCTTATGTTGCACTATAATAATAAAATAATATTATTTTAAATGGTAGTTAACGCCTAGCCATTGTAATGGCGAGAAAGAACATAACTAACTACAAAATGATTATATAGGTTTGCCAAATATTTTTACTTTTATCCAATAAATGTTAGAGGCGTAAAATGAAAATGAATCAAATTGTAAGCATAAATCTTATAATATTCATTAAAAGGTCGATTAACCACCTTTTGATGGAGACCCCTTTTAAAATATACATTTGACAATTCTATATGTTGTATTTGACAAAATAAAATCCTTCTTTAGAATTTGGACATCAAAATTTACTTTGTGTAAATTTTTGTTATTTTTCCGATAAAGATCATTTTTAGTGAAAATGTTGCAATTTAATTCAAAACCTCCTTTGAATCTGATTTATTTATATGGATAGATTATATTTTTAATTGATATTAAAGTGTATTTAGAATATATTTTTACCATTTAATCCAATGGTGGTCATTGGAATTAATTTCACATTGAAATTGGACTTAAACTAGTGTTAATCTTTTAACTGATATTGTTTCTTAAAAACGCGATATTTGTTTTGACAGCGGGAACTAATTATTAAATTAATTAATGCAACTTATATTTTTGAATTTTGTAAAATAGAAATCATTTTTTAATTCGGAGTATCAATGATAGCTTAGGGTGAATGTTTGTATTTTTTCTGAAAAACATAAATATTTGATGAATAGTGAAACCACTAAGTGGTAGTTAAAGAAACGGATTTTTCGTTTAAATGAAACTTTACCACTACTGTTATTTGATTATCAAAAATCTAACATACATGTTAGTAATTAGGAAGAAAAATGTGGTTCAATGATATTGATATAATTTTTGGTGAATAGTAACTTTTAAGTTTTATTTATCGTGATTAAAGGTAGTTAGTGTGATTTAAGGTAAAAATGATGTTATAATAAAATTAAAATATCTTGACACTTGTCCTAAACCTATTTTATGAGTCATGGTCGACCAAGACAACCCATGGTTCGATTTTTTGGGACCCCATGGAGCCACATGGGTACGATAATGACATTAATGCCTTTATTTAAAGTAAAAGTAAAAATGACACAAACATGTATTGTTTTACTAAAACAATTTTTACATGGTGTTATACAAGTCAGATTTTTTACTATAAATAATCATTGGATATCTAAAAATATTTCTTACATCATAGTATTTTTTTTATAATTTTGAGACATTAAATAAATTAAATTCTTTATGACATCATGATGATGCAGCGATTACCTCATTATTTAACGATTTAAATAAAATGAAAAGATAATGTAAAATCTAAGACCTAAACATTTCAAAAACCTATTGGATGGGTGGATTTAGAACGCTTATCACCTTATCCTCTAAATATATCAATTTGGGACCATTAAAATCCAAAACTCATTTGAAAATAATGTAACTTTATTTGACTTTCCAAGAGTGCCCCTCCTCTCCTCTTATAAAAGGCCCCCACCTCTACCTCCTTAACCACACCTCTCAATCATTTGGTTCGGCAAAACCCTACCCATTTCATCTCTCCAAATCCCTCTATTCATCATTGAAGCCTCACCTTGGGCAGAAAGCTCTTCAAGAAACCCTTTTGGTTCAAACCAAAGGGAGTTACCCGATTTAAAGGTAAAGTCTTCTTTAATGTTCTTTTGTTTTATTTTGCTTATCCAACCCCCTAAAATATTTTAATTCATTTATTTTGTAACAGAACCAGTATATTAAATATACTAGGATTTTTTTATGTGAATTATTCAAGCTACACTTACACACACTTTCGTCTAATGGTTAAAGAACATATTGTTTCTCTGGATAGAGAATTTCTGCCTCACGAAACAATGATTGTTCAATATTCTATTAACACCTTTCATGGTGGCCATTATGATGTCACTATATTTTATATATGATATATATGGTATTTATGTATTCTATATTCTTCTGAATTTTATATTTAAAACATGCCTTTATTCTTTTCATGTTGTGCAAATGCGATAATTTCATATGAGGAAGTGTGGACTACTGCCCCCTAAAGTGATGTGACTCATTCATGCAATACATTAAATGTATAAAGAATAAAATTAATGAAAATATGTGACCTATATAACATATATATTATACTAGAATTATAATATATATATATATATATATATATATCTCAATTATTTTTAATCCCATTAATATGACAAAGAAATTAAAGTAGCGTTCAAGTGTACGTACGGCCTACCGTCTCCATGAACGGTGCATTTCTTTTATTTTTATCTCCAAATGTTATGGAGTAGTATAAAATTAATATTTACTGGATATATATGATATTTAAATCATAAATACTATTCTGGAGATGATTTACTTATAACTACATGGAAAATCATTTTCAAACAAGTTCATTTTTGACTCATGTACCAAACATCGACAAAAACGTCTGATATGAACTCACATTATTAACCAATTATTATAACATTATAATTTGTGATATGAACTGAATAATAATCCTTAAAAGAGGTCATTAGGAAATTATAAATTAACCAAATATTATTACACAGGAATATAAATAAACGAACAAGACAAGTCAGACTTGAGGTAAGGGATCCTACCCCTCTCTTTCTTTTTAAGTACACTCTTTTATGTCATTCCTTTTAATCTCATCTTTATTATGATTAGGATGTTAATTTATATTAATATTACTTTCCTTTTTATGTTCATATGATGATAGAACCTATTTTCTCTCATAAATATATTTTGGAAGTTTTGAATGGCGCTGTTAGGCAGCCGAATTTTCGTAAGAGATCCAACATCTCTCTTTATTTTTAAGTACTCTCCTTTATGTCACTTCTTTTAAGCTACACTTTGTTATGTTGGGGGATGTTCTTTTATATTACTCTTGCTATAAATTTTTTGTTAATATTATGAGAGACCATATTTGATCTCATCAATCCATTTTTGGAAGTTATAAGTGGCGTCGTTTGGATGCAGAGTTTTCTTAAGGGATTTTTCATCTCACTTTTATTCCCGTGAGATTTATGCTACATTTTCCACCATTTCCTTTGAGTGGTATATGTACTGCCCATTATTCTACTCTTTGTGTAACATAATTTTGTTTATGAGTATTTACATCAATGTTGTATTTTCCTTCTTTCATGGGGTGTATGTTTCGAAAGATACCCAAGTCGATAAGGGAACCTTTCACCGTCCTCTTTTTAAAAGACTTATTTTGTTGGGTCTTTTTAATTTACATATTGTAATGTTGGAATATGTCCTTCTATATCCTTATTGATGTAAATTATATTTCCAAGTGATTATAAACCCTTTTTATCTCTCATCAACTCATTTTCTGAATCTTGAAGTGACGCCGTTAGGCTGTCAATTGTTTTGCAAGGGAACTTCCTAACCCAATTCCGATTCTTTTGGTTAAACATGTACTCCTTGAATATGTCTTTCTATGAATATGTGTGAATATAATCTTATTTGTTTACACTTATAATCCACTTTTATTTGGTATGTTCTTTTGTCACACATAATTATGTAATTGATTTATCATTAATCAAAGATACCATCTTTATAAGGGATTTAGTCTCAAATTACATTCCCTTCAGACTTCATTGTTGTTATGTGCCAATTCACTTTTATATGGTGTATATACTTTCCTTAGACATATTATATCATGAATACCTTTATTCTCATGATATTATAAAGTTTTGATTAAATTTTATTCCTTTAAAAGCTTCAAAGTGGTATGGGACACTTTGATTCAAAAATCTCTATATTAAATGGTTTTGAAAATAGTCTGATAAATCAATGATTTTGTTGATATCTTGAAATGATATATTGTGATTTCAAATGAAATGTTAATAGTGAAATGTTTTAATATGTGAAATTATTTTTATAATGGTACTTGGACATTTTAAGGGTGGTTACGTGATAAACCATATGATAGGTAGTGTCTTGAATACCAGGACGGGTGGTTACGTTATAACCTCCAATGCATTGGGTATGGAAGTCGGCCGTATGGCTATTCCATTAAGTATGTGTAGAAGTTGACCGTATGGTTATTCCATTTAAGTATGTTTATATCCCAAGTAACCTTTATATGTTATGTGTTCTTTATATGAGTTTTATGGTAATCTTTTGGATACAAAAGGGTAAGTATTGGTCTTTTATTCAGTGAATAGTTTTTACTACTTTATAAAGGTGAAAAGTATTACTTTGGTAAAGTACTCATGGTTTACATGTTGTTTTGAAAAACTAACAGTTTTCCTTCTTTATGTATCCTTTACTTGGATTTTTATGCTCATCCCAAGTTTTTGAAATGTTTTCCACAGAACTTAAAGATGTATGGGGTCAAGGATGGGATCAAGGAAAGAAATTCTATCTAAAACATGGAACTAGAAACGTTTCTTTTAAAGTGTTTTTTTATTTTGTGGAAACTTAGTAGAAGTGTCTACTATGTAATTTTTTGAGATGTAATAGTTATGACCTAATTATATAAAACTCTAAACCTGAAAAGATCCTCTATGTGAATTATTCATTTAATTCCTGATTAAGTAATGTTTAAGGCTGGGGCCTTATAGTTGGTATCAAAGGTCGGTTAGATAACTTTATAGGTTAGGGTATTCTTTAAGAAAAAGTGACAAGTTTGTTTAACCACAATGGTTAGTATATTAGATGGAGTCATTGTTTTTTTAAAGGTTGGAATGAGTTTGAGATTACATGGATAAGTATATCTTAGTGTTTATCTTCCTCTTTAATACATGATTATTTTGTTGATATACTCACACTGACTGTTTTTTGTTTTAGTAAATGGATGGATCTAGCAGGAACCAAAGTGACAATGGGTATAAAGGAAACTATGGTGGTTCTCTGATTAAGAGACTGGATGAAATAGGGGATTCAATGAGGAATCTCGTGGTTATTCCAAACCAACTAACTAGGAGTCATGATTAACCACTTGAACTTTGGTGAGTTCTCTAATACATCATGTACGAGAGAACCAACTCGATGTGTATGTTCATGTAATAATTATAAAGTTAACCATAAGGGGTTTAGGTGATCCTTACATTGAGGTAATTAGGGGTTACTACATGATATGTTGGAATACGAAAGTCATGAGATAAACTTGAGGTTAAAATATGTTATGGTTGTTTTTGATGAATTTATCTCTTTTTGAGGAATGTTATAAAATTATATAGTTTTGGAAAAAGGACAACATGTTGACCGTGTGACAACCCGTCACGTCAGACGAAGCTATGGGAATCGAACCCACAACTAAAGTGGAACTTGTATTTATCGCCTACCAGTGGACTACGTGAAGTCCCTGGTAAGTTTGACTAATTATTTATAATTAGATGATTTTATGAATCAATAATAATTTTATTTTGGGTTATCTATGGAAATTATTATCCTATATTGGAGAATATGTGATTAGGATAATTACTTTTCAATGTGAGACTTTAAGAGTAACTGGTGTTATTTGGAGATAAATGTTAAGATTTACTTTGGAAGAAAATGTGATTAAATCCTTCAGAGATTTGGGTTTCAATATTAGTTTGGATTACTTTGAAGAATTTTATGGATAGTTTTTTATTAAATGGTCTTTGTTGAACTTTGGGTATTGTTGGACAAATTTTGGAGATTAGGAGTAGTTTTTCTTTTTGTAAAAAAAATATCCTTTTTGAGTATTATCTGATCTCGTACTAAACATTTTGGTTTGGTTTTGGCTGATATCTAAAGACATGGGAAATATATAGTTCTCTTTTGTGTATTAGGTGATTTTCAAGAAGTTTATTATAGTATTCTTAATGCAGACAAGCTTTCCTAAATACTCGTCTTTTGGAGAAAAAATGATTTTGATTAAGGAATATAGTAAAAGTTGAAAGTCTATGTGACAAGTAAGTATGTTTCATTATGATTTAGTTAAGCTCAAAAATAAATTCCTCAATTAGGAGTAACTTAAAACAAAAATGTTGTCTATTAACTTTTCCTACTGGGGAATCGAATACCGTTTAACCCATCACAAGCTTGTGATTTTATTATGGTTAATTTTCTCCTAGACATGTTTATTATCACTCTCCATCAGAACATGACGCTTTTTTTCCTCCATATCCATATTTTCATACTTGGAATCCTAGTATGGGTTAACTCAGGTGACCTATATACTTCTCTCCCATTCTTTTTAAGTGATAGTTTTACTAACTCTTGTTTCGATGTGGGATATTCAATGGAGTTTCCAAGCCCAATTTTAAAATTGCGAGGATGCAATTCCAAAAATGGGGGAAGGATGTAACATCCCAGGTAAATAAATAATATTACATTATAATGTTTATCAATATTTGGGAATAAAATGTTAATATTATTTTAAAGGGAACACTATTCTCGATGGAGTACCCAATACGCGACAACGAGTTCCTTTGAAATCATACGTTGCACTCTAATAACAAAATAATATTATTTTAAATGGTAGTTAAGGCCTATCCATTGTAATAGAGGGAAAGAACAGAACAAACTACAAAATTATTATATATTTTTGTCAAATGTTTTTACTTTTATCTAATAAATGTTAGAGGCGTAAAATGCAAATGAATCCAATTTTAAGTATAAATCATCAAATATTCATTAAAAGGTAGATTAACCTCCTTTTGATGGAGAACCCTTTTTAAATATAATTTTGACAATTTTATATGTTGTATATGAAAAAATAAAATCCTTATTTAGAATCTGGACATCAAAATTTACTTTGTGTAAATTTTTGTTATTTTTTCGATAAAGATAATTTTTAGTGAAAATGTTGCATTTTAATTCAAAACCTCCTTTTAATATGATTTATTTATATGTATAGATTATATTTTTAATTGATATTAAAGTGTATTTAGAATATATTTTTACCATTTAATCCAATTGTGGTCATTGGAATTAATTTCACTTTGAAATTGGACTTAAACTACTGTTAATCTTTTAATAGATATTGTTTCTTAAAAACACGCTATTTTTTTGACATCGGGATTTAATTATTAAATTAATTAATGCAACTTATTTGTTTTTAATTTTGTAAAATAGACATCATTTTTGAATTCGGAGTATCAAATATACCTTAGGCTGAATTTTTTGTATTTTTTCTGAAAAACATAAATTTTTGATGAATAGTTAAACCACTAAGTTGTAGTTAAAGAAACTGATTTTTCATTTAAATGACACTTTACCACTACTGTGATTTGATTTTCAAAATTCCTACATACATGGTTGTCATTATTAAGTAAAATGTGGTTCAATGATATTGAAATAATTTTTGTTGAATATAAACTTTAAAGTTTTGGTAATCGCGGTTAAAGGTAATTAGTGTGATTTAAGGTCAAAATGATATTATTATAAAATGAAAATATCTTTCCAGTTGTCCTAACCCTGTAGGTTAAGTCAAGGCCGACCAAGACAACCCATTGGTTGATTTTTGGGACCCCATGGAGCCAAATGGGTACGATAATGACATTAATGCCTTTTATTTAAAGTAAAAGTAAAAATGACACAAACATGTATTTTTTTACTAAAAAAAATTTACATTGTGTTATACAAGTAAGATTTTTTACTATAAATAGTAATTGGAACGATAAAACGATTTCCTACATCATAGTATTTTTTATTATTTTTAGACATTAAATAAATTAAATAATTTATGACAACATGATGATGCAGCGATTACCTCATTATTTAACGATTTAAATAAAATGAAAAGATAATTTAAAATCTAAGACCTACACATGTCAAAAACCTATCATATTGGTGGATTTAGAACCCCTATCACATAATCCTAGAAATATATCAAAGTGGGACCTTTAAAATCCAAAACACATTTAAAAATAATGTAACTTTATTTGACTTTCATAGAGTGCCCCTCCTCTCCTCTTATAAAAGGCCCCCACATCTACCTCCTTAACCACACCTCTAAAGCATTTGTTTCGGCCTACCCCTGCCCATTTCATCTCTCCAAAACCCACTATTCATCATTGAAGCCTCACCATGGGAAGAAATCTCTTCAAGAAACCCTATTGGTTCAAACCAAAGTGAGTTACCCGAATTAAAGGTAAAGTCTTATTTAATGTTCTTTTTTTTATTTTGCTTCTCCAACCCCCTAAAATCTTTTAATTCATTTCTTTTCTAAGAACACCAGTATCTTCAATATACTAGGATGTTGTTACGTGATGTATTTGAGCTAAACTTACACACACATTCGTCTAATGGTTAAAGAACATACTGTTTCTCTGGATGGAGAATTTCTACCTCACGAAACGATGATTGTTCAATCTTCTATTAACACCTTTCATGGTGGCCATTATGATGTCACTATATTTTATATATGATATATATGGTATTTTTGTTTTCTATATGCTTCTGAATTTTATATTTAAAACATGACTTTATTCTTTTCATGTTGTGCAAATGTGATAATTTCTTACGAGGAAGTGGGGACTACTGCCCCCTCATGTGATGTGATTCTTTCATGCAAAACATTGAATGTATAAAGAATGAAATTAATGAACATATGTGACATATATGACATATATATTATACTTGAATTATAATATATATATATCTCAATCATTTTTAATTCCATTAATATGATAAATAAATGAAAGTAGCGTCCATGCGTACGTACGGCCTACCGTCTCCATGAACGGTGCATTTCATTTCTTCTTATCTCCAAATGTTATGGAGTACAATAAAATGAATATTTACTGGATATATATGATATTTCAATCATTAATACTATTCTGGATATGACTTACTTAGGGCTACATGGACAATAATTTTCAAACAAGTTCATTTTTGGCTCATGTACCAAACATCGACAAAAACGTCTGATATGAACTCACATTATTAACCAATTATTATAACATTATAGTATGTGATATGAACTGAATAATAATGTAACACCCCGATATTTTATGAAAAATATTCTTTTTAATTTCATTAATGTCTTATGTTGTACGCTACACAAAAAGGAGCTTGCACAACATGCACCCTTGACTTTCCTTGCATTACACGCAATCACGACCTTCCTCGATAGCGTGTGTAGTAGCAATAACTAGTTTCACTAAACAACAATATGCTATTAAAATATTATTAAAAATAGCTATTATGAATATTAATAACCACTTTTTGAAATTTTTTAAATTTTATTTTTCAAAATGGACTTCATTTTTGAATTCGTAATATCAAAATTAGGTTAGGGTGAAATTTTGGTACTTTTCGGATAACTATCATTTTCTGATGAATAGTGAAAATTACTAAATTTTAATTAAAAACAACCTTTTTAATAGAAATAATTAATAGTGATAAATTATTAATTTGAGTGGTTTTAAAGTATATTTAGAATATATTTTTACAATTTAATACAATTTTGGCCATTGGATGTAATTTCACATTTAAACCAGTCATAAACAAGTATCAATCTTTTGATAGTTATTATCTCTTAAGAACACGCTATTTGTTTTGACGATGGGAATTAATTTTTAAATTAATGAATGAAACTGATATGTTTTAAATTCGGTATAATAGACTTCATTTTTGAGTTCATAATATCAAATATAGCTTAGGCCTAATTTTTGGTATTTTCTGGAAACTTTCATTTTTTGATTAATAGTGAAACCACTAAGTGGTAGTAAAAAAAATGAATTTTTCATAAAATTTAATTTTACCGCTTCTATGAGTGGAATTTCAAAAATCCGAGAGACACGGTTGATGTCAGTAAGTAAAATGTGGTTCAATGAGATGAAAATAATTTTTGGTGAATAGTAACTTTTTACTTTTATTTACCACGGTTAAAAGTAAATAAGGTAATTAAGGGTAACAATGATATTATTATTAACCTAACACATGTCCTAATTCTATTAGATAAGTGTAATTCGACCAAAAACAACCTTATGAATAAAAGATGACCATTTAGGCCGACTTGGATTAGATTAGGACATTTATAATTAATTTATTTAAAGAAGGGTTAAAATAGTTAAAATAAAATTTTAATAAGTATATTATTTTTAATATAGGGTTATACATAAGATAAATTAGACTATAAATATTAATTAAAAATCCAAAAATATTTCCTACATAATGATATTTTATTTGTAATTTTTAGACTTTAAATAAGTTAATTTATTATTGACACAAAGATGATGCCGTAATTATCTTATTAATGAAATATTGGCATAATTGATGTTATAAATACCCAAATAAATGTAATTTGAGACTTTTTATTAATTTAACTAATTTTATAGGTTTATATGACATGTTAGTATTGATTTATGTAACTTTTTTTGAACTAATCATTCTGTTATGATTTTCACAAAAATCAATTACTAAATAATGTCAAAATTGACATAAAATACTTTTTTAAAACAAATATTATATTATTAATTATTATTTTATTCATAAAAATATATTGTTTGGCCAAATGACTTTGATAAGGTTATATATATTAATAATAAACAACTTGGGGTTCGTTTGGCTTGTTATAGTAAGTTTGTTAACCTTATAGTGTAAGAACACAAAAAGACACGGTAAAAGTAAAATTATCTAACTTAAAGTTAAAACTAAATGATAAGGTTAAAATAGTAAAATAAACTTGTAAAAATTCTATTGGATGAGAGTATTTCGACCCATCCCTACCTTAGCTTCGAAATAAATTAATTTGGATCTATTTAAAACTGAATTTGCCTTTATAATAAAATAATATTTTTAGTTATTCCAAAGGGGCCCCTCTCCTCCCTTATAAAAGGGCATCTCCTCCCTCTCTTCCTCACACCACATTGAGCCTTCAAGCTCAGACAACCCCTGCCAAATTCTCTTCTCCACTTACCTAGCCAAATCCTAGAGGTTCTGGTCTTCCTCAAAGACCAATTTTAGTGCCCTAAAAGGAGATCTCAAAGAGGCGCTTCAAAGAAGAGGTAATGTCCGTTACCGATTCTTTCAAATTTATTTCTTCTTCCACTTCTTCTTCGTTGGTTGTTTCATTATGAAGTAATAACATCAGTATCAATAATATAATTATATGTTATTATAAGTATGAAACAACCCTATTTCACCATCTATCCATCCTACGAAAAAAGAAATCACCGCACCTGCGTACGTACGGAATACCGTCTCCACACCGTGGTGTAATCTATTTTCCACCACCACCATACTTGGATGGGTATAATGGTGTAAAAAATAACTAAATATGATTATTTTAAAGTGATATTGATTCTTAAATAGTATACATACACTCCAATACAATTCCACTATCATGAGAACGATATCATCACTCGTGCGTACGTACGGACTACCGTTTCCACGACGCGATGAGATTCATTCTCCACGTTAACCATTCATGAATGATTATAAAGTATATATAATAAGTAATCATGAAATATATGACATAATAATGATACTTGATTTATGTGTATATATATGTATGTTATCTACTTAATTCCACTCAACTCAATAAGGAAATGAAAACAGCGTTCATGCGTATGTATGGTCTACCGTCTCCATGAACGGTGTATTTCATTCCATTTATCTACCTATAATATATATATGTATATGACGAATATATGTAAATCATGTTTTAAATTCTGAAATTATGTAAATAAGGTTATAAGTAATAATATCAAGAATGAAAAGTCGAAACACATACGATAAATGAAATGATTTTACCCAAAATGCTTCTTTAACATGGAATTTACAAATGAACGGGTAATATAAAGTCATAAGAGAAACATATATGATATGATAACAATGAATATGATTCTGTAATAAGTCAATGACATTATTTAAATCATTATACAGGAGGTTCGGATATGTATAAAGCATATCGGACCTAAGGTAAGGGATAAATTTTCAATCTCATTTTTATCCGAGATTGCTTATACGTAAGTATTTACTGGGGTTACGTTTATCATCCATGACCATGTTTTCTAAAAATGCTTTCATAAAATGTTTACCATACTTCCATGGATTTTTAAATTCATTTTTACCCTTTATTGGCTTTTTACCACATTGTATGAATGGAATATTTCCTTTAGTTACCATATAAGGTACTTTTTGACTTTTCCGAAAAAAGTACGAGGAGAATGTTATTTTTAACTTATACGGCATGAATGGATTTTTAAGGTTTCATAATGCCTCATTTTCAAGAAGCTTCCTCTATATGATTGCATGATTATTTTCAACAAAACCCTTATCTTTTAAAATTCCATGGAATTTTGTGAAAAAAAATGATTTTAAAGAAGAAAGGATATTTTCCTCAAGAATTCATTTCAAGTGTTATTTCAAAACTATTTTCCATCTAAGATGGCATTATTTCATAAGTGTATGTTTCAAGTAAAATTTATCTATGATTTAAATGGTTTAAATTTTCTTATGATGAATTGATATCAATTGTTTATGGATTCTGTTATGATGGCATGATGTTTAAGAATCCCATTTTATTTCATGGGTTATGCTATGATGTATGATTTATGATTTTGTGTCACATGAAAGAATGATTTAATTATGAGAGGGGTGGGACCTATATCTCCCTCCAATTCATTGGGTAAAGATTGATATCTCATGAGATAGACATGGCTGGAATGGCAAGTTAAACCGATTTAGTAATACAGGACTGGAACGAGGAGTGAACTCGATTCAGAAAGGGACTTTGTCCACTAAGATGGTCTTGGTAGCGATGCCTTGGCTACTATGTAAATCATATCATGTGCTTAATGGTTTCCAAAATTACATGTTTTATTCCCATGCTATTTTATCATTCTTAATGTTTCTTCTTGATCTATTCCTTACGTACTTCCATGTTTTATGTCATTTCTCAAGCTTTTGATGTTTAAACATTATGTTCATGTTTTTTAGTTCAAATTTATATAGTATGTTTCATTTTATCCATTATTACCCTTAATGAGCATTTGATCTCACCCTTTTTATGTTTTCTTTTCCCCAGGATATAAAGAAAGGTTTTAGGTAAGAAAAAAAAGGGGGAAGATCTTTATGGGATATGTTGAAGATCTTTCACCATGATTAGAAAATTTTATTCCAAGTTTCCAAAGACACTAAACTATTACGGTCCTTGTGTGTGTGTTTCTGTTATGTACTAAGTATTCAGAAAAAGTAATGTAATGTTCATGTACGTCATGCTTTGGGTCTCTATAGTTGGTATCAGAGGAAAAGTTTAGTCAACCTTTGGAAACTAGGATGTGATAACGTTAGTGAGATCCCCAGAGATATTTCTAAGGTATGTCTAGGGATGTCCCTAAAGATAAGTATACGTATAGGATATAGTCCTAGAACTATGGTAATGATATTAGATTAAACCAAAGATGTTAGATATTGAAGTTACACCCCTTTTATTATGATTTTTTCCTCTTACACTATTCTTTTTGGGTTTTAGAAAATGGCTGGAAACAAGATGATTCACGATAATGGAGGATATGATAGACAATGGAATGATATTCTTCATGAGCAACCAAATGAAATGGGATTTGGAAGTCCAAACATCATTATTATGTCGAATCATCAATCTCATAATATGATAAATAAAGTAATATTTGGTAAGTTTCCTTACTTGGCTAATAAGAGAAATATGGAGTTTCATGATGATCATAGAGGAAAGAAAGTTCAATTTCATCTATGTAAAGCATGTGGGGAGAGGCATCAAGGAGAATGTTTCAAAGGAACTGGAAGATGCTTTGTGTGTGGAAAAGAATGACACAAAGCCAGTAAGTGTAAAAGAAAAGGTTCATTTAACACCAGGGATGAGGATAATGGTATTTCTACGACAACAACAAAGGTTAAATGTTTTAAATGTGGAATGTACGGGCATTATGCAAACCAATGCCCTGAGGGAAAGTCTCATGAAGAGAATCCGTATGGTCGTATGGGTAGTATTTATGTTGATGATGATGAAGAGACTACAAATGATATGTGAGATGAATGAATTGTTGAATCTTGGTCAATGGTTGAAGAATGTAGTGGAATGATTACATTTTTATCATGTGTAATGTTGTATAAGTAATCACATGGTATTATGAAATAAAGAGACATCTAAGGATTATTACATTGTTGTCTTTCCTTGAGTTTTGAAAGTGTATGATTAATGGTACCAGTATCCATGAAAGGTTATTCAGATATTTTTGGAATGTAGATGATATGCGCATAATGAAGGGATAAGGAGAAAATTAAATGTTTGATAAGATTAATGAGCTCATGGCTGATATAAGGAAATAGATATATCATGGTTTGAGTATATAGAATTTTGGGTTTTTGGTATGTGGAATGATTTAACTTTTTACAGCACTCATGTTTTTACTAAGATTCAATGGGTATTCATTTTTCAAGATAATACATGATTAAGGCCTTAGAATATTTGGAATGTGACCAACAAGACATATCTTATGATATATGGGGATCAACAATGGTATTAACATGCTTGTTATATGAAATATTTGGTAATCGTTTTCACTATATTATGAGAGTGGACTACAGTATTATGGATAAGCCTAAAGATTGGAATGGATTATGTTTGACATAAGTTAGTATTGTTTAAGGATAGAAGTTTTTTCGATATTATTGATGGTATGTTATAGTAATATAGCTTTAGAAAAAGGACAACCTACAGGACGGGCGACAGCCCATCGCGTCGGACAAGGCTGTGGGAATCGAACCCACAACCGAAGTGCGACTGGCCATTATCACCTACCACTGGCCTACAGGAAGTCCCTGTTTAGTAGGAAACTAGTTTTATTATATTAAGCAGTATGATATATGAAGTATAAGTCCATTTTAGGGACCATATATGTTTAATCTCATTATAGATGGACTTATGTATTTTTGATAACTTTTATAACCTTTTGTTTGAGACAGATGGAATGACCCATCATTCTATCACATGATCTACTAACACATCACGAATAACATATTCAACTTCATTTCATTAAGGGATGAAGTTTAAATTGTTCAATTAACGAACAACAGTGAGATTGTACCAAAATCATGTAATTATTTCTTTTAATTCTTCAACTTTAGGGAAATGATCTTGAAAACCAAAAATGTTGTCCTAGTGCTCTTATATCTGATGAATCAGATGGTACCTTAGATCGTCACAAATTTATGGCTTTTTGATTTTTGGATTTTCCATAGCCATGTTCTCTACCACTCTCCATCAAAAAATGATGGTTAGATTTCTCTTCCATATCCATATTTTCACCTATGTGGAAACTCAGTGATTAGTTTATTTGGGTAACCGTTACATTTCATACTTTTGTTTTTTTTAAGATTGGTTTTGGTATTCCTTTTTACGATGTGAGATTCTATTAAAGAAACTTTCGAGTAGTAAACCATTTATAACCCCGACGAATTTCGAGGGCGAAATAAATTTTAAGGGGGGTAGAATGTAACACCCCGAGATTTTATGAAAACTATTCTTTTTAATTTCATTAATGTCTTGTGTTGTACGCTACACCAAAAGGATCTTTCACAACACGCGTCCTTGACTTTCCTTCCATTACACGCAATAACGACCTTCCTCGATAGCGTGTGTAGTAGCAATAACGAGTTTCACTAAACAACAATATGCTATTAAAATATTATTAAAACTAGCCGTTATGAATAGTAATACCCACTTTTTGAAATTTTGTAAATTTTATTTTTCAAAATGGAATTCATTTTTGAATTTGGAATATCGAAATTATCTTAGGGTGAAATTTTGGTACTTTTCGGATAACTTTCATTTACTGATGAATAGTGAAAATTACTAAATTTTAATTAAAAACAACCTTTTTAATCGAAATAATTAATAGTGATAAATTATTAATTTGAGTGGTTTTAAAGTATATTTATAATATATTTTTACAATTTAATACAATGTTGGTCATTGGATAAAATTTCACATTTAAACCAGTCATAAACAAGTGTCAATCTTTTGATAGTTATTATCTCTTAAGAACACGCTATTTGTCTTGACGACGGGAATTAATTTTTAAATTAATTAATGAAACTAATATGTTTTAAATTTGGTAAAATAGAAATCATTTTTGAGTTCATAATATCAAATATATCTTAGGCCTAATTTTTTGTATTTTCCTGGAAACTTTCATTTTTTTGATGAATAGTGAAACCACTAAGTGGTAGTTAAAAAAATGAATTTTTCATAAAATTTAATTTAACCACTTCTGTGAGTAGAATTTCAAAAATCCAAGAGACACGGTAGATGTCAGTAAGTAAAATATGGTTCAATGAGATGAAAATAATTTTTGGTGAATAGTAACTTTTTACTTTTTTACCACGGTTAAAAGTAAATAGGGTAATTAAAGGTAAAAATGATATTATTATTACCCTAACACATGTCGTAATTCTATTGGATAAGTGCAATTCGACCATAAAAAACCTTAGGAATAACATATGACCATTTAGGCCCACTTGGATTATATTAGGACATTTATTATTAATTTATTTAAAGAAGGGTTAAAATAGTTAAAATCAAATTTTAATAAGTATATAATTTTTAATATAGGGTTATACACAAGATAAATTCGGCTATAAATATTCATTAGAAAGATAAAAATCTTTCCTATATAATTATATTTTATTTTTAATTTTTAGACTTTAAATAAGTTAATTTATTTATGACACAAAGATGATGTAGTAATTATCTTATTAATGAAATATTGACATAATTGATGTTATAAATACCCAAATAAATGTAATTTGAGACTTTTTATGAATTACAATAATTTTAAAGGTTAATATGACATGTTAGTATTGATGTAAGTAACTGTTTTAGAACTAATAATTCATTTATGATTTTCACAAATATAAATTACTAAATAGTGTCAAAATTGACATAAAATAGTTTTTTAAAACAAATATTATATTATTAATTATTATTTTATTCATAAAAATCTATGGATTGAATAAATGACTTAGGTAAGGTTATATATATTAATAATAAACAACTTGGGGGTCTTTTGGCTTGTTATAGTAAGTTTATTAACATTATAGTGTAATAACACAAAAAGACATGGTAAAAGTAAAATTATCTAACTTGAAGTTAAAACTAAATGATAAGGATAAGATAGTAAAATAAACTTGTCCAAATTCTATTGGATGAGATTATTTCGACCCATCCCCACCTTATCTTCTAAATAAATCAATTTTGAGCTATTTAAAACTGAATTTGACTTTATAATAAAATAATATTTTTAGTTATTCCAAAGGGGCCCCTCTCCTCCCTTAGAAAAGGGCATCTCCTCCCTCTCTTCCTCACACCACATTGAGCCTTCAAGCTTGGCCAAACCCGGCCAAATTTTCTTCTCCACTTCCCTAGAAAAACCCTAGAGGTTCTGGTCTTCCTAAAAAACCAATTTTGGTGCCCTAAAAGGAGATCTCAAAGAGGCGCTTTAAAGAAGAGGTAATGTCTGTTACCGATTCTTTCAACTTTATTTCTTCTTCCACTTCTTCTTATTAGGTTGTTTCATTTTGAAGTAATAACATCAGTATCAATAATATATTGATATGTTATTATAAGTATGAAACAACCCTATTTCACCATCTATCCATCCTATGAAAAAAGAAATCACCGCGCGTGCATATGTACGGAATACCGTCTCCACGCCGTGGTGTAATCTATTTTCCACCACCACCTTACTTGGATGGGTATAATGGTGTACATAATAACTATATATGATTATTTTAAAGTGATATTGATTCTTAAACAGTATACATACACTTCAATACAATTCCACGATCATGAGAATGATATCATCGCTCATGCGTACGTACGGACTACCGTCTCCACGACGCGATGAGATTCATTCTCTACGTTAACCATTCATGAATGATTATAAAGTATATATAATAAGTAATCATGAAATATATGACATAATAATGATACTATATTTATGTGTATATATATGTATGTCATCTACTTAATTCCATTCCACTCAATAAGGAAACAAAAACAGCGTTCATGCGTACGTACAACCTACCGTCTCCATGAACGGTGTATTTCATTCCTTTTATCTAACTATAATATATATATGTATATGATGAATATATGTAAATAATGTTTTAAATTATGAAATTATGTAAATCAGGATATAAGTAATAATATCAAGAACGACAAGTCGAAACACATACGATAAATGAAATGATTTTACCCAAAATGCTGCTTTAACATGGAATTTACAAAAGAACGGGTAATATAATGTCATAAGAGAAACATATATGATATAATAATAATCAATATGATTCTATAATAAGTCAATGACATTATTTAAATCATTATACAGGAGGTTCGGATACGTATGAAGCATATCGGACCTAAGGTAAGGGATAAATTTTCAATCTCATTTTTATCTGAGATTGCTTATACGTAAGTATTTACTGGGGTTACGTTTATCATCCATGACCATGTTTTCTAAAAATGCTTTCATAAAATTTTTACCATTTTTTCATGGATGTTTAAAGTCATTTTTACCCTTTATTGACATTTTACCACATTTTATGAATGTAATCTTTTCTTTGGTTACCATATAAGGTACTTTTTGACTTTTCCGACAAAAGTATGAGGAGAATGTTATTTTTAACTTATACGGCGTGAATGGATTTTTACGATTTCATAACGCCTAATTTTCAAGAAGCTTCCTCTACAAGATTGCATGATTATTTTCAACAAACCCCTTAACTTTTAAAATATCATGGAATTTTGTGAAAAGAAAATGATTTTAAAGAAGAAAGAATATTTTCCTCAAGAATTCATTTCAAGTGTTTTGTCAAAACTATTTTCCATCTAAGATGACATTATTTCATATGTGTATATTTCAAGTAAAATTTCTCTATGATTTAAATGGTTTCAATTTTTTTATGATGAAATGATATCAATTGTTTATGGATTATGTTATGATGGCATGATGTTTAAGAATCCCATTTTATTTCATGGGTTATTCTATAATGTATGATTTATGATTTTGTGGCACACGAAAGAATGATTTCATTATGAGAGGGTTGGGACCTATATCTCCCTTCAATGCATTGGGTAAAGATTTATATCTCATGATATAGACATGGCTAGAACTTAAAGTTAAACCGGTTCAGTAATACAGGACTGGAATGATAAGTGAAATTGATTCAGAAAGGGACTTTGTCCACTAAGATGGTCTTGGCAGCAATGCCTTGGATACTATGTAAATCATATCATGTGCTTAATGGTTTCCACAATTACATGTTTTATTCCCATGATATTTTATCGTTCTTAATGTTTCTTTATGATCTATGTCTTACGCACTTCCATGTTTTATGTCATTGCTCAAGCTTTTGATGTTTAAACATTATGTTCATGTTTTTAAGTTCAAATGTATATAGTATGTTTTATTTTATCCATGATTACCCTTACTGAGAATTTTAGCTCACCCTTTTTATGTTTTCTTTTCCCCAGGATATAAAGAAAGGTTTTAGGTAAGAAAAAAAATGGGGAAGATCTTTATGGGAGATGTTGAAGATCTTTCACCATGTTTAGAAGATTTTATTCCATGTTTCCAAAGACACTAAACTATTACGGTCCTTGTGTGTGTGTCTTTTTGTTATGTACTAAGTATTCCGTAAAAGAAATGTAATTTTCATGTACGTCAAGCTTTGGGTCTCTACAAATAATCTTTAAAATATTTCTTTAATCTATTATAAATTGACCAAAGTTTTTTACTTAGGAATATAAAGAAACGGACAAGAAAAGTCAGACTTGAGGTAAGGGATCCTACCCCTCTCTTTCTTTTTAAGTACACTCTTTTATGTCATTACTTTTAATCTCATCTTTCTTATGATTGGGATGTTCTTTTATATTACTCTTACTGTACTTTTTATTTTCATATGATGAGAGACCCTATTTTCTCTCATAAATCCATTTTGGAAGTTTTTCTTGGCGTCGTTAGGCTGCTGAATTTTCGTAAGAGATCCAACCTCTCTCTTTCTTTTTAAGTACTCTCTTTTATGACACTTATTTTAAGCTCCTATTTGTTATGTTGTGGGATGTTCTTTTATATTACTATTTATGTACATTTTATATTAATATGATGAGAGACCCTATTTGATCTCATCAATCCATTTTTGGAAGTTTTAAGTGGCGTCGTTTGGATGTCGAGTTTTCGTAAGGGATTTTTCATCTCATTTTTATTCCCGTGAGATTTATGCTACATTTTCCACCATTTCCTTTGAGTGGTGTATGTACTGCCCATTATTCTACTCTTTGTGTAATATCATTCCGTTTATGAGTATTTACATCAATTTTGTATTTTCCTTCTTTCATGGGGTGTATGTTTCGAAAGATACACAGGTCGGTAAGGGAACCTTCCACCATCCTCTTTTTAAAAGACTTCTTTTGTTGGGTCTTTTTAATTTACATATTGTAATGTTGGGATATGTCCTTCTATATCCTTATTTATTTAAATGTTATGGCTATGTAATGAGATAACCTTTTTATCTCTCATCAACTCATTTTCTGAATCTTGAAGTGACGCCGTTAGGCTGTCAATTTTTTTGCAAGGGAACTTCTTAACCCAATTTCGATTCTTTGGGTTAAACTTGTACTCCTTGAATATGTAATTCTAAGAATATGTGTGAATTTACTCTGATTTTTTTACATTTAATGTCCACTTATATTTGGTATATTCTTTTGTCACACATAATTATGTAATTGATTTATCCTTAATCAAAGGATACCATCTTTATAAGGGATTTAGTCAAAAATTACATTCCCTTGAGATTTCATTGTTGTTATGTGCCAATTCACTTTGATATGGTGTATATAATTTCCTTCGACATATTATATCATGAATACCTTTATTCTAATGATATTATAAAGTTTTGATTAAATTTTATTCCTTTAAAATTTTCAACGTGGTATGGGACACTTTGATTCAAAAATCTCTATATTAAATGGTTTTGAAAATAGTCTGATAAATCAATGATTTTGTTCATATCTTGTAATGATATATTGTGGTTTCAAATGAAATGTTAATAGTGAAATGTTTAAATATGTGCAATGATTTTTATAATGGTACTTGGACATTTGACGGGTGGTTACGTGATAAACCATATGACAGGTAGTGCTGTGAATACCAAGATGGGTGGTTATGTTATAACCTCCAATGCATTGGGTATGGAAGTCGGCCGTATGGCTATTCCATTTTGTATGTTTGGAAGTCGACCGTATGGTTTTTCCATTTAAGTATGTTTATGTCCCAAGTTACCTTTATATATTATGTGTTCTTTATATGGGTTTTATGGTAATATTTTGGATACCAAAGGGTAAGTAATGGTCTTTTATTCAGTGAAGAGTTTTTACTACTTCATAAAGGGTAAAAGTATTACTTTGGTAAAGTACTCATGGTTTACTTGTTGTTTTGAAAAACTAACAGTTTTCTTTCTTTGTGGATCCGTTACTGGGATTTTTATTATCATCCCAAGTTTTTGAAATGTTTTCCAAAGGACTTAAAGATGAATAGGGTTAAGTATGGGATCAAGGAAAGACATTCTATCTAATACATGTAACTAGACATGTTTCTTTTTAAGTGTTTTTTTATTTTATGGAAACTTAGTATAAGTTTCTACTATGTAATATTTTGAGATGTAATAGTTATGACCCAATTCTCTAAAACTCTACACCTAAAAATATCCTCTATGTGAATTATTCATTTAATTCATGATTAAGTAATGTTTAAGGTTGGGGACTTATATTGAAAATAGAAAATACCATTGTCGGGAAACCCACATCGGAGATTGGGTTGAGAAAATTTAGTCTTAATAAGAGGGAACGGGGAATGAAAAAGTCACCATCAATTTTTTATCTCTATTAGGAAAACATTGGTGGAAATTAGAGACACATAATTAGAGGAAACATGTAAATATGTATAGGTAGTGATTGAGGTCATCCATCACAATCAATTGTAGAATTGTCGGCCTCAAATCCACCAATCTATGATTATTTAAAATACCATCGGTTCAACAAAATGTAAGGTAGTTGGATAACACATTTTTGGTTTTAAGATACATTACCTAATGTTTAAGAATTTATTTCTTCATAGAATAAGAGAAGAAAAAAATATATACTTCTCAATTATATTTACATCCTTTAACTAATTTCTACCACAAACTCATCTTTCACTCTAAAAGATAATAAAATATAAAAAAATATTCTATTTATTGTATTCATATAGGGTTCCAAAAAAATGAATTTATAATTCATCTACCAGCCCCTTTAAAAAACTACATTATTCAATCCTAGACATCACATGGTTTAGTGATAGGTGATACACCGTTGTCTCCCTTCGATTGCGAGTTCAAGTCTCATGGCCTTTCTAGATGCGACTTGCTGCCGCCCGACCTCCAGGTTTTCCTTTTTAGGGCAATCTAAAAATATCCTTAACAATAGTATCCAATTTCAATCTTAATCCATTCCATCGATTATAATTATCCAAAATACTTATATCCAAACCCTATGTCCAAAATTTATAAGGAAGTTAAACATAATGAGGATCCTTTTTTCCAGGTAATAACATGTGAATGCCTTCATAATGTATTCATTTACAACACCATAACATCCTGAATTACCAAAATCAACCATCTCCTTTTCCAAAAACACTTCCTCGTTATCAGGACCATATTAAGGATTACCTTTCCTTCAACCATGTAATTTCAAAAAAGTGCAGCTTACTATTAAGTCACTTTTATAAGAACCATATAATCTAAAATACTCAATAAAATAGTATTACAATACAATCCTTATTTATATCCATAATTCATGTAACCTGTATATAGGTGATAAAACACTCAAATTAAATAATTCTATAATAAAAACACAAGAACACAAGTCATTCATCTTCATCTGAGATAGTATCATAACTTGATTATTATCCAATAACATCATTTGCAGTATACTCTTATGAATGGGACATTGATTTGTGTAGTGTCTCGAGGCCTTGGAAAGTAAGCATTGTACATTTGAATTTTTTTTACCCTTTCAATCACATAATTGGTGTCCTTTTTTCTCTATACTTATAACCAATTCTCATTCCCTCCATGAATTTACCATGGTAATTCTTTCCATAGTTATCACATATGGGAAAATACTTCTTTTCCCTCTTCCCTTTATCCATCATTCTCTCTTCCATCCTTTTCTTCCCTTGCTTCACTTAAAAGACATTGGACTCAGAGAATTATTTACTTTTCTTATTAACACATGATATTATTTCTTCATATATTGAGAATAAATGGGAGAATATTTCCCTTGTAAATGTTGGCTTAATACTGTGAAAGAAATGATCCTTCTTACTCTTTGTATCATACGTATTGATGGAGTTCACATTCCATATATTGTGTATCATTTCTATACAATTGCATACAGTAGGTCATATTATGAATCACAATTCATAATTCCAAACATTTAAAATACCTAACATAAATTGAATAGTTTATGGATATAATCCATAATCACAAATATTTTTCTTTGAGGTGGTATATTCTCATAAACCCTTCATAGTGGTTTGTAAATAAAACGAGAATTATCTTGAGCATATCCATTGGGAGTGTCGTAACCAAGAGTACAGCAAGGCCTGTTGCCGTGCACTAGTTCCCGTTCGAGTCTAGTTCAAAGTGGTGGTTTCATGTTTTACTTCTAGGTACATCTTTTCGGGATCCACCTCTACCTGCTTGTATCCAGACAGGGATGTATTTCTTGTAAAACTCACAAAACCTTTAAATTACCAAAATTTTAGGAAGTTTTTCTATACTAATCATCAATCAATATCTTACGGTAATGTTCTCTAATCAGAGTTTATCTAAATCTTATTTCAAAGGTTACTGGTAAACTTCCTCTAATACCAACTCTAATTCTCTGACCCCAGTTACCCAGAGTCGGTGCATTATTTTAATACATTGGCATGATTACAAGGAATCATGTCCCGAAGAACCGATCAGTTTAGCAGTCTTCTAAATAGATTACATACATTAACATTACATTAAAATTTCACACAAAAAACATAACATAAATAGTTCTTTGAGAAGGCCATTATTCCCTTTATCTTAACCCTTCATATCAAACATAATACACTTCTTGGAATCCTAAGAAAATGAAACATAAGAAAGGGGTGAGCTCAAATTCTCAGTAAGGATAACAATATAGTGGAAACTTTCATAAATAAGAATAAACATTTAATGCAATGTATAACTAAAACAAAATCCTTTTAAACTTGAACTTCAGCATAATATGGAAAAAAATAAAATGAATTAATTCCATTTACTTATTCACATGGATATTCTACTAGTCAAATAATCACATTCAATATCACTAACCACTTTCATAATGATGGAACACATAATTCCAGACTATCATAACCACATAGTCAAGGCCTTGTGCCAAGACTACAAATAATATTTTGTCAGGGCCTTGTGCCAAGACACTAGTTTGTCTCATGAGATCTACCTATGCATCAAGGAGCTATATTGGGCTCCACCAATCACTTACTAAGTCCAATGAATTCCTCATATGAAAAGGTTTAAATATAACATAAACATTCATATTAAAACTAGCATACTAAATGTCAATACTTTATCCATAAACCATGAATGGTATAAAAATAACACATCCAAAGTAAAACATATCAAAAAACCTTCAATACTAAATAGATGTTTTGTACGATAATAAATCAACCTCAATCAAAAATAATATCCAGTAAAGTATTCTAACATAGTTGAAAATGATGAGTAAAACTTTTTGAGAGAAATAAGCTTTTTGTAAAATTATTTAAAAGTCACACATTTATAAAGGATGTAATTTAAAAATTATTATCGAATCAAAGTGTCCCATACCACTTTGAGACTTTTGAAAATAATTATCATTTCAAAGAAATAATGTCCACATAAATAAATCCTAAAAAACCATTTTGAAAACATGGACATTAATGAGAAATATTTAAAAGAGTAAATATTTAAACATTGGAAATGATGTATTTGTAAAAAGTGCATTAAAATAATCCCTTTGAAAACTCTTTCCTGAAACATGGAAATGGATAATAAATATGTCTCATTAGATACATACATAAAAACAACCTCATGTAATAAAGAGATTGTGAAATTAACCCTTACCAATTTGATAACTTATGAAACATACACCCCATGAAAGAGGTATCATAAAATGAATATGTAAATACATATAAATTAAAGTGTATTACACAAAGAATACAATATTTAGAAGTAAATACACCAAAAAAAAGTTAATAGTGGAAATATGGTATGAATCTCACAGAAATAAAGAGTGAGATGAAAACCCCATACCTTGCACTTTCCTTTAGTTGAGGGTACATTTAACCTCCTCTTCTTTGGGTTATTCCTTTTTATTTGATCAAAAGGGCTCCTTAGGTTGTCTTTATGATCAAACAAAGGCCACTAGGTTGATGGTAGGATATTTGAGAGTGTATTTGGGTAGGGTTTGACTGAGACAAATGGCATAGAAGGTGTGAAATAGAGTGATGGGGGAGTGCCCTTTTATAAGAGGGGTAAGGGGCACCTTAGGAAAACCATAAAATATTATTTTATAATAAATTCATATTCGGTTTATAATGGCTCCAAATTGATTTATTTCAATGAAAATATGGGTATGGGTCTAAATCCACTCAACCAATAGGTTTTAGATAGGTTTTTGTCACTTTATTAACCTTATCTTTTAGTTTTAACTCTTAGTTAATTAGTTTGACATTTACCATGTCTCTTTGTATTTTTATATTATATGGTTAATAAACTTACTATAAACTTCCAATATACCCCCATGTTGTCCATTAATTATACATCTATCATGATATAAGTCCATTGGACTAACATTATATTTTTATGAATATAATATCCATTAATAATATATTATTTGTTTTACAAACTCTTTTATGTCAATTTTGACACTATTGGGTATTTTGAGTATGATAAATTCATAAAAGTAGTATTACTTAGAAAAAAATTCATATAAAAAATCCTAATATGTCTTGTTATCCTATAAGAATATTTTAATTCAATAAAAGTCTCAAATTACATTTATTTGGGTATTTATAATATTAATTATTCTAATCTTTCATTAATTATGTAATTGTTGCATCATCATTGTGTCATAAATAAATTAAATTATTTAATGTCTAAAATTTATAAATAAAATACCATTATTTTGGAAATCATTTTATATTTCTAATGAATATTTATAATCGAATTTATCTTATGTATAACCCTATATTAAAAATGATTTAGTTATTAAACTTTGATTTTAACTCTTTTAACTCTTCTTTGAATTAAATAATTACAAATGACCTAATCTAATCCAAGAGGATCTAAATGATAATATTTTATTCCTAAAGTTGTTTTTGGTTGAGATACACATGTACCATAGAATTAGGACATGTGTTAGGGTAATATTAATTTTATTTTTAACCTTATTACGCTATTTACTTTTAACTGTGGTAAATAAAAGTAAAAAGTTATTATTCATGAAAAGTTATTTTTATGTTATTGAACCACATTTTACTCGTTGATATTAACCTTTTCTCTCGGATTTTCTAAATTCCACTCACTGATGAGGTAAAATTATGTTTTATTTGAATTTTCAAATTCTCCTAGGAGATGGGTAAAAGACGGTGAAAAGATCAATAAAATTTTTATATATCTAAAATTATTATAAATTGAATCCAATGAATTACATTGAACATATATAGGTATTATATATCTATTTTAACCTAAAATATATTTAAATAAAATAAATAATTATTTAATTAAAAATTCGGTGTAAACTATAACTCAGTGTTTTTCTCTATTCATCAAAAATTGAATGTATTCAGAAAAATACAAAAAATTCACCCTAAGTTAATTTCGATATTCTGAATAAAAAAATGAAGTCCATTTTAAAGATAAAATTTATAAAATTTCAAAAAGTGGGTATTACTCTTCATAACAACTAGTTTGGTTAGTTATGGTGCGCTTGAACTCAGTGTTGACAGTAGTGCAAGTTATTGAATTACTTTGAAGAAATAATGAACTATGAAATCTTGGTGTGTTACATCCATGGAATAGGGAGAAGATTTGAGAGATTCATCCCAAATGTAGTCCATATTTATATTTTTTCATAAATCCTCGATGATTTAAATTTTTAATGTTTTAATTCATTATTAAGAATACTTAGGAACCCCTTGGGGTCAATATATAGCTTTTGAAGATAAAAGGGATGATTTGGTTGACATTAGGGGTTTCTCAGTTGGAAAATCTTGATCAAAAATCATATAATTTATGGAAAATAGTTCGTGTGTTATTCATATTTGGGGATATGATCTTTTAGAAATGCACACCGTCTATGGGGTATAGACGCCATGTAATAGGACATGTCATTGTATCTGATAACCACGAAAAACATCCCATGTATGAAAACATGGTAATATAATGTACATGAAAATACCCCATGTGGGTGACACACCATGTAATAATACGCAACAAAGATATATTCATTGTCAAGTCTTGGGAGTTACATCGGTTGGTACCTCATGTAGGGTACATTCCCTAAACATTACACATATGATTAGAACATGGGATTTTACCCACCATGTATAATGGAAGTACTCTCTTAGGGAGAGAATTGAGAGAACTATCTGAGTAATAATTAAACACCTATGTAGTCCATTTTAATTATTTTCTTCATAGATTGTGGTGGTAAAACCATGAGGTTATTTGAGTATTCCTAGTATTCATTTTTAGTATTTTTACCAAATTATTAGGATCTTACTTCATTATTTTAATCTATTTATCTCTAGACATTTAGTCTTTGATCATGGATTTCAATGAGAAATATACCATTAGAAATTCTTATATATATCTTCTCTTCATGAAATATCGCTTCTGATTTGTAACCTTTTGTCCTAGGAGGCCATTAGATTAGTTTTTCTTGAGGATCCCATGTATGATTATTCTCCTTATCTTTATCCTAAAGGATCCCATGTAGGATTCCTTCACATACGGGATAGCTTAGGGAATCCCTTAGAATATCCAATTACTTGTATACAATTTTAATGGTCCCATGTATAATTCATTTATTCGATTTACTATTCCATGTATCTTATAAAGGATTCGTCTACTCACAAACCATCAAGGATCTCATATATAATTAATCATTTTAACTTTACCATTGAGGATCACAAGTAAGATACCATAGATTATGTGTAATTCTCAATTATCAAAAGTAAGATACATTTCCAATGTGATGAAATAGGGAACATAATGGGTTTTCTATTGTTAGATCATCCTTAATATAGTACGTTTGGTTTGGGTAGAGATGGTAGTAGGTTTTACCATTATGAACTTGTAATCCTATAAGGATGAAATAGTAGTGGTAGGTTTAAGAATTTATTCACCCTTACTCCTTTATTTGTAAATTCACTTTTTTATTGCTGATGAAATGAAAATTTCTAGAGGCATCTCAATTTTTGTGTATGATGATCCTATCATGACTAGAAACTCTTTAGGGTGTCCAAATGTGCTCTATAGGACCTGAAATCTGAGCCTTCTTATTAACATCATTTGGATTCACATATGTACTTAATGGGGTTCAATTTAAAATCCTTTATTATTTTATTATTATAATATTTGGATACCAAAATTCCTTCCTTGGATTAAAATATCTAGCATTAATATTTTTGGGATTCCCATATGTACCTCCTTGGATTCAGCTTCTTAAAATTTTGTGAATGTGACTATTACTATTATTGGATGTCCCACATGTCATTTTGAATACCCCTATTTCAGGATACATATGTAGGTTGATAAATGTGAATTGGAACACCTCTTTTACTAGGTATCTCTAGGAATGGATAGTCCACTTGATGTTTTGGGGATTCCACGGGATATTGGGTGGGTTCTTTTCCACTATGTAGTGTGATATTGATGAGCTCTTAGAGGATGGACTTTATTATCACATTTTATCCCTAGGATACTCCCAAGGATTAGTTGACACAACATTTTAGTATGACCTATAATTTTTTGGAATGACAATTTTGATCCAATTATGGTATAACTATATGTTTTTATTCCAAATCTAGAGAGTATTCATAATTTCTCCACTAATGGTCATCTCATGAATAGATTATCTATGTTCTAATGTCATGAATGCCTATAGACCGGGACTTTGGAATCAAAAATCTGGATTAATGATATGTGGATTGATTGGTATGAAATACTTCATAATTCTAGATTTATAATGCTAGATTAAGTAGGTATTATCAATTTTTATATTCTACACTAGGGACAAAACCATTTTATTTATTGGAGGCAATACAAGGTGATCCCAAATAAATGACATGGTTTCCCTATGTGATGTATCTTGCTCATAGACATTTATAATGCTAGATTAAGAAGGTATTATCGATTGTGATTATAGACCATAGGCTTCCTTTTAGGATACTTGGATTTAGGGGTATAATGTATACCTAAAATACCTTATCAAATTATGTCCATATGTTCATATCTAGGATCCCATGTTTGGATGTGGATTGCATTTATTATGATTTTTGTACTAATGTGGATTGAGTTTATTATGTTTTTAATCATAGACACATTTATCTGATGTCTCAGTTCAATGTCATTTTCATGTATATAACTATACATATATATGTTTGGGAATATATTTATATATATGTGTGTGTGTGTGAGTGTGTGTTAGAATTGGTCTAGGGAAATTTGAAATTAGTTTTAAGGAAATATGGTTTATAGGGACTAATAATCCAATGATCAAATACATTTCATTTCTATTATTTTTTCCATTTTATTTATATTTTTTGCTTAGCTTGGCTGAGAATATTTCATGAGCATGCAGTTATGACATTAGATTTATAGTTTTATCAATGGATTAGCCTACCGAGACTATTTCTCATAGCTTCATGTGAACCTCAATGTGTGTATATAAATTATATATTCCTTTCAGGTTAAGCATAGATGCATGATGGATAATACTGAGGCCCATAGTTCTAGGATCATGAAAAATTTCTCATTTACATTCTTTTTATTGGGTTAGATATACTCATTATTGTCTTGGGGACCGTGTATATTTTTTCCAAGATTTTGTTTTAGGGACCTGTAAAATTATTTCAATTCTCTTTTATATACTTTGGTATATGCAAATTCAATCATGTTGGTGACTAGTGTTGTATGTATAAAATGAATATTTGATATTTTATATATTATATTTTATTATTATTTAATTGTCTATTTCAATTTGTTTATTACTTCATATCTCTATTAATTGTATTATAGAATGATATTTGGTAATTTCTATTGAAGTTCACTCTTATATGGGGGAATAGTATCTACAAAGACACACCCAATTCCCTTGTTTAAAGTTTCATGATCCTAGAATATTACGAGGAATGCTTTAAGCCATGTTTTGAACCATATCAAAGAAAAGTTATAGTGAGATTTGAATTAGAACATTTCATATTTATCTTATAATATCATATCTCCATCTTTGATTTGTATGGTTTCATTTGAGTCTATGTATGGGTCATCATGTTGTTATACTCAATACAAGAATGAGGTTGGTGAGTCTTCAGTTTTATCTCCATATATGGTACATGTGACCACATAGTAGTTTATTTTCATGGGATAATAGTATGATATGGCCCAAAACATGTTGTGGTCTCCTTTTGAATGAACTATATAACCCTTAGAGATAACTGTATGAAAAAACGATTTCATGTGGCTGTCCTCTAGGTTGGAAAATAGATCTCCAAGGAAGCAAGGTAAGCTATAACTATGGTACGTTTGGAAATTTGTGATATTTTAATTCATTAGGAATATGTTTTATCCGTTAGAGCTTCATTCATGGTGTTATGGTATTCATAATTTGTTCCTTGTGTCAAATCATTAGATGTACAAGTCGGATCGTATCCCTATGATCAATAGTAAGGATGTTAAGCTAGCACCAATTAAAAATTTTGTAGAGTGACCTATTAAAAAAATAGAAAAAATGTAAATTGTGTTTAGAGTAATGGTTTTACTTTTGTTTTATTTCAATGTTATCATGGTAATTATTAGGAAGAATCTTATGAACTCAAGAATGAATTTTGGGAGTAGTGACCTGAGTTTTTGAGAGGACCTATATAGAAAATTCATAAGGATGAGATTTTTATTGAGGGAGAAATTTATAACTTCATCAATCATAAGGTATATATATTTTTACTATTTTTATATTTTTATGGGTGTAAATAAATGTGTGAAGGTTTATTTGGGGTGTTTGAAGATTCAAACTCTTTACGACATTGAATTGGATATAGGATTGGTTCATACTGTGAATAGAAATTTGAGATATGAATATACTCTGAGATGAAGGGATAAACCTAAAAATAAATATGTGGAATTGATAAACATTATGAATGGTAAATTCACAATGTGGATGTGAATTGATATTTAAATTTAAGGTGGCCATTTTTATCTATGTATCGGTTTTTTTAGAATTCATGACATGAATCCTTAATTATCACTACAAATGTAGGGGGTTTTAGAAATTTTAATTGCATAATACCCTAATATTTTTACAACCATATCCCTTTATATTTATATTAAAACTAATCACTCTCAAGGAAATTTTAGGCCCTCCAATCACCTTAAAACTCCTCTTTTTGTTGTCTGAATTCCTATTTGATCATGTTCATAAAATCTAAAATGTTTTTATTCTATCAAGATCAATTATATCCTCTTCTCCTTGATGAAAATAAATTATTCATTTGAATTCTTGTCCACACATAAGGATTTTTTCTCAAACTAATGAGGGATTGATTATAGTTGATAGAAATAAAATTTAAATTCAAGGCTAAGTATTTTTTGAAATTATTTGAGTAAGAGCATTGTCAGCATGGAATCTTATTCAGTACATTGATCATATACATATGGTTTTTCACATCGTTCCTCTTTAAATTTAATACTACTATTTTAAATATTAATATAGTAGAGTTAATTAATGATCTAGGGGTTCTTCTAGACAAAGAATGTGTCACCTTCTATGAACCTCAATTTTTCACTTAATGTAAGAAGACACTAACATTGATATATGTCTTATAAATATTATTGGTTGATTTTTGGTGTGTATGTAGCCTTGGGACACCTATGTTTCATGATTTATCAAATGATTTCTTGATGTTTAGAGTTTTAATGTTTGTATATTTCATTAAGATGAATTTTTATGATGATGATATTACTTGAATTATTTTAATATCAAATAATTCACTTTCTTCTTGTATCATATATGTATTTTTCAATATTTTACAACTCAAAATATAGTTTTAGACTCGAGGACTATCCCATAAGAGGAATGTGTTAGGCATGAGGTCATTATTCATCGAATTGAACCGTGAAAAAGGGATTTTTCGTCCATTATTGGGACTATACCTCAGTTCAAGGTGATGTGTTAGACTGATAAATAATCTTCCTTCTCACATGGAACTGAATTAGGTGGAGCTGATCTATGATGATCTATCATATTTTTTGAATTGTTTGATATTTTTTATATCTTTATCATGTTTAAATTCATGTAATTCACATTAATATGATATGAAATTATGATATGGGTTGTCATTGGTTTCTTATTTAGTATTGAACATACACTACACTCAAGAAATTAGATACATGTATATATTTCTTGCTCATGGATCTCATTAAATGAAAGGTACCTAGGGTAGGATTTTGAGATTCTTAGAAGGAGAATGCAGATATTGTAGGAATGATTTTCCACCTAATTTATATAGCTATAGTAGTTATTTTTCTAAATTATAATAAATTAGGTTATTTTTTCATTTTTTATATTTTATTTTCCCTTACATACTATTATTTCATGGGTTATATTTTTATAAGATGATACTCAAATGATTATTTTTAAATAAATAATTATTGATTATTTTTATCACCATATTTATAATTTTTTAATGCTCAAATATTATTTTGGAAATATTATCCCAAAACTATTCCATAGGCCCTCACCAGTTTTCAAGAACCCCTTCCATATGGGGAGGTTTGAATAAGGTCATGTGGAACCCTCAACTCAATCTTGATGGTTTGGGCATGTGAGTTACATCAAACCATGTTTGAAGTTAGGCCTCTTTGTAATTATCTAAGTGATAATTGTGGGAATACCCAATATTCCATTTTTTTGGTATAATACCTATAATTATATATGTTCTAGAGACTATAACCACTTTAAATATCTAAAAACAAACATTATTTTTAAGAAAAAATAGTAATAAATACTTTATCAAATTTCAATATATTATCCAATTCGTACACATAGACCTCCAAATTATCCTTAGACATTTCACTTAAGATATGATATCTTAATAAAACAATTTACCTCAAAAAACCTAAGAGGTTATAGATTCATTTGAAATTTTATTCAGTCATAACTTCTTATTCGTTTAAGAAATTTACTTCTCCCAATTTATACTAAATTAATATCATCAAATTTTCCAAATTTATATAAAATCCTCTCTGATAGGCAACTATAAAATCCAATAAATTTGAACATATAACTTATATTAAATAACAAAAAAAAATTCAATAAAATAAATGCTTATGTACTTTTAGTTTTAGAGTATTAGAAAACTGTTAAAAAATAACTAACAAAATCTATGTTCTTTGAATCAATTGGGAATTTTTATCTTTTATAAGAAACAAAATAATCCATAATGAGTATTCAAAATCTTCCACATATTTTCATAAAATATAATCTTCTAGAAATTTCATAATGTTCTTATATTAAAAACCTAGGTAAATAGAAACATAAGAAAGGGGTGAGATTATATTATCAATAAGGGTAAATATAAGTGGTAAAAATAAGAGATCATATGTGAGAAAATGATGAGCATATGTATATAATCATGAAATAAAAAAATGTATCCATTAAATAATAGATCATAAATTGTGGAATAATATAAAAATATATAATGAAAATGATACATATCATAAAAATAAATTGTCCTAAACCCTCCCTCAAAAGATACCCCTCTAAGGCTAGCAATGAAGAAAGTGTGACAATGACCCCCAAGTCCCATATCTAGTAGGCCAAGAGTTAGCGACTAATACAAAGGGTTTGAAAATATCACAATATGGGACTTAATACCCTTTATAAGGAAACCATATCAAGAGTTTAAATAAATCATCAATATAAAACTCCATGACATAATATAAAATATAAATCGAATTCATCCCACATGCATATATAAATAGAAATGATAAAATAAATATTCCCAAAGTAAATACCCAAAAGTAATGCTAAAATAGAAACATTGTAACTATTAATGATCCAAGATAATAAGGTTCATAATGGTCTTCTAAATCCTCCAGGAAACCTAATAATAGTTCTATATACTTTGGATGAGCATAAAAGTTTACTCCTTGAGAAAACCTAATTCAATCATGTACATGTGAAAGAAGCATAAAAATGAACATGCGAGAACACCGCAGAACGAAACAACACATAATCATTCATAAGAACCATCCTAATATCTCCAAGGAATGATCACCAAATAATAAAATCCATGGAATATAATATAATGTAAATCACATCAGTGATATGGTACCACGCACCACATTCCCAATTATTAGCCACTCTCAAACCCCAACACAAAACATCCTATACCTCCTACCTATTATGAATATACCCCAACACATCCCACTCACACACACATGGGCCTAAAAACACATCCCACCCCCACACAACTAGGCCTCAGAATACATCCTGCTCACATGAACCAGGGCCTTACAACACATTTGACCCCACAACTTGGGCCTCACAACACATCACATGTCATCCCGAAGAAACATGGGGAAGCACACCACAACTCATAACAAAGACACATGGGACACCACATCGCATCCAATAACACCCTTAATAATGAATATTAATTCATAATCATCTGTATGAGTGAGCATGGAAGAGCATGTGGAAGCCATCCATCCTCCCATGAGGCTGTTGGTAAGGACACCCCACACGTGACTATGTGGGTTTTTGAAACAAAGTTCTTAATTTGTTTTGTGTGAGTATAGAAATCACAAGGATGTTAAAATTATATATATTATAAAATACACAATCCTAGCCTATGGGATCACAAAATCAATCCAAATAACAAAACTATCAATTTTTTGGACACCTCTAAACACAAAACACCAAACAACAAGCCACAAATTCCAGTCCAATTCTCCAACCAATTCAATTTAATCATATAATTTTTTAGCATCAAACACATATAACCACAAAACCTGCCAATTAATTATAAATTTTCCCTTTTAATTCCATTATCAAAAACACCCATTACATTCAAAACATTACTTAACATTTATTTATTTATTTTATCACTATGTGGGCATCTAGTACAAAGAAACCACAACCAACCCTCCCCAAAAGAATGACCAAAACAAACATATTCTCACCTCCTCAAAATCACATAAAACTATCATCCCCACACCCCATTGATACCACACATCATAGACCCAAATTCATGGTCAAACATGACAACACAAAATGATCCATTTATAGATATAGAAAGGTGATTTTATCACTTTCCACTTTTTAGGGAATTTATCACACACAAAAAAACATCCTGGGGAAACCATTTCATTAGACAAGTATATTTTATTATCCAATTACTATTTAAGGTGATATCACAATAATAAAAACTGTCACAAGAGAAACAATAATTATATTCAATGAAAAAAATTCTAAAATTCACACACTTATCAGCAAGGCCTAATTCCCAAACAATCAAAATATAAGAATCATATCAAGGCTGTAAAAATATGGGAAAAATAACCCTTAACCCATTTTATTTAAATTAACAATATATTTGTCTTTGATTATGGTATTACCCCAATAATCTATAAAGAAACCAATTTAAAAAACTCCCACATGATTTAAAAAATTGAAATGACTGGAACCCTTGTGGATGTGTGCCGACTCATTGTGAACCACATAGTGAAGAAGAATGCAAGAAAACTGCATCCACACAATGAGGAACCACATATCAAACTTCAATGAATCCCAATAACATAAAATGAAACCCAAAAAACACCCAAAAATAAAATAGTTCATCCGCATCAATATCTAAGGAAAAATAGATGAAAACTATTCATAAAAGATAAAATAACTCACCACAGATCAACAACAAATTTCCAATGAAAAAACCAATGGTATAATTTGTTAAAAGGGGGAGTAAAATGGAAAAATAAACACTTTGGGGTTCATAAGGGTTCGAAAAAAATGAAAAAATGAATAGACACATATCAATGAATGAACGTTTATCTGGAAAATAATTTTAAATCTACACTGAATCAGGGGTGTACGTGATGAAAAATCTATGTTCACATAATGTAAAGCATGAGGTTTAGTTTTTACAAAAAATACATGGAATATTTTTTATTAAAACCTAGAAAACTAAATGATGTAATAAAACCTTGTATAATTCATAAAACCAACATTCACATCATGTAGTCTAGTTACATGATTTGTAGTTTGTGCATAAAGTTTGCTACACCTCAAGCTTCCCCCCAAAACCCCCATAACATTCCCCAAAAACCTCAAACACTTAAAAATATAAAATTAATGTATTGGTAAGGCACAAAATTTTACATTATATTCCACCCAAATAATTATTTCCCTATGTAATTCCAAATTAATCCTAAAAAATGTTCTGAATAACCACCCCATTATATATTTCTCAAGGATCTCATCACACATCAATATTTACCACAAACCGAACACTATAATCCAAATGAAAAAAATATATCTCACAGAACCTCATGAGTACAAAACCACACCTAATCACCATATCCTCTCACACAACCACACTCGCACACAACCACACCACAACCAAAAAACAACATTGTCCTAAATATATGGATCATCGAGTTCCTCTATGTCAAGATACTATCTAATATGGGTGGCACTAACTCACCTGAACATGTTTAATTGTAACATAGTTACTATGTATTCATTATAAATGGTATCCTCTTCTTTCTATATATCAGGAATTTATCACACATCCCACCACAAAGATCACAGATGATAGAAATAACACATTTTATAAAACAAGGTTCAATTATCACATTGCCAAATAGAATATAGAATGAAAAAATGGAAAAACAACTATGGGTACATGGACGACAAATACTTCTATTACAACCATTTACACACTTTCTGAACACCATGACTCCACCACACATGAACCAATGGAATTTTTCATCCATGCACCGCCTTCTCTTGATTTTCTTTAATCTAAACTGTGCATTCAAAAAATGTCATGTCATCCTCAATAACCACATCTCCCCATTCAATGAAATGGGAGTCATCGTGATGATACTAAATAATTTTTGAGATGTGTAAGACCTTGTGTATCCTCTCCAACCATAGTGGAAACACCAACCAATATTCCCCCCCACAAACATGCAGCAACACCTCAAAGGTCCTTACAGAATAGGGTGAAATCTTACTCAATCTTCCATAACACTACTACCCATGATGAAGGGAAACCACCAATAACATATGGTCACCAACCATGAACTCCAAGAACCTCATTATATTATTATCATAAGACTTTTTCCAATCATGAACTTCTTTCATCCACTCTAAAACAATATTAAACATTTTTGTCATGCTTTACACCACATGAGGACCATGAATTATTGTTTTCCCAACCCCAGTCCTTCACAATAGAGAATGATACAGTTTGCAATAAAAATCCTCAAATGAATCCGTTATAATGTTAGAGTTATAGATATTATTATAATAAAACTCTACCAGGTGAATTTTTCATACAAAAGATCCCACAATGTCTAAAATTCAAACCCTCAAAATATCCACCAAATTATGGATAATCTGTTTTGTTTTCCAATATATCTAATGGTGGAATGAACTACTGAAGCATAATAGAGTCCCAAAATAATTATTCCATGCATTTTATATTCATGAGTTAAACAAAGCATCTCAATTTATGATAAGGTACCTAATAACTCCATGAAACTGTAATTCCTAATCTACATAAAACTTATCCAAGACATCCACTATGCCCAACTCGTTGATTTCTAAGAATTTGGATGTCTTCTTCAATCAATCCACTGTCACCCAAAAATAATCATTTCCTCCCTGATTTATGGGTAATACTATGATGGAATTCATTGGGATGTCATCCTAAATTCACTCAAGAACCTCCAATGGATAAAAACCCACTAGGAACATGATGTTCAACCTTTCCTTGCTGTTAAACTATGAAATATTACAACAAATCTAACACATCCCATTTTATCCCAAGCCACCAAAACTTCACCCTCAATCCATCGTACATCAGGGAAATTCATCATTATATAGACAAAGTTAATCTATTCAACTCACGAAGAACACCCTTGTGTATTGTTACAATAAAGAACATCCTTCCTTGAAACAATATCTGGTTCTGAATTTCCTTCGAACAACCCTCTAGAAAATATCTATAGCCAAAATGATCAAGAAATGCCTCTTCCTCCGAGTCTCCCAACTGAAAATCCTCAACATGATGTAATAGAGACAACTCCACCACCATATAAAACATATATTTTCTACCACCATCCAAACATTCATCTATATGTAAGGATAAAAACTCCTCTTTTACTCTCCAAGTGTCCCTATAATCCCAAAAAATACCCTTCCACAACATTATTCTCAAAATTTAGACCACAAAATTTTACTTTCTTATGGTCTAATAGATCTCAAAATCATAATACTAAAGAAAATACTTCCAGTTTCACTACTACATATTTAGGTCATGGAGAGGAATGATATACCTCAATATATTTTGATCTATATAGACAATAAAGCACTAACCAATGAGGTAATACTGCCACAATGTTAGAAAAAACACAAATGATACAAGCTTCAGATTGTGGGTAAAATAGATATTATCTTGTTGGTGAAACTTCCTAGACCCATAAGTGATTACCTCCTCTTACTACATCATCTCACATCTCAATCACAGATGGGATGTGTCACAAAACATCTTAAACAACACCCCTTTTGTTGGAAACCAAAGCACTGAAGCACTAATCAATATCTCCATCGGGTAACTAAGAACTACAACAAACTGATATCTCCAAACAAAAACATGGTATTTCCATGTAACTTTTGTCAATATGACTGAAAATCAATTGGAATATTGTAAAAAAAACCTCTGATAATAGACATTGAGACCAAGGAAACAATTTACCTCTTCCACGTTATTTGGTTCTTCCCAAGAAACAACAGATTCAACCTTCGATAGGTAGACTACAACACAATATTAAGAAAACACATTCCAGAGTAATTACAATTATCACATCCAGAACATACACCTGGACAGCATTCCATAATACATGAGGCATCGAAGAACATGGAAGACACTTATGAGATGATCGGTATGAACCTCCTCAAAATTCTATTATATTAAGATCCCATCGATGAATTTGATGACAAAATGATACACTACGGGAAAAATGGGTATTTGCGACGGGTTATTTGCGACGGGGATAAATCTCGTCGCAAATAGCTTCGTTAAAAACTTATTTGCGACGGGGGTATTTTCCTGTCGCAAATAAGTAGTCTTTTGCGGCAGGATTGCTTTTCCCGTCGCAAAAGAACTGGCGCGCGTGCTCGCCACATCGCGGGAAACTTATTTGCGACGGGCGGTTTTTGCCCGTCGCAAATAACCGGCGGCGGTAAAAGGTATTTGCGACGGGAATATACCCTTGTCGCAAATAGTATGTCGGCAGGTGGTTATTTGCGACAGGACCCGTCGCAAATAACTATTTAACCGTTAACCATAATAAATGATGGCTAAGGTATTTGCGACGGGTACCGTCGCAAATAATCTAACCTATAAATACCCCCATCCATTTTTTTCAATTCATTCTCATTCTCCATCTTCTCCTTCTCTCAAAATTATATTTCTAGAGTTCAGTGTTTCTCAAGTTTAATTTTTTTCTCCGGAGTTAATACTGAAGTTTTCAAGAACAATTAGAGATCATGCTCAGATCAATTTTCAAGGCATTTATGTTCATTTTAATTTAATATTTATTTTAAATTTTTTATTAGTTTCAATTATTCTTAATTAGTTTTTATTTAATTATGTTTACATTGTTTTGTTACTTAATAAATTTAAATTATTAGTATTGTTCATAGTTAATGGTAATTAGGAATAATTAGTAATAATTTTCAATAATTAAGAATAAATTATAATAATTAATAATAAATACCAATAATTAGGACTAATAACATTATTAAATTATTAGTATATTTTATTATTAATATTAAAATAATATAATTTTTTATATTATATACAATTATCGTTTCATCTGTGTGTTTTCTATCTCCACATGTATTATTTGTATGTGGAGACCGAAAACACACAGATGAAAGGAGAATTGTATATAATATAGAAAATTATATTATTTTAATATTAATAATAAAATATACTAATAATGTTATTATTCCTAATTATTGGTAATTATTCCTAATTATTGGTAATTATTCATATAATTACTAATAATTACGAATAATTAGCAATAATCAGGAATAATTAGTAATAATTAGTAATAATTATCAATAATTAGTAATAATTACCAATAATTAGTAATAATTACCAATAATTAGTAATAATTACCAATAATTAGTAATAATTACCAATAATTAGTAATACTTACCAATAATTAGTAATACTTACCAATAATTAGTAATACTTACCAATAATTAGAAATACTTACCAATAATTAGTAATACTTACCAATAATTAGTAATAATTACCAATAATTAGTAATAATTAGTAATAATTAGTAATAATTACCAATAATTAGTAATAATTTGTAATAATTATCAATAATTATCAATAATTAGTAATAATTAGTAATAATTACTGATAATAACCAATAATTAGTAATAGTTAGTAATAATTACCAATAATTAGTAATAATTACGTATAATTAGTAATAATTAGTAATAATTAGGAATAATTAGTAATAATTACCAATAATTATCAATAATTACCAATAATTATCAATAATTACCAATAATTATCAAAAATTGCCAGTAATTACCAATAATTCGGAATAATTACCAATAATTTGGAATAATTATCAATAATTAGTAATAATTACCAATAATTAAGAATAATTACCAATAATTACCAATAATTAGTAATAATTATCAATAATTAGTAATAATTACCAATAATTAGTAATAATTACCAATAATTAGTAATAATTAACAATAATTAGTAATAATTACCAATAATAAGGAATAATTACCAATAATTACCGATAATTAGTAATAATTAGTAATAATTAGGAATAATTACCGATAATTAGTAATAATTAGTAATAATTACCAATAATTAGTAATAATTAGTAATAATTAGTAATAATTACCAATAATTACCGATAATTAGAAATAATTACTGATAATTAGAAATAATTACCGATAATTAGGATTAATTACCGATAATTAACAATAATTAGTAATAATTAACAATAATTAGTAATAATTAACAATAATTAGTAATAATTAACAATAATTACCGATAATTAGTAATAATTAGTAATAATTTGGAATAATTAGTAATAATTACCAATAATTACCCATAATAACCAATATTTTCCAATAATTAGAAATAATTACCAATAATTAGGAATAATTACCAATAATTTGGAATAATTACCAATAATTACCAATAATTAGTAATAATTACCAATAATTAGTAATAATTATGAATAATTAGTAATAATTACCAATAATTAGTAATAATTAGTAATAATTACCAATAATTTGTAATAATTTGTAATAATTTGTAATAATTAGTAAAAATTAGTAATAATTACCAATAATTAGTAATACATAACAATAATTAGTAATAATTACCAATAATTACGAATAATTACCAATAATTTCCAATAATCACCAGTAAATAGAAATAATTAGTAATAATTAGGAATAATTACCAATAATTAGTAATAATTACCAATAATTAGTAATAATTACCAATAATTAGTAATAATAACCAATAATTAGTAATAATAAGTAATAATTAGTAATAATTAGTAATAATTAGTACTAATTAGTAATAATTAGTAATTATTAGTAATAATTAGTAATAATTACCAATAATTAGTAATAATTACCAATAATTAGTAATAATTACCAATAATTAGTAATAATTACCAATAATTCGTAATAATTACCAATAATTAGTAATAATTACCAATAATTCGTAATAATTAGTATTAATTACCAATAATTAGTATTAATTACCAATAATTAGTAATAATTACCAATAATTACCAATAATTACAAATAATTACCAATAAATACCAATAATTATTAATAATTAGTAATAATTAGTAATAATTAGTAATAATTAGTAATAATTAGTAATAATTAATAATAATTATCAATAATTAATAATAATTATCAATAATTAGTAATAATTACCAATAATTAGTATTAATTACCAATAATTAGTATTAATTACCAATAATTAGTATTAAATAGTATTAATTAGTATTAATTAGTAATAATTACTAATAATTATTAATAATTACCAATAATTAGTAATAATTAGTATTAATTACCAATAATTAGTAATAATTAGTAATAATTAGTTATAATTACCAATAATTAGTAATAATTAGTAATAATTACCAATAATTAGTAATAATTACCAATAATTAGTAATAATTAGTAATAATTACCAATAATTAGTAATATTTAGTAATAATTACCAATAATTAGTAATAGTTACCAATAATTAGTAATAATTACCAATAATTAGTAATAATTACCAATAATTAGTAATAATTAGTAATAATTACCAATAATTAGTAATAATTAGTAATAATTACCAATAATTAGTAATAATTACCAATAATTAGTAATAATTACCAATAATTAGTAATAATTAGTAATAATTAATAATAATTACCAATAATTAGTAATAATTCGTAATAATTACCAATAATTAGTAATAATTACCAATAATTAGTAATAATTACCAATAATTAGTAATAATTACCAATAATTAGTAATAATTACCGATAATTACCCATAATTACAGATAATTACTTATAATTACCGATAATTACCAATAATTAGGAATAATTATCAATAATTAGTAATAATTAGTAATAATTACCAATAATTAGTAATAATTAGTAATAATTACCAATAATTAGTAATAATTACCAATAATTAGTAATAATTAGTAATAATTGGTAATAATTTCCAATAATTAGTAATAATTAGTAATAATTATCAATAATTAGTAATAATTAAAAATAATTAGTAATAATTACCAATAATTAGGAATAATTACCAATAATTACCAATAATTACTGGTAAATAGTAATAATTAGTAATAATAAGTAATAATTAGGAATAATTACCAATAATTAGGAATAATTACCAATAATTAGGAATAATTACCAGTAATTAGTAATAATTAGTAATAATTACCAATAATTAGTAATAATTAGTAATAATTAGTAATAATTAGTAATAATTACCAATAATTAGTAATAATTTCCAATAATTAGTAATAATTACCAATAATTAGTATTAATTACCAATAATATTAGTACTATGAAAATAAAAAAAATTATATAATATTAAAATTATCAATATTTGTAACAGGTTTTGCTTTATTCTTAACATATTTAATTCTTAAAGGGTCAATTTTTAGGTCTATCTCAATAAAAAGTTTGCGTCAGTCGTGTATGATGTAAACTCTATAATTATGCTAGCTTGAGTGGTTTTTCTAACAAATTATTCAAAACCAGTAATGCTTTTATATTTTACAGAAAAATATGGAACAACGAGGTCGTCAACAATCATTATTCGGTGACCGCATATGGATAAATCAACGTAGAAATCCAAACGGTTCTGGTTTAAATCCATTATATGTAAAGGGTGTGGAGACTTGTTTATCATTTGCGGCATCACATCCAGAATTTGTTTCAGAAGGCAAAATAAAATTTCCTTGCAGAAAATGTGCATTGAGAACGTTTGACACGTTTGACAAAGTGGGGGAACATCTCTTGCGTTTTGTTTTTCAACCAGATTATGTTTTTTGGTATCAACATGGTGAACGCAGTTCCAGAGCAGGTAATACCAACTTGTTTCTGGATTCATCCTGGTTTCAAGATTTAGTACATGATGTTGCAGGTTCATCTGTTCAACATACACGAACTCTGGCTGATATAGCTTCAAATCCTGAGTTGGCACCGTCTGAATTTTATGAGTTGTTGGGGTCTGCTGATGATGCATTATATCCTGGCTGCAAGATGAGCAAATTAGAAGTAGTTGCAAAATTTATGGCTATCAAATTAGATAACGGAATGTCAAACACCTATTTTGACCAGATATTTTCTTTGCTTAAAACACTGTTACCCGAAGGAAATGTTTTTCTTGAAAATTACTATGAGAGTAAGAGGCTGGTTCGAAATTTGGGACTTACTTGTCAGAAGATTCATGCATGTTCAAATGACTGCATTTTATATTCTGGGGAAAATGGGTCGTTGGATAGTTGTCCCACATGTGGGCAACTGAGATATAAAGAAGGACAACACGGGAAGTCTGGTTTGATTCCTGTAAAACAGTTGAGATATCTTCCGCTTACATCCAGACTTCAGTGTTTATTCATGTCTAAGAATACAGCGACAATGATGTCATGGCATAAAGCGAATATTTCAACCGATAAAAGATTGAATCATCCAGTCGATGGTGATTCATGGAAATATTTTGATAGAGTGCATCCATCCTTTGCTTTAGAAGCTAGAAATGCTCGATTGGGCCTTTCCACTGATGGTTTTTGTCCGTTTGGATCTTATTGTAGTCAATATTCATGTTGGCCTGTTTTTTTTACTCCGTACAATTTACCTCCATGGATGTTGATGAAGGAGCCTTATATCTTTTTGACTTTACTAATTCCAGGACATCCAACAAAAAATATTGATGTTTATTTGAAACCATTGATTGATGAATTAAATTTATTGTGGAGTATTGGTGTCAGTACATATGATGTTGCAACGAAACAGAATTTCATACTGAGAGCAGCATTGATGTGGGCAATTAGTGATTTCCCGGCTTATGGGATGTTATCTGGCTGGAGTACACATGGTCAAAAATCATGTCCTTACTATATGGGAGAGAACAAAGCATTTATTCTCATTCATGGAAAGAAACCTTGTTATTTTGACTGTCATCGCATATTTCTTCCAGCTGATCATCCTTTTCGTAGAAACAGATCTCATTTCAGAAAAGGAACAGTTGAAAGGGATGGACCTCCAAAAATGCTATTAGGTTCGGAGTTAAAATCAGTTGTATTTTCATTACCTCCCATCACTTTTGGTCCCACAATAAACCAACAGAAAATTTCTGGTTTTGGGAAAGAACACAATTGGATTAAACATAGCATATTTTGGGATTTGCCATATTGGTCTGATTTGTTGGTCCGACACATGTTAGATGTCATGCATATTGAGAAGAACTATTTTGATAATTTCTTTCATCCAGTTTTGGATACACCAGGAAAGAGAAAAGACAATGCAAATGCACGTTTAGATCTTGCCCAAATTTTCAGGCGTCCAGAATTGGAACTGTTTGAGAATGTCAGAACAGAAAGGTTACTAAAACCAAAAGCAGCTTATACACTATCTAAAGAAAACCATTTATTATTTTGTCAGTGGATTTCAGATTTGAGACTTCCAGATAGTTGTGCTTCCAATTTGGGTAGATGTGTAAAGAATGGTCATATTACTGGATTAAAAAGTCATGATTGTCATGTTATAATGGAAAGACTTCTACCCATTGGATTAAGAGGTCTGTTGAATTCTGTGATTTGGGATTCCATAACAGACATGTCTCATTTTTTCGGGAAATTTGTGCGGCTACAGTAGATTATGATGCTCTAGGAAAACTTGAAAAAGATGTTGTTGTAATTATATGTAAACTGGAAAAAAATATTTCTGCCGTCTTTCTTCGACTCAATGGAACATTTGATGTTACATTTGCCATATGAAGACAAATGTGGAGGTCCAGTACAGTTTCAATAGAGGTACCCATTTGAAAGATGCATGCAAAAATTGAAAAGAAAAGTACGTAACAAAGCATCTGTTGAAGGATCTATTGCAGAAGCTTATTTGCAAGAGGAAATATCTTTTTTCTGCTCCCATTATTTTGAATCTGATTATCCTTCAAAACACAACCGAATGGGATGGAAAGAGAGGAATATTGATGAAATCGACAATCAATTATCTGTTTTCAACCATCCAGAGCTTGGTTTTGGTGGAGTTTATGAACGCTGGCTTTCAGATGATGAACATCATAGAGCTCATACGTATGTTCTGCTCAACTATGAAGAGATGACATCAGTTGTACTGTAAGTGTTTATATCACTTAATCTATCATTTATGTTACAGTAAATAACTTTGGTTTTTATAGGTTGTATGATAATCATATCAAGAAACAAATTCCACAAATTACAGTAGCTGCTCTCGAAGAACGTCGACTGAAAAATTTCTCTCAGTGGTTTTAAAAACTGGTAACATAAATTCTTTATCTTTTAGCAACTCATTCAATGTATAGTTTACTATATTGATAATTATTTCACAATTTTTCAGGTGTCTCGACATGCTGATAAAATTGACAAACGGTTGTGTGTATTAAGTAAACCACCTTCCAAAATTGTTAAAACTTATAATGCATATGTGGTGAATTGATTTCGATTTCACACACATGCATATGGGGAATCGAAAAAAACAATGAACAGTGGAGTTAGCTTGAGAGGATCTCATCATCGAGAAAATGAAGTTGACTTTTATGGCATACTTGATGAAATCATTGAACTCCGTTATCTTGGACAACATTACATAACCATGTTCAAATGTCGGTGGTTGGATATAGAGAGAGGCGTGCGTGTTCATCCGACACATGGAATCATCGATATTAAATGTAAAAGTGTTCTCTCAGTAAATGAACCATTCTTATTGGCTCAACAGGCACATCAAGTTTATTACGCAAAGTACTGTGCTACATAAAGAGACTTGACTGATTGGTGGAGTGTAATAAAAATCAAAATTCGAGACAATCAGTTTAGTCAAAGTGAATTTACTTTCACTGATGTGCAAAGAATTGATGTCTTTCAAGAGAGTACTCAAAATCAATCTTTTTTACAAAGAGACATGAGTATCGATAACGACACCCCACATTTAAGATTCGGTGATGACGATGATGTTAATGATGTCACATATGAATTTGAAATGGTAAGAGATGAAGCAACTGTAACTCGAATGGATATCGATGATGTTGAGGAGGAATATGAAGATGACATTGACATATATGAAGATGATGATGAAGATGAACACTGATAGAATTCCATGGTATTTATATACAATCATAATATGTATATATGTATATATAATAGTAATTATCAATTATTTGCTAACAACATTAACATTTTCTATTTTAGATGGATGACTCCACATTCTGTGAGTTGGCAGATGCTGACGTGCCTTTCGATGCGGATGAGTTGCTGGCAGATGACCCTCAGCCTGCAGGTGCTCCAGAGAGTACGCGGAGGGGGCGCGGTCTGGCACGATTGATGATTCCTGACCCCATACCCAAGTGGCGTCCACGTCTTGGGTTTGATCCATGCACACGAAGGTGTGATAACCTGTGTGATAACCTGTGGATTTGAGTAAGATTTCATTAATCTATTCACATAATAAATTTTTATTATTTTTACAGTTTTCCGCATATAGCAGTCGGATAGGGAAGCGCTATTTTGCGCAACTATTTCTCTCAGTCGTGGACCACATGGGAGCAGATTCCCATTGATGTGCAGCAGGCCATGTTCGACCATTGGTTGGTACGTACGTATATAAATAATTTTTATTTTGAAAATTATTTCATTTCTAACTTGATATTTTGATTTAGTTGTAGGGTTTATGGTATCCGATCGAGGATACCATGCATGACGCCATCCATGAGGCATGGGAGGTGGCCATGCATGATCACCTTCGTCAGTTTTTGCACAATTTAAGAAAAGCTGCCAGGAAGAAAGCAGGAGTGTCAGATTTTGATGAGTCATGTAGAGCACACCGACCAGAGTACATTTCATCCCATGTATGGGATGGATTATGTGCGCACTGGTTGAGTAGTGCCTTTCATAGGAGATCATTGGTGGGGAGGTAGAATCGGGGGAGACAGGAGGTGACTCATCGAGCTGGGAGCCGTTCTTTCAATACTCATAGACAACATCTGGTACGTACATTATTTATAAATATTTTATATAACTATAAATATTAACAGTTTATTTTTTATTTTTATAGGCTGTCGAGCACCCCGATATTATAGAGTACGACGTATATCGGAGGATGTATAGTGATCCTGCTACTGGGGAGCTCAGAGGTGATCGTCCGCATCACATCTTGGTCAGTATTATTTGTTTTAATGTTTAAAAATTAACTGCATATAATATATTCACAATTTTAATTTTAAATTGAAACTACAGGAGTCATATGAGGCCGCAGCGTCACAGGCCCGGCCTCAGAGTCAGGCCGAGTCATCAGATCAGACCACTGTCCGTCAGTTTGATGAGGCGGCATGGATGCATGGCACCCAGTATGCCTTCGAGAGGTGCCGGGTAGTTGGTATCATCTCTCGACTGACTCTCGGAGATTATTATGGCAGTGCTGCGATGTCGGCGTCCAGCTCGAGAGGAGCTCGTGCATCTTCTTCTGCTACACAGTATGAGGATCAGTTGTAATCTCAGACTGCCCTGATAGAGAGTCTCCGACAGGAGCATGATCAGATGCGTCAGCAGCATGATGAGGAGCGTCGACACCAGCAGTAGCTATACGAGGAGAAGACGAGTCGGTGGCAGCAGCAGCATCAGGAGCAGATGGAGTACATGCGCCGACTCACTCATGCTTTAGGGATGGAGTTTCCTCCACCACCATCTGCAGATCCCCCCCTCCTTCAGATTAGAGTTTGTTTTTATGTTCTAAAATTTGTGAAATGAAAATATGATTTTTTTTCTATTCGTAGTTTCTGTCTCGTTATAAAATATTAATAATATTATATTTTGAAATAACAATATTAATATGAATAATATTATTATTTATATTTTATAATATTAAAATTTATATATATTAAAATTTTATAATATTATAATTTAATTATATTTTTTTGTAATACTTGAATTATTTTAATATTTGAATGTAAAATAATTCTATTATTTTTATATTAATTAAAATAACTTATTAATATTTTTTTATTTATGAATTATAACATGATCTCAAGGGGAAACAAATAGGAACTCACCAAACCCCCTATAAACCTCTACCATCTCAGCGTCCGCTTATTCCACTGGAAACCTACAAGAAAATAAAGGATCTACACAGTGAAATTCCACATTAAAACTCCTCTCCCTAAATAAAATCACACACTGACTATCCAAATATGAAAAAACAACTCTCCTCTGGAAGCAGTTGATAATAGCACCTATAGAATACAACTAGACAATGCCTAGGATTGCCTATTATTATTTCATTAGTAGAATAAAAATATACCCATGTTAATAATGTGACCCATCATTAGTCTATACCCTTGGCTCACATCAAACAAGTTAGTCTGGATAGTTATTGGAGTAGTAAATGTTTGGGGTATGGGAAGCCTCTCTTTTTCTAGTCCTAGAGAATGAGCCAGAGAACATCAAATAATTGAGTATTATGCTCCCAAATAAAACAACAAACAAATAAGAGCACCAAAAAATTGATTTTATGATAGATTATCTCTAGCCCCACTAAAACATCAACCTCCACTGTATGAAACTGACCATTCTTAACTCCTATACCTCTCTACTATTGACCAACTCCATATACACACATGGTTCATGGGTCCTGAACATGAGTAACATCCTATGGTCATCCTCTACTCACTAAATCTTCCCTCAGTGGATCGTAAACTTGATTACCCTACTATAGAAATTACATCACTAAAAACATCTTTAGATGCCATTGCTAAACCAATCCATCCCCACTAAGCTAAGCATAAGAAGCCAATGGGTTCTGTTTCTTAAGATAGTGGTGAACTGTAACGACCCAAAATTTCATTAATGAATATTACTCTTGATCTAATTAAATGTATTATTATGGTTATCTAAAATATAAACTTCATTGGTTTTATGTTTCTAGATTTTGAAATACTTTTATGAATGGTGACCGTTGCAAATATAGTCATTGAACAGTTATCACATTATTAGTATAAATATAGGTCTTTAACAAATAAAATTTACATGGAAAAAGGATGTGATGGCCTCATCCAATATATTTTCCCCAAAAGAAGGCCATTTGTTGATGCATTAAATATAGGTAATTGGGCTTCACTCTTGACCAATCCCAAGACAAGCTTGAGCGGAAATGACTATGGGAGAAGTTAAAGTTAATAGATATTATCACCCGAGTAATGTTATCCAAGCCACCCCATGAGTTTGTCACCATTGCACACCATACCCTTCGGTCATATGCGGGTGTTATATGGGGTTATGTACCAAGACCCTAGCACTATGACTATGTAAATTATTTTTTCTATAAATAATGCTCATTCATTTTATTATTGTTTCTTTGTAAAAAAAATTTAAAGAAGAAATAATATTTTTTGTTAATATTTAACTAAGAATTATATTTTGATGAAATATTGTATTTTTGAATTAAATAATATTTTAGTGAAATATTATAATAATTAAATTATTTTTTATTAAATATAAATAATCATATAATTTTATTAATACAATTGAAATTTTTATTAAGGTTTGAAAACTGTTTTTGTCAGAACCCATGAATTTTGTGTAATTATCAGTTTTTGTTATAAAATTAAAAATTCACATTTTTAAGAAATTATTTAGATAAAATTTGTAACGCCCCGACCCCAGCTACCCAGAGTCGGTGCATTACTTCGTAACATTGGCATGATCACAAAAGATCAAGTCTCGAAAGACCGATTAGTTTAGTATCCTTGGAAACACTAGATACATTCATAAATGTTACATTACATCATAAAGTGAAAAACTAATAACAACGTCTTCATAGTCCACACTCATATCCTCTTCTGACTATCCCTGCAGGTCATTCATAAAATACTTCTTCACATCCTGGAAAATATTAAAACATTGAAAGGGGTGAGCTCATATGATTAGTAAGGATAACAATATTGTGGAAGCTTTAATAAATAAACATTAACATTTAAGTCAATGTATAACTAAAGCAAAAGCCTTTTTAAACATGAACTTCAGCATAATATGGAAAAAGTAAAATTAGATAATGCCATTTACTTATTCACATGGATATTCTACTGGTCGAATAATCACATGCAATATCAATAATCACTTTCATAATGATGGAATTCATAATGCCAGACATTCTGAAACATTTTGTCAAGGCCTCGGCCAAGACGTCTAAAATGATTAAGGCCTCGGCAAAAACAATAAATCAAATTGGGAAAGGGCCTCGGCCAATTCCACGTCAAGTTGTCTCATGAGACCTACCGATGCATCGAGGATATATAGCAGGATCCACCCGTCACTTATTAAGTCCAATTCATTCCTCATATGAATAGGTTTAAATATATCATAAACCATAACATAATCGTATCACATAAAACATGAATAAAGGAAACATAACATTTCCACACTTCAATCATAAGATATCAATACAACACATTGATATAGTAAAAATTCTTTCAAAACCATTTTCAATACCAGAATAAAAGAATGTTAAAACTTTTTATTTATTTTTCATTAAAAAAAAGTTACGGCTTGTAGAGGAAGCCGAAACTCAAATAATGGTCACGGCGGTGGAGAAGTCATTGTTGTCGCATATGTACAGAAAGAAAAACATTCCCTTTTTTTCATTTAGTAAAACTCTTCGTATAAAAAATATTCCATTTGAATAAACGTAAAAGTCAAAGGGGTTTATACACCGTATAAAAGAAAGTTGTGTATAAAACCAAATATGCCTCAATGAAAAGAGATTGAGACGAAGTCCTTAAAAAGATCATTTTTAAAATAAAATAGATCTATTATGTGTATTCACTATAGGTACACATAAATAAAGTAAAAATACAAAATAATACATAATAATATCATGACATAATTTGAAAGTAGGAGATTAACCCAAAGAATGGAAGTTGGGTTAAGAAGTTCCCTTACCTTGTGTCCGACTTGATTCGACCGTTCTTTAACCTCCTGAATAATAAACTAGAGTTAATATCTACCATTTTCAATTTCATTATCCTTTTTATATCACTTATTGCAATGTTATGAACATTATGTAATTATTTAACTTACTAACGGTCGTTTTGTCGATTTTTGGTACTTGAGTCAACAATTAACTTCTTATAATTACAAGTTGTTTATGCGGTAGAATATAAATTATCTCCATAATTATATTCATTATTTATATGTCATATATATCATATATATCCATTATATACATTCATTCATAATATTACGTAACATTTAGAGGTAATAAATGAAATGCACCGTTCATGGAGACGGTAAGCCGTATGTACGTATGAATGCTACGTTCATTTCTATTTCGTATTTAATGGAATGAAATCATAATTATATAAAGGTATAATATAGTTACAGTATAATATCATATATAATATCATTTACTCAATCCTTTATACATCCCACATATGGCATTAACGATTCACATCACTTTGAGGGGGCGGTAGTCCGCACTTCCTAAAATGAAATTATCGCGTTTACCCATAATGGAAATCATAAAGTATGCTATAAATGAGAAATACAGAAGCATAAGGAAAACATAAACATATTATATATCATATATAAATATAGTGATATATTAATGGCCACCTTTGAAGGTGTTATATGAGTGTTGAACAATCATCATTTCGTGAGGCAGAAATTCACTATCCACAGAAACCATATGTTCTTTAACCATTAGATGTAGGTGTGTGTAAGTGTAGCTCGAATACGTTTTATAAAAACATCCTAGTATATTTATTATACTGGTTTTGTTACAAAAGAAATGAATAAAAAGTGTTTAGCGGGTTGTAGAAGAAAAATAAAACAAAACCACATTAGAGAAGACATTACCTCAAAATCGGGTAACTCTTTTTGATTTGAGCCAAAGGCTTCCTTGGGAAGAGTTATGCCCAATGTGAGGCTTCTAGGAGTAAGAGGGGGAAGTTGGGAGAGTATTTGGGCAGAGGTTGTCCAAGAAAAATGGCTTGAAAGTGTGAATGAGGTGGTAGAGGTGGGGGCCTTTTATAAGAGGAGAGGAGGGGCTCTTTTGGAAAGATTAAAATGTTACATTAATTTGAAATTCTTTTCGGATTCTAAAGGTCCCACAATGATATATTTCGAGGTTAAGGTGATAAGGTTTCTCCATATTCTCATCCAATAGGTTTTTCACAAGTGTAAGACTTAGATATTACATTATCCTTTCATTTTATTTAAATCGTTAATTAATGAGGTAAACGCTGCATCATCATTTTTTCATAAAAAAATTAATTTATTTAATGTCTAAAAATTCTAAAAAAATAACCGTAATGTAGGAAATCGTTTTAGCTTTCCAATGAATATTTATGGTCAAACATATGACTTGTATAACCCCATTTAAAAATTGTTTTAGTAAAATAACTCAGGTTTGTGACATTTTTATTTTAACATTAAATAAAATGTTTTTAATGTCATTTTCCCACCAAAGTGGCTCCATGGGGTCCCCAAGTTGACCCATGGATTGTATTGGTCGGCCATGGCACATCCAATGAGGGTAGGACATGTTTCAAGCTCATCTCATATTATTAAAACTTTATTTTTACCTTAAACTAAACTAATTACCTCTAATCGCGATTAAGAACTTAAAAGTTAATATTCACCAAAAATTATTTTAATCTCATTGAACCACATTTTACTTCTTAATTACGACAATGTATTTTGGATTTTTGAAAATAAAAACACAGAAGTGGTAATATTTCATTTAAACGAAAAATCAGTTATTTAACTACAACTTAGTGGTTTCACTATTCATCAAAAATTGAAGTTTTTCAGAACAATGCCAAAATTTCACCCTAAACTATAATTGATATTACGAATTCAAAAATTATTTCTATTTTAAAAAATTACAAACATATAAGTTTCATTAATTAATTTTATAATTAATTCCCACTGTCACAACAAATAGCATGTTATTAAGAAACAATTTATATCAAAAGATTGACAATTGTTTATGTCCAATTTCGAAGTGAAATTAATTCTAATGAACACCATTGGATAAAATGGTAAAAGTATATTCTAATTATACTTTAAAAACTCTAAATAGTATAATTTATCATTATAAATTATTTTGATTAAAAAAGTTGTTTTTAAGTATTTTTCACTATTCATAAAAAATTAGAAGTTCTCAGAAAAATACCAAAAATTCAACATAGGCTAATTTCGATATTCCGAATCCAAAAATGAAGTCCATTTTGAAATATAAAATTTCCATAATTTTAAAAAGTGGTTATTACTATTCATAACGGCTACTTTGATTAGTCTCAGTGTTTTAGAACTCGAAGTTCCGTACAATGCAAGCTATAGCATTATTGAATGAGAAGAATATCATGGAAGCTCGGGGTGTTACAAAATGAATATTTTATTTCAAATATGGATGTCAAAATTATCCAATGGTGAATTTTTCATAATTTTCTGATACAGTCTATTTTTTGGGAAAAAATTTATTACTATTTAAATATATAATGTGTTTTATGACATTATAATGACCCAATAGTGATGTCATAAAATACTATAAACATTATGTTCTACTAATATATTATTTAGAATTAATATAATGTGATTTTAGATTTGTTTGGTTTATTTTTCAATGCTTTTGTGACCCTCCAATACATATAAAACATTTCGTCTTTTTATATTATTTTCCCTAAGAGTGTGACTCACCACCACATAAACAACCTTATTATTTTAAGAATTTCTGCCATTGGACTTATAAAATATTGTTATCCACTCCTCTTTGGAAAAAAAATTGCAAAAACAATTTTCTGGTTTGTGGTACTGATTAGTTTAAATGTCTGGTGACCCAAACATAAATAATAACGAATTCCCCTTCCTTTCCTATATAAACCCACGCAAGATCCCATTTCCTCTTCACTCAAAGACTTTGGAGTTCATCCAACACCTCACCTCCTCTCTCTGGAATCCTCCCAAGGTTCCCCAAGCACCCAAAAAGACTCTCTCAATCCTCTCCCAAGCTCTTGGAATCACACTTCCATGTAACGAATTCATACCTTTCTCTTTTTATCCAAGTTTCTTAATATTGTTAAGACCTTTTATTTTCAATTAAATATGTTTGGGTATGATTTCTAACATTCCCCATACTTCCCTCTTTATGTTTGGATGATGGGACACCCCTTTATCTCTCATTAATGCCTCCCATGTACACCTATTACCATGCTGAAATTCTGTTAGGGATTTCTCTCTCCTCTTTTAAATAAATGTAATTATTTTGTATTATGTATCTAAATTACATTACATTTGTTGGGACATGTATCTATATGACCCCCATACTGTCCATTTCATGTACACATGATTATACACCATTTTCTCTCTCATCACCTGTTTTAATGAATCATTATGTCACACTGTTATCCTTCCAAGATTGCACTACGTTTTTCCAAGACAAGGTCATTGTGTAGTGAATACCATACCCATGTCTCTATCAAGGGTATTCACCATTATGAACATATACATATTTAATGGTACATTCATTAATTTATTCCACATTTCTTAATCATGGATAACTTATTTTGTAGATTGATTCAATGTAATATGATCCATGTGACACGCTTATGCGTGAAATGAAATGTTTAAGAAGGGTGAACCCTAATAGAGCTCCAATGCATTAGGTAAAGTATATTATCATGATACATCATGTGAAATGGGTGTTAACTCATGCTAATTTAAGTGAAATGAGGTTTTACTCATTCTTCATGTGCAATGACGGTTTACTCATGCTTCCTGTGCAATGAGCCTTGCCTCATGCTAATTCCATGTTAAGTGTTGTTGTCGCAATTCCATGTTATGATTATCATGCTTTATCAGGCCTTTATGTTCATGTTTCTCTTTTTATCCATTGATATTCCTATTTTATAAAATTTATATTATTCCTTATGTTATTCCATGTTGATTCCCTTTCTGGGCTTTATAGCTCACCCTTTTTTATGCATGTCCTTAGGTTATCCCATTGAATGCTAACTATGAGGGAATGTAGTGGTCTTGTAATGGAAGTTTTCATTAATGATGGTGTGTGTATTATGTTATAAACTATTATGTAATTTTCCTAATCCCCAAAGACACTATACCTCTCTATCTTCCATGTATTATCAAGTGAATATTTTATGAAATATATCAGGTTTATGTGTGTAATAAAAATCAGGGTTGTTATAGTTGGTATCAGAGGATATGTTTTCTTATTTTGGGATTAGGATTAGAAAACCCTATTAAAGACTTAGAGAGAAGAATTAGTATAATAAAAATATCCTTAAGTATTCATGAGTATTTAGTAAATGTTTTATCAAGAAAATACATCCCTTTCTGGATACGAAGAGGTAGAGGTGGCTCTGGCCCAGATGTATTGTAGGGGTAAAACCTGAAAAAACTACTTTGAGGGAGACTCAAATGGGAACTGGTGCATGAAAATGAGTCTTGCTGCACTCTTCGTTACAACAGTCTTGGGTTATATTCTTTTTTTAATTCAGAAGCTTTGTATAAACTATTTTTAAAATAATAAAAAAATCCTTTAAGAATTCATGGTAGAAAGTAGATCAGGGATAACAGGTATTGATTCATATGGATTCATAAGTTTATGAAATAAATGTTATTTATATGTCATCAGTTTTGTCCTTGGATTACCCTTTATATGTTACCCCTTAATTTCATTTTATTCCAGCCAATGGTCAGTAATAGGAGGACTTAGGCTATCAATCAATGTGATGATCAATGTGAGGACTATGCTAATGAGATGCCCAATCTGATGAGAGCGTGAATCGCGTACTTTTTCATTCTTGTATCTCATTTAACTCAATATTTGAATAGAAAAATGGGTCAAGAGGAACATTCTACCCACCTAAGAAAGAACAAGTCACTATCAAGAGCTTTATGAGTCAAAAGCCTCCTAATTTTAATTGATCGTCTGATACCTCAATCGTCGAACAATGGATCAACTCCATTGAAACGATCTTCGTCATCCTTAAATGTTCTGAACAAGAGATTGTTCTTATAGCTTCTTATAATATGAAAGGTGAATCCAATCAATGGTGGACATTGATAAAAAATACGAAGCCTGAGTAAGAGATTGAGTTGTTGTAATTGAAGGATTTCTGGAATATGTTTTTCGATAAATATTTTCCACATACCCTCCGACTTAATATAGAAAGGGACTTCCATTCCCTCATGAAAGAAGATGATGAATCTATTTGATCGTACGAGGAAAACATTACATTGTTTTCATGATATGCCTCTAGCTTAGTCGTTACCCCCAAATGAAAGGTTGATCGCTTCTTTGGTGGGATGAAACCTATCTTATAGAAAGAACTTACGATCCGTGAATTTGACAGCTGTGAGGAAATTGTCCGATGTGCCCTCAAGGTTGAAATGGACATCGAAGAATCTTAGGGGTATCATGGGGATAAGAAGCGTAAGGTGGAAATAAATGATAGTGGTCTAATGAATAAATCCAACAGTACTAAAAAGATCCAGCACCCCACTTTCCAAAGGTGCGGAAAGAATCCCCCCAGAAATTTCTTGAAGGGGATGAAGAAATGATTTTGGTGTGGAAGAGAAGGGCACCTAACTGTTAACTGTGGACAATAACAACTTATGGCTACAACAAAGGAGAATAACTCTCTGTTTGAACATCATGATGTTGTTCATTGCTACCACTACAAATAATCAGGGCATCTTTCAAATCAGTGCCCTAAGACAAGGAATTTCGGAGGCAACCAACAACCTCCAAGGAACCAAGGGAGAGCTTTTCCCATCACTACTACCGATGTGAAACCCAAAAATGATGTGGTTATAGGTACACTCGTTATTCATTCAAGAATAGTGAACGTACTTTTAGATTCAGGTTCTACGCATTATTTATATCACAAAAGTGTAGTAGAACAATCTCTGCACCACCACAGATCATAGAAGTAATGATGTTTGTGAGTATGGAAAATGGAGCAATAATTGCATCCCATGAATATAACTCCTCCCCTGTCATAATTTGTGGATTGAATTTCCTGAATAACCTTGTCATACTCTCTCTGGTGGAATTTGGTGCAATTGTTGGCATGGATTGTCTTTCCTTATATAGAGCTAACATAAATTGCTATGAGAGGGGAATCACTCTCCATGTGGAGAATCGACCCCCAATTCGATACAAGTTCAAATAGGAAGATGAATCTAATTTAGCTCCGTCATCTCAATTGTGGATATTAATGACCTATGAGCATGTATATCTAGCTCGTATGATTGAGGCAAAGAAGGAAACCATCCTTGAAGACATGTCAATTGTGTGGGAAGTTACTGAAGTGTTTCCCAAGAAATTTTCTGGTCTTCCTCCTAGAAGAGATGTTGAATTCTCAAATGTTCTCATACCTGGGGCATTTCTAATATTCAAGACTCCATATAGAATGGCTGTTGTGGTGCATGAGGAGTTGAAGAAACAACGTCAAGGAGAATACGAATAATGGGTTTATATATAACGTCCCATACTTTACATACATTATTAATACTTCAAAATTGAAGCATACTTATTACAACATATAACAAAACCATGAAAGGATCGTATAGGTATAGTGTCTTTAGAAACTGGGAAATATAAACAACTGGTTCATAAAGCGTCTACATTGTATCACATTTATTTCATCATATCTATAGTCCCTTTTGGCATATCTTAATTAATAACCTTCTTCCTGACCTGGGGAATGAAAACATACAAAAGGGTGAGCTTAAATGGTCAGTAAGGGTAAAAAAAAGAAATATCAATCACATCATATTCATAAGAACATAACTTTTGGAAATCTTAACCTGCAAAAGAGAGCATAATTTCATAACAAGGGATAAATCATAGTAGTGAAATGGAATCCCAATAATCATAACATAAAACATGAAACATTGTGTCATACACACATAATCATAGAGAATCATTTCTTGTTAGTCAAGACTCATTGCCAAGACTATCTTAGTGGACAAAGTCCATTTCTGAACCGAGTTCATTCCTCGTTTCAGTCCTGTTTCACTGATCCGGTATAACCTACCGTTCCAATCATTTCTATCTCATGAGATATAAAATCTTTACCCAATGAATTTGGGGGAGATATAGTTCCCACCCATCTCATAATGATACCATTATTATGTGTGCCACAAAATCATAAACCATACATCGTAGCATAACCCATGTAATAAAAATGGGAATCTTTAAACATCGTGAAATCATAAAACAATTCATATAAGATAAAAGAATTCAGAAAAATGTTTCCATCGCAACATAATCAAATCCATGTAATAATAGGGATAGAAACAGAACCCTTTATTATCTTAGATGGAAAATAATTTTGATAAAACACATGAACTCCATTCTTGAGAAAAATATCCTTTCTGCTTCAAAAACACATTTCCTTTCTTAACATGTCTAACAATTCAAAACTAAAATAAGTTGATTAAAAATAAACTTGAAAACTTTTAAAGGAAGATTCTTGGAAATATTGTTTTAAAAATCCATTCATGTTGTATAAGTTAAAAAAAACTTTCTTCGTACTTTTGTCAGAACAGTCAAAAAGTACCTCATATGAGAAACAACAAAAGATTCACTTCATATCTTTTAGTAAAAACTAAACAAAGGTTAAAATTGGATATAAAATATTGTAGAAGGATATAAATATTACATATTGAGGAAACATGGATATGGATGATAAAATACACCCCATTAAATACCAAAGTATAAACAATCTCGGATAAAAATGAGATTGTGACATTTCCCTTACCTTAGGTCCGTTTTTCTTTGTAAGTGTCCGAACCTCCTATATAATGATTTAAATAATGTTATTGAATTATTCCAGAATCATACTTATTGTTATGATATCATATATGGTCATATTCTTAGTAATATTTCATTACTACTTGTTATTCGGGTGTTTATTACTTTTTGTTCTTATGCGTGTTTTGTCGAATAAATTTGTATTCTTCTCTTTAGGTTATAGAGACATCATTTCCAGAATGGTATTAGTGTAATATATATCATATTAATTCATTCAATTAATTTATATAATCATTATGCAATGAAGATCATGTAGAACGAGTCGCATCACATCGTAGAGACGGTATTCCGTAGGTACGCACGAGTGATGATATCGTTCCTATGATCTTGGAATTGTATTGGAGTGTATGTATACTATTTCAGAATCAAAATAACTTTATAATAGTCATATATAGTCATTATTTACACCATTATACCAATCCAAGTAAGGTGGTGGTGAAAAATTGATTACACCACGGCGTGGAGACGGTATTCCGTACGTACGCACGCGCGGTGATTTCTTTTTCCGTAGGATGGATAGATGGTGAAATAGGGTTTTTTCATACTTATAATAACATATCAGTATATGAGTGATACTGAAGTTATTACTTCATAATGAAACAACTAAAGAAGAAGAGGTGGAAGAAGAAATAAAGATGAAAGAATCGCTAACGGACATTACCTCTTCTTTGAAGTGCTTCTTTGAGACCTCCTTTTAGGGCACTAAAATAGGTCTTTGAAGAAGACAAGAACCTCTAGGATGTTTATAGGAAAGTGGAGAGGAGAACTTGGCAGGGTTTGGCCGAGCTTGAAGGCTCAAAGTGGTGTGACGAAGAGGGGGAGGAGGTGCCCTTTTATAAGGGAGGAGAGGGGGACCTTTGGAATAACTAAAAATATTATTTTATTATAAAGTCAAATTCGGTTTTTAATAGCTCCAAATTGATATATTTCGAAGCTAAGGTGGTTAGGGGTCGAAATTATCTCATCCAATAGAATTTAAACAAGTTCAGGTATCAATTTTAACCATATCATTTACATTTAACTTTAAGTTAGATAATTTAACTTTTACCGTGTCTTCTTCTGTTCTTATACTATAAGGTTAATAAACATACTATAAGCATCCAAACGAACCCCAAGTTGTTTATTATTAATATATATAACCTTATCTAAGTCATTTGGAAGAACCTTATATTTTTAGGAATAAAATAACAATTAATAATATAATATTTGTTTTAAAAACTATTTTATGTCAATTTCGACACTATTTAGTAATTGATTTTTGTGAAAATCATAACAGAATAATTAGTTCGAACAAAGTTAATTAAAACAAAAATAACATGTCATATTTACCTATGAAATTAGTGTAATTCATAAAAAGTCTCAAATTACATTTTTTGGGTACTTATAACATCAATTATGTAAATATTTCATTAATAAGTTAATTACTGAATCATCTTTGTGTCATAAATAAATTAAATTATTTAATGTCTAAAAATTACAAATAAAATACCATTATGTAGGAAATATTTTCAGATTTCGAATGAATATTTATAGTTGAATTTATATTATATATAACCTTATATTAAAAATTATTTACTTATTAAACTTTGATTTTAACTATTTTAACCCTTCTTTAAATAAATTAATAATAAATGTCCTAATCTAATCCATGTGGGCCTAAATGGTCATATTTTATTCCGAAGTTTGTTTTTGGTCGGATTACACTTATCCAATAGAATTAGGACATGTGTTGGGGTAATAATAATATCATATTTTCCCTTAATTACCCTATTTACATTTAACCGTGGTAAATAAAAGTAAAAAGTTACTATTCACAAAAAATTATTTTCATCTCATTAAACCACATTTTACTTACTGACATCAACCGCGTCTCTCAGATTTTTGAAATTCCACTCACAGAAGCGGTAAAATTAAGTTTTATGAAAAATTTAGTTTTTTAACTACCACTTAGTGGTTTCACTATTCATAAAAAATTGAAAGTTTTCAGAAAAATACCAAAATTTCACCCTAGGGTAATTTCGATATTCCGAATCCAAAAATGAAGTCTATTTTGAAAAATAAAATTTATAAAATTTCAAAAAGTGGTTATTACTATTCATAACGGCTAGTTTTAATAATTTTTCATTAGCATATCATTGTTTAGTGAAACTCGGTATTGCGTACGACGCAAGCTATCGAGGAAGGTCATGATTTCCTGTAAAGCAAGCCAAGCAAGTGTTGTGTGTAGAAAAATATTCCTTTGATGATTTATATAACATAAATGTCTCGGGTGTTACATTCTACCCCCCTTAAAATGAATTTCGCCCTCGAAATTCGTCACTTTGTAACAAACAGATGAGGATACCTCTCCCTCATCATATCTTCAAGCTCCCATGTAGCTTATTCTAATTGGTGGTTCTTCCATAAAACTTTCACCAATTGAGTGGTCTTGTTTCGTAGGACTTTTTCGCTATGATCCAGAATCTCTATCGGCTGTTCTTCATAAGAAAGATCCTGCTCCAGCGGTACAACTTCTGAGCTGAGTACATGTGAAGGATCAGGTATGTACTTTCTCAGGAGAGATACATGGAACACATCGTGAACTTGAGAGAGATTCGGTGGAAGCTCCAATCGGTAAGCTACCTTCCCAACACGATCCAGTATTTCGAAAGGATCGATATATCTAGGGCTCAACTTCCCCTTCTTTCCAAATTTTATGACTCTCTTCCAGGGAGATATTCGTAAGAACACTTTATCACCCACTTCAAACTCTAGGTCTTTTCTTCGGTTGTTGGCATAACTTTTCTGTCGACTATGAGCTTCTCTTATGTGTTTTTGAATAGATCTGCCCTTTTCTGCCATTTCATCAACGAGATCAGGTCCTAATAGCTTTCTTTTCCCAACTTAATCCCAGCAAGTTGGAGTCCTGCATTTCTTTCCATAGAGAGCTTCATAAGGATCCATCTGAATACTGGAGTGAAATCTATTATTATAAGAAAATTCCAACAAAGGTAGGTGTTGATCCCAACCACATTTGAAATCCATAGAGAAAGCTCTCAACATATCTTCTAGAGTTTGAATTGTTCTCTCAGACTGACCATCTGTCTGAGGATGATAAGCAGTGCTGAAACTGAACTCGGTATCCAGAGTATGCTGAAGAATTCCCCAGAACTTCGAGGTAAATCTCGGATCCCAATCAGATATAATAGAAAGTGGTACCCCATGCAATCTTACCACTTCCATTACATATATCCTGGCAAGATGATCTAGAGAGAAATCCTCTCTAATAGAAATGAAGTGTCCAGACATGGTAAGATGATCAACTATGACCCAGATAGCATTATTTCCTTTGGATGTTTTAGGAAGTCCTGTGACAAAGTCCATAGTGATGTTTTCCTATTTCCATTTAGGTATGGGTAACGGTTGTAACATCCCCTTAGACTTCTGTCTCTCAACTTTAACTTGTTGACAAACCAAGCATTGAGAGACATATTCAGCAACAACTCTTTAATGACATCCCACCAGAAGTACTTTTTCAGGTCCCTATACATCTTCGTGCTTCCAGGATGAATAGATAATGAAGAACTATGAGCCTCATCCAGCAGCTCCTTCTTTAATTCCGGGATGGGAGGAACACAAACCCGATTCCTGAACATTATTATCCCATCACAATCAAGGTTGAATTCAGGAACATTTCTCACCTTCTTTGGTGACTCGAAATCTTCTTTTTGTGCCTCTTTAATATTCACGTGTATATATGGTTGAATATTCATTTGAGAAAGATAAGATTTTTCCCCTTCCATTATAATTCCAAGATACATCCTTTGTAAATCAATAAATATTGGATCTTTTGTGATCCTCATCATGGATAAACTGGCATGGTCTTGTCGACTTAATGCATCTGCCACCTTGTTTGCTTTCCCAGGGTGGTAATGAATTGAGCAGTCGTAATCCTTAATCAGCTCCAACCATCTTCTTTGGCTCATATTCAGCTCCTTTTATGTGAAAATATACTTTAAACTTTTATGATCAGTATAAATGTCACACCTTTCTGCATAAAGATAATGCCTCCAAATCATTAATGCAAAGATTACCGCAGATAACTCCAAATCATGAGTTGGGTAATTTTTCTCATGGATTTTTAACGGTCGTGAGGCATAAGCTATCACCATATCATTTTGCATTAGAACACACCCCAATCCCTTCTTGGATGCATCAATGTAGATCACAAACCTTTCTCCACTACAAGGCAGTGTGAGCACAGGTGCACTGGATAACCTTTTTTTCAACTCCTTAAAATTCTCTTCACATTCTTCCGTCCAAACAAACTTAACTCCTTTCCGAGTCAACATGGTGAGTGGATTAGATAATCGTGAAAAGGATTTCACAAAACGTCGATAATATCCAGCCAAACCAAGAAAACATCAAATCTCAGTTACTATTGTTGGTCTCGACCATCTTTCGATAACCTCTATTTTTGCTAGATCCATAGATATCCCCTCTTTTGAGATTATGTGACCCAAAAATAAAACTTTTTGAAGCCAAAATTCACACTTGGTAAATTTGGAATAAATCTTATCCTTTCTCAGGGTCTTCAATATAATCCTCAAGTGATCTTCATTTTCTTCCTTGCTCTTTGAATAGACAAGAATATCCTCTATAAAGACTACCACAAACTGATCAAGATAGTCTCTAAAGACACTATTAATTAGATCCATGAAGATGGAAGGGGCATTAGTAAGACCAAATGGCATCACTATAAATTCATAGTGTCCATACCTTGTATGGAAAGCCGTCTTTGGTATATCCTCCCTTTTGACCCCTAATTGATGATACCCTGAACGAAGATCAATCTTGGAAAATTATTGAGCTCCACGTAGTTGGTCAAATAAGTCATCAATGGGCGGGAGAGGATATTTGTTCTTGATAGTGATCTTGTTAAGTTCTCGATAATCAATGCAGAGTCTCATTGATCCATCTTTCTACTTAACAAACAGAACAGGTGCTCCCCAAGGTGACGCACTAGGGCGTATGAACCGCTTATCAAGATTCTCTTGGAGTTGCTTATTCAGTTCCTACAACTCAATTGGGGCCATTCTATAAGGTTTCTTTGAAATAGGCAAAGCATCCGGTACGAGTTCTATTGAAAACTCAACTTCACAATTCGGTGGAAGACCCGGTAATTCCTCCGGAAAGACATCATCAAACTCTCGTACAATGGGCATATTCTTAATCGTGAGTTTCTCACCAACCATTTGAGATAAATAACCTTTATTTAGTGGAATCAAGACCCATAAGAGGGAAGGAATTTCCGCTGGAAGGTTCTGTTCATCCTTGCATTGATAGACGATCATAGATTGATCTAGAATATGAAATGTGACTTCCCTTCTTTGACAATTGATATGATCTCAATATAAAGAAAGCCAATCCATGCCAAGAATCACATCAAATTCTACTATAGGAAGGATCACAATATTTGTAGGAAGCACTTTCCCACAAACTTTGATCGGAGAAGAATTATAAACTTTTGATGCGACTGTTGTGCCATTAGGTGTTGTCAGAGCTAACTCAACATCTAATTGTTGAGGTAATACGGTGATACCCTTAGAAAATTATTCAGAAATAAAAGAGTGGGTGGATCCAGAATCAAATAAAACATTTTCTACTTTAGAGTTGATGGTATGTGTACCTTTCACCACATCGTTATCGTACTCCACATCGCTGATAGAAATTGCTTGTGACATTCCTTTGTCTTTAGCCTTAAGAGTTTTTTGACGTCGACCATCATCATCAACCCTTGGATTAGGTTATTTATTGGCATAATGTCCCATCTCCTTGAACTTGAAACATTGAAGTGTAGTAGGTTCATTTTGTGTATCCCTTCCTTTGTTTTCATCATTATAAATCTTCTTCCCATCATCGCGGCATTCAAATGCCCGATGAACTTCCTTTCCACATTGGAAATATTTACTTATCCCTTTATGACAACCCCCTCCATGTTTCTTTCCACACTTTGAGCATAAGGGAAAGCTCATCTTCTTTTTTGTGTGATCTTTAGATTTTCCTTTGAATTCCATTTTCCTCTTCTTATCAAACCCATATGACTAATGGGTTACTCCAATCTCCATCTCAACTTTGAGAGCACATCGAACGATTTCCTCGTAGCTTTTGAAGTCCCTTATGGCTAAGGCCCTTCGAAGACATGGGTTTAAGCCACTAAAGAATCAATAGATCTTACTCTCATGTTGGATAATAATACCAGAAGCGTACCTTGAAAGTCTTGTAAAAGTTTCTTCATAGGTACCAACAGATTCATCATCCTTTTGCTTCAGTTCAAGAAACTCTTTCTCCATCTTTGTTCGGAGAATACGAGGGAAGTACTTATTGAAAAATAAGTTCTTGAACTCGTCCCATTCTATTGACTCAATTTCATCCCTTTGCCTCGTATTCTTAATAAGATTCCACCATTGATCAGCATCACCTTCCAAACAATACACTGCTAAGATGACTTTATCATGCCCAGAACATTGAAGAACTGAAAATATCTTTTCAGTAGTACTAATCCATTGTTCAGCAAATAATGGATTAGTAGACCCACTGAAAGAAGGTGGACGTTCTCTCATGAAGTATTCAACAGAATGTTGATCCTTCCTTTGCTCTTTTTCAAGTCCTGTTTGATTCATAGATTGAGAAATATGTGTGATCATGGCTACAAGATTTTTCATTCCAGGTCTCATAACGTTTGGTTTCTCCGAGGGACAATCATTGCATTGCCCGTCGCATTCTGTATTAACACGGTTCCTTCGGGTTCTAGCCATTGACTAAAACCAAGAATAATAGTGTGAACAACACTAATTATAATAGGAAAACCACATAATCAAGAATAAAATTTCACACTTAAGGTCTTATCCTAGGTTATTCATGGTCATTTCTAAAACACTAATATTGTGTTCTATGCTTAGAATTATCCTTAGGGTTCTTACTAAGGATTTCACATCCTAGTTTCCAAAGGTTCACTATACCTTTCCTCTGATACCAACTATAACGACCCATACTTTACATACATTATTAATAATTCAAAATTGAAGAATACTTATTACAACCTATAACAAAACCACAAAAGGACCATATAGGTATAGTGTCTTTAGAAACTGGGAAACATAAACAACTGGTTCATAAAGCGTCTATACTGTCTCCCATTTATTTCATCATATCTATATTCCCTTTTGGCATATCTTACTTAATAACCTTATTCCTGACCTGGGGAATAAAAACATACAAAAGGGTGAGCTCAAATTCCCAGTAAGAGTAATCAAAAGAAATATCAATCACATCATATTCATCAGAACATAACTTTTGGAAATTCTAACCTGCAAAAGAGAGAATAATTTCATAACATGGGATAAATCATAGTTGTGAAATGGAATCCCAATAATCATAACATAAAACATGAATCTTTGTGTCATACACACATAATCATAGAGAATCATTTCTTGTAAGTCAAGAATCCTTTCCAAGACTATCTTAGTGGACAAAGTCCATTTCTGAACTGAGTTCATTCCTCATTTCAGTCCTGTTTCACTGAACCAGTATACCCTACCATTCCATCCATGTCTATCTCATGAGATATAAAATATTTACCCAATTAATTGGAGGGAGATATAGGTCCCACCCATCTCATAATGATACCATTCTTATGTGTGCCACAAAATCATAAACCATACATCATAGCATAACCCATGTAATAAAAATGGGAATCTTTAAACATCGTGACCTCATAAAACATTTCATATAAGATAAAAGAATTCATAAAAATATTTCCATCACAACATAATAAAATACATTTAATAATATGGATAGAAACAGAAACCTTTATTATCTTAGATGGAAAATAATTTTGATAAAACAGTTGAACTCCATTCTTGAGGAAAATATCCTTTCTGCTTCAAAAACACTTTTCCTTTCTTAACATGTCGTACAATTCTAAACTAAAAGAAGTTGATTAAAAATAAACTTGAAAAATTTTAAATTAATATTCTTGGAAATAATGTTTTAAAAATCAATTCATGCCGTATAAGTTAAAAAAAACATTCTTCGTACTTTTGTCGGAAAAGTCAAAAAGTACCTCATATATGAAACTACAAAAGATTCACTTCATATCTTTTTCTAAAAACTCAACGAAGGGTAAAATTGGATATAAAATATTGTAGATGGATATAAATATTACATATTGAGGAATCATGGATATGGATGATAAAATACACCCTAGTAAATACCAAAGTATAAACAATCTCGGATAAAAATGAGATTGTGACATTTCCCTTACCTTAGGTCCGTTTTGATTTGTAAGTGTCTGAACCTCCTGTATAATGATTTAAATAATGTTATTGACTTATTACAGAATCATTATTATTGTTATGATATCATATATGTTCATATTCTTAGTAATATTTCATTACTACTTGTTATTCGGGTGTTTATTACTTTTTGTTCTAATGCGTGTTTTGTCGAATAAATTCTTATTCTTCTCTTTTGGTTATAGATACCTCATTTCCAGATTGGTATTAGTATAATATATATCATATTCATTCATTCAATTCATTTATATAATCATTATGAAATTAAGATCATGTAGAACGAGTCGCATCACATCGTGGAGACGGTATTCCGTACGTACGCACGAGTGATGATATCGTTCCTATGATCATGGAATTGTATTGGAGTGTATGTATACTATTTCAGAATCAAAATTACTTTATAATAGTCATATATAGTCATTATTTACACCATTATACCAATCCAAGTAAGGTGGTCGTGGAAAATAGATTACACCACGGCGTGGAGATGGTATTCCGTATGTACGCACGCGCGGGGATTTCTTTTTCCGTAGGATGGATAGATGGTGAAATAGGGTTGTTTCATACTTATAATGACATATCTGTATATTAGTGATACTTATGTTATTACTTCATAATTAAACAACTAAAGAAGAAGAAGTGGAAGAAGAAATAAAGATGAAAGAATCGGTAACGGACATTACCTCTTTTTTGAAGTGCTTCTTTGAGACCTCCTTTTAGGGCTCTAAAATAGGTCTTTGAAGAAGACCAGAACCCCTAGAATGTTTCTAGGGAAGGTGATAGAAGAAATTGGCAGGGGTGGCCGAGCTTGAAGGCTCAATGTGGTGTGAGTAAGAGGGGGAGGAGGTTCCCTTTTATAAGGGAGGAGAGGGGCACCTTTGGAATAACTAAAAATATTATTTTATTATAAAGTAAAATTCAGTTTTTAATAGCTCCAAATTGATATATTTCGAATATAAGGTGGGTAGGGGTCAAAATAATCTCATCCAACTGAATTTAGACAAGTTTAGGTATCAATTTTAACCTTCTCATTTAGATTTAACTTTAAGTTAGATAATTTAACTTTTACCGTGTCTTCTTGTGTTCTTATACTATAAGGTTAATAAACATACTATAAGCAGAAACACGAACCCCAAGTTGTTTATTATTAATATATATAACCTTATCTAAGTCATTTTTCTGATCCGTAGATTTTTAGGAATAAAATAACAATTAATAATATAATATTTGTTTTAAAAACTATTTTATGTCAATTTCGACACTATTTAGTAATCGATTTTTGTGAAAATCATAACAGAATGATTAGTTAGAAAAAAGTTAATTAAATCAACACTAAATGTCATATTAACCTATAAAATTAGTGTAATTCATAAAAAGTATCAAATTACATTTATTTGGGTATTTATAACATCAATTATGTCAATATTTCATTAATAAGATAATTACTGCATCATCTTTGTGTCATAAATAAATTATATTATTTAATGTCTAAAAATTAAAAATAAAATTCAATTATGTGGGAAATATTTTTATCTTTCTAATGAATATTTATAGTCGAATTTATATTATATATAACCTTATATTAAAAATTATTTACTTATTAAACTTTGATTTTAACTATTTTAACCCTTCTTTAAATAAATTTATAATAAGTGTCCTAATCTAATCCGAGTGGGCCTAAATGGCAATAGTTTATTCCTAAGATCGTTTTTGGTCGAATTACACTTATACAATAGAATTAGTACATGTGTTAGGCTAATAATAATATCATTTTTACCCTTAATTACCCTATTTACTTTTAACCGTGGTAAATAAAAGTAAAAAGTTACTATTCACCAAAAATTATTTTCATCTCATTGAACCACATTTTACTTACTGACATCAACCGTGTCTCTATTATTTTTGAAATTTCACTCACAGAAGCGGTAAAATTAAGTTTTATGAAAAATTCAGTTTTTTAACTACCACGTAGTGGTTTCACTATTCATCAAAAATTGAAAGTTTTTAGAAAAATACCAAAATTTCACCCTAGGATAATATAGATATTCCGAATCCAAAAATAAAGTCCATTTTGAAAAATGAATTTTATAAAATTTCAAAAAGTGGTTATTACTATTCATAACGGCTAGTTTTAATAATATTTTATTAGCATATCATTGTTAATGAAACTCGGTATTGCGTACGACGCAAGCTATCGAGGAAGGTCTCAATTTCTTGTAAAGAAAGCCAAGCAAGTGTTGTGTGTAGAAAAAGATTACTTTGATGATTTATATAACATAAAAGTCTCGGGTGTTACATTATACGCCCAAGTGCTACACCATGGGGTGCACTAGTCCTCTTCATCAAGAAGAAGGATGGGTCAATGTGCCTTTTCATCAATTATCGTGAGCTTAAAAAATCATGATAAAGAACAATTATCCTCTCCCACAAATTGATGACTTGTTCGATCAGCTGCATGGAGTACAATACTTTTCCAATGTGGATTTGCGATCAGGATATTATCAAGTAAGGGTGATGAAGGAATATATCCCCAAGAATACTTTTTTTTCAAGATACAATCACTATGAATTCATAGTAATGCCTTTGTGACTCACTAATGATCTAGAAATACTCATGGAAATGATGAATAGAGTCTTTAGGTATTACCTCGACAAATTTTTGGTTGTATTTATAAATTTTATTTTGATCTACTCTAAAACCATGGTGGATTATGACGAGCATCTAATAACTATACTAGTGACCGTGCAGATGAAGAATATCTATGAAAAGTACATAAGGTGTTAGTTCTGGTTGAACGGTATCAAATTATTGGGCCATATCATCACATGCAATGGGATATTTGTGGATCCCTCTAGAATAGAAGTAATTGAGGGATGGCCGAGGCCAACATCAGTAATAGATATTCGTATCTTCTTGGGGTTAGCTGGATATTATCAATGATTTGTGAAAATTTATCACGATTGTCCAACCCTCTTACCAAGATGACATAGAAGGGAGTATAGTTTTTTTGGAGTGATGAATGCAAATAAAGTGTCAAGGAGTTAAAAAATGAGGCCAATCATTACGTCAGTGCTCAATTTACCTACAAGTGGAGATCTTTTTGTGGTATTCTTTGATGTTTTAACGAAGGTCCTGGGGTTTGTGTTGATAAAAAATTAAGAAGTAATTTCCTTTGATTCAAGGAAATTGAAAGTTCATGAGCAGAATTATCCAACCCATGATTTGGAGTTCAATGCGGTGATCTTTTCTTTAAAAATTTGGAAGAATTATCTATTTGGGGAGAAGTATAAAATATATACGGACCACAAAAGCCTCAATTATATATTCACACAGAAGGATCTGATCATGCACCAATGAATATGGTTAGAGCTGATCAAAGACTATGACTGCTCAATCTATTACCTCCCTAGGAAAGCGAACAGGGTGGTAGATGCTCTATGTAGAAAGGACCTAGTAATTCTATCATTGATGAGAATTGAGAAGGACCCAATCTTTTTATATTTGATGATGATGGACATGGGGATCATAAAGAATGGAACATCATCAATCGTTTCACATATTCTTGCTCAACCGTCTCTTTTCTAAAGGTTAACGGATGATCAAAGGGATGATGTAGGAATTCAGAAGAGAGTGGAAGCTATCAAAAAAGGGAAATTCTCAAAGTTCAATGTTAATAGAGAAGGAATTGTGAGATTTGGGAAGATAATATGAGTACCATCAAGTCTGGAGCTGAAGAATGAAATTTTAGATGATGTGCATAGTTAAAATTTATCTTTTCACCCAGGAAACAGAAAGATGTATTGAGATCTCTAAGAGCATTATTGGTGGGATAATATGAAGAAGGAGATCACTAAGAATACATCACTATTCCTGGTGTGTCAGAAAGTGAAGGAAGAGATGCAGAAGTCTAATGGGATGATGCAACCATTTCCCATACCTACATGGAAATTGGAGGACCTCACCATGCACATTGTCACTAGACTTCTGAAGACATCCAAAGGCTACAATGCAATCTAGGTTGTTGTGGATCGTCTTATAAAGTCTGCACATTTTATTAAAATTATGGAGGATTTATCACTAGATCAACTAGCACAGATATATATTATGGAAGTTGTAAGGCTGCATGGAGTGCCACTATCCATTGTATCTGATCGAGATCCAAGATTTACCACTATTTTCTAAAAGATTCGTCAATATACTCTAGATACCGAGCTAAAAATTTGTTTGAATTATCATCATCAAAATGATCTCCAATCCGAGTGGACTATCCAAACACTTGAGGACATGTTGAGAGCGTGTTTTAGGGAATTCAAAGGAGGGTGGGGCCAACGTCTTCCACCGGTTGATTTCTCCTATAATAAAATTTTCCCCTCGATCATCCTAATGGAACCCTATGAAATCCTGTACGGGAAGAGGTGTAGAACACACTCATGTTGGGATGATGTTAGTGAGCATAAGCTGCTGGGACCAGAAATGGTTGAAGAAATGGTGGAGAAGTTAAAAAACATTCAATAGCATATCCAGGCAGCCCAAAGTTGACAAAAGAGTTATGAAGATAACCATCAATGAGACCTTGAGATTAATGTTGGAGGCATGGTATTTCTACGCATATCTTCAAAGAATAAGTTCATGAGGTTTAGAAATAAAGGGAAGGTAAGTCCTAGGTACATTGGCCCCTTTGATGTTCTTGATCCTATATGGGATGTGGTAATCGACTAGCACTTCCACCTACCATGGACAGAGTACATGATGTCTTTCATGTATCCCTCTTAAGGAACTACATACCAGACCCTTCACATGTAATCTCTTTATAGGTAGTACAACTAGAGGATGATCCTTCTTATGAGGAGAAACCAGTGAAGATTGTAGATCATAGAGAAAAATTTATACGAAATAATACAATTCCCCTCATAAATGTGTGGTGGAAAATCCACAAGTTTTAAAGAAGCTACCTGGGAACTAGAGGATATGATGAAGCATAGTTACCCGCATTTGTTTTAGAGTGGGAAAAGGAAATTTCAAGGCTGAAATATTTTAAGGGGGAATATTGTAACGACCCAAACATCCAATAATGAAAATTACACTTGATCTAATTCAATTTCTTATTATTGTTATATAAAATGTGAAAATCATTTGTTTTATGATTAGAGATTTTAAAATAACATTATTAATTTTTATTGTTTCTAATATAGTCATTGAATAGTGATCACATGATTAGTATAAATATAGGGCTTTAACAAACCCAATTTACTCAGACAAAGGAAGCAATGTCCTCATCAATTAGACTTTCCCCATACAAAGCACATTTGTGAGAGCTCGTAAAGGAGGTGGTTCCATTGTGCTTCGCTCTTGACCAAACAAAAGATGAGCTTGAACATTTTATGCTTGAGTAGAACTGACTATGGGAGAGTGGACGTTAATAAAGATTACCACCTGAGCGATGTTATCTGAGCCACCCCAAGAGTTTGTCTCCATCACACACCTTACCCTTCAGTCTTATGTGGGTGTTATATGTGTTTATATAACAAGACCCTAGAACTATGACTATTTACAATATTTTTTTATAAATAATGTGCATTCATTTTATCATTGTTACTTTGTCAATAGTTTTTAAAATCACATATACTATTTTTAGTTAATATTCACATAAGATATATATTTTTATGAATTAATGTATTTTTTAATTAAATAATATTTTAATAAAATAATATTATAATTAAATTAATTTTTATTATATATAAATGATAATATAATTTAATGAATGCAATTGTAATTTTTATTAAGGTTTGAAAATGGTTTTTGTCTATACCCATGAATTTTCCATAAATGTAGGTTTTTATTGTAAAAGTAAAAATTCACATATTTATAAAATTATTTAGATAAAATAAATAATATTTTTAGAATCATGACTTTGAAATTATCCAATGGTGAATTTTTCATAATTTTCTGAGATAGTCAAATTTTTTCATAAAAATTAAATAATGTTTAAATATATAATGTGTTTTATGACATCATAATGACCAAATAGTGATGTAATAAAATACAATAAACATTATTTTTATCTGATATACGTTTTATCATTAATATAATGTTATTTTATATTTGTTTGATTTATTTTAAAAAGCTTTTGTGGACCCTCCAGGACTTATAAAACATTTTGTCTTTTTAAATTGTTTTCCTTGAGCGTGTGACTCACCTCAACGTAAGCAACCCTATTATATTAATATTATCAGCCATTGGCCTGATAAAATTTTGTTTTCCACCTCCCTTTTACAAAAACCATGGGAAAGAACCATGGGCTTTTTTTTTGTATTGAGTAGTTTAATGTGTGGTGACCCAAATATAAATAATAAATAATTCCCTCTTCTTTCCTTTATAAACCCACCCAAGCTACCACATCCTCTTCACTCAAATCCTTTTGAGTTCGTCCAACCCCTGACCTCATCTCTCTAGAATCTTCCAAAAGTTATCCAAGCTCCCAAAAATCCTCTCTCAAACCGCTCCCAATCCTTTTGGATCACACTTCCAAGTAAGGTATTCCTACCTTTCGCTTTTTATCCAAGTTTTTTAATTTTGTTATAACCTTTTAATTCCTATTAAAAATGTTGAGGTATGATTTTTTACCTTCCCCATACTACCATATTTATGTTTGGATGATTAGAGACCCATTTATCTCTCATTAATTCCTCCCATTTACACCTATTACCATGCCGAAATTCCGTGAGAGATTTCTCTCTCCTCCTTTACTTCCAAATAATTCTTTTTTTATTAAGCATATAAATTACATTAATTTTTTTGGGAAATGTATCTATATGAAATAATTACTGTCCATTTCATGTACATATGATGATACACCCTTTTCTATCTCATCAACCATTTTCATGAATCCTTATGTCACACCGTTATGCTGCCGAGATTGCACCGCGTTTTTTCAAGCTAAGATTGTTGTGTAGTGAATACCATACCCATGTCTCTATCAACGGTATTCACCTTTATGCACATATTAATATTTAATGGTAAATTCATATATTTATTCCACATTACTTAATCATGGAATAACTTATGCTTTTTATTGATTCAATGTTACACAATCCATGTGGTACACTTATGCATGAAATGAAATGATTAAGAAGGGTGTGCCCTAATAGCTCTCTAATACTTTGGGTAAAGTATAGTATCATGATATGTCATGTTCAATGGGTGTTGACTCATGCTAATTCAAATGGAAAGAGTATTTTCTCATGCTTCTTGTGTAGTGAGGGTTTACTCATGCTCCATGTGCACTGAGCCTTGGGTCATGCTAATTCCATGTTAAGTGTTGTTGCCACATTTCCATGTTATGATTATCCTGCTTTATCAGGCCTTTATGTTCATTTTTTTTCTTATGATCCATTGATATGCCTATTGTCTAACATTTATTCTATTCATCATGTTAATCCATGTTAATTCCCTTATTTGGCTTTATAGATCACTTTTTCTTACACATGTCCTGAGGTTGTCCCATGAAATGCTAAGTATGAGGGAATTTAGTGGTCATGTAAAGGATGTTTTCAATAAATATGTTGTCTGTTTTGTGTTCTAAACTATTATTTATTGTTCATAATCCCCAAAGACAATATTCCTATCAATATTCTATGTTGTATCAAGTGATTATTTTATGTAATAAATCCGGTTTGAGTGTGTAATAAATTGGCGGGTTGTTCTATGTACCCCATATAAGAAACACATCATCTCCAAAACCATTGGAAATTACTAGAAACTAGATGTTTTAAAGAGATTTTTTTGAGTTCAAGTCATGGAAGGTCAAATCCTCAAAGGTCCTTGGGCCGAATACTTAGCACTGACAACATTGTCCCTTAAGGAACCCTACAAGTTCCCTTCTCATGGAAATACCCCTCATGAGTGAATTCTCTAAATCACCTCTTCTATAATATGATCCTCCAGGTATGTTGGAAACATAAATGGAGTAAATTTATATTTGATATAGGGATGATGTGAATATTCAAGATGCCTTGTACAAGACTCTTCATCTGGAAAAAGATATGTGGAAAATGAAAAGGTTCATTGAAATTAATTCCCAACTATTTCACACAAATGATTCCCTACTGAAGAGAAATTATCTCATGCCTCTTCCCCTTCTATATGGTCTAAGAGAGGTACTCCTCTTGGAAATATTTTTAAGATTTGATCCAAAAAACATATACCTCTGTCAACACTCCAAGTTATAGAAGCTACCACAAATTAAAAACTCCTCACATCTGAATGACTATCAAAGGGACCCAATACTCTATCGGGGCCCATATCAAACTGAAATTGATGTCGACCACCTCCATCCCACTCCTTGGTACCATACATAAAACACTACCCACATACTTCCCCAAAGCCTATTATTAGAAATAATAAATTTTCCTCTACCACTGATCATCCTCATAAATCAGATCAACAAACCTTCGATCAATTGAGTCATCCTACTGAACCTCTACTACCTGAGCCACATAGATGTGATGAATAACAACCATATCATAACGGAGAAAAAAAATTCATAATCCCAATAGTGTGGATTTTTATTATGATTCATTTTAGTTAATTTTATTTATTTCATTCATTTTTACCAACATAAAATAACTTAATTTAAATAATAAATAAAAGATATAATATTACATGTACATGTCCTAGTTATCTAACCTAAAAGTAGGTCCACCTCACTAGGTTGTTCGATAATCTTAGTGTTCATGAAAAAGATCACGAGGGCCCTAAAATCCCTTTTTATAGCTAGTCTCACTAGACTATTTCTTGTAACAAGGTCAATAGGAACAATTTCCATAAAAACCCATGAAAACCAGATAGTTCCTAACTCTAAAATCCATTATATCTCTCACCCATCACCTATAATACCGCTTTTTCATGACCCTTGTTTATACCAAGATACTTCTCCAAGGATGACAATGTAGAAAGAGAGATAATAACCTTCCTGAGTCCCACCTCCAATAGGCCTTCAGTTAGCTACTCACACCAAGGGTGTTAAAATCACACACTATTGGAGGTATTTCACTTTCTAAGGAAACAAGTTCTGTATATATAGTGAATCATCCACAGAAACATTAGTAAATAATTTAAAACGGAAACACAAACTGTCCCACAATCATGTATAAATATAAATGATAAGACAAAAGTCTATAATGTAAATAACGAAAAGTAAATAAAAAGAATCAACACAACAACTATCAATGATCTGAGTTAGTAAGGTCAAACAAAGGTCTGAAAAATCCTCCTAGAAATAGGAAAATATTTTTATATATTCAGTTTCAGCATACATGTATACTGAGTAAGAAACCAATGTCTCTTATGCACATGTGAAAGAATAATAGAAATGAACATGTGAGATAATAGCAGAACCCAATAGCACCTAAAGAGGCATACTAACTATCCTAATCTCTCAAATTCATTCTCAATAAACAACTCAATCAATGTAATATAATATATGGTAATTTATATCAAGGAATGGGTACCTCACAAAACTTTCTCGATGATTAGCCACCCTCACACCCCAATGAAAAACATCATGGAACATAGACCTCTTCTGAATATACCACATCACATCCCTCTTGCACAAATCTGAGCCTCAAAAAATATCCCACATGTATACATCTGGGCCTCAAAAAACCTCCTACCTTTACACACTTTGGAATAAAAAAAAAATCCCCCTCACACAAACATGAGCCTCACAACACATCACATCACATCTCGAAGACACCAAAAAATGTTTGTCACACCTGATTTCGAAGACACATGGGACACCACATCAAACTCATCACTTCATTACCAAATGAATATTAGGATTTCATTGTATGTAAGAGGGTGTAGGTAATATTGGGTGTCCATCCAACCATCCTCCCACCGGGATGTTGGGAAAGACACCCCCTCTAGGACTATGTGGGTGTTTGGAATATAGTTCCTAGCACGGGTCAGGTGCATATTAAAATCACATGTAAGATACAATTATATATATATATATATTATCAAACACTCATGAAAAACCTATGGTTTGACAAAAAAACCAATTCACAACATCGTCCCTTTTCACCCACCTCTAAACACATAACATAAAAAAATAATCTATAAATACCGTTCAACATTTCTAATCAATTACATTTAATAAATTCATTATTATCATTATTTACCTTCAACCACATTTAACCACACAACACACTATTTAATATTCAATTTACCGATTTTCATTTTTTAAACCAAAAAAACCCTAAACAATCAAAAAAATACTAAAAATTTATTTAATTATTCGATCAATAATCAGGCATTTAGCACCAAGAAACCACCACCATTCCTCCCCGAAATAAATTTTAACCAAAACACATCCCCACCACCCATAAATAATAACAAAAATAAAATCATCCCACACCCAATAAGAACCACACATTGCCTCCCCAAAACCACATCCACACATCACAACACATAAATATCCACTTAGAGATTTATAAAGGGTATTTTATCAAATTTCACTTTATTTTAGGTGAGTTATCAAACAAAAAATCCTAGGGAACCCATTTAATTAATCTAGTATAGTTATTTAACCAATTTCAATTTGGGGTGATATCACAATTATAAACGTAGTAACAAAATTCACAATACATATATTCAGCACAAACAAACCCCCCATGACCACAATTTTGAAAATGGAATCAGGCCCAAACAATCAAATTATCCCAATCATATCAAGGTTATAAGAATAGGTGAAACATACCCCTTTCAACCTTCTCAATTATGTTACCCAATTATTTATCATTGATTAAGCTGGCACAATCAAAATCCATAGAGAAACAAATGTTAACACCTCCAACATGATACAAAAAAATATAAAAAAAATGAAAACCCTTCCTCAATGAATTTTTCTAACTCAATGAACATTGTAGTGAAAAGAAGAACAACCTCAAATCACAGTTGCACTACGTGGAACCACGGATCCACCTACACTAAATCCCAAGACTATAAAATTAAACACTAGACATGACGCTACTAAAATATACCACCACAATAATTTATGAGTAATAACAAAAGAAAATCCACCATGAAAGGGAGAAGAACCCAACATATATAAACCAGGAATTACAAAAAAGATACCATCAGGATCAATAGATCAAATATGGTGGTAAACTACTTGAAAAAAAATGTTGTTCCAAGGGTTTTCACAAAATGAGAGGAAGGAGAAGATACATATGAATGAATGAAAATTCATCTTGAAAATAATTTTAGAACTATATTAGATTGGAGGTTCATAAGATATTTACTCAAATTTCTTACCATGTAATATGCAGAATTTATTTTCATGGAAAACTCATATCCTCCTTATTATTTTACCATAAAAATATACACATCCTGAACCATCACTGGATATGAAATGATACCAACTTTCACCTCATAAAATTCATACAATGTTTACTTTATAAAAACAGTACTTATACACCTCCATCATCTTCCAAAAACTCTCGAAACAACCCCTAAACACCAATAATGCTTGAAACTAGCATAGTAACAAACCATGAAGGAATAAACCATTACTGTAGGAATACTTGAGAATTTTGGCACATCCATAAATATATAAATCATAGAATAGTTGATCAGGAATCACAACTATTTTAAATTAGGTTATCATGCATCACTCTCTTATTTCCATTGATGGATCATTCTTCAATATCTTGCTTCCCATTTTTGATCGAGCATCACTACACATTTCACCATTATCTATTGAGACATAAAGCAATACATGATGCGTTGGAGGGATATATGGGTCTCACCCATCATTTAAACATTAACCATAAAGATTAGTTCCATAAAATAATTTAATAAAGAATACATTGAATTAAAATGGATTTCATATTACACATTATAAAGAATCCATGTAAACAAAAAAGATATCCAATGACATTGAAAAACACTCCAAGTAAATAACTGAAAATCAAGAGAATAATGAATTTTTTATTTTAAAATTATAGATAATGTTTATTTGGATAGGGATATAATTTCCCCAAAAAAATAAATGTATGGAACGTAGAATAAGACAAATCAATGAGTGGAATAAAGATACTAGGGTGTTCCCAAAGGAAAGGTATTAAGACAAAAATTGTGGTTATACATTAAAGATGATTAGGGAAGATAAATGTTATGATGTATTATTTCTCTAAAAGAGAATGTAATTACATAATACATCCAAATAATTTTGGTATATAGTTAAAAAGGAAAATTCCACATTATAATAATAGAAATCAGTTTTATGTTTTTTTGATGAAGTCATGTTTCTTTGTTTATCACTTTTTCCTTAAAAGTGTTTCTTTAATAAAAAATATAATTTTTAGTAGTAATAATGGAAACTCATAAGGTTTTCTAAATTGATTAAAAACATCCTTTCCAAAGAACGATTGAAAAGGTATCACAAAAGAAGGGATCAAGATTCAAATTATTTAATATTTCATGTATAATAACTCAAATTGTATATATGCATATATATATATATATATTATATAATAAATAAAATATCATAAATACGATGAGTGTCAATCCTTTTTAATATGAAAGGGAAAAGGGTTTAAAATTTAAATGATCATTTAGAAAACATCTTTAATATTGTAGTAAAATACAGACTTATATATCACTATTAAAAGTAAATATTGAAAAGGTGAAGTGATGAACATTAAATGTATTTAATTTTTAAATGAATAAAAAATATTAGAGCCTTCAAATTTTTATCTGTTTTTCTATTGAAAATATGTATCCAAATATAACACATATTATTATCAAAGGAACGATTTCGATACATTGAAATTAGATTTGATGGAAACCCATATAGTAACAAAATTAATAAAACCATTATTGAATTAAAAAATAATTTTCGTAAAGAGTATTATATATTAAAAACTAATAAAATATTGTGTTAGATTAACACAATCATGGAAAAACAAGGTTCAACATTAAAATTTATGGCTCTAAGAAAAGATATTTGAGTTCTCAAATAACGCATAAGGGAAATACAACTCACGAATCCGAGAACACATAAAAATGATTCATGTGGTAAAAATGTATATAATGAGAGTATACCACATAATAGAATCAAATCATAATATGTGAAAATATTATATGAATTTTTTTCAATTTAACTATAATTACTCAATGAATGAAAATTAACTTAACAAAAACTCATATGAATAGTGTAACACTTGATTAAATATACATATGATGAAAGATAAATGATTTATATTAGAATATTCTAAAATGTTCTGGGTAATATATTAAATATTATTTGTTGGATAATGAATCAATACATCACCATAAAAATGAATCATCATATATAACATGTAACATGTCTTGAATAATCAATGTTGATACTAATAAAACCATTACATATTTTTCACCACATAGTCAAATGCTCTCCATGTTCTAATATAATTTTTTTATTACTCATGTATTTCAGAATATTTTTCATATACGTAAACTTTTATAAATAAAATTGATAATTATTATCTTCAGGCCTATAAAATGTTTTTTATTTATATTATCAGATTTGACTAACCTTGGTCATTTTAAAAAAATTTTATGAGTTGTGTGGTTATCCAATATTTTTCCAAATTTAATTCTTAACATTTATTTTATGTTACTATAAATGATTATTTAGGAAAATTTATGATGTATTAAATTCTTTTCATGTTTATTTATGTCATTCTCAATGACTGTGTAATTGATAACAAGTTTGCTTTGGTGATTATGGATGATGAAAATGTCATTTATTAATTATTGAGATAAATTTTTATATTATAGTTAGAGAAACAAAAAATCCAATTATTTACATATTTATATCATATATTATATGAAGTTATATTCCCATATCCATATGTTATATAATTTTATGTCATCATCGTAGCATGTCATTATACCAACCAAAATAAGAAAATATCACAATTAATGGATGATTATGAAGTAACATAGTTGTAATATCATAATAATTAAAGAATAATGATACTATCTGGTATTTATATTATGTCATACCATAATTAGAAATAATTATAATATTGAAATAATTGATAAAAATATTTATAGTATGAAGAAATCATTTGGTTCATTTAGAACGCTCTTTTGGATGATTAAAATAACCATGGTTTTTTGTTTCTCATATTTTTAATAGGGCCACAAATTTTTCAATGAAAACATTAAATAATTTTAAAAAAATTATATTATGCACATTTTAATGAAAATCCATGTAATGTGGCGATGAATTAATAAATAGAAGTATATCGTTCCATTGAGGTGGTAGTCGACGCATTCTTATGGATAATGAAATAACAATATATTGAAAATTGAAAAAGTATAACGTGGGTTATCAATTTATAATATAAAATATTTCATAAATATCATAAATATTTATTAAATTATATATTATAACAATCCTTGTATGTAATTAATGGAAAATGAAATACTTTTTTTATTGTGGATGTTGTCGTACGCAAAACTGACAAATGAAAGTTTCATTTTTTCTATTAATAGAAAATGGAAAGGTGGTAAATTATTTTAATTTTTTTTTAATAATATTAAATTTTAATAATGATATATATTTATCTTTTTAATATGGTTTAATTTAATTTAATAAAGGATAGAATCATATACAGAAATAAAAATTTTAAAAGAGGGTTTAGAAATTTATGCACCACTTCATAGATTATATCCTTTATAAAGGGGGTTAACCCATTGAGGGATTGAATTATGAGATGAAAAGTATCTATTTTTGGGGTTTCTTTATGACAAGGTGGGTTGTGGTGTGATGCATTATAGGGATAGGAGTTCTATTTTTACATATGAAAACAGATGACATTTCTACCTATACCTAAGAAAGAAATAATGGGAAATGAATATTAATGAATGTGGCTCCAAAATTGAGAAATAAATGAGGGGGTAAGATAAAAGGTTGATACACACCACAAACAACCTATTAAAAATATCTTTTAACATTTATCACCCTTTATCTCTAAGGATACTATTATTTATCATTTCAGTTTTCACAAAGATAACTAGTTTTAACATAGGTAATTTATCCTTTATTCCCAAAAACATGAACATAATATTTAACATATACCAACTAATACCATATTTAAAATCTATTTTATTAAATTAATAATATAATAGTTATAAATATAAATTTCAAAATGCTAAATGTATAATGTATTGTAAATAATTTTTTTTTATAAAATATCACTAATGCACTAAATTATTATTTATAGCTTTTAAAAACAATTACATTTTTAAAAAATTTATAATTTAAAAAATAAATTACATATTATTTACATGAAATTTTTATATTGTTTTAAAGCATTCATATAAATTAATAATTCAATAAAAGGTTAAGTATTATTTAAAATTGTATATTAAATTTTTCACATTAAAACCATACTCTATTTTTCCCTTAAAATGGGGTCTAATGTTATAATAAAAAATTATGGCCTTCGAGTCGTTTGATGGAAAGACGTTAAAAACATTCTATAGAGAAAATTAAGAAAATTTTATCCTAAACTAAGATTGTTTTATGAATCAATAAACGACATTATTTTCTCAATTTGAAAATATAAAATAAAATCTTAACTAGAAAATTCAATTATAAATCATTTTGAAAAAGTGTTTCAAACGAAGATACCATTTTAAAATAATAGTTTTTCTATATATTAATTTATTTAAAAATTTAAAAAATAGACTGTTAGTAATTAAATATTTTCTTAAAATATAAATTTACCTATAAAATATATAATTTTTTTAAAGGATGGAAACCATTTAAATAATTGTTTATAAAAATATAATTAATTAAGTAAAATTGTATAAAATAACTTTTATAAATAAATATAAATTAATATATTTTGTAATTAAGTTACTCCTATTCACAACTAATAATAAAATAACATAATTTTAATGGTCCAAATATACCATGGTTTCATTTTAGTTCATTGTTTCTTATAGATAATGATATCACCATGTTTTTTATTTAAGTAAAATGTATAGTGAAATATTTGTTCATTACATTCTCCTTCTGTAAATAAATTATTTCTTCAAAATTTTAATTGTTCCTAACTAATGTAATATGGGATGGTATAATTTACATATTCATCATTTAGGATATAAGACGACATATACCTTACATTATTTGCTTGAATTTTAGAAAATACCTTTGTTCAAACAATATTATCAATTCATACAATCATATAACTAAGAATTTAAATAATGTAATTATATATTATAAATGAAATATATCTCATAAAACCATTTTAATCTCAAGGTAATGGAATAATACAGTTATCATATATTTATCCTCAAATTAACACTTTTCTTCAACAGCTACTTCATATATTCATGCACTAGTATATATATATCATGACACCAAAAAATGAGATAAACCTCACAAAAGAAATCATAGGTCACATTTTAATTAAATCAATAAAAATTTCAAGGTTATAAATAACAATGATCATATATTTGAAAAAAATATTTTTTTTACTACAAAATCATGAATATATTAATCCCAATTTTTATCCATACTTCAATCATGTGTGCTCCAATTTTTATCCCCACAAATATATTTTTTTAATAAAATTTATATTTAGTGTTTTTATACCATTATATATATATATTTATATACATTTAAATCAAATATAATATATAAAAATCCATAAATGTTTCACATAATCCTCATATCTTGTAGAATTTACCATCATATCAGTATTAAATATCAATCATTAATGAAAATATATATGAGTGTCAAGATTTATTTCAATTTATATATCAACATCATTAATTTGAATGAGATATGGGAAGTCACCATTTATTTTCAAAATAATATTATACAAATATTCTCAACCATTTAAGTATGATATTTCATTTAGATATAAGACAAAGTGTTTTCATGATACATACATTTCATGTCATTTATTATGATCCTATATTAACCAAATTGAATGATTTAAAATATATATAATGTGTGTTTTCATTTATATTACAGTTTAAGTCCCAAATTTTTGGAAAATAACTATTTCCCTGAGTTTATATGAAGGCTCAGGGGTGTTATGGGGGTTCAGGATATGAAAGTGGATGAAAACATAACTCTCTCAGAATCCTGTATGGTTAGTGAAAACCATGCAAAGCCTCCCAGATCACCGTGAAACCTTGTGAAGATCCTTACTCATGGTTGGAGCATGGTTAAGCTAATAGTTTAAAATTTCAAGGCAACTATTCAATAGATCTCTCTTAATATAATTGTCTTTTCACATTTTATTCATGTTTTGGAAAACTGTTCTGGTAAACCACGCATCCTAGTAATGATGGAAAAAAAATTCAAAAATTAAATTATGGGCTTTTTAGGTTTCACCTGATTTTCACCACCATTCTTCCCCTCTCAACCCTACTAACAAACCTATACCCCCATGGGATTCCATGGATCAATTTCCCTCTTTTATAGTCCATTTTTTATGTTTTTGGTTTTGAATCCGATATCCGTGTAATCCTAATATTCTGCTTATATATATTTTAGGTATTATGGTTTGTCATTTCTCTCATCTATTTATGATGCTATAAAACCCAAATTTTTTGGTTTAACATATGTTAGAACTTCATAAGGGTTTGGTTCGGTATCTAAGGATTAGATTAAGAGTTTGTTCATCGTCATATTCATTATAGGTTGTTTACTAGTTATATCCTATAGATTTGGTATATATTTCTACATGTGTGTTGAGATAATTCCATGTTCCTGTAGTATATTTGATACCTCAAGTATAATTTGGTAAATTAGGTGTCCATGTGGGATGATTCAAGGATAAATCAAATGGTTATGGGTTACCAATGGGTTTTTCCAACTTTATCAGACCAGTGAATTAGTAATTTTATGTTTGAAATTGTTGTGTGATAATGAAGAGACCTTTTTGAACAAGATAATTTGTTTAGATGAAATAGGAATGGAATTTTGATTTTCATTCCTAGGTTGGTAATATCATAAGGGGTTGTTTGGAATGAATTTGTTATGGGTTAATTGGGTTAAAGGATATTCTATCAAAAGGTTTGTGAATTATGTTGAGTTTCCCATAAAAATTAGTATATATGAGAGGATAAAAGTGTTAAATTTGAAAAGTTTAGTGTATTGAAGAACATGAGAATAGGTTTTTAAAAAGAAAATGATTAATTTAATTTATGGGTAAATACCTGGGATTTTTGAGGTATACAGGATGGGTAGAATGCGATAAAGTAGTTTTGCTAAGTGATATAAGATTTGTACTTGAAACACATAAGTGGGAAATGATTACGGAATGATAAACATGATAATTTGGTCAATACATGGTAATTGTTGAATGTTGGTTAAGGTGTAGAAATTGATGAACATAATTATTGGTTTACAGAATGAGAAATGGATTTGGGTCAAATGGGCTTTGAATTGTTTGTGGTAAATGTATTAATGGGTTATGTAATAGTATTAATTACCATGTTGATTGTTGTGTATTTTTATAGACATTAATATTAGTTATTCTTGTTATGTTATGGTATTATTGTTATATGTATTGGTTGTGTTTGGTTGTGATGGTTTGTGTGGTGAATTTATGGATAAGAATGTGCACATGGATGAGGTGTGAGATGAAGGAATGAGTCCTTTCTCATAGGTCGAGTTGTAATGATGCTCTAACTCTACCAACAATGCACTTTTTAGGGATTTGGACAACTCACTATTTCAATAATAGTTTCATTCCACCCAGACTAAGGTTTTGAGTTGATGACATTCTGATGTTTTGATGTTTCATCCCTAGTGAGATTTAGATTTCAGTTATTCCCTTATGTATAAGGATAAATTCTGTTATCCTTTGGTGAATGTATGATTTCCTAACCAATTTATTACAAGATTATTGTGAACTAAATAATGAAGAAGATCCACATTATGAGTTTTGGTACTATTTATAGTAATAGCTAAATAAATAATTTTAATGTATTTCCCAAAATGTCTATTATCTACATGTTTAATCATTCATAAAATAATGCACTATATGTTATAAATGATATTTTGTTGAAATGATTGGTGGTGGCCTACTGAGCTGCACTCACACCCTGCTCAGGACGTTGTTGGGTACCCGAGTAGATTTCAGGGTTGTAGGTCAGGAAATAGGGTAATAGATTTGTTTTTGGGAAGTGATTCAAATTTGTGATGTGTGTGGTCTATGTTTCAGAAATGCATTCAGGAACATTTTCAGGATTCTTCTATTTGTCTCTATTATAGTTTTCTTCACTTGATATTGTTGCATGATATGAAATTTTCCTAGTGGATTGGTTTGTACCCAGTCTGGGGGATGTATAGTTATCCTTAATAACTAATTGTCTTTGGTTGTTATCAATATTTTATAGGTTTACTGTTGTGGATTAATCTGAACAAGAGGGTATGGTATTCCCACATGTCTACATGACCCTCAATTCTAGTCGACAACCTCTAGCATACATTGAGGCGTGCTTGAGGTCATGTGATGACTCATCATGTGGCACTAGTTTAGTGGCACCAAGGTGGGGTAAGTTACAATGTGGTATCAATGGTAGGTTTTATTTCGGGGTCTCATTATCTGGGATGGTATACAGGATGTAAATGCATTTCAGGTCTTGTTAAAAAACTCATTCTTTGGAGTAACTAACCCAGGTATGAGGGAACATACAAGTCACCCAGGGTGGGAATTGTTGTTCTTGATTTGTGTTGTTATAGTTGAATGAAATTTCACCATTGGGTGATGCAAATTTCATGTCATTTAGAAAATTTATAATATTTTTTCCATTTCCAGAATGGCTAGAGGTTATGAATTTATTCATCATTTTATGAACCTAAGGATATAGGTAGCATGCATTATGATAGGAACGAACAATATTCTTATGCGGGGAATAGATAGTTGAATGCATTTTACTTGTATAAAAAAACAGAAAGAATATGGTTCCTAATTAGGGTAATGAAATTGGGTAAATGGAATGAATTAAATTCATATAAATTTAGTATTGTGTATAAATAAACATTTTGAATGGGTAAACAAATTAGGTTTTGGTCAATTTTAATCATTGAATGGTGTTTTAAATAAAAATATTTTCTTTAGTTAAGGTGAAATATATAATAAATTTTACATGATAAAAGAATGTAAATGATTTAAAATTATGGTTATAATATGTTTTGAGATGAGAAATGTGCCTCATAAAAATGATTTGTGTGTAAATGAAGAAATTGTTTAAAGAGATGTTGGACAAATAGTTTTTTATTATCTAATTTGGTTTCCCCTTGTTGACCAAGACCCTTTATAAGTAGTGTTAAGGGTAGTGGTTGAGATATAAACATATATGCAGGAATAGTGTATGTGGAGTGGATTAAGTACGGGAGGTAGTGCATTCTATGGTTGGAATTTATAAATATTGCACATTCATTGATATTTGATGTTGAAAATGCTTAGGGGATATAAATTTGAATATGTAGGTATTTTAAGAATTTTGGAATGTATGATTTTCTAAAGCATGATCCTCTATGTTTTCCTTGTTGTGTCTTTAGTTAGGTTGTGTCATTGAGGTCTTATGGTGATGTTTGGTAATGTAAATGTGGTAAACCATATGGGTTGTAATTTCTTCAGATTTATGATGGAAAAAAGAATGAGTGACTTGGATGGGGTGTCATTAGATATGGGTGTTGTTGTATGTGTGGTGATCCATATGGGTCCAGGCCTTGCAAGCAGTATCTCAGACCATTGAGTGGGGGTTTTGTCTCTTGGTTTCGATGTAGGTGTACGATTACCATTGGTTTATATTCTAGAGAAAATGGTGGCTCGGTGCATTAGGTGTAGTGTTCATTGGAATAGGGGTGAGAATAAAATTTGAAAGCATTGATCTGTTCATAAATCCATGTGTGTGTGAATCAATGACAATTTATCTGTTGTGACTCATGTTAGGGAACCGATATCACTCGACCTTCACAGTGGCCTATGAGAGAGGTCAGATGCGGTTCTTATTGGTAATGGGTGTATGTCATGTGGATGAATATTATACCTTGATAGTGGGATGTGGAAGATTTCATCTAGTTCTTGACAACCTATATGAATAAGTGGTAAGGTAAATTCTTTAGTGACATTACTGGAGTTATGGTGATGTGTTGTTAGTTTTAGAAAAATCAAGAGAGTCTTCATGGGAGGCCTTCCCAATGATGCAAGTGATTTGGAATATATAAGGCATGGGTAATGATTCAATGGATATATTGTTTCATATGTGTATCTCTATGCATTGGTAAATGGAATTACATGTATTCATAACTCATATGTTTCGATGATGTTTAATAGACACCTCAGTGTTGTTTTTGAAAAAAAATAGAATATTGTGACTGATGTGCGCTTTTGTGCTCTTACAGGAAGATGACACACAAGGTGGGGGTGTACACAAGGAAGGCCTTGTTTGTATGAATGGTTTGATATTTTTGGTAAGATTTTGATAATTCCTTGGGTCCCAATCGTCTTATTAATCTAGAGGAATGGTTATGTGACTAATCCAGTATTGGGATATGCCTATGTGGTGGTTGGATGGTGAAAACTAAAGTCGGTATGAGATTTGTCGAAGGAAAGTGAAAACAATTGAGGGATCTAAGGGGACCAGATGTGGGTACACATTGGAAGGGTGTGATTTCCAACGGAATAAGTTTCATTCATTCCTTTAAAACCAAAATGTGGTGCATGGTCGTGTGAGAATCTATTTATTTTATTGATTTTTAAAACCATAGTTTTCGATCATTAGTTGTAAGGGACATACCAGAAGAACTATAGAAGTGAGGTAGATGTAGTAACCTGTAAAACAAATTCACGTATTCTTGACATATGGTCATAGGGTGATGCCGAGCCTTATTAAGGATTCATGCTAGACCAATTGTGGTTAAATGCTGATAGGAGGTGTGTAGAATTGAATCCTAAAATCCTCAGTAGATTATCGTGTTCCATCATGGTAGGTAATATCAAATATAGATATTGTGGTGGTGGTTTTAATAGACCACTTCTTAGCGTACCTCAACTAGCGAGGATCCTCCTCAAAATCTTGACAATATCTCAGGTACATTTTGTAGCTCTAGATTTACACATTGCAACTTGAAGGTGTTTTTGATCGTATGAGGTTCATCATGATGTTTATGATCATGGGGGTGGTATACTAGAAGTTATATGATTATATTCACACCATTGATTATTTTAGGTGAGGTCCTTGGGATGGGTTTTTTGTCGAAGAACGCCATGAATACCATCTATGGAAGCCAATGGGATGCGCTGGATGACATTCAATCTCTTTTTTTGGAGATGTATTGAAAGACATGTCTAATTTTTTGGATTCTACTTATTAATGGGTGAGATCCAATTTTGTTATAAACCCGTGTGGAGGGAAATGGTAACAAAAAAATTAATTTGGGAGTGATGAGTATGTTCTGAATGTGGGGAGGATAATTTTGAGTTTATTTAGAAGAACCTTGATACTAATAAATAACATGTGAGGTTTATGCTGGATATATCATAATGGAAAAGTTTTCCTGGAAAATGGTGGTTGACAAATTCAATCGTAGACTTTTGGATCAGGTTGTTTCTAAATGAATTTTGAATTTATTGTGTTTAATAATCAAATAGTGTGGGGGATATGTAACATCAATTTGTGGAAAGAACGGTTGGGTTATATAGGTCTAATAGAAATAAAAATTAGACTCTGTTAAGTGTCCTTTAGCTATTCTGGAACACCTTGAAGTATGAAGGAACCTTGTCCTTGTGATGTAGAGTTATTCTAGATGTGAATCTAAGCCTTCCAGGATGAGTCAACTGGGGAATCATAACTCGACAATGATCATGGGATAAATGTGGAGAGTGGCCAATCACTTTTGTAGGATGATTTGGTATGAGAAGCATGTTTCAAATTTTAAAATGGGATAGTGTAAGAAATTATACTTTTTAGGATAGAGTATGAATGGTAGGAGTACTAGTCTTTTGGAATGTTGTTAGGATTTTGGATATTAACATTGTTTTGGAGGGTAGGGGTGCTGTGATGAAGAGATTCTACCTGAATTTAGTGAATGACTTATGTGGGTGCATCAGGTATGATAAATAAGTAAAATTGAGATTCTAGTGTTCTATCATTGAGAGTGGAGGTTCAATGTAACTGAATATGGTGGATTTAACCCTATAGGATAAATGTTTTATAGACTATATGATTAGATAACTTGGTTGGATGGACTTGAGTGGTCACCATTAGGTGAGTTGGCCTTAGTAGTAATCTTTGGGCATGGTATTAATCAGTCATGTACATGAGAGTTTTGGTGGTGATTGGGTATATATTTATAGAATGGGATCATCAAGACACTAGTTTTGGATAAAAGAATGTTTAGAAATTTTCTTTAAAGGATCATGTACTTTCTTCAATGTGATACCAAGTTTGGTCAATGTTGGAGTTTTGAAAATGGATAAAAATGACCCCAACTGATATTGGTTATGAGTTGTGTAGAGGACCAGAATAATGGGGTGTTGATCGGTTCATTCACAATGATATAATGATGTGTATGTAGTTTCCATGTGTTGTGATCTTTCAAAATTTTTAGGATTTCTCTACAAAAGTCTAGTGGTCGTGTGTGGTTTAAGTGGATTCCTCCATGAGGATTATCTGGTTCCTTTTGGGGGTTGTGGTGAGGGTGTCGTGTAGGTCAAGACCATGGAATAGTTAAAATTTTCAAGTAGAATTTTTATTTACAATGATAATATTAGGAAATAGGAATGGATAGGCGGTCCATGTTGAAAGATATCTTATTACGGAAGCTGAGTGATGCTTGGGAAGAACAACATGAGGACGAGCTGTTAGAAGGTAAGGAGGTTATAAGATTCCAGATTCCTAGAATTTGTGTTTTTTTATGTTTCATATTATGTCCATTATTGTTTTGAAAATATTTTTTTCCACAAGTTCATGTGATGTTTTAAGGGTGTTTTAGGGGTTCGGGTAAGAAAGAGGAGAAAAAACAAGATCTCTAGGAATGTTGTACGGTTTGCACATGGTCGGTGAAAACCATGATGACCACCCAAAGTTACCATGAATCCTTGGGCCAAGGATTTTCATGGTTGGTGGGATCTAATGCTAACTGTTCAAACCATATCTTCCTTGATGGTATCATGCAAACAGTTTTCGCAATGTTTCGAAAACATTATGGGTAAAACTTATGTCCCAGTAAAGTAGGAAAAAATTTAAAAAACATCTATTACAAGATTTTTATGTTCTACCTGATTTTAACCCCCATTCATCCCTTTTGAACCCTAATGATAAACCAAATATCAAAGGGATTCCAAAGATTAATATCTCTTGATTATAGGCCATTTTGGATGATTTTTGTGGGGATTTGGACATCTGAGAATGTCTAATATTCCTCTTGATTCTCTTTTCTATATTAGGGTTTGTAGTTTCTATCATTTGTTAATGAATATCTAAAACTCAATTTTTATGGTGGAACCTATTTTGGAACATCAAGGGAGTCTGGATTGGGATCTAAGGATACATTTAAGATTGTTTTCATTTTTGGGTTCAAGGTAGGTGGTCTAAATGTTATATCACATATTTTTATTATAGAATTGTTCATGTGTGTTGAGATACTGCATTCCACTTATTGTGTATTTGTTACATTTAGTATTATTTATTAATTTTGGTGTCTAAATGATTACCTGAACCTCTCAATGTCCCCAGTGGGATGTGGTGAGGAGGAATAAAACGTTTTAGGGTTGCCCATGGGGTTTGCTGACATTATCAAACCAAGTAATTGGTAAATTTAAGAGTGAAATTGGCATGTGATAATGTAGATACCTTGTTGAACATGCTAATAGGTTTAGTTGAATTTAAAATGTAATTTTTATTTTTATTCCTTGGTTTTTAATGGATTATGGGGTTTTTTGGAATGATATATATTAATTGGTTAATTCAGTTAAAATTAATTAAGTAAAAAGGGTTGTGAATTATGTTTTTTCCAAAAAGAATAAGTATAAATTATTTGATCAACGTGTTAAATTGAAAATGACTTATGAATTTAAGAACCTTTAAATGGGTTTGCCTATGCAATTTTATGAATATTAGGAATGTATAAATACATGGGAATTATGATGTGCACCTAATGGGGTGAATGTGATAAAGTGGTAATGCTAAGTGATAATAGAATTGTACCAGAAATTCATAAGTCATAAATTCTTCTAAAATGACAAATAAGCTAATTAGGTTAATTCATTGTAATTTTTGAATGTTGGATAAGGTGTGGGTATCGATGAAAATACATAATTAGTTAAGTATTGAGATATGAAATTGGGTTTAATGGGACTTGAAATGTAAATGGTAAATATATTAATGGGTTATGGAATAGTATTGATTCCCCTGGTGATTGTTGTGTATTTTTATTTTCATTGATATTGATTATGATTGTTCTGTAATGGTATGATTGTTATATGTATTGGTTTTGTTTAGTTGTGATATGTTTTGTGAGGTTAAGGGAAGGATAAGAATGTTCACATAGCTTGTGTTGTGGAATAAAAGATCGAGGCTCCTCCCACGGGTCATGTTAGACAGATTCTCTAACTCCACCCACAATGCACAAGTTAGGGATGTAGATGATGCACTATTTTCCAAACATTTTCAATCCACCAAGACTGAGGCTTCTTGGAGGGGATATTGTGATGATGGGATATTTTATCACTAGTGATATATGGATTTTACTTATTCCATTTTTTATAATGATAAATTCTTTTGAACTTCGGTGAATGATGTGATTTCTAACCCTTTGATTACATGATGATGGTGATCTAAATAATGATGAAGAGGCACATAATGAATTTTTTACTATGGGTAATAATAGAAAAATAACAATTTTTAATGAGTTTCATAAAGTTTATATTATCTACATATCGTTTATTTCATAATTTCATGCACTATCTGTTAGATTGGATATTTTGTAGACACCATTGCTGGTGGCCTACTAAGTTGTACTCAGAAACTGTCCATTGTGCCATTGGTTACCTGAGTAGATTTCATGGTTATAGTTAAATAAAAGGGTAATGGAATTCTGTTATGGTATTGAATTAGATTTTTTATGTGTGTGGATGAGGTTTCAGACATGCAGTTAGGACCATTTTTGGGATTGTGTTGTTTGAATCTATTTTGGGTTTGTTCACAGAATATTGTAGCATGACATGACATAATTACTGTTGGATATGGTTTGTACCTAGTTTGGGGGGTGGTTAGTTATGTAGGTTCATTGATTGGATTATGTTTTTTTCAATATTTTTTATTATTACTATTGCGGATTAATATAACTAAGAGGTTATAGTATCCCCATGTTGCTCCATGAACCTCGCTGCTAGTCTACATTCTCTAGCGTATGGGGAGGCATGAATGTGGTCATGTGATGACTCATCCCAGGTAACTAGTTTAGTGTCACTAAGGTCTGTGATGATAGAAAATTATTAAAACAAAAATTATTATTATAAAATACAATAAAATAATTTTAAAAGATCATATAAATGTGAAATATCTATTGCAATGTGACTTATACAAATGAAACATTAAATTCAATCTATGTTTCATTCATTTTATCAAAGTTACACTTGGATAATATTATAAATCATGTGGTTCTACTTACATTAAATTTTTTTATGTTTTATCATTCTTCTAAACCATATCCCTTCAAAAATCACTCATAATGGTTCACAAAGAAAATGTTATTTAACAAATCATATACAATGGGTGTTTCAAACCATGTGTACTGTAAGGGCACTTTTTGAGGCCCAAGGTGGCGATTATGTTAATATCAAAAAATATTTTTTCAGTTTTATTAACCCAAGGTGCATCTATGCTCAAGACATTATCCATATATATTATCCAGATGAGGATGTTATTATCATCATATCCATGTAATTTCTAATTTACCTCGTTTTATTTTTCTTATATATATATATATCCTTCAAACAAATCCATTGGGGTACCACAGATGTTCTTTTATCTTAATCCTTTGAATAGTACATCAACTGGATTATTTATTGATCTTATCATGGAAGTTATAATGAATCTTAACTCATTAATCCTCGATTAAATTTATAAATATAAGTTTATCCTCAAATGATAATATATTAATCCCCAATGTTATCTAAAACCTTCTCTTATACCAATTATACCTACCATCTAACATGACTATCTAAATTAAAATACATAAATACAATATTTCATTAAAATATATTCTAATATCATTTTTCATTAGTGTTCTAGATAATTAGTATAAATAATTACTAAAGAATATTTTTTCATTACATAAAACAATAATTTTTCCCATTATATATGAAACAACATAATCTAGAATGCGTTTTCAATATATCCAACAGAACCCCCACATAAGAAACTATTCATGAAATCATAAAATTTTCAAAATATAATAACCTAGGGAATTTGAAACATAAGAAATTTGTGATCTCAAATTCTTAGTAAGTGTAGATATAAGTGGTAAAAATTAGAGAATATAAGTGATAATAATATGGGATTGTGGGAATAATTATGATATATAATAAATTTATACCCAACAAATAATATATCATAAATTATGGAATAAAATAAGAATGCATTATAGATATTTCAAATATAAAGGCAACAAGGTATACTTGAGGGGTTAGAAATATCAATTGCTATAGTATTGGTAACATAGTGGATCATGTATCCCATCCTATTTCCCATAGAAAATCATGCTTCACTCACTTGTTTCCCTTGATTTATTATGAATCACTAACCTATTTAGAATTTTGAATCAAGCATCACTAGTTGTTTCACCATTGTATAGTGAGATGTAATGATTTACCCATTTTATTAGTGATCTATATTTAGGATACTAGTCAAATAATGATTAAACATAAAAATGTGTTTGACATAAAATTATATCTTAAAGAACCCATGGAATAAAAATGGATTGAATATAACACAACATAAGAAATAAATATGACAAAATGTGTACCCAATTACATAATTTAACAATTAATCGTAAGAAACATTCAATTAGTTGGATAAAAAATATGTTATTTACATCACATAGATAAAGGGATATGTGGTTATGGAAATAATTACCCCAGTAAATTGACTTATGGAATGTCATTGAACAACCTTCAATCAAAATAATGACAATTAGTTTATTCACAAAGAAAATGAATTAGATGAAAATGTAGTGTTACAAAATGAAGATGTGTTTTTAATATAAAGGTATTCACAAATCATTCCTCTAAATGAGAATGGAATTTCATATTCCATCAAAATAAAGAATTTGGATATGTATGAAATTAAATATACTCTATGTAACAAGCGATACATTGAAGTATGTAAACAAATATTAAAAACATCCTATAAATGAATAATTTATATGATATCACACAGAAAGGGATCAAGAACAGAATGTTTTGATATCGAATGTTTAATCAATAAAAATAAATAAATAAATTATAGATTAAATCATTTCACATAATTCACATGTGTGTAAATCCTTTTTAATTTGAAAGGAAAATATAGGTGAAAACTAAGACAATATTTTGGAAAAAGTCATTAACATTGCTGTGAAATTGAAAAGTACATGTCTCTTTCACTAATAACATTTAAAAGAGAAGTGTATTATTTTTAAAATATTTAATTTAAAAAAGTAATCACTCATCATGAATTCCTAAAAATGAAAAATAGTTTTCTATATTAAATGTGTATCCAAATGAAAGCATTTTATTTTTAAGGAATCATTTTCAATACATTGAAATTTCCTTCGTTGAAAACATGCATTACAAAAATTGTAATAAAACATTTGTTATATAATGACATAATGTTCATGAAGAGTACTATATACTACTATATAATACAATATTGGGATGTATGAACCCCATATTTCTAGAACTTGGTTTTAGAAATAGATTTATAACACAATGAAAGGTGATTTGAGTTTTCGATATCCCATATAAAGAACATACTATATTTATAAAAAATATTTTATAAGGTGTTAATGTGGTAAAAATTTAAAAAATAAATAATAAAAATATTTAAAATTTTATGTTAGAATGTTACCAAATTATATTAAATAAGATCATTATTACTTTGATAACATAATGAATAAAATATGAGTTTCCAAAAACACTTATGAATAGTGTATCACTTGGGTTAAATGACACATATAGAAAAGAAATTGATTTGGTTGATTATATCCAAATATTTAAAAGGTAATAAATTATTGAAAATTTCTAGGATATTAAATCAATATAATGAAACTGGTATGAAATAATCAGAAATAAGACTTATAGAACCATTACCTTATGTCCCATATTATTCAAATTCTAACAAAGATCACATAAAAATAATATAAATATGTGAACCACCAATTTTTAACATTTATCATAGAAAAAAATTATAAATTTTATTTAAAATTATTCACTTCATTTATATTAATTCTCTTATTATATATTATTAGTATCTAGCGTGGCAAAACATTATTTTTTGAACTAGTTTCCTAATAGTGGCATTGTTTTTCATTATTCTCTTAAATTTATTATTTTACCAGTATATAGAAGTTATTTATATATAGTTTTTATAACAAGTTATAATTTTTAAATTAATATCCTGTGTTTTTTGTAACCTATCTCTAATGATAAAATATATTACAAGCATGTTTGGGTCTTCTTTAACATATAAAAAAAATTTCTTAGTTAAAAAATTGAATATTTATATTAAAATTAAATAATAATAAATATTTATTTATTTAGTTATTTATATCATATATTCCAATAATTTAAATTCTAATTGTCATCTATGATATAAATATATATCATTGTTGAAGTATGTTGTAGAAAACCAGAATTAGAACATAATATAACTAGTAGATTATTATGAAGTGACTTGGTTATAATATATATATACCAGAAGTGTAATGCTATTATTTTCAATTTATTAGTGTTTTAAATAATAATTTGAAATAATTATAGGATTAACATAACCCATAATAAGTAATTTTCTCATAGAAATAAATCATTTCTCTCTTTTAGAATGATCTTTTGGACAGTAAAATCTACTATGGTGTTTCATTTTTCATATTGTTAATAGGTTGTACGAATCTTCCATAAAAACATTAATAATTTTATAAAAATCCAATTTATTAGTTAAAACCACTTTAATGGACACCCATGAATGTATATTATTAAATGCAATAAAGAAAACAAATATTCTATAGAGGTTGTAGTCTACGCATACGCATGGGTAATGATTTCAACTTTTATTTAATGGGAAAAATGTTTACTATGGTTAATAATTTTAGATTATAAAATATTTCATAATAATCTTGTGTATATAAAAAATTAAATATTATGACCATCATTTAATTAAGGTTATTAAAAAAAATATATTTCCTTGTGGTGGTGGAAATATTTAAAACACATGAATAATTTTTTTGTTTTTCTATATAGAATAGTGAAAAGTTGTGAATGATTGTAAAATAATTATAATAACAAAATAGTATAACAATTGAGCTGATTTTATCATCTTTAGATGGTTATGGGTAATTAAAGTAAGAATAATTTAAAATATTAAATATCAATTAGAAAGAATTAGTTGGAAATTTAGACCATGTTATATGCATTATCTCTATTGTGTAAGTGCATAAGCCTTCAAGGTATGGTATTTTGAGAAGAATCGAAACTATTTAAGGTGGATACTAAATTTTTAATCATATAATTTCACTAATAAAATAAATATTTTATCCCAAAAAAGTCTTAATACATTTAAAAATCATACTTACAAAATATTAATGTAATAAAATGCATGATATTTGTGAAAATGGTATATTTTTCTATACACATTAAAATAAATTTTTCTATAGATATACAAATAATTAATCCTAAACTAAATTAGTTATGATGAATAAAAATAGAATTTTTATTTTCAATTTAACATTGTTAAAAATAAACTTCTAAATGAAATTGTAAAGCCTGTAATAAAAACATTTTATAGGAAAATGCCTTTTATGAACATTTAAAAATATTATTGTTATTTTATATAAATAACTAATAAATATATAATACGAATATTAGTATTAAATATTTTTATCATAATCATTTATCAATAATAAAATTATGTTTCCTATGTGAAAATTAAACTGCATAATAGATCTATAACCCAATAACGAATTAAGTAAATCTGTATAAAATAACCATAATATTTAAATATATTTTAATATATTTTTAATATTTTAATCCAATTCATACATAATAATTCAAATATTATATTATAATGGTGAAAATATATTGTTTTACCATATTAGTTTGGAATTTCATGTGATGAAATTTACTAAAAAACATAATTATTTAGGAAAAATATAAAATAAAATCCCAAATTATTACAATTTATATATTTGTTTTTTAGGTTTATACATATAGTTGGTCAAAATTAGATTTTTGAAATCATTATATATTTTAGAATATATCATTGTTAAAATTTTGTATGAAACATTAATATAAAAATTTTTTCATTAGGAGGAATGATATTATATTTTTTTAAGAGGAATGATATTACATTTTTTGAATCATTTGATATTTGTATATGTATACAAATAATTTTATGAATCCTTTGATTTTTTGTAAAAATTTTTGTGATATTGAACAAATATTTTTTTATTATATTTTATAATGGTTTTAAGATATATAAAACCGTTAAAATAGTACTAAAACAAAATAGTTTGAAAGATGGACCCGAATAGAGTGATTCCAGCATCGTAGAATTTCATTTTCTATTGAATGATATTATTCAAAATTACACTGAGTTTCCATGTTGAAAATATGAATATAAATAAATGTTTTTTAAAATGGTTATAATATATGTAAAAATAAATTATTTATAGAATGAATTCATATTATTTTAAAAAGTGTATTAATACTTTTAGAAGTGTCATATGTGGGATGATTCTGAAGATAGAAAAACAAATTAAAGTCCATAATAATTTGTGAATACCTTTATATAAAATAACTTATTATAATGACCATGTTGGTGTTTTTAGATAAAAATTCATTTAACATAGTAAAAAAATAGAATCCCCTAGGATGGTAAACTTTAACACCAAACATATTGTATTTTATCTATGTAAATTAAAAATTATTGTTTAATATTTAGCGGATGACTAATGATATTTTTGACTCTTGTTATATGTACATGGAACATATAACAACCTCGGTAACATTATAATAAATATTTTTCGTCAATTATGAATATTAAGTAAATATATTTTAACAAGTTTTGTGAAAATTATTGAATTTTTTAGTCAAAAATAAAAAACCTTATTTCCAAAATAATTGTTTTTTAATGAATTTTATTAGTTTATTTAAAATTATTATATTAAATCTAAAAAATATGATTTTTTAAAAGGAACTATATTTTTTGATTATGTAAAAATTAACTTATGGTGAATTGTGCGAATTTATCCCTATATTTTGATTTTTCAATAAATAGTGAATAAACTAATTTTTAATGAAAATATTATTTTTTTCATAAAATTCACAGAGGTAAAATTTTTCAAAATAATTTGAAATTAAATTAAATTTTATTATATTATTTATAATACAATTATCATTTCCAGAAATTACATTAAATTATAAAATTGTATAAAAATATATTTATACTCAAAAAATAGTTTCCTTAAAAAATCATTTTCTATCATGTTTTTTGTGATTAATTTAAAACTAAATTCCTAAAATTTATTTGAATTTAATTTGATAAAATTGATTTCATATTTTAAATTATCATATTTAAAAATAGATAATAATTTTAACTTAATTTTTGGTCATAATTAATGCTAAAAATAGTAAACAACTGTTACTATAGTTAATGTTAAAACCAGTTTATCGTTGGGTTAAAATAATGATAAAATTGTTAAATGGCTGAAAATATTATATAATTTTTATTGTATGACCATAAATGAACTATATATAATATAATCCAATAAAATTATCCATCATAAATCCACTTTTCATGAGTAACATATAAATATATTTTATCATTTAAAAACATTCCTAGTGTTTCCCATCCAATAATTATAAAAGTACACTCCCTAATTCTCCCCAATCTACACATAAAGATTCTTTTGTATCAGCCTATACCTTTCTAAAATCCTTCCTTACTTATCTATAAAAGACATAGATTCCATTTTTTTATCAGAAAGACATCATAAGATGGATTTAGGTTTAATCCAAAAGAGGGTTTTTAGAGAAGAGGTATAGTTCTTAACCATGTGTTTATATTTTATTTAATCATCCACATCCTTTAAAAATTCATTATAACATCACATAATTTAAAAACATATTTTTAATATATAAATATTTTATTATATGGAATAATTAAAGTAAAATAATAATATTTTGGGGATGGGTTTCTTTAAAAATAACAATTGTAATTAATTCTTTAATTATTTTGATAATAAGTTATTTATAATACATATAATTCATATTTTTTATATTCATTTTATTTTCATATACTTATTTTGTTTAAAATATTATTTTATGAATTAATTTGGATAGAAACATTATTTTATGTTTATTTAATAAATTATTTTTACCAAATGTTATTTTAATAAAAAAGTCGAATGAATAAATATGTAAATATATATATTTATATATATATTTAAAATTTTATATGCATATGAAATTTTAAATATTAGTTATGAATTATGAACAAATTATTAATTTCATAATTCATAAATTTACTTATAATAAAAATATTATAAATTGTGTTTTTATTTAAAGTAATTTGAATTATTCAAAATTTTACATATTTTGTATTATGATATTATTAAATTTCATATGTGATAAAAAATGAAACAATAATATTAAAAATCGATAAAGAAGAAAGAATGGAGATAAGGGGTGAACCATTTCAATATGGGAAAATAGGTATTAGGGTTCTTGTGTGATTGGAGCTTTGGGACAAGTGCCCCATGGGAGGAGGACTCAATGTCATGGTGGTCGATGCTGATGAATGTATGAGGTGACCTTGCAGGTTTTGTGTGGACCGGCCGTCAGTGAGAGAGATCGGTTGTAGTCATGGTTGTGGATTAGAGTAGATTGATTTTTTATCTCAATTGATCCTGATGGTTTAGGATCAAGTTAGAATCAATTGTATCCTACCATATTTGAGTAACGGTAATGTTTCACTATTTTGTGGGGTAAGATTTTTGTTCAAAGTATCCATACCTACGTTTGGTTTTGATGTTTTTTCTTGATATCTGAAATCTCTTTCAGATATGTAATTTGTGTTATCTAATTTAATCTTTGTCATCATTTGTTTATGGACATTAATGTTCTTTACATAGAGAATATAAACAGTCAGTATTTAATTTTGGTTAGATAATGGGTTCAATTGTCCTTGTTTTGAAATGTTTTATATTGTTTATGTAAACATTGTTGTGCCATTTTTCTTCATCAGATGAATATGTCAAACTATTTCCATTCATTGATTTTTTTAATTGGATATGTCAATGTTGTTCTTTTTTTTAATTTGTGTATGAATGAATATATAATTTTGTACTTCCATATTTGATATACACCATGCACCACGAGCTATTTTGTGTCTCTATTTAAGGAATCTCCTCTGGTCAGTTGGCTTTCCCAATTTTCACTATATTATATCTTTTCATAGTGGATATTATAGAAATAAAGTCCTTTTACCCAATATAAAATGAATGAAATGGATAAACCATATATAGTTTGAAGAGAAAGGGGAGTATAAATAAGGGTGAAAATCAAGTAAGGAAAATTATTTTGATTTGTTCTTCAAATTATTATAATCATATTTTTCTTTTTTGTACTATAATTATTGAATGAGATATTATAAATTTTATTACTATATTTTATTACTAATCATATATATTTATATTCATCAAAATTATTTCTGAATTTTTTTTCCATAATGGAAACGTATTTTAGTAATTTGTTCAAACATCTGCTCATTTTTTATTTCAAAAAACATAAAACGTCTTTCTATTCCTTACAGTTCTCATAAGGAATTATATATCTATTTATCATAATTATATTCATTTTTTTGGAGGGAACATATATATTTTATTTTTTATATTCATATTTTAATTATCAATTCATGTTTTAATTTTAGTTTTGTATGGGTGTAACTAATATATATATATTTTCTTTTTGGTTCTTGATTTTATTAAATTTTGCATGGAGAATTCTTTATTTTTATTATTATTATTTTATATTTGTTTTTTAAATTTTATCAATATATGATTATTTTTAAAATACATATACATATATTTTTATATATACGTACATATGCCTATATTCCAAACAAAGTAGAATTATCATTCGAACTAATAATGTAATAGTGTATATTTGTTTTTTCAAATTTTGTATAAACATAATTTACTTTGGTATACTGGGATGTTACATCATAAGTCTAATTAACTACATGGATTACAAATTATATGTATGATTCCAACACTTCAATTCAATTTATGAATATCTTGTTATCGTATTTTATGTTTTCATTTGATTACATATTAATTCCTCTAATGGATATTTTCCTTTAACAAAGTTTTTTTTAAATGATTTTAATATGATATTATGTGTACTATAAATTTCATGTTGTATATATATAAATATAATATGTTTATTTTCATGTATATATTCATATTTCTAAAAAATTCACATCAGAAATTAATCATGTCATCATGGTATATTAAGGATGTCACATTTTCATATTGTAATAGCCATTCATAAATTTATAATGTAATAGATTTATTACATAATTTTATGGATTTGATTTTAATTTCAGTTTATCAAATTATGTTGGATATATATATATGAATATTTATGTTGATATATATATATATCTAACTGGTTTAAATTGTTTTAATGATAAAACATTAATTCTAACCTTGTCCTTATATGTAAGAGAAATGTTAATTTATATTTACCAAAGGGTTTATAAATTGTTTTAAACCCCTAAATTTATTTTTAATTTGTAATGAAATATACACATCTCTTTCCAAATGAAACAGTTTTATTTATTACACACACACACACATATATATATGATCTTGATGTTTATGTAGTTACGTATGTGTATATGTCATTTTAGGTAAAAGGATAATTATTTTTCACATCGATATACATGCATGAGAGTATGAAAATCATGTTTTATTTAAAAATTTCTAAAATAGAAAATATATTTATGTATATTTTATGTAAACATGTTATATACATATATATGATTGATTTTATGAAAAACTATATTTATCGGGACACATGTTTATCCAAATAATTTCGTTTTACTAACTACACATCGTAGCTCAAAATTTTAAAGAATATTCATAAACCATATGATTAAAATGAACGATATAATTTTTTTACTTCCAAAAAATAACACCTAGAGAATATTAAGGTAGTTTTCAATGCATAGGGTAATGTGTTAATCATATGAGATATTATATATTGTGTGAGAGGTTTTATCCTAAAAACATTATGGTTTGCGGGAGGTCTATCGTAAGCACGTTATGGTGCGTGGGAGGATTATCCTATGAAAATGATGGGATTAGTCAGTGATCCTAATCCATCATGGGAATATGTCCACTATGTCTCAGATGTGAAGTGAGAATCCATTTTATGATCCAAGGATTGTTTGAGAATAAATGATTATAAGTTTTTAAGTGAATTTTCTATAAATTTATTAATTAATGACGTTGAAATCCTATTATTGTCTAATATGTTATTATTTTGGAAAATAATATTTTTCAAAATTGTATAAAAAAATATTATTATTTTTCAATATGTCAAAAACTCATTTCTAAATTGTTTAGATAATGAAATCTTTTAGATGTATTCTATTCCAATGATATTTATTTGTAAAAATCGTTACTATTCATATTTAATGCTCACCCCTTGTTTAAAATTATTTTTCTTCAGGTTTAGTAGAGTTTCCAATGATGTTCACTTATATTAAGGAGTTAGCACATGGGAACTATTTTCATTTATTTTATCTTGTTCTATAGAGTTTTGTTAAGTTGCAAGGCTTTTCTAATCTTCCAAAACCTAGATTGGTAACAGTTACTAGCATGTAATAAATGTTGTATATTGATTTAGATCTATTTTATTAAAAAAAATATACACAACATATTTTTATTGAGTTTTGGATGCTCAGGCTTGGGGTATTATAGTTGGTATCAGATAAATGGGCTAGACAGCCTTGGAGACTAGAAATTGTCGTCTAAATGGTAGAATCTATATGTTTAGCAGTTTTAGTGTTTTTTAATTTTGATGATGGAAATTCTTAATTATTTGTTGTCCTACAAAATTAATTGCAAGGGAATAATTATATTAATGTGGGAATAATATAACATCCCATAATTTCTCAATATTGTTTTCTAATATAAATATTTTTTAAAATGGAATAACAAAAAAATAAATTATATTATTTACATGATTTTTTTAAAAATAATAATTTAAATGAACTATTTTAATTATTTTGATTATATGTTAACTATAATAAATGTTATTAATAGTTTGTAGATTTATTTTATATTAATAAATTTATTTTTTATAATATATTATTGGCTAAAAGAATTTGAATAGTAAAACATATTTTAATGTTATTGAATAAAATATTTTTAGCAAAAGTATATTTAATAAAAATATTGAACGAATAAATTTATATATATAAATATATTTATATATTCATATGAAATTATAATTATTAGTTATGAATTATGACTACATTATTACTTTTCTAATAAATAAATTTATTTAAAATAATAATAATATAAATTGTGTTTTTACAAAAATTTATATAAACTATTTGAAATTATACAAATTTTATATTTTGATTTCATAAAATTTCACATTTGATAATAATTGATAAAATAATATTAAAAATGTATTAATAAAATAAAATAATGGTGATAAGGGGGTACCTTTTCTATGTGGAAAAATTGGGATTAGTGTTCGAGGGTGGTGGGATCCTTGTGCAGAGAATTCCATGGAAGGAGGAGATCAATCCATGGTGGTCGATATTGATCAAGGTACAAGGTGAGGATGTCAGTTTGGTGCCTTGTAGCCATCAGTGAGGGAGATCAGTTTCATTTTGGGTTAAGGGCAGGCGTAGAGTGATATTTGAGCTTAATCGAAGTTGAGGGTTTGAGCTTGAGGCAAAATTTATTATCACCAACTAGATTTGGGTGGCATTATGGTTTCAATCATCAATGAGGAATGATTTCAATTCAACTTCTTTGGATCAGATTCTGGTTTTGTTGTTTTTTCAAGGTATCTGAAAACTATTTCATATTTCTGTTTGATATTTTTTACATCAATATTTTTCATCAGATTTTTATATTCTATGAAATTCATTGCATTTTAAATATAAATTGTTAGTATTTTGTTTAGGTTTGCTGATTGGTTTTTCAATCCTTATTTAACATCATTATATGTTGTTTATGTCATCATTCTTATTATATCTTTCTGTGACCAATGAATCTATCAAACTATTTCTTTGAATTGGTGTTTCTTCATTAGACATGTTAGTTTTATTTTTCACATTTCAATTTAAATATGAAGGAATATATAATGGTATTACTACCTTCTTTGATACACATCCTTCATCACAAGCTATTTTGTTTTGTTGTATAAGGAATATCTACTTGTCAGCTAGTTTTCACAATTTTTAATATATTATATATTTTCACACTAGTTATTATGGCTGAAATGTCCTTATATGACAATTAAAATGAATAAAATGGAAAAACCATTTACATTTTGTAAATAAAGGTTGCCAGGTCCATGATGCAAATAATGTAAGAAAAATTATTTTGATTTGTTTTTGAAATACATATAATCAAATTTTGATGCTTTATTTACTACTTAAATTCAACTAAGAGATATTTTAATTTTATTTCAAAATTTTATTAGTATGGAGATATATTTATTTTCACCAAAACTATATTTAATTTATTCTACCATTAAGAAAAACATATTTTAGTAAATTTTTCAAAGAAATTCTCATTGTTTATTTCAAAAAATTCAAATGGCTATTTGTTGCTTACATTTTTCATATGTGATTTTCTTTAATTTTATCAGAACTATATTCATTCTTCTAGAGTTTAAGTTCAATATTTTATATTTAGCAATAATATTTTGATTATCAATTCAATATTTAATTTCTGTTTGGGTATTGATGTAATTATTATTTATCATATGTATTTGGTTCATGGATTTCTTATATTATGTAAGGATAATTGTTTAATATTATTAATATGGTTTGATAAGGGTTTTTTTTATTTTTATCAATCAATGTTTATTAAATTTATATACATATATATGTATATATGAATATATATGTACATCGATCCAACTATGTGTAACTGTTTTAAGAAATAATAATGTAATAGTATATATTAATTTTATAAAATTTTGTTAAAATTTAATTTATTCAAGTATAATGGGATGTTTCATTATAAATAATATTATTTTATAGGATTAAGAAAATCTATGTAATATTACAAAACCATAATTCCAATTATGTATATGTATTTATCAATTTTTATGTTTTCATTTTATTTAATATTAATACTCCAAACGAATATTTTCATTTGTCATAGATTTGTTTTAAAATGATATTAATTTTCTATTATATGTATTATAAATTTACTGGTATATATATATGGGTGAACTATTTATTGTCATGTTTCTAAAACAATTTGAATAAAAAATTAAGCATTATGTCCTATTATTTTAAGAATGGTTTATTAGCATGTAGTAATGGACATTAAAAAATTAATAATGTACTAGATTTATTACATAATTTTAAGAGATTGATTTTAATATCAGTTTATAAAGTTTTGTTAAATTTATAAATATATATATATATATCTACCTATTTTCATTTTTAAGGATATAAAATCATTTCAAAACATAATATTTAATCAAGGAGGATTTTTTATTTGTATTTATCAACTGGTTTTAAATTTTTTTCAATTGATCCATTTATGTTTATTTAAAAATAAATTTTCATATCACAATCCAAATGAATGAGTTTTATTTTAGACATGTATATATATATATACACACTTCAGTTTTATGTATTTATGTATGTGTATAATTGATTCTATGTAATGGAATTATTATTTTTAGCATCGATATACATGAATTAGAGTATGAAAGTCATGTTTTATAAAACATTTTGTAAATTAAAGAATATATGTATGTATCTATTATGGAAAACTGTTATACACATATATAGGTATGATTTCATGGAAAAGTATTTTTTTAGGAAATGGGTTTATCCATGTAATTTCTTTTTATAAAATGGACATTGAATCTAAAAATTTTAATGAAGCATCGTGAACCTTATGATGAAAAATAGAAGTTAATATTTTTTATATTCTAAAGTATCTAACCTAGATAATATGAATCTAGGGTTTGAAAATTTATCCATAAACCCTTATGTGATTTTTTATAATTACAATGGGTGCGCCGAGATAGCGCCCCAATGCATTGGGTAATATGTTAGTCTCTTGAGATTTTCTGTATGGTTCACAAGAGGTTTATCCCCACCACATTGTGGTATATGGGAGTATTATCTTATGTACATTAGGGTGCACTTGTGGTTTTTTCTAAGCACATTACTAGATTAGGGAGAAAACCTAATCCATCATGGGACTATGTCCACCATGTATTGGGAGTGAACCGAGAATACATGTTATGATCCAAGGTTCCATTGAAAATTATTGTTAAATCTTTTCGAGTAAAATCATTATAATTTTACGAATGAATTAATTTAAAAATAAAATTAGTTATTCTAAAATGTTTTTATTTATGAAAATTGTAGTTTTAAAAATTATATGAGAATTATTATTATTTTTTTATAAGTTGAAAAATAAATTTTACTATTTTTTTTGGAAAATGAAATATTTAAAATATATTCTTTGCCAACAATGTTTTTCTATAAAACTTTTTACTTGTCATATTTAATTCCCACCCATTATTCTAAATAATTTTTTATAGGTTTATTATAGTTTCCAATCATGTTCGCTACGATTATATAGTTAGAACATGTTATGTCTTTTTTTTTATTATATCTTTTTATGTATTGTTTGGTCATGTTTTAGGGTTTTTCTAATCCTCCCAATCATAGACCAGTAACAAGTTTTGGTGTGTAATATATATTGTGTATTCATTCATTTTCCTTTTATAAAATTATATATATCATTTTTATGTGTTGAGTTCTAGATGGTTGGTATCATGGGGTAATATTCTTCAAGAATAATGAAATAATAACACTAGTATTTTATATATACTAATATTTTATTATGTAAATGTTATAACTGATATCCGTCACCTATTTCAACAAATGAAAGATATAACTATAGCTCATTTTTATGGAGGACTACTGCTCCATGAACCGATGTAATTATGATTCCATCATCACCTATAACAGTTGGGTAAAAAGATAGATATAATGTATATATACTATATTAATGAAATATTTACAATTTTTTAAAATAAATATATCATATATTTTCTTTCCTTTTCATACATTAAAAATGTATAATATTTTCTATGTATATGTGTTGACTGCAACCTCAACATTGTGAACTGATTCATGTTTCAACACAAAATCACATCACTAATATATATATATATATATAAACAAATAATAAGTTATTATGATAAAATGACCATTCAATAAATTTAATATAATGCATAGCTTTTTTAATCATTATCATCACAAAATGGAAACTTTACTACTATATACATATGATATACCTATTCCATGATATTATGATAGTTAATTTTTAAAAAAATCTTCATTTATTGGTTTTAAAAGTATAATTAATGAATAAAATTGATTATTATTTCATGATTATTCAACATATTATTGAAAAACAAAAATTTTACCTATCAAAGTAATTTTATACATTTGGACTGAATATAGTCAAAATGTTTAACAAGAACATAATTGAATATGTAATAAAATATAACATTGTAAAAAATGACTAATAAATGGGGAAAATGTTTTAAAAATGTAGATAATAAAAATTATTTTACTATTCAATATGATAATGAATATAGATGTTGAGTAAAATCTAGTGTAAGGTATTTCATACCAATTTACACTCCGTTGAGACATATTTGGTATTATTCCCCAATTTAAATATTTATGGGGAATATAATACAACAATGAGTTCTTAAAAATTAATATATTATTTATAATTATGATTAAACATTCAATTCGTGTTTACTATTTCATAGGATTATTGTTTGAATGTTACCAAAATTGTAAGAATTTAATTTACAATCACGTTTTCATGGAATATTATTATTTTCATTAAAGGATTCATAAAATCTATCTTTTATAGACTAAATTTATTTTATTATGATCTAGATATTTTAAGAGATTGAATATTTTATTCCTAAATTTTCTATATATGAAACTTGAAACAAGAAAATAAATATTTTAATTTAATTATGATCATATTTCTATTTTTTATCAACTATATTTTCCTTAATATTCTATATTATTATATATTAATTGTGCAAAGTCGTTTTTATTACTCAAATGATTTTTCAAAGAAATTATAGGTTATCCTTGAATTTTTAAATTGTTTTAACAGAATATTTCAATTAATTTTCTCAAAGATTGATTTTTTGTTTTGATTAAAATAATTCTAAAGGAATGTTTTCTCAAATGTATGTTAGGTTAATGGAATTTTCATCCACCCTATAAATTTTACAATCATTACATTCTTATATAAAATTATTGTGATTCTACAATTTATACTCTTTAGGATAGCTTTTTTAACATTTAAATTATTTTTTCATTATTTTTCCAAATGTAATTATTTTATTAGAAAACAAATATTACAAATGAATTGATGGCCATATTTTATTTCTTTTAAATTTTGTGGTCAATAATATTCTCTGGAAACTTTCAATTTCATATGATTACTGGACCTTAAATATTTCTTGAATATCCATATTATTTGATTCACGGATATGATTATTTCCTAAAAAATATTCCTTTTCTATATTTATTGTTTTAAAATGAATGTTTCATTTTTGAATATTGATGTATGAATATTACAATATAATTATTAAATAAAATATTTATTGATAAGTGATATTGTTAATTAATTAATTTTATCATTTAATATATGAGAAATGCATTAAACATGTTGTGATGGGTGGTGCCTAGAATTATATATCCCCTCAATGCAACATAAGGCATCATGAGAGAAAAAAATTGGTTAACCTTATTTAATTGGTTTTCTAGTGTATGCATACTCATAGTTTCGTCATTACTAGAACAAGTCCCTCATGGATGAAATGTCTTATTGTATGATATAATAATGTCCAATTGTATTTATTGAAATTTTTAGACTTAATTTAATATAATCAATGAGATTATTTCATTTGATATTATCCAAAAATGAATTTCACACTCAATGTGATGATTTAATAGATTGTGTTATCGATTATTTATCTTTAAATATTGATTGTGCCTTATTGATTCTGGATAGCTTCTGAGGTACATAACCCTTACTTATCATCTGAGGTCATCCTTTATTTGTTTTCCTTTCATGAGGATATAAATAAATATATTATAAATAATATCAATGATGAGAGAATGGTTTTATGCTTTGTATTTTATATTTCCCATTTAATATGGGAATCATGTATATATCTAGTTTTTCAAGACTAATAAATTTATTATTCCATTGATATTAGATCCTTTGTATCATATTTAACTGTAATAATGTAGACACTAGCTATGGGATATAAGATTTTGGGTTGTTCAGTTTGTATCAAAATAATTTTAGTCAAAACATTTGGAATGATTTTTTAATTGAATAAAACTAAAACTACTATTATGATAAACCCTTATAATATTTGATAAATTTTACCATAATAGTGATTTGACTTTATTGACAATATTTTTGAATATGATGAGGAATATTTTATTTAATAATATTAGAATATGGTTCCAAATTAAAAAATGGAAATTCACATCCAAAGACAATGTAGAGATTTCATTTTTGAACACGCCATTATTACTAATATAGGAATAGATTAGATCATTTACATATTAGATAATATTTCTATATTTATGATGCCATTCTTGAATATAGAAACATGTAGTTTCAAAACAAAATCATATTTGGTTATATAACATCATGTGATATAACTACCCATCATTTAGTGGAACTACTATTCTATTAGAAATAGAGAAATGGATTAAGTCTCTCAAAAAGATATCCCTTTCTTAGGGATATAGTGAAAGTGAAGAAGTTATTATATAAGTGTATTATTTTCATGTATATAAAGATATATGGATACCATTTATTAAAAATACTAAAGGGTATTAATATGTAGAAATCATGTAATGAATAACTTTTCAATTTATTTTCTTTGATAAATACTACCATTGAGGATAGTGAGATGAAATAGAGAGGAATTGCCTTCGGTTAATTCAGAAGAATGAAGAAAATGTTGCTGAGTTTGAGGTTATCTTTAAAATATTGGTTTGGAATTATTTGGAATATATATGTAATCTAGAAAGTAAAATTTCTTATTTCATTGATTGGATTAATATGAGTCTCAAAAGGAATTGTGTTTCTGATAATATTCATCATCTGATGATAAAATTTTATTTTTATTTTTCATTAAGAATGGATTTTATAGACCATATATATTACTGGTAAATCATGAAAAGAAGATTTTATTTTAACACTAACAAAAAATTAATGGTTTAAAGATGAAGAGAAAATATTAATTTCTATCATAGGAAAATATTGGATATAAATATCAGGGAAAATCATATAATGTAATGGGAGTTTTTTACATATGTGATGAGATGAGTCATATGGAAAATTATAGATATTAAAAGAAAGATAAAAATAATATCTATATCCTAAACTGTGAGTAAAAGGTGAATATATCATAAAAATTCCCCATGAATCAATGTAATCTAACAAAAAATAGATTAAGTAGAGAAGTCTAAGATTATACGATCACTATAGTTAAGCATAAATTTCCTACTGATGTGGTGTGAATTTCGTTAATAAGAGCCTCAATTTTATTTAAAATTTTATTTTATTAAGGATATTTTTACTCAATTATATCTTCCATGTTTGTGATTAAATTTTCAATTTCCCTAAAATATTAAAAACATTGAAAATAAAAACATAGAGAAGAAATATCACTGGAACATGTATTATTCTATTAACTTCCTTTATGACACAAAAACGTTCCCTATTTTCCAAGGTTTTTATTATACATATTGTTTATATTGATAAAATATATGGTATGGATTTACATTCAAAATAATATACCAATGTTTACTATAAAGGAATGTATATTATGATTCATTATGTAAATGTGGTATTCTATATACATAGAGGGGATAATTCATCAGTTGAGTCATGTATAGATCCACACCTTTATCCCATATATATTTGATTATTGAAGAAGAACATAATTCAAAACCTATAAATGGTCAAGGTAATATTTAAATTTATAATTTACATTTTTTTCAAAAAAACATTGATGTATTTCATAAGGAATTACATAGACATCCCCAAAATCATGAAGTTGAGATTCACATTGATTACATCCCAATTGAAAGACCAATATCAAATGATCCTTATAAAATTAACACTATGTAATTTTTTTAGACAAAGATACAACTCAAGGTTTTTATTATATGGGATTTATACACCCAAGTGTTTCATCTTGGGGAGCCCATGATATTTTCATTAAGAATAATGATGAATATATGAGGTTGTGCAATAATTATAGGTATATCAATTTTATTATTAAAAAAAGTATCTAGTAACCTCAAATTGGTGAGATATCTATTCAAATTCAAGAAGATGAATATTTTTTATTGCTTGAACTTGATTCTAGGTATCATCAACTACATATAATTAAATACGATACATTATGTACAACATTTCTTTTAACATATAGACATAAATAATTTACACTTATTTTATTTGTATTGACTAATGTACCATTTTCTTAATGATAAAACATGAATATTATAGAAAAAAATATTATTGAATTTTTTTTTTGTATTTAATGATGATATCATGCTATATTTTAATGGATGTTAGGATCATGGGTTTTATATGATGATTTTTGATGATAATTTTATATTAAAATAGTTAGATGTGAATTTTTTTAAGTGTGAATTATAGATTCAAAAGGATTCCCTTCATGGCCTAATTGTCTCAAATCATATTTGATAAGACATTGAGAAAGTTTTCCAAATTAATGTTAAACAAAAATGCACATATCCAGGGTAAATAGTTTTATTGGAATGGGAGTTTACTATCAATAACTTTTTTTAAATTGTTATTTATTGGATAAACTATTTAAAAAAATTATATAAAGGTGTTTAGTTTATATCGATAGAGGAATGTGATGAATGTATTGTGGAATTGAAGATGAGACTCTTAATTTCTCTATGTTTGACAATACCATCATGAAATGGATGATTTGTGATATATATAGATGTATCAATGTAGGGACATGGGTGAATTATTATACAATATATTAATTTATTTCCTATCGTTGAAGTAGTTAAAGACTCATGTATAGAACTATAATATTAATCATAATGAGTTGAAATACATAATTCATATTTAAAAAAATTGGAGACATAATATACATGGTAAAACATGTGAGATATATACAGATTTTATGGTAGTGAAATACATTATTCATAGAAATTGATATATACAAGGAAGATAATATGTCTTGAGCTACTCAAGGATTGTGAGTTATCAATACATTACCACCCAAGGATGAAAAATAAGGTACAAAACTCATTAACTATGAAATATTATGTATTTACAACCAATATAAGGATTTAAACAGATCTTATGTTCATGGATTTTAAAAATATGTATCTTGGAACATTTAAGGAAGGGGAAACATCACTACTTATTTAAACAATTTCAAAAATATATTTTTTAGAAGAGATATAATGTTCGTAACCTGGTGATGAAAATTTTTCAGAATAAATCAAAAATCATGAATGATAGGGAAATTAAAGACTTAATATTAGAATATGTAGTTTTGAAATAGGTACGGAAGCTTTGTGTTCCATATATTAGTGAGAAAAAAATGAATAATTATATGATTCCCATAAGTAAAATCTCTCAATAAACCCAGAAAAATTAAGATGTTTATATATTTAAATGAACAATTTTTTGGGATAATGTAATGGAGAAAATTGATTATTATTTTTCCATATTCATTATATTTAAAAAAAGAAAATGTCAAAAAAAAATATAAGAAAATTCATTAAATATTTACCCATAATTATGTTGAAATTGGATGAAATTAATTTAGACTTTGAAAATTTATTAATAAGGAATCTTAGAAATGGTGTGGAAATATTTTTTATTTTTTATCACTATAAAAAATATACACATTTTATCTCTAAAAATGATATTTTACTCATTATATGTATTCAAATATCACAGTTAATGACATTTTGAAACTTTATAGGGAATTTAAATCAATTTTGTATGATCTTGATCAATGATTGATAGAAATGTTTTTGAAATTTCATCAGAAGGCACATGATATCAATCTTTATTTGGACACCACAGATCATCCTCAATGAAATAGGTAGTATACCTTCACTATTGAAATATTGTAATTCATGTTTAGTTTATTTTGTCGTTAATTATAAGTATTGTTGGATCAATATTTTCCTTAGGAAGATATTTCCAAAATAGAAACTCTTCCATTCAAGTATTCGAACGGTGTAATATGATGTTTTATATAGAAATAGATATCACATTATGACTTATCAGGATGATGTTGGTAAAAGGAATATTATAGGTCCAAAACATTTTGATGATACATTGATAAATTATAATTTCAATCAAACTCATATTGATTCATGTAAATGAAATAAAAAAGAGTAATTATGATAACTGAAGGAAATATTTATATTTTCAAGTGGGAAATTGTGTTTTCATTAATATATCTCAATGGAATGATGATATAAGGTTTGATAAAAAGAGAAATATGATCTTTAGTTATATTAAACAATTTAATATTTGGGAATTAATTAGAGCTATGTATTTCCTAATAGAAATTTGAACATTGTTTTCTAAAGTACAGGATGTTTTTCATATCTCATTGTTAAAGAAATATATACCAAAAAAACTATTTTGATCTCATATGATGAAATAGAACAGGAATATAATCAATTATAATATGATTATAATATCATTATTTACAACATATGTGTTCATATTTTGGATAATATAACAACTCAAATGGTAAAGGATCGTTATAGAAATCATAATATTGGGGAACCAACTTGGGAACCCGAGAATGTTATATAGAAAAATCGTCCTCATTTTTTAACATAAAAGACATGAACATTTCAAGGGTGAAAATTTTTTGGGATTGAAAAATGTAACAACCTAGGTAATGTCAGAATAAATAATGTTTTTCCTATAAAAAATCATTAATTATATTTTCCAGAGATAAAAGAATATAAGGTAATTTTTTCCTCAAAATATAGAATGGTTCATTTCCAACAAAATGGGAATTTCATGAATTATATGATTTTATTTAAAATAATAATTAAATAATTAGACAATAATAATTATTAAAAATTAAAAACATTTTTGAACTAAAAATGTTAAAAATAGACTGGGGTGAATATTTGGTGTTTTTTTGAATTGTTTGATTTTTCAATGAATTATGAATAATAATGACTTATTGAAAAATAACATTTGAATTAAAAATTTTAGAATGTTTCATTTTGTTCTAAAACAATTTAAAATAAATATTTTAAATTATACTACTAATAATTCAATTATTGTCTTTGGATTAAGTTTTATATTAAAATTTGGTATAAAACATTTTATACATAAAAACTGATTTTATGGAAAAAACATTTTCATTGAGGTTTTTAGGTTTCATTTTATATTAAATTATTCTACTTATATGAACCAAATTTAACAAAATGGATTGAAATTTTTTAATTAGAATAATTAGATTTATTTAATAATTTTAATTTAATTTTTTTTCTGAATCAATAGTAAAAATATAAAGAATCTATTACCACAATTAATGATAAAAGTAGTTTTTTTATGGGTTAAACTATTTAGAAAATGGTTAAAATTACCTAAATATATGAATATTTTATATTCTATATCCATATTTAGACCCTATATCACTTAATATTCAAAAAAAAATCCTTTTTTGAGTTATTTGGATTTACTAGAGCATTAATATATTTTATTATTTTTAAAAATATCTTGTATGTCCTCTGCCTCAATTATAAAAGGGAATCATCTCTTCTCTGATCATTTTTTTAGAAAATACCTATCAAAATAAAATAATTTTATCCCTCCAAATGACATACTTTCCCTTTTTTGATCATAAAACCATCCTAGGAAGTGTATGGGTATAAACAAATAGAGGCTCTATGAAGTATAGGTATAGTTCTTAACCATGCATTTTCATTTTATTTTCATTTCCACCTCCATATAATATTATTCTACCATGATTTAATAATAAAACCAATGTATTACATACCATGGTATTTTATTATGTTAATTTAATAACCTATATCCATCTCCATTTTTAAAAAATTATGAACTAGCCCATCGATAATTTGTATAGCGGACTACCGCCTCACGAACCGATGGAAATTATTTTCCATAACCACCTCTCATGGTAGGTTAAAAAATGTATTCAATATAAGTATATGTTTTGAATTACATATGTATTATTGTTTGAAAATTAATATATCACATATATTTTATTTTACATTAATTGAATAAATGATAATTTCTTCTTTGCATACATTTGGACTAATATCTCAATAAAGAGATGTGATTCATTTTTCACCACCACATCACATAGTTTATATATATATATTTACTTATTTATTTATTTATGTAAATAAATAATATTTTATTTATGATATAATGATTACCATGGAAGAATAATATAATACTTACATTATTTCCTTAATGATTATTGAATAATGTTAATGTTAATCACGCGTACATATGGCATATCATCTCCACCATTGTAATGTATTTAATTGTTCATAAAAACAATTATTAATTATATTTAAAAGTATATTTAGTATATAAAAATGATAATTATATCATTATTGTTTTGGAGATGAAGAATGGATTACCAATTTTAACTATTGAATACATTTTAGATATATGAACTGAATATCATCAAAATGCATGATGTGAACATAATTGATTATTTCATTGAATATATAAAATTATGAAACCCTAAAATAAATAATAAACATATAAAGGATATTATAAATATAAGTAATTTAAATAATATCATTATTAAGGAGGATAAATAACATATGTGATGAGACAGTCCTGAGGTAAGGGATTTCATCTTGATTTTCACTCCATTGAGACATGTTTGTAATTATAAAACTATTTATAGTTATGTGGTGTATATTATGATCCTTTGAGTTATTTAACCATATTATAATTTAATTCAATATTACTAATGTTTCAACTCATGTTTAATCTTTCATGGGGATGAAGTTTGAATGTAATCAATGAACTATGAATTCATTTTAAAATCTCATTTTTCTGATAACAAATAATTTTTAGAAACATTACAATATATCATTCTTAAAATCTATCTATTTATTTAACCACTTTAAATTTAAAATGATTTCATTTTTTAAACTATATTATACTCTATTTTCCACATGAATCAAACAAATAAATATTTAAATTAAAATATTATCTTTTTTCTGTTTTTTGATTATATAAATTTTTCTTCCATGTCTATATTATTATAAATAATTTTCAAAATGTCCTATTTATTACTCCAATTATTTATAAAGAAATTATAAATTATAATTAAATTTTAATATAGTTTTAATGTAATATTTATAAATTTTTCCCAACTAATAATTTTTTTAATTTCATTATAAAAAGTGAAAAATAATGTTTTCTTTTTTAACGTATAATCCATTAATGGACATTACCACTGCCTTAACAATTTTATGCTATTCAGATTACTCTATAAGATTTCATTGGAATAACAATGAAATCTCTTAATGAAAACTTATTTTTAATATTTCAATTCTATTTTATTTATTTCTAAAATGAAATGATTTTATGAAAACACATATATCATTGAGGAATTTAAGGGGATCACTTATCTCATTAGTTTTTTGGTCGTTAATTTTCACTTGGTATATTCACATTCTAATGATCTTTAGTTAGAAAATTTCACTTAAATATAAATATTCCATGAATCATGGAAATTATTATTCATTAAAACATATACTACAATAACATTTGTTGTTTTAAATTAAACGTTATTTGAATAAATGAGGATGTATTGATATTCCATTATCTATATTAATTATGGACATTTATTGATAGAACGTATTATTTATGAGTTAAATTGATCAAAAAACAAATGTGGAATGCATTGGACATGTAGTGACAGGTGGGTCTTGGAATTATATAGCCCAAAGATACATCAACGGGTCTCATAAGAAAAACTAGTTGGATATAATTACTTAAATGTGTGGTAGGTTTATTCATACACATAGACTAAACTATCTTGTCATAATTCATTAATTGTGGTGGTATCATGATATCTGAGACCTTACATATAATATTATGCATATAATTCTTTGATAATGTATTTATTATTGTTAATGAAATTATTTCATTTGTTATTTTACATGGATGTATATTTTTTATTATGTTATTGAGTAAATGTAATATATTTTATGTTTTTTACCATAAAAAACCGATTATTATTTATTGATTGTTGATTCCTTCAACAGTACAAAAATCTTACAACGTATCTATGGTCACAATTTATTTGTTTTCCCCATGATATGACATAGTATATCAAAATTAATATCAAGAATAAAATAATAATTTTAAACATTGTAATTTATATTTCTTATGTAACATAGTAATCATATATGTATATATATCATTAATAATACTAAACAAATAATAAAATCAAGATTAAATAATTTTTGTATAATAGTAATGTTATAAGGTAGACATATACTCCAGGTTACTGGAGTTTCGTATGTTACATAAATAATCCTCATCATGAACAAAAAAGATTTTGTATAATATTGATGGTTGTGGTGATATAATTATAGTATTCTACCATGTTTATACACAAAGAAAAAGTATGTTACATTGTAGTTTCATATTTTTTGGATAATAATAAATTGGTAATGACATTAGTATTTATTTATCTATAATTAGTAATTATCAGTAATTTTCTTGATGCATGAAAGTTATAGTACATGATACCAACAAGAAAGAAGGATCATCATGAAGTGAACTATTGTTTAGTAAGATAAAATATCTTTCCTACTTTTAGTAATTTCTATAGGCATTACATTAGATGAATTATAGAATAACTTGTATATGAAGAAGGTAAACATTGACTTAGGTAGAAATATTATGTGATGGATTTTCACTTGGGACATCAATGATTTTTACCAAAATGATATTATAACCAATGTTAGATGATAACATTTTATGGGATTTAAAAACTAATTTTTCTTTATTTATAATAGTAAGAAATTAATTAAATGACAGGGTAAAGGATGTTTTCAGTTTTTTTTGAAATAGTACATATAGAATAACAGTAATAGTGTGTTTGGAATAGAAATAAATTTTCATCAAATTGCCTTACTAGAATTGTTTATATATTTGAAAATTTCAATAAATCAAACCTTTTAAGAAAAATGTATAAGATTGTTTAATATAAACCTTATCAATACACATTAGATGTCTAAAATGAAACATATTCAAGTTCATACCAGATTTTTGTGTGAAGTAGACATGATTTTGTTTTAGTAAATAAGATTTTAAATACATGTTTTCATTTATAGTCCTACAAACCATCTAAGAAATAGATATTTATAATTTATAAATTTTTAATTTTATTAATAGTTATATATGGTAATTCATAAAATAATATGAATGGTGTACTAATGAGAGTCAAGATGTAGAAATATTTTAATTACATGATACTTATGTTTTGATTTAAAATGTTATCATCTTGTAATCATGATACACATTTTATTAAGAGAAGGTCATCACACATTCAAAATTTCAAATTCACTATTTAGGTAAATATTTATTATTTTTTTAAATGAATTTTGTTTTAAACAATAGAAAATTATATTTATATCACTTTTTATGAATCTGATATGTTAAAAAATCATGTGTTGGATTCTATGGGGTATGACATACTCCTACCATATATCTATTCATTGTTTAAAGACCTGACCACAGTTTCCTAGAACATGTTTTTTATTCGATTACAATGAAAATATATCATAAAATTCATATCCTGAAGGAATAAATAGTTTAGTAGATTTGGAAAACCATATACATACATAATTTTAACATTACAACTTGAAATGAAATTCAACTTATCAACTAATTTTGAGTCATACTTAATATATTAGGTTATCCAGGAATTTCATTCCTAAAATACTTGATCACAATATGGGGAAAACAAAAAATGTTAATGGGGTAATATCAAAAGCTTATTAATTGTAAATAATACAATATAATAAATTATAAACATAAATAGTCGGAATGTTAAAAACTAAAAATGCATTATATTAAAAATATAATTGACCATAATATAGAAGGAAAACAATTTGTTGATAAAAGATAACCATAGATAATCTACTAGTCGAATGATCACATGGTCTATAAATATATAGTTTCATAATGAGTGAATGAATAATTTAAAATATCATAATCACACTATTAAGGCCTTGTGACATGACCAAAATAACATTTCTATCGAGGGATCGTTTTAAGAAACTAGTTTGTCTCATAAGATCTACCAATGAACCAAAGGACTATAGTAGAATCCATATGTTATGTAATAATTCCAATGCATTCTTCATATGAATAGGTATAAAAATTAAATGGAATATAAATTCATATTAAAACAAACAGATGAAATGTAAATTGCTTTCCCCAATCATTAAACATAAACACTGACCATTCAATGTAAAATGTTGAATTATATCAATATAGAAAATCCATAGTAAAACTAAAAGTAAACCACTAAATAAAATATCTTATATGATATCATAAAATATTATTCTAATAATAATCAACAACGGTTTTGAAATATTTGAAAAAAATTCTTATAAATTCATTGAGTATTTATTAAGATAAATACCCTATTACTTTGAAATAAAGTTATTGTTGATCGATATATCTATAAAACAAGAAGTTAATTAAGGTAGTTTTTCGTAATAAAACAAATTATTTTAAAAAAATAAATATTTGTTAAAAATAGATTATATAGTGCCCTTGATAATAGGTTAGAATTCATGAAATTCCCTTTAAATGGGCGTGTTTATCGGTAAGGATTTGTGAAAGATTCTTTTAAAACATATAGCACACCATAAAATAAAGAATGTTTCAGATTGTTATAAATATACATAAAATTAAATAAGAATTTATTATAAGTACATAAGAAAAAATAATAATTTAATTTGGGTTTAGATAGAAAAAGAGTAACCCAAAAGAAAATAGAGGTTCGAGTAGAAAACCCTTATATTACAATCAATGGTATAATTCACATGATAAAAGTGTATTAAATACATTATTTAATATTTCAAGAACCTATTATTTATGTAATTGATTTATTATATTCTTATTAACTTCATTCATTTTCTTCTTGATGGGATTAAGAGTATCAATTTTATTGTTTGGGAGCATTTTATTCTTTGGTATTCATGACTGATTTACTTATATACATGTAAGGATAATTTTTTCTGATGAGAATTATATTTTAAAATAGAATTTGAATGTTATTTTATAACATCCATAATATTACATGGTTATAAAAATCATTTGGTTATTGGGAGTGAAGATAATCATTTTATAAAACTTTAATTATAATTGGTTGGGTTAATTGGAGGGTTTTTATCATAATGAACTCATATTGATTTATAAATTAATATCATGTGTAAAAAAAGATTCCCAAACATTTGATATGTTATAATAAAAATATAATAGTCTTTTTAAACAATAAAAATTTCATCATAACCATAATTTAATTCGGTAATAGATATTGAAATCTCATCATCCTTGCATGAGATAAATTAACACATACCAGTTGGTGTTTTCATTTCTCGTATAAAAGAAGATGAAAGGAGTGACAATGATGAATTAATCCATTATCATAAAAAAATTCAATTGAATATTAATTAATGTATTTTTCATAACATTTTGATGAAATGGGGTGAGGAAACTAAAAGAAAATAAAGGAAGTCTAAATAAAAGTCATTAAAAATAGAATTTATCTCTTAAAGTCATCTTTCTTGAGAACCTCTTTAGGGGAGAGTTTTTGGTTTTTTTGAGGCTAAGGTCTGATAGACATGTGGGAGGAGCTTGGAATAATATTATAGTAGAATTTATACAAGGAAAAAAGTCTTGATTGGAGTGAAGATAAGAGAGAGTGGTGGGTGGGTTTTAGAGCAGAGGAGAGGGGTGATTTTTGTATATCTAATTCATTACTTTACAATTTCCCTCAAATAAAATAGTGTGGATTCATGTAACCTATAATATTAATAAGTTCATGTGGGTTCCATTTATGTGGTCTTACATCATCCATGATTCAAGGAGTAGTAAATTCAATATATATTATATATATAAGGTATTTTATGGTATTTTATTATTCATAAAAAATTAGAGTATTTCAGACAAATACCACCAAAATTATATCAACCCATTTATTGACATTTCTATTTCAAAAAGGCACTCCATTTGGTTATAATAAGTTTCTTATTATGATTAATTTAATTTTTTAATAAAATAGAAAATTATTTGAAAAATAAATATTTTAAAACTATAATTCATTCAATATCACCTAGTAAAATTTATCAAGATGTTATTATATTATAAACATAAGAAAATAAAATAATATTATTATTTAATATTCATAAATTTCATATTATCATTAAATGGGGAATGTTAGTATTCAGAAAAATTTATATTCATTTTATCAGAATCAAAAAATCTTAATGAATGCAATCGTGTCTGTCAGTTTTTCAAAATTCAAATCAAAGGGGTGGAAAATTTATGTTTTCTGGATGGGCTATAACAAAGCGGTGTTTTGTAGAGACTCATTTTTCATGAACTCAGTATTAAATTTATTTACTGATCTTAGGGGTGTTACATCCCCCCCCCCCCCCCCCCGCCTATAAAAATATCAACCTCAAAATTATCATAATGTTACCTGACAAAACTATTTCGGTAGTTCTTCAAATAAGCTCATTAGGCTCCCATGTTACTTAATCAATTTTATGCTTTTTCAAGTTTACATTTAACAGTCATGTTATCTGACTCCTAAAAACTTTTTATTTAGTGTCTAGAATCCTGATAGGCTCTTTAAATTAAGATAAGTTATATTCTAATTCAATACCTTAAGAAGTAAGGAAATGTATTGGTTACGACATGTACTTTATCAATAAGGAGACATGGAAAACATTGTGTAATTTATACAGGCTAAGAAGAATTAGAAAATTATATACCATAGATCCAACTGTATCTATAATTTCAAAAGGTCCAATATACCTAGTTCTTAGTTTCCCTTTATTACCAAATTTTATGACACCCATCCACAGTTAAACTTTTATGAAGACATGATATCCCACATGTAATTACAATTCATTCCATTGATTATCGGTATAGATATTTTGTCTTCTTTGAGAAGCTTTGATATGGGTTTGAATAGTTTCTACCTTCACTGTTTTTTTCTCCACCAACTCTAGACCCACATGCTTCCTTTCACCGACATCATCCAAAAATGTTGGTGTATTGAATCTCTTTCCATATAATTCTTCAAATGGTTCCATTATAATTCTTGAATGGAAACTATAATTGAAGTAAAACTCCACCAAAAGTAAATATATATCCTAGATAACTTTAAAATCATGTCACCATGATCTCAACAAGTCCTCAAAATTTTGGATGATCCTTTCTAATTTCTTGTTAGTTTGGAGGTGAAAATCAGTACTCAAATGAAGCTCAGTATCTAGGTCGTTTTGAATAATTTTCCCTAATTTCTATGTAAATAATGGATCTTAGTCAAATAGAATTGAGATAGAATCTCCATGAAGTCCCACAACATCCTTGATATAGAGTAGTGAAACATTCTCTAGTTGAAAATCCTCACCTATAGAGAGGAAATGTGATGATTTTGTACATCGACCCATAGTTACCCATATAACATCATTCATTCATATTGTTTTGGGAAATACAGTAACAAAATCAATTGTGGTATCATCCCATTTTCTAGGTAGGAATTGGTAAATGTTTCATGACTTCTCTTGGGAGTTTTCATTCAAAAATCACTTGTTGATAAACTAAATATCATGATATATAATTTTCAATTTTTCTCCTTGTGTTATCCCACCATAAATGCTCCTTAAAATCACTATAAATATTAGTTCTACCAATATGTATAGTGAAATTCAATATATGGACATCATCCAATAACTCCCTTTTTAGCTCAGGTATAGTGGAACATAATGAATCTTTCCAAGTTTTAGAATTTCATCTTTATATATGAAGTCATTCAACTTCCCATCATTTATAGAATTAATTTTATTTTGATGATTCTCATCATTAGGATGAGAAATTTTAATTATTTACATTAAGGATTATTGGGAAACCAATTAAAAAAGTAATGTTGTTTCACCTTCTTTGATAATTCCCATGTATATCCTTAAAATATCCATGAATACATGATCCCTTTCGATCCTCTTTTTGTTTAAAAATCCTTTATCATTCTGGATCAATGAATCAAGTACTTCATTTTCCTTTCTTGGGAGGTAGTGTATATAATAGTCAAAATCATTATGTAGTTTAGACCATCTTGTTTTCCTCATGATGAGTTCTTTCTATGAGAAGATATACATCAAACTATTTTTATCCATATATATCTCACTTATTTCACCATAGAGATAGTGTCACCGTGTTTTTAGAGAAATGAACATTGCATTTAACCCAAGATCATGAGTAGGATAGTTTTTTTCTTGAATAATTAACTTCTTTGACGCATAGGTAATAACTCTATCATTCTGATAAAAGAAAAAACCAATTATTTTTTTTCATGAATCACTATAGATCCCAAACCCATTATTACATGATTGTATAATTGGGATCATAGAATTCAAAAATCCCCTCTTTAATTCTTCAATAAAATCCTCAAATTCTATTTCCCATACAAACTTGAACCCCTTATGAGTATGTTGGGTTAATGGGTTATCAAATTAAGTGATGTTATAAATGAAATGATACCAATAACATGCTAAACCAACATAAATACATACCTCATATATGTTTGTTAGTGTATTCCCATTATTAAACAACCATTTTTGTCATAGGATCATTAGATATTCCATTTATATATACAATATCATCAAGTAAAGAAATTTATTTTATCCAAAATTCACACTTCCTAAAATTCCCATATAATTATTTTCTTTTAAGTGTCTTCAGAATAATGTGAAACAGATTTTCCTAATATTAGTGGATTTTGGAGTATACCAACATGTCATCAATAAATTCCACCACAAATTCATCAAGATATTCCTTGAAAACTCTATTCATCAGATTCATAAAAATAGAGGGTGAATTAGTCAGTATAAAGGAATTAATATAAATTCGTAATGCCCATACATGGATCAAAATTTTGTCTTTAAAATATATTCCTTCCTCACTCGTAATTATTGATATCTATATTGAAGGTCAATATTCAAAAAAAATATCAGTATTCATGAAGTTGATCAAATAAATCATCAATGTGAGGTAGAGTATACAAGTTCTTTATTATCCTAGCTTGATCTCCCTATATTCAATACAAAACCTCATAAATCCATAATTCCTCTTAATGAAATGATTAGGGGATCCACCAAGAGATACAATAGGGAAAATAAATCATTTATCACCAACTTCCTCTATTTGTTTCTTTAGTTCTACTAATTAAGTAGTGGCCATTCTATAAGTAATCTTTGATATATATCTTTAACCATTAGTTAAATCAATAGAGAAATCAAATTTGCACTCTGGATGATGTCTAATTAAATCCTTTGGAAAATATATATATTTATTCCTGAATAATAGTTATATCCTTGATTTGAACATTTCTTTCCTCCCTCAAAGATATTGAGCTCTCATCTTCCAAAGGAATTGAATTTAGTAGAGATACTGAGGGTGGATCTAGATTAGAATCAGGTGATGGTATTTCTTCCATAAAGATAAGGGATTCTACATCATCCTCAAAAATTGAAACTTCCTTCTTCTTGCAATATATTTCTTCCTCATTATTTAAAATCCAATCCATACAAAGTATTATATCAATGTTAATCCTCTGTATGATGATGAAATCAATAGATAAAGCGGGTTCATATGATGTAATGAGGGCTTCCTGACAATTCTTTTTTGTAATGATACTTCCCTTAGGTGTTTTTAATGCAAAATCCCTCATTAAATCAAATTTTAAATATATAATTTTCTTGGAAAACTAGGATGATATGATAGAATTCGATGATCAGGAAACAAATAAAGGATTGTCTAGGTTTGAGGAAATAATTAAAGTACCTACCACCACATCATTAGAGACTTTAATATTATCATTTATGATCACATAAGCTTAACCTTGGTCCCTTGGCCTTCATTGAGGATGTTTTACTTGCTACCTAGGAAAATAATTTTCATATTATCCCATCTCATTTAAATAATTCCATTGAACATTGGCAGCTTCATTATTCCCTAACAATCATGGGATAGGTGGCCTTTTTCTTCACACATTTAATAAACACCCATACCCTTCAGGCATGTACCAGGGTGCCTTTTCAAACAATTATCACAAGGTGGAAGTTCAACTCTTCCCATCATTCAAATTTCTTTATTTCCTTTTCCAAATTTTTTAGTAGCCCAATTCTTCTCTTGGTTTCCTTTAAGGTCATAAGACTTAGATATTTACCTTTCCATATTGACTTCATATGAGACTATATATTCATATGAAGAGAAACTATGGGATTCTAGATATATTTAGAGGAATTATTTTAAATAATCAATGAATCGGTCAATCCTTCTCCTTGGATTATGTATATAGTTTTCTGCATGTGTTACTAACCTTTTGAAGATAGTTTTATACATTGCAACATTATTATCCACTTTTTGCATCAGTTTTAGAAACCACATTTCCATATCTTCTCTTTTTGACAAGGAATATATTTTTCTAATAATATTTCCTTAAAATCTCTACATTCCATTTATTCTATTTCATTATCCTCTTTTTTTGGATTAATGACCACCACTGATCCACATATCTCGATAGATAAAAAACTACCATGATAACCTTCTCTCTTTTGTTACATCACAAAGAGATAAATATATTCTCTAAAGAACTTATTCAATCCTCTTCTATGAATGGGTTTTTAGTCTGGATGAATGTTAAAAGTTATTGTCACAAAAATCAGCCTAAAATATCTCCTCCCTATTGTGGATTGGGATAGTCCATACGAGAAAGGTAATTTTTTATAACTTCAGTCAATAGTCACAGTATAGTTATAATTTTCTCAGCACTAATCACAGCACCATAGCCAACATCATTATCTTGAATTGGAGGAAACTCCCTACATGGGACACGAGTGTTCATGTGGTTCACATTCCTTCCACTATAATACATTTCTAAATAATGGCATGCATTAGACTAGGTTATGAATTATAATTTTTAATCACATCGTAGAAAAATATATAGTGTAAATTGAAATCTTATACATAGCTAATCTCATAATAATAATCATGGTTTCTTTGAGAAATAAATTTCATTTAAATTATTTATAATGTCTTATAATGAAAATGTGAATTATCCTTTGAATATCCCCCATTAGTGTCAAACCAAGTGCAGAGTAAGGCTTGTTGTTGTGTAACAAGATACCATGGGTCAAGCTTAAAACTCCTTGTCAGTATTGTTACTCCTAGGTACATCTATGCTAGAACCACATCTACTTGTAATATCCAGTAGGGGTTTTTTTCTATAAAGATACACATAATCAATTCCTTAACAAAATTAAAGGATGTTCTGGTATGTTTATCCTTAATTTATATATTATTTTTTCCCTAATCTACTTTTTCTAAATCTAGTTTCCTTGTTTTCTTCTAATCTTCCTCTGTTTCCATCTATAAAGAACCTACCTAGTTTTCAGAAGATGGTGCCTTCATTCAATACATTATAATGAATAAATTAAATTCATATCTCGAAGGAATGAGTATTTTAGTAGTTTTTTAAAACCTGATACATACATAAGTTTAAAATTACAAAATTAAAGGAAATATAATATATCATCTTTTTTTCAATCACACGTTATCTCTTAGGTAATCCTTGGATGTTATTCATATAATATTTATTCACTACATGGGGACAATAAAACATGTGAAATATTGAGGTAAGATGTTAAGTTAGGGTAAATAATCCATCAAAATAAATTATAAACATCAACAATAGGCACATAGAATAACTAAAAATACATGCCTTTAAAAATAAATTTAAGAACAATATAAAAGGAATAAAAACCGATTAATTAATTACATCAAATGAAACCATGTATAGTCTACTAGTCAAATAATCACATGGAATATCGATCTCTATATTCATAATAAGGGAATGTATAATGTTAGAAATCATAATCAAACCATCAAGGCCTCGTTACAAGAACATAATAACCATTCAGTTAGGGACTTGTACCAAGATAGTAGGCTGCCTAATGAGACAGTCTGATGCATCACGGGGCTATAGCGGGCCCCACCCATCATGTAATAATTTCATTTTTTTCCTCATATGAATAGGGGAAAACAAATATATCATTTACAATCATATTAAAACTAACATATGAAATGTAAATAGCCTTTCAAAATCATTAATCATAAACACTATGAATTCTATGTAATATGGTGAATGGTGTCAAGATAGCACATCCATAAACAAACTAATCATAAAAAATTCAATAAAATATAGTAGATGTTATAATTAAATATTATTCTTATAATAATCAAAACCGGTGTCGAAATATGTGAAAATACTCTTATTTAATAATTGAGTAATTCTTGAGATAAATACTAATTTACATTGAAAATAAAACATCTTTTGGAAAAATATTTTTATATCATCCGAAGTGAATTAAGGTAGTTTTTCATAATGAAAAAACAGATTTTATATGAATAATTTTTTTTCATAACATATTCTATAGTTCCCTTGGAAATATGTAAGAATTCATGAAATTCCCTCAAAATGAGCTTATTTATAGGAAATCATTTAGGAATGATCCTTTTAAAACATGTAGACCCCCATAAAAGAAATAATGATTCCTGTTGTCACACATATGTAGAACACTCTCATAGAATTAATTATTTTTATGTCACGGCCTGTCCCCCAAGGCTCATGTCATGACTACCCCATTCCCGCCTTCTATAGGCCAGGGGTTGTTGACTAGCATAGAAAAGGAATATCACAAAAATGGTAGGCATTGACTTTATATCTATATACACACACGTACAACCACCCCCCAACACACTAAAAGGGGAAAACAAGTATTCCACTAAAACAAATCTATGTGAAATTTCAAGTGAATTTATAAGGGATGGAATACAAAACCAATAAGGAAATAAAAATAGTAAATTACAAAATGCAACTCTTACAGCCATATGTGCGAATCCACACCTGGTCCTGAGAGTAGTGAAGATACTTGAAGCCAAATTAATATATCCCACCCACCCAGTCTTACTAGGCCAAATCTGGTACTACGCCACAAAGTCCACCAAGGCCATCATCATAGTGTCCATCTGTCCCATCCCCCTGAGCACCTCTTTCAAAATATCGACCATCTACACCAGACACAAAACATTTGGGGGAAAACTATACAAGGGTAAGTATAAAATTACAAAGTAGGTACCCCAAGACCCCCAAAGGTCTCTTAATAAACAGCGAAGGAAAACACCACAAAGCAAAATACCCCAGAGTTAATACCACTAATAAAGACCTCAACCACACAGCAGAAAGTAAAATACGAAGCACACACCAGGTATACAATGTAAATAACATGAATAAATATTATTAGTCTTGAGAAAAATAATTTTATTTTGTTGAAGAGTTCTACAACAAATCCATGAAGGTTAACTATACCGATGATCCACAAAGGGTCACTATACTACCAATCCACAGAGGGTTGCACTGCTACCAATACCTGAAGATTCTCTCCCATGCTGATCTATAGAGGGTCTCTATATTTCTAATCAAATGAGGATCAAACTACTATCGATCCATAGAGGTTAATTCTCATATTGATCCATAGAGGGCCTCTCTTTACTTGACAGCCAACGATAGGATTTCCGCACATGATGCACTTGAGTTTTAGATATTCTTCACCTCATACCATCTGTTGTACATAAACCACCACAAAGTCCCACTAAGAGATAACCCAAAGGACTACCTTGTAGTGTATCTCAAAATGACTTCCTCACCGTAAGAGTCTTTACTCCATAGATGGTGCATCAATAAGACACCAATTTTGCGAGTTATGTTAGATTTAATGAAACAAGATCAGTTAGATCAGGGTCAGGTGGGATTCCGGTTAGGTAGGCCCGTTGGGCCTACAGGTTTTGCCTGACTCTTGGGTTTAGCCTGGTCAGCAGTTCCGGCCAAGTTAGTGGGTCTAGGCTGCTTGGACAACCCGGCCTGTATGTGGGCAGGTTGTGTTGGACCAGACGCAATCCGTCTGGTTCTTCCAGCTGGCGGTGCTAGTGAGGTGCTTCCCGTCCTCTCCAAACAGCCGACCTGATACAACCGGTGTGGAAGTAGAGCAGACCAAAAGATATGCTCCTCATGCGTGACGTGTCATAGCATTCCTTACACTCACCGTAGTGCCTACGGGCACCTCTTCTTCATGCAGCCAGCACGGGCTGACGGCGGCCACTGGTCACTGACACCACCACGCTGGTGGTGTTGTGCCAGTGGCACCTTCCGCAAGCCACCATAGATGGTCTAGCGGTCTGTTTTCCTTCATGTCTATGCCTATAGACCTCTCGAGTCACCTCCTTCCCTACATAACCCACATAATCACCTAGTCGTCATGTTTATTGGTTTCTCACGAAGAAGATGAAAAACTCTAGAGCATCGGATGGTTCAGGCTAGTTTGGATTGGCCTGCACCCTCTTTTTTTGCCTTTTAACCAAGTGGTGTAATAATAATCATTAAAATTAAGAAAACCCCCAAAGGGTAACCCCACATCAACCTTATTTAATTTATAATGAATCATAGATAAACTCGTTGGTTGGTTGATCTGCGCTCATCATATTATTCATTGGAGGGAAAATAGGGATATACCACACAAAAATACCATACCTAGATTTAGTGGAATCTCTTGCAGACGAAGTGAGGAATCCTACATTCATTTTCGTTTGATGTTTTTCATCGCCCGCCAATCACTGTATCGGTCCCTCCAATGGTTTTCTTTCCTTCTCCATTCTTCATTGGAGAGGAGAGTCATCAGTGCCTCCTGATAGTTTTCCCCACGATTTCCAATCCGTTCGCCAATGGATTGATTATATAAAAAGAAACCCCCTCCACTTTGTGGTTATTAATATTACTCATAAATTAACCTTAAATAACAATCCATTAATTAAACTAGTGTTGCGGTTACATAATAAAAGAAATGATTCATTAAATTACCATCATTTAATGATTATTGTTACACTGCAGTTTCTCCACCATCACTCAATGGTTGATGTGAGTAATAAAATTTCATAAATAGTTATTTTATTATTTTTCAAAATAGTCTAAAATTTTACAATTCTATCTGACGCTTTCCGGTCGAAGCTAATATTATCCTAAGTGAATCTTGATGCTGAAAATTCAATGGACCCCTTGGATTTTAAATCCAATAACCAATTCAAAAGATATAAAATCCAACTCACAAATTTATAGAACATACCTTAAAAAAGTTCAATAATAAATAACATTTACCATAGACCCATTTCAGTCAACCTTAGGCACCAACTAAGGGGAATACGCCCCAAAATACTCAACGGTACTCTCAAATTTGAATCCGAGATACTATTTAGAAGATATAGGGTTTTAACAATAAAACAATAGGTTCTTAATTATTGTATTTACGGCCAAAAACTAACTTCCACTATTGGACCGCTCCGACTAATTCTAGTATTTACATTAGGAAATCATACCCTCATGTGCTTTGTGGTGGTCTAGGATTTTTAATCTGAGTAACTGTTCGGGAGTTACTAGAATTTGAAAAATAAAATAATTTTATTTAACAATTTTATTTATGGTTATTCCATTTTTGGGTTATCTCACTAGAAAATTGCACTGACAAAACTTATGTTGTGTCTAGGGTAAACCCACCATCCTAAATGCAATGGTTCCCTAAGATTTATGATCCTGGAAGCTATTTAAGATTTATTCTACTTTTTTATGAATACTTCTCGTGTGTGCTATTTAAAGCATAGTATTTTTTGACGGATCATTATGGGCACTCTGGGCCGTAAAATCATCTGCTGTAAAATTTCACAGTCTTAGAATAATTCCATATAATATGACAGAAATTATATGTAAATTACAGGATATTACATTTTCTCCACCTTAGGTATTTACATCACTAATATCCAAAACAAAGGCAAATCAAACAAGTGGGGGTAATGTGGATGAATTTTAGCTTCTCACTCCCTTTTACTCTCCCAGAGATTCTCATGCTACCACTAAATGTTCCCCCAAGGAATCAACTTTCCATGAAGGACCCACTCCTATTGATGATCTATCACAATCATGAACTCCAAAAACGTCACCCCATCGCCATTTTCCATATCACCCATGTCCATGTTGTGTGATGGATCAGGGGCATACCTCCTTAGGTGAAACATGTGAAAAACATTGTGCACGTAGTTTATTTATCAGGGAAGAGCTAGGTGGTACACCACATCTCCAAATTTGCTGAGGATCTGAAAAAAGGTCTGACTAACCTCAAATATATCTTGACACCCCAGCCAAATCACTGCAATCCTCGACTGGGTAAGAATGAAAGGAAAACATGGTCTCCGTCCTCAATATTCAAGGGTCCTCATTTCTAGTTGGCATTAGACTTCGGTCTTCTCTGTGCAATCCTCATTCACTCCAGGATGATCTTCACCTTCTCAGTGGTAGCTTGTACCTTCTCTGGATGCATGTGTGCTGACTCCCTTGGGACTTTCTAGCATATAGTTAATCTGCATGGCCTCCTATAAAAGGCCTCAAATAAAACCATGCCAATGGTTTTTTGATGGATATTTCTATGCGAAAACTTCACTAATGGCCAGTGGTCCTCCCAACTATTCCAAAATCCAAGACATAGGTACGAAGCATGTCCTCCAAGGTTTGTACGATCTTCTACATCTAACCATCTATTTGGGGAAGAAAATCTATTCTTATGCAAGCTAGAACCTGATTCTCATCATTCACTTGCTGACAAGTGAGGTATCATGAAACTAACTCTACTACAGCTTTATTCATCCATGACAACCAGTACTAATGTCGGAGGTCCTCGCATATCATTTCCACACAAGGATGTACCTCCAAAGGTTTTGTATTGTATTGCCTCAACACCGCAGCCTGTAACATCACAGGTTCCATGGTGTGTCATCTGAAAAGGATAATATTTTCTCCACCTATCAAAAATCCATCAAGAGCATGTCCTATCTATATCTGATCACATTGGTCTTTGTAGTAAACATTCACAAGTTGTGCCTCTTTAACTCGCTGAATTAGTGGGGGGATTGACAGTTTGAAACTGGAAGTAATCTACTCCATCGTCATCCATGAAGGACATCTTCAATGCGGCTAGCTGCTCTCTCCCATCACTCAGCAGATGTAAACCAGGCCTCCTGGTGAGCACATCAGCAACTACGTCCCCCTTCCCATGAGTATATACTACCTGAAGGTTATATCCCTAGAGGAATCCAACCATCATCTTCATCTCAACTGCTAAAAAGACTACAGTCTCCTTTCCAACAATGTGAAAGTATACCCCCTTTAACTAATTGATGGTCTCATCGACTCTTTGGTAGTGGGTACTCATTCTCCACGGTCACTTGGTTAAAGTTATACCAATTCATAGATAACCTCAAACACTAGGAATTATTATGTCCTTACTCTGTATATCCTCCAACTATACTCTCGACACCCGAAGCTCCGCGAGAGCCATCCGATATATAGTTTTATATATTAGTGTCATCCTTTGGCACAATCCATCATAGAACTCCATCCCTTGTGGGGAGGTAATAGTGGAAAAAAAAATTTAAAAGATGTTACCACACTCATCCACTAATTTTGGGAAATAAAAATTAAAAATACCTGCAAGCATGTGGGTAAGGTTGGCTGACTCAAGAGTGGTCGGTTGCACCCTCCTAGGCATTAGTTTATCTCATGCTGCCTGGGTTTACATTTTCTCCATCTAAAAAAACCCCCTTTCCAACACAATAGTTATATCGAATATGTTTTTCCTAAAATAGTCAATTTGAGCATGAAATGTGGATGACCAGTCCATACCAAAACTAACATCCTAAGGCCTTGACGCTACCACCAAGAGGTTCCAACCAAATATCTCACTAAAAGGGTCAGATCACAAAATTAGCATAAGTGTGATTATCGAGTCTCCTCTCAAAGGTTTCTCCATATGTAAGGGTCATGTTAATAGTTTAACCTGAAACTCTAGGTAATGAACAAGATTTGTGACAATAATGAATGATTAATACCTATGTCTATTAATACGTCAACTAGTAGTAGACACATACTATATCTTGAATCATTGATGGAGCCCTTGGGTCATACTCATTGATCCCATGCAACTACTCCCTATCACTTCCTCTTCCAGAATCATTTTACATATCTAAGTATCTGAGACTGTCATTGGTTTCCTACTTTCCCACTGCTAACATTCACTGGATGTATCTGGTCAGCCAAAGAATATTAAACCAAATAGGTTCTCTATATCACCCTATCATAAGTAGGAATGTAAAGAGGAATAGTGTTTCCTCAGATGTCTCTAAACACATCTTGTTCAGAGGATTGATCCCTGAAGATCTGGTCATATCGTATTAATTGAGAACCTCGAATAGTTGTTATGCCTCGACAAATACTCATCTACAAACATGTCATCCTTCCAAAGTTGTTGAAGATATTATGAACACATACCCCTTAACATTTTATGGAAAGAGACCCCTCTCTCTCAAAAAGGTTCTAAAGACCTGTCCATGGAATAGTAACCTCATTATAAGATCCGGATAATCTAATCCCTTTCATCGCCCTACTAAACCACGTAGAAGGATCCCTTCCAAGACCACTATTAGATCTAATGGTTCCCTGGCTAGATGGTAAATAGATTACCATCTGAAGATAGTACATTGCTGCCTATGATTCATGATCATCTTGGAACATGAGGGGTATTTTTCACTGAGACTCGTGTAAGGAACTATGCCTACATGTGTCCTCTACCGATAATGCCAACAATAACTGCTAACCAATGGGTAGTTGTATTTCTAGGACACATCCTTGAAGTTACCATCTCTATAAAATGTCATTGTACTAAAGCCTCATCACTATGTGGTCCGTCCTCATGATCACACAATGGAATCCTTGATGGCTATCTTCATATATGCATCTTGAAAAAGTATAAAGATGAACCATAGTCAATAAGTTATTCATGTGGAGCTGACTCAAAAGTGATCAATAGAAAATAAATAAAGGCACATGAATCATGTTTTTTCATGTACCGATTCAGAAAACAAAATTTATTGTCCTGGTGTATGTATACGTCAGTCTCAACAACAACACTGGATCCCAGGACTAAAATATGAAATCAAGACACTTAATATTATTCCCCCATTGAAAATACAAAATCTTAGTTCTTCTGGTAGAACCGACCAACCTCTGATAACACTTTGTCACGAATCATCCCCCAGGGCCCATGCCATGACTACCCCAAGCCCGCCTTCTATAGGCTAGGGGCAGGTGACTATCACAAAAAATGCATATCCAAAAAAGAAAAAGCATTGCATTAAAATATGTATACACACACGTCCAACCACACCCCAACACACTGAATGAGGGAAAAAAGTATACCAGTAAAACAAATCTGAGTGCAAGTAAAAGTGAAAGTAAGTTGTCCAGAATAAAAACCCAACAAGGAACTAAAAATTGCAATGTATAAAATGAAACTTTAATTTACATCTGTGGGAAACCCCACCTGATCATGAGAGTAGTGAAGCTATATGAATATTATGTAGTATATCATGCATGCCAGATCCTACTGGGCCATATCTAGTACGAGGCCAGTAAGTCCACCGTCCTAGAATCCATCAGTCTCGTCCCCCTGATGACCTCTATCGAAACATCGAACGTCTGCTGAAGACACAACACGTGGAGGCAAATCCCATGTAGGGAGGAGTATAAAATCACCCTTTATGGACCCTGAGACCCTGAAGTTCTCACAGTAATCCATGAAGGATAACACCACAAATCAATATACCCCAGAGGTAAAACCACCAAGAATGTCATCAACCATATAGAACAAAGTAAAAGACGCATCTCACACCAAGTATACAATGTATATAATATGAATAAAGATGATTAATCTTGAGCTTTATAATTTTATTCTATTGAGGGGTTTTGTTGCTGATCCACGAAGGATCGCTATACTCCTGATCTACAAAGCATTTCTCTACTACTGATCCATAGAGTGTCACACTGTTGTCGATCCATGGAGGGACACTCTCATGTATATCCATAGAGGGTCTCTCTATTCTTGACCCATGAAGCTTTTCAATTCTGTCGATCCATATAGTGTTATTCTCATGTTAATCTACGGTGGGTCTTTCTTCATTTGACAGTCAGCCACTAGATTTTCGCACTTATCACGCTTGAGTTATTCAGATTCTTCTCGTCCAACCATCAGTCATATCTCAAACACTTCTAAGTCCCACAAAAAGTTAACACAATGTACTACCTTGTATTAAGGGTTCCAACAAGATAGAAGGTGCATCAATCAGACACTCGGTCTGTAAGATATATGTAAAAAGGTAAAATAGGGCTCGGTTGGATTCGAGTACGATCCAACCCAACTTCACTCAACCATATACCAATACTCACGTGGAGTATCTCCAATGGACCACCTAATCATAAGGGTCCTCACGTAGTAGATGGCGCATCAATCAGACTCCCGATTTGTGAGTTACTTAAGATTTAATGAAATGGGACCGGTCGGGTCTGGGTCTAATTGGGGTCCAGCCCTGTAGGATTCTTGGGCCCACAGGTCAGGCTCGACTCTTGAGTCAAGCCCTCATGTGGGATAGTTATGTTGGAATGGATGAAATGTGTCTGTTTCTTCTTACCGGCGATGCTAGCGAGGCATCATCCCTTATCCAGAAACGGCCGGCTTAAGCTGACCATTGTGTATGCCAAGCGACCTGAGCGTGCCAATCCATCTCCCTTGGGGCGTGGTGGTGTAGGTCCATGCACAATCCATGGACACCCATCCATGTCACCTGCTGTTGTGGCACCTTCGAGAGCTGATCCTCTACATGGCTGGCATGAGCTGGCCACCATCACAAGCACCGCCTCGCCGCTGGTGCGGCACTAGTGACACGTTCTGTGGGCCACTGGAGATGCTATGGTGGTCTTTTTGCCTTCGCGTATATGCCTACGGGCCTCCCGTGTTTCCTCCTTCACTGTGTGGCCCATAGAATCTCCTTTACCCTACATTTATTGGTCTCCCATAAAGAATTCCCAAAACTCAAGAGATACAGAGGGTCCAAGCCTTGTTTGGATTGACCTGCGCCCTCCATGATAATGTTTTATCATAGGGGTGGAATAAAAATCATTATAAGATAATGAAAAATCCCCAAAGTGTAACCCCTTAAAAACATCCTACAATTTAGACTGTCCCACAGATCAACCAGTTGGTAGTTTGATCTACATTCTTCATATTATTCTAGAATTGGAATAGAGGGATATAAAATGCATAAATCACAAACCTATATTTGGTGGAATCTATTGCGGATAAAGTAAGGAATCTCGCGTTCATTGTCATTAAATGTTCATCATTTCTCATTTGTCTTAAAATTGGTTCATCTAATGGTTGTCATCCATTCTCCATTCTTTATTGGTGAGGAGATTTTTCAGCTCTACATCATAGGTTTCCCCATGATTTCCAATCCTTTCACCAATAGATTGATTAAATAAAAGGAAACCACCTCCACATTCTGCTTTTTAATGTGACTCATTAATGAACCTTAATTTACGAACCATTAAGTAAACTATATTTGCAGTTGTGAAATAAATGAAAAGATTCATTTAATGACCCAGATTTAATGCTTGTCGTTACACTGCGGTTTTTCCAAGTGTCACTCAATAGTTTAAGTGAGAAATAAAATAACATAAATAGTTATTTTATAATTTTTCCAAAATGAACCAAATTTTTCTTTTCTAGATGACCCTTTTAGGTTGAAATTATGATTTTATTAAGAGAATCCTGGTCCTACCAATTCAATGGTTCCCTCGAATTTGCAATTTGATCACTGGTTCAAAATATAGTAAAGTTTTCTCACATGTTTTTTGAACGTACCATAAAGAAGTTAAGAAATAAGTAAGATTCATCCTCGACATGTGTTAGTCGAGGATAGGTTATTCTAAATGGTAACACTCCCAAAGGAAGTCAACGATACTCTTAGATTATCAATCTGAGTTACCATTTTAATGTCATATGGATTTAACAATAAAATAATTGTTAAATATTTTATTGATGACAAAAAACTAACCCCCACTATTGGCTCATGCTGGCCAATGTTAGGATTTTCCTAAGGAAATAATACCCTCCCAAGTTCTGCAGTTTCCTCAGATTTAAATTTTGAGTCACCATTCATGAGTTATAGTCATTTGAACAATAAAATAATTGTATTTGATTATTTTATTTATGGTTATTACATTTATGGGTTTCTTCTCACAGGAGGCATGTGCCGACTAAAATTATGTTGCACCTATGCTAAAAAAGACATTTTGAACACAATGGTACCATCATATTTCTGATCCAAGCACCCATTTAAGAGTTATTCCTCATTTTTAGGAAAAATGCTCATGAGCACTATTTAAATATTGACATTTTTCAACAAATCATTTCAGGCACACCGGGACTCAGAATCATGTGCCGTCAAATTTCATGGTCTCAAAACAATTCCATATAATTAAAAAAATTATACAGAAATTCCAGGAAATTATAGAGTACTTAATAATAAATAAGAATTTAAATTGGGAAGAGAGAGACAAAGAGTAACCCAAAAGAAAATGGAGGTTCTGGTAGAAAATCCTTACCTTAAGTCCGATAATGTTCTTCACTAGACCATTGTGCCCTAGATAACCAAATTTAATTCATTAATTTATATTTAAAAAAACTATTTATGTAATTGATTTATTATAGCCTTATTATGCTCATTTATAGCCTTGTTGATGGGTTTAAGAGGTTCAATTTTATTATTTTGGAGCATTTCCTTCCATGGTGTTCATGACCGGTTTACATATATACACGTAGTGAAAAACATGTAAGATGAAGACTGATATGCAGAATAGATTTTGAATGTTTTTTATTAATAAAAAAAATATTAAATGTTCATAATATTCATTTTATTTTTTGGCAGTGAAGATGATTCATTAAATAAAACATTAATTATAATTGATTGTGGTAATTGGAATTTTTTATCACAACAAACTCAATTTGAATTATATATTAATATCATGTCTACCAAAAGATTAAAAAACCCACCATAAGTTACAATACATATATTATATTCTTTTTTAACTATAAAAATGGTTTCAAGAGCAGAATTTAATATGTTAATATAAATTGACAACTTGTTGCTCTTGATTGTGATAAATTAACTCATCTTAGATGGTGTTTTCATTTATAGTATAAAATAAGGGGAAATGAGAGATTATGATGAATTATTCTATCATCAGAAAATTTTCTATTACATGTATGGAACTGTATTTATCATAAAATTTGGATAAAAGGAGGCAAGGAAAAAATAAGAAAAGAACGTAACCCAAAATTAAAGGAAATGAATAGTGGAATTTTCCTCTTGAAGTTATCTTTCTTGAGTGCCCCATTATGGGAGAGGTTTTAGTGTTTTTATGAGACCTATTGTTTTTGGATATAGGTGAGGAGCTTGGGGGATATTTGATCATAATTTAGGAAAGTAAAAATGATCTATAGAAGATAAGAGTTGAGGGATTGATGGGTGGATTTTATAGTGAAGGTGAGTGGGGATTTTTGTGTATTTTATTTATAAATTTATTTTTTCCCTCAAGACAACCAAAAATGTTGATTATTGTGACCCATAATAGTAATAAGTTCATGTTATTTCTAACCAAGTTTTTATACATCATCCATGATTCTATAAACAGTGAATTTAGTTAATAATTTTTATACAAGGTAAATTATTGTATATAACTATTCATAAAAAAATAAATTTTTCAGAAAAATCCCAAAAATTCACCCAAACAGTTTATGGACATGTAGAATAAAAAAATTAACTCTATTCTTTAAAAATATTTACCTAAATATGGTTAATTTAATTTTAAGAAAAAATCATAATTTATTCAATGAATTATAATTTTAAATATATAATATTTTTATATAACCTTGAAAATTTAATCAAGATATCATTATATTATAACCATAACACAAAAAAATTATTATATATTTTAATGGTAATAAGGGGCATATTAGTATTCATATGGTTATGTTAATATTCACCAAAAAATATGTTTGTCTTATCAATATCTAAATATCATACTTCACCTAACCACATATGTCAGTTTTTCGAAATAAAAACCACATAGGTCAAAAAATTAGGTGTACTGGATAGGTTTTAACAAAGTGGTGTAATGTAGAGACTTAGTGTTTCATGCATTCAATATTAAATTTATATATAAATCCTTGGGTCTTTACACTCTATGAAATGCATGTAGACCCTATTTTACATGACCCAAGTAAAGAAAACAAACCAACATATGGTGGTTTAGGTTACTAGGGAATTGTTAAACACTACACATTGGATGTGGTCTAAAATAATACTATGTTAGAGGTTTTGTAAAGATTTTAGGAGTGAAAAATAGAAGTTATTACATAATTTTTTCAATGGGATTAGGAACAAATTTGTTTTAAATTTTTACACCATTCAGCCCCGTCTGTTTGGAATTATATATATAAAGTAGTTTATGGAATTATAATGCACCTTTTATGTATTTATTGGCTATTTTGGAGTATGTTTAGAGTGAATTTGTGTTCATGTTGATATTGTAATATGATTTAATCTAGTTTGTGTTTAACTGGTACTCCAAATTTGGATAATTGGTTTCTTGAACTTTTATTGTATTGAACCCATGGTTAATACTGGATATTTTGTTGGACATTTCATTTAATTTTTACCGACTTCTATTTTCTTAAGTAATGTAAATCATCTCCCACAATTTATTAAAATATCCTATAGCATTTATGATAGCCTCTGATGATATGGATGTGTGCTTAGGGAGTTTTGTTTACTGTATTGCTCCACCTGGGTATCCTGGTCATTTTTTTACATTTCAATTCTTAGAGTTGTTTATATTGTTTTTAAATCATATTTAAAGCATAATAATATTCATAAGACATATTTTATATGCATAAAATATATTAGTTTTTTATTGATAAATCAAATGTATCATGAAATTATCAAAAAAACAATATTATATATATTCAATTTAATGATTAAAAATTAAATGTTCTTTTTATAAATATAATTATATATATATGACATTTAAAATTATAAAATAAATCACTTAGTGTAAACTAAATTCATAAATTTTTATCTAAAAATATTTTAAATCATATTAAATATATTTTTTTTTACACTAAAACATATATATATAATTATGTTATTATTCATTGATTAATATTTAGTATTTTTAATTATTTTATTATACACTTCCTAAATTGTGATATGTATTTTATTAAAATAACATGTTACACATAAATGTCACATTATTGTTACAAGATCTATATTTATATATTATTATTCCATTAGTGAACATATCCTTCCAATATTCATATTTTCCTCAATAAATATACTTTAATATGTCTACTATAATAATTTATATCATTATATTTTCTATATCAAGTATATAAAAGTTCTTAATATTTTCTCCATAATTTAAATATATATTTTATTTTTTTTATAATTAGATATCATTATCCTATGAAGTTCAAAATTATAATCATTATCTATATTTTTATGTGTTTTGTAATACTATTCTTATACATTATAGTAAATATATTACTATTAGGATTATGTTATAATATTAAAATGAAATAAAATAATATGTAATTTTAAATAGCTATTGTAATGAAGTGTTTCTATACTCTAATATAGTATTGGGATTTTTATTATCCAACATTAATTAATTTTATCATTAAAATTTGGGGTATATATCATTCTTTAAACAAATGGAGGTAACTCATAATAATTTATTTCTCAATATCTAATGTTTCCACCTCTAAAATATAATTATTTTAATGTTCTTACACTAGTCGAGATTTCTTATCCCGAAACTCATGATGTAACATCCCAGGTATTTATAGAATAATAATTTTTCATGTCTATTAATATTTTTCAATAAGATATTAATTTTATGTTAAATGGGATTTGTTTCCAATATCATACTCGATAAGAAACATTGGGAATCATAGAAATCTTATGTTTCACACAAAATTTAGTTATATCAAACAATTATACAATAATATTTTTTTAAATGGAAGTTAATTCCTAGATATTTTACTTGTGGGAATGAAATAAAATGACTAAAATATGATTATATTTTTTTTAAATGTTTTTATATTTTTACAATACATTTTAGATGCGTAAAATGATAATGAATGCAATTTTAAGCATAAAATGCTCTAATATTTTTAAATGCCCATTTTACATCCTTCTGATGGTGAACCATTTTTAAATATAGTTTTTTTCACTATTATATGTTATATTTTACAAAAATTTTATTTAGAAGTGGGACATCCAAATTTACATTTGTTGTAATTTTAGTATTTTTCTGACAAAATCCATATTTTAATGAATAATGAAAAATACTGCATTTTAATTCAGAACTGTATTTTCTCCAAATTTATATATATGTTTATATTTTCCTTTTGATTGGTTTTAAAGTGTAATTGGAATATGTTTTTATAATTTAACTTAATTTTATTCATTGAGAGTAATTTCACATTTAATTTAGACATAAACACATTTCAATCATTTGATAGTTTTTACTTCAAAAAACCACCTTTTTGGTTTTGACAATGGGAAATAATTTTAAATAAATTAATAAAACTTTTCTGTCATAAATTTGGAAAAAGGTCCTCCATATTTTTAATTAGAAGATACAAATTATATAAATAGGTACCTTTTATATTTGCACATTATAAAAAATAACATGATTAATTATTTTTATTTACAACGGTTAGAGGATAAATTAGGTATATAAGTGTAAATATATTATTATAATAATTTAAAACTACCCTAACAGATGTCCTAATATTATTTTTTTAGTCATGTGTGGCCAAAACAATCTATAGGCCTCTATTTTTTAATTTGGGAGCCACTTGGGAATGAAAATGATATGTTATAATAATCAATTTAAAATAACGATAAATATAACACAAACATTTATATTTTTAGTAAAAAAATTTAAGGTAGGTTTATATAATTTATCACTTTCAATATAAACATTCATAAAAAATATAAAAATATTTCATACATCATTTCATTTTATTGATTATTTTTATTCATTAAATAAAAAGTTGTTTTGAAGACACAATGATAATGCAATGATTTCCTAATTAATGAAAGATTCAAATTAATGATATTATAAACATTAAAATATAATTAATTTGAATCTTTTGATTCCATATTGAAAATTTTGTTTGGTATTTTGAGGTGAGTGATGTTTTAATTCTTTTTTATGAAATAAATTTTTTTTGACTTTAACAAAAATCACTTTTTAAATAGTTTCAAAGTTGAGATAAATGAGTTTTTCAAAGAAATACTATTTTATTAAATTATATAACAGTCCTAAAATCCAATATTCTTCCAAAAAAATATATAATGATAAAATTGTCATTAATTTTCTATTTTTTGTTCTAATTGAATTTATTGTAACTATAGAAACCATATATTATGAAAATACCACAAGACATGGTACGAGATAATGTTTTTAACTAAGGGTTAAATCTAAAAGATAAGGTTAATTTTATAGCCTAAACATGTCTAAAACCTATTGGTTTAGAAAATTTACATCAATAAATTAATTATCCTATAATTAAATCACTTTTTAAATATTATAATTCAGATAATAATTTTTAATAAACAAATATTTCAAGACATTCTTAAAGTGCCCCTCCTCCCTCTTATAAAATACCACCACCTCTACCCACATACTCGCACCTCTAAAGCCTCTTGTCTCATCCAAAATCTATAAAAATAATATACCAACATTCCTACCTTTCTCATAGAAGCCTTTACATGTGCATAATGTAATTCAAGCATGCCTTTTGACACAAATCAAAAGAAGTTACCAGATTTTGTGGTAGCATCTTCTCTCAAGTTCCTTTCCTATATTTTCTTTCTCTAGTCCCTATGCTCTTATTATATTTTGATTACATAAAAAATTTATACTAAATAAACTATGATATTTTTATGAGAATTATTATAACTACACTTACACACACCTTCATCTAATGGATATGAACAAACTATTTCTGTGTACGGCCAACTAATCCCCCCGAAATGACGATTCATTAATTTTCTCCTTCAACATCTCATCATGGTCGTTATGATAGAAATATATTTATATATTATATATATTATATTTATATGGTCTCTATATTTCTGTTATATTTATTTTAAACATACCGTTATTCTTTCAATAATGTGTAAATATAATAATTTCATTTTTGGTAGTGTGGACTACTGCCCCCTCAACGAGATATGACTCATTCATGAGATAGATAGAACATATAAAGGATAGTGTTAATAAAATTATGTAACATATATAACATAGATATTGTAATATTATTAAAAAATAACATTGTATCATTTGGTGTTCATTCCATTTATATGACAAAGAAATGAAAGTAATGTTCATGCATACGTACAGTCTACTATCTCCGTGAATGTTGCATTTCATTTCGTACCTCAAAATATTATGGACAAAATAAATAATATATTATATATATATATTATATTTTCAACATTAATATTAATATTCTAGATATTATGGAATTTTGACTACATGGAAACGTTATTTCAAAAAAATGTCATTTTTTTAACTCAAGTATCGAATATCGATAAAACGACCGATATGAACATAAATAATTATGTAATTATTATAACATGGTAATAAGTGATATTAAAATAATAATTAAATTGAAAACGGTTATCAAGAATTTATAAATTAACCTATGTTTATTATTCTGGAACACAATGATTGAATATGATGAGTCTGGCTCAATGTAAGGGAATCTCTAAACTCAATTTCCACTCTTTGGGGTTTACACATACTATGTTGAATATATTATGCCATCATTAGGCATGGAATCACTATTTTTTAATTTTTATTATAATTTCCACTTCTTCTTAGGGGGGATATTCTTTTTCTACACATAATCACCCCATTTATAAATTTTTATGTCATTTATATGAACTTTTTAAGGGAAATGATAACTCAATCTCCACCCATTGAGTTAAATATCAATGTCATTAGTATTGATTTTCCAAGAATATATTTGAATTAACTCTAACATTTTTACAATAAATATCAACTTATATTGAGTGTATTTATATTTTCACAAATTATTATGTCAATTATTTATCTGTAATCAATTGATATGATCTTTTTAAGGGATTCCGTCCCAATCTATTTTCATTGAGGAATATCTTATTATTATGCTGATTTATTATCCTATAATTTATATATACAACCCTTTTGACTATTTATATAATGAATTAGTACATTTTCATGATATTTAAAGTTATGTTTAATTTTATTCCTTAATGGGTTTTATTCAATGATTTCTCAAGTTGTAAGAGACTCTAAAACTAAAACATAATTTTAAATTTTTTAAAGATTTATTCATTTAGAAACTCCTATTTCATGTACATGTTTTTTTAAATATTAATAATTTATTTACATGGACTTGAATTTCAAAACATGACAATTTAAATAAATAATTTCAAAGATGTATGAGACACTTTGATTAAAATTTTTCATTATTAAAAAATTTTAATGGTTTTGTAAATGGGTTGAATATTTCTATCTCATAAAATGACCTCCTGTTGTTGTAGTGTGGAAATTTTATTTTTTTATTAGGCTTGTTTTTTGTATTATGATTATAAAATGGTACATGGACATTTTATGGGTGGTTACATAATAATCCATAGATGAGTGGATAAGTGATAAACCAAATATGGGTGGTTCAGTGATGAACCATGTATGGGTGGTTGCGTTATAACCTCCAATGCACAGGGTATGGAAGTCATCCATTTCAATATTCAATTTTGTGATATGTGTGGAATTAGATCATATTTTTATTCCATTTATGTATGTTATTGTCCCAAGTTTCCTTTATATGTTATATGTTTAATTATATGGGATTTGTAGTAATATTTTGGTTTCAAAAAGAGATTGAAATGAAAACATATTTAGTGGAGTATATTTGAAACATCTCAAAGGTGAAAATTATTACATTATGAAAAAGTATTCATGGTTTTCCTGTTTTTACAAGAATAATAGTTTCTAGTTAGTATGACTTATTATTTTTAGTTAAATTATTCTCATGGATTAAGAATATTTTGATTATGAGAACTATTGATTTAATAAATAGATATCCTTATTATAGGAAAATGATTTCTTTATTAATTTACAAATTTTATTTTGGGAGATGTTTGGTTTTTTGGGAACACTATATACCAAAAGAAAATAGAACACATTGGGATTTCATTAGAGGATCATGGGTTGAATTTAATTTTTGAAGAATCTATGTTTTGTTTGTAGACATTTGGTTATTTGGGTTATATATGGAAATGATTAACCTATCATGGTGAATTTGTTGTTAGGTTAATAAATTTTTGGTATGATACATTAAGGGTGATTTATTTTATAGATATATAACTATTAAAATTTTCCATTGAAGATTATGGTATTAAATCATTAAGATTTTTGAATTCATTACTTGTTTGGATTATTTTGAAGAATATTATGGACAATTATATATTGAATGGTCCTTGTTGAACTTTGGGTATTATTTTTTAACATTTTTTTATTAAAATTAGACACTCTTCTTATATAATATTTTTTTTTGATTATCTGCTCTTATACTAAACATTTTGTTTTTGGGTAATTTATAAATATGTGGGAAATATGTATTTTATCTTTTTTGGATTATGTGATTATCAAGAAGTTGATTCTAGTACTTCGGGTGTGACCAAGTCATCTTGAATAGTGATCACTTGGAGAAAAAATAAGAGTGTGTGGTCGATATTCATTAAAGGATGAAACTCTACTTTTCGAGTAAGTATATTTCCTTATGTTATTATTATATGTAATAAAATAATTCCTCAAATTTATAAAAAGGATCTTAAAACAAAAAAAATCCATTTAATTTTACTACTGTGAAATCAATGACCATTTAACTCACTACATGTTTGTGGTTTTCTGGTTGTTAACATTCCCCTGATCAGGTTTTCTATCACTCTCCATCAGAATAAGATGGTTATGTATTCTTTCATATCCATGTTTTCTTACATGGAATCCTTGTAAGTGTTTCATCTAGTGACCATTTTTATTATCTTTCATTATTTTTTTGTGGAAGATTTATTGGCTGTTTTTTATTATGTTGGATTTTCAAGGAAATTACCAAGCCAAATTTTAAAATGGTGACAACCCAATTTCCAAAAGGGGGAATGATGTGACGTCGCATATATTTAAAGAATAATAATTTTTAATATATATTAATATTTATGTATAATTTATTAATTTTATTTTAAATGTGGATCATTTTTTGATAGCGTACTTGACACTTAATAATTGGTTTCTCCAAAATATTATGATGCACACAATAATGAGTTATACTGAAAAATAAAACAATAAAAATACTATTATTTCAAATGGTAGTTATCGTGCAACCATTATATTGTTGGAAATGAATATAACTAACTAAAATATTATTACACATGTTTGTCAAAGGTTTTTTCATTTATTCAATAACTTTTAAAGGCATAAAATTAGAAAGAAACCAATTTAATGCATAAAATACACAAAAAAATTTTAAAATCTCATTTTACCGCCTTTTAATTGAGACCCCATTTTAAATATATTATTCTTCACTTTTATATGTTCTATTTTAAAAAATGAATTTTTTTATAAGTTGGAAATCAAAATTTTCTATGGTTCAAATTCTGGTATTTTTCTGATAAAATCTGTATTTTAATGAATAGAAAAAAATACTGCATTTTAATTCAGAACTGCATATTTATATAAGTTTTTTGTATAGTAATATTGTCCCTTTAATTTTTTTTAAGTGTAGTTTTATTATTTTTTATCATTTAATACAATTTTTGTAATTTTATGTAATATTATATTTAAACTGGACATAAATACATGTCAATATTTTGATAGGTTTTACGTTTGAGAACCACACTTTCTGGTTTTAACAGTGGGAATTGATTTAAAATTAATTAATAAAATTTTTGTGTTTTTAATTTCGAAAAATGGATTTAATATTTTAAATTATAGGGTAAAAAATTTGTAAATTGGTAACCTTTATTTTTTGAAATTATAAATATTAACTCCAGTAATTATTTTTTCCATGGTTAAAGGTTAAATTATTTAAATTAGGGAAAAATATTATAATAATATAAAACTACCCTAACACGGGTCTTAATATTATTGGAAGAGTCATGGATGATAAAAAAAATCTTCGGTTCGAACTTTTGGTATTGGGGAGCCACTTGGGTATGAGAATTACCTGTTATAATAATTAATTTAACGTAATGAGAAATATAACAGAAACATGTGTATTTCAACAGATTCAATTTTAATGTTGGGTTATATTATTTATCTCTTAGACTATAAATATTAATTAGATATGTAACCATATTTCATACATCATGGTATTCTTTTTCTATTTTTTAGAAAATAAATAAATAAATTTATTTAGGACACAATGATGATGTAGTGATTAACTTATTGATGAAAAATGTAAATAAATGATATTATAAAAATTAAAATAATTGTAATTTGAAAATTATTATGCCATAAATGATTTTTTTGGATGATATTTACAAGTGAGGTATGAGTTAATCCCCCTTTTTAATATAATCACGTTTTTATGAATGTATGAAAAATTAATTTCTAAATTGTGTAATAGTTGACATAAAAAAGGTTTTTTAAATACTGTTTTATAAATGATATAATATTTCAAAAAATATAAATTTCTTATAACTGACTTATATAATTAAAAAAAATTCATTAATTTTCTACTTTTTCTTCAATTGGAGTTTTGTAGTAACTATAGTAACCAAATATTTTGAAAATACAAGAATACGTGGTAAGAGTTAATGTTTTTAACTAAGAATTAATGTTAAATGTTAAGGTTATTTTCCTCACCTAAACTTTTCTAAAACCAATTTATTGAGATTATTTAGACCCACCCTCGTCTTATCATTTATTTCTATAAGTTTAGAGCATTTAAAACTCGAAAATAAATTTTTTAAAAAGTAATATTTCAAGGCTTTCCTAAATTGCTCCTCCTTCATATTATATAAGGCCAACTACTATACCAACTTCGTCACACCTCTCAAGAATGTTTTCACTTCCAAAATATGCTCAAATAATCTCCCCAAATTCCTACCTTCCTATTATAAGCATTTACTTAGGAATATGTTTATTCAATAATTCTTTTTGGCTTTAATAAATAAGAGATCTCATTTAGAGGTGCGTCTTCTCTCAAGAACCATTCATTTATTTTACATCTCCCCTAACATTGATCTCTTTACTCTATTATTACATAACAACAACAGTATCTTCAATATACTAGCCTTTTTTATGATAATTATTCTATCTACACTTACACACACCTCTATCTAATAGACACGAACAAATTGTTTCTGTCTGTGGTAAACTACTACCACATGAAATAATGATTGTTCAATTTTCTCCTACAATCTATCATGGTGGCCATTATTATGGAACTATATTTATATATTATATATATTATATTTATATTGGTTATATTATTCTGAAATTTTTATTTATAACATTTTTTATGCTTTCTATAATGTGAAAATATGATTATTTCATTTGAGGAAGTGCAGACTACTGCCCCCTCCAAGTGATATGACTCATTCATTCCATACATATAACATTTAAATGATGATTTTAATGAACTTATAAAACATAAATAACAAATATATTATACTATAATTACAATATACCTATGTGTCAATTAGTTTCCATTCTTCTTATTTGATAATGAAATGACAGTAGCATTCATGCTTATTAACGACCTACCATCTCCGTGAACGGTGCATTTCATTTCTTATCTCCAACTATTCTGTACATAATAAATACATATATACTATACATATATGATATTTTAATCATGAATAATAACATTCTGTTTTTGATGGATTTTTTAAAATAAGGATAAGTTACATCAAAACCACTTCATTTTCCTCTCAGGTACAGAGTATCGACAAAATGACAAATATAAACTTAAATAATTCCGTAATTTTTAACACATTGTAATATGTGATATAAAATTTATAATACACATGAAATTGTTCTCATGAAATAATAAATTAATATACTTTTATTATTAAGTAACATAACAATTGAACGTGAAAATTCATTCTCAAGGTAAGGAAATTTCAAAACTCAATTTCCACTATTTGGGTTTTACACATATTGTGTTGATTGTATTATGCCAAGAATGTGTATGGATTAATTGTTTAATTATTTATGTTTTAATTTAAAATTTCTTTGTGTGGATATATTTTTTTCAACATATAATAATCCCATTTTTAAATTCATATGTAATTTATATTAACATTTTATGTGAAATCATAACTTAATCTCCACTCATTGAGTTAAATATCCATGTCATTGGTTTTGTTTTCCAATTATATTTGTGAATGAAATCAGATTTTTTATACTAAATATCCACATACATAATTATTTCATTGATTTATCTGTAATCTAATGATATATTCTTTCTAAAGGATTTCGTCTCAATTTCCTTTAATTGAGGCATATCTTCTCGTATGTATATTAATTATTCTATAATGTGTATAAATAGACCTTTTTACTCTTTATATCATGAATTAGTATTCTCATGATATCTAATGTTCTTTTTCATTTATTTCCTCAATTGTTTTTATTCAAGTGTCTCTCTATTGGTAAGGAACTCTTTAACCCGAATACCATTTTAACTATTTTAAATATTTAATAATTTGAAATGTTTTATTTCATGTCCATGTTTTTGAAAATGGTTTTAAAGAATTTATTTTTATGGACATGGATTTTTTTAAATGATAATTTATTTCAAAATTTTCAATGTTTTATGGGAATCTTTTATAAAAAATTATCTTTAATAATTCTTTTAAATGGTTTTCGAAATGGGTTGAATATTATTATATCTTATAATGTTATCTTGTGGTTCTAGTGAAGAAATTTTATTTTTTTAATTTATTCTTGTTTTATGTGTTATGATTATATAATGGTACTTGGATATTTTAAGGGTGGTTACTTGATAACCCAAATACAGGTGGTTATGTGGTAAACCAAAGATAGGTGGTTATGTGATAATCCAAGGATGGGTGGTTATGATATAACTGCTAATGCATTGGGTAAAGAATTCGTCCATATGGCAATTCCATTTAATGTTATGTGTGGATGTTGACAATATGGTTATTCTATTTATGTTTTTTATGTCCCATGTTACCTTTATATGTTGTTTGTTCCTTTCTATGGGGTTTATAGTAATATTTGGGATACAAAAATAGTAAGTAATGAGTATATAATAATTGAATTATATTTACATCTTTTTAAAAGAGAAATGTAATACTTTATTATAAAGTATTCATGGTTTTCATGATTTCCCATTACTAATAGTCTCCCTTCATTGTGTATCCTTTACTGTGATTTTTATGGTCATCCCTTGTTTTGAAATTTTTATCACAGGACATAAAGATGAATAGAGTAAAGGATGAGATATAAGAAAATTTATGCTTTTAAAACATTAAATGATACCATGTTTCTTTTAAAATAGTTTTTTATGAACAAAACTGACAGTTGGTATAATTGTCTACATTTAATATTTAACATTCTATGTATGATTTATTTCTTAATAATCAAAAACAATAAACCTGAAAAAAAATTGATGTGAATTAATGTTAATTGTTGAATTATCTAAATATTAAGTACTCGTTAAGGATGGGGACTTATACATGATCTCTAGTATAATGAATCATGCTAGATTTTCTTTGTTGAAAAATATATGTTCTATCTCTATTTATTCAGTTGTGAGTGGGTTAATTTGGTATACAATGTACATCATCAACAGTGAGGCACTAAAGAAATAAATCACTTTAAGGATATTGGGTGGATTGAGAAAAAGATAATTTATAATAATAATTCTATATAAAATATCAAAAGGTTTAATGTATCATATATTTCATTTTCCACTATTTAAAATAAAATAAATACCATACATGGATATACCTTTAAAAAGGAATTCCCCCCACCCAACATAGAATTTATGTGACATTCTATTATTATCATTAAATATTTCTATCATATTTGATATGTTTTAGTATAATTATAGACATCTTTCACTTTCTATGTTATATCATCAATGAGTTCTGGATCGATGTCTAACATTCCACATCATTATACTAGTAGGATTGACTATAAAAAAATTTCCACAAAAATACTCATATATATTTCAATTTTCTTTATTTAATGAATGATATTATTGTATGAAAATATCGCAAGTGGTAATTTCTAGTTAAAACAACCCTTCTCTTTATAAAACATTTAAACATGATTTATTATATATATTTTCTATTAATAATACATGGAATATCTAGAGGTATAGTGTATTTGTAAATTTGGAACATTACAAAACTACATAAAACATGGAATACGCATCTTTTTTGAAAACATATGTAACATGAACCAACATTCCTTTCTACTTTGCAATGCATGGGATAACCTGAGGACATGCATAAGAAAAATAATGAGAAATAAATCCCAATAATTAAATAATAAAGGAATAACATGAGGAATAAAATACATGTTAGTCAATAATCATATAAATGTTTAACATGAAAAACATGAACATAAAGGCCCGATATAACATGATATTCATAACACGGAATTCTGGGAACAACATACAACAATATATTATCTTGATTCAAGGCCCATTGCCAATGGATTTTCATGAGTAAACCCTCATTTCACATGAATTATCATTATTAAAACCTCATTGCACAAGAATTAACAAGTGTAGACTCTCAATTCACATTGTTTATCATGATACTAAACGTTACCCAATGCATTGGAGCACTATCGGGGTGCACCCTTCCTAAACATTTCATTTCATGAATAAGTGTGCCACATAGATCATATAACATGGAATCATTCAACATCATTGGTCATTAAATAATCAAGTAATGTGTAATAAAAAAATGTATATCCCCAATCAAAAGGATTATGAACATAATGGTGAATACCATTGATAGAGAGATGGGTATGGTATTCACTACAAGATTATTTTGGAATGGAAAATTGTTGTGCAATTTTGGAAACATAACAACTTCAAATAGGAGTTTCTAAAATGGGTTAATGAGATGTAAATGGGTCTCTCATGACTTATATATAATATTGATAGAATGGGTATCATAAAACCTAATATCTTAATATATGAAATGGAGTTTACATTCTAGATATAAAAGAAAATATTGAATTTTAATGAGAAGAGAAAAATTTAATACAGAATATTGGCATAGTAACAGGTGTATATATATGATAATGGATTTATTAATGCGAGTGGAAGGAATATATAATAATAAATAACTAAAATGTACAGTATGAGTAGTATGTACAATAATATTCCAACATATGAAATTTGAAATTAAAAGCCATATCATAAATAGGAATGCTTGATAAAAGTGGTGTGTGGAAGATCCCTTAATTGGATATGTACTCTCAAAGGCTTGGGAGAGGCTTCGTGGGAGGTTGGAGGGAAATTTGGAGGACTATAGGGAGTAGAGGGAAGATAGAACTAGAACATTAAATAACATTATTGAAGATTAATGGGTTCTTAGGTGGGTTTATATTTGAAAGGTGGTGGAATTTATAATTACTTTGGTATTGGGAACTACACACTAGAAAATTCAAAAACAAAAACTATCCCATAGTTTTTGACAATGGAATCTGGAATTTTTGGTGGTATAAATTATTTTATATGTACATGGGAAGAAGATATAGAAATATTTCCTGTGATTATGTGGTGGTGAGACACACTTTCAAGGAAATGGTTTAAAATATTAAAATATATTATATGTCTGGGAAAATTTAGTAAGAATTTATAAAATAAAATAAATAAAGCTAAAATTATATTTTATTATAGAAAAAAAATATGTGTCCTAATATATCTGGTATAGTATTTTATTACATCGCTATTTGTTCATTATGATGTCAAAAACAAGGTTATATATTTAAAGTATTAAATTTTTACCCAAAAATGCGAATGTCTAAGAAAATTATAAAAACCTCACCATTGGATAATTTTGAAATCATGAATCCAAAAATAATGTTTGTTTTATCTAAATAGTTTTATAAATATGTGAATTTTCACTTTTAAAAATAAATCAAACATTTATTGAAAATTGACTGGTTTTTGACAAAAAAATGTTTTCAAACATTAATAAAAATAATAATAGAATTCATTAAAAATATATGATCATTTATATTTATTAAAATTAAATTAATAATAATATATTATTAAAAATATTAATTAAAAAATCCATTAACTCGTAATATTATATTTCTTAATTGGATTTGAATATTAACCAAAAATAATATTTTTATTTTCAAAATTATTTAAAAAGTAACAATGATGAAATTAATGTATAATCATTATTATATACTAAAACAATGTACATAGTAATAGTACTAGGGTATTATTACATATCTATTTAATAAACAAGCATATTCCCTAAGAGTAATGTGTATGATGGCAGGGCTTTCATCGGGCCATTTAGTGAACATGGTTTGGGTCATGATCTTGAGGAGCTTGAACTTCTCCCATAAACGGTTTGGTTCATACATAAGTTATTAGATATCATCTTGGGATTGGTTTAGGGAAAATATCAGAAATGATATCTCCCTCGATGCTCTAAAAATTGGGCTTCATATGGTATGATCCCAAATATTTAGGCCATCACTTCCATTATATATGTCACAATGATTTGTTAAAACCGTATATTTATACTAGTAATGTGATCACTATTCAACAACTATATTATCAATCGAAATGATATATAAAAATCATTTAAATACAATTTTATATAATAAAATAAAATCATTTCATGTGTTATATATATATATAATACATTTAATTAAATGGAATGGAATTCTATTAAAAAATTATTAGTTTGTTACATCATTCCCCCAATAAGAACTGTCACCCTTGATGAGGGTTACTCTGCATCATCACTTCCTCCAGTCCCCACATCTCATCTTAAAACTTATGGTCATTACACAATGCTTTGACTGGGGTCATTTTCTTCATTCATAGAAATTTTTATATATGATATATGATCTTTAATGGCTTCTCCCCCTAGGATTTTTCATCATCTAATGGTACCACCACTAGATTGAGTATATGTGATCAATTTGGTATGTACATGCTTAAGAGTGATACATAGAAAACATCATGAACCTAACACATGTTTGGTGGGAGTGAAATTTGATAGGCCACAACTTCGATGAGATCAAGGATCTCAAAAAGGATGATGTACCTTGGAATAAATTTTCCCTTCTTACAAAATCTCATAACACTCTTCTATGTATATATGCAGATGAATACCGTGTCTCCAACATTAATAACAAGGTCTCATTGATGATTTTGAGCATAACTCTTTTTTCAAATATGGGTAGCTTTGATACTCTACTGGATGGTCTTAACCTTCTCCGCTATTTAATAAACCTTTTCCAAAAATTGAATATTTTGTTCCACAGCATCATCTAAACATGTCGGTGTTCTGCACCTCTTCCAATAAAGGGATTTATAAAGAGCCACTTATATGCTTAAGTGGAAGCTATTTTTGTAAGTGAACTCCAATAAAGGACAATGTTTGTCCCATTCTACTTTTAAGTCCATTGAGAATTTTCTATTCATGTCTTCATGTGTCTGGATTTTATCCTCCGATTTCCCATAATGTTGAAGGTGATAGTTCATGTGGAAGTTAAACTCAGTGCTTAAAGCATACCGGAGACTCCTGCAGAACGTATTGGTGAATCTTGGATCTCAATTAGACACAATTGATAGTGGTTCAACATACGGCCTTACCAATTGTCTAATGTATATCGATGCTAGTTGATCCAATATTAAATCCCCTCAAATTTCAATGAAGTGTGTAGTTTTTTAATATTTACCACAATAACATATATTGAATTTCTTCCTTTGGATGTCTTTGGAATTCTCTTAACAAAGTATATGGTGATTTTTTTCTCATTTCCATGTTGGTATGGGTAATTGTTTCATCATCCCCTTATAATTCTTCCTACCATCCTTCACATGCTTATATACCAGGTACGTCGATTTATATTTAGCGATCACCTTCTTCATGTTATCCCACTAATAGTTCTCCAGGAGATCTCAATACATATTTTTTTCCTATGTTCATGGAGAAATTTTAACTTTATGCATCATACAAAAATTATTTCTTTGACTTTGGATTTCATGGAACACATTTTCTTGACCCAAATATCACAATTACTTCTTCATTAACATTGAACTCTGAGGATTTACCTTTTATGATAGTTTACACTTTCTCCTGAATTCCCACATCCACTTATTTGTTATCCTTTAACCTTTCCAAAATAGGCAGTAGCAAAATTAGTTGTGAAATAATTGATGATGTTCCCTTCATTATGATTTCCATGTCTATATTCATCAAATCAAAGAAGATTTTATCATTTTCAATGCTCATCAACAATATAATTACTGGGTCCTTTATCCTTAGAGCATTTTCACTCAGTTCTCTTTCACATGGTGGTAATGGATTGAGAAGTTGTAATACTTGATGATATTTTACCATCTTTATTGGTTCATATTCTCCTATTTATATATTAATATATATTTTATACATTTTTAATGCATATAAATTTTACAATTCTACCTAATGAGATAATGCCACAAAATTTTCAGTGCAAAGATCACAGTTTCCAACTCCAGATCATGAATGGGATAGTTTTGATCATGAATTTTCCACTGTCTTGATTCATAGTTATTGAATTTTTTATTCTATATCAACACATAGCATATGCCCTTCTTCGAAGAATCGAAAGAGATTACAAATATCTCCCAACTTGTGGGTATCGTGAGCACATGGGTAGTAGGAAGCCTCTTCCTCAACTCCATGAATCATTCATTACCTTCATCAATACAAGATAACATGACTCCCTTATGAGTTATATTTGTAAGAGGGTTTCAAAATGATGATAAATTTCTCACAAATTGGGGATAATATCTACATAACCCTAGAAATATATAGATATATATCACATACGTCATCCTCAGCCATCGCTCAATTGCTTTTGTTTTGGAAGGATCCATAGACATCACATTTCTTATGATGATATTTCCCCATGAATTAGAGTTCCTTTAACCATAACTCTCACTTATTGGACTTTTCATAGAGATTCCCCTTTCTCAAGGTCTCTAGTACAGTGTTTAGATGCTCTTCATACTCCTCATCATTTTTCAAGAATATCAGAGTATCTCTTATAAACACTACCACAAATTTGATGACGTAATCAGTAAAGACTATATTCAATACATAAATGAAGATTTTTGGAGAATTAGTGAGACCTAAAATAATTATTATGAATTCATAGTCCCTATAACTTGTATAAAAAGCAGTCTTATGGATATCCTCCTTTGTCACCCTTAGTTGGTAATATCTCGACCACAGATCCACATTGGGAATGAATTGTGGGCCACATAGCTGATAAAAAAGTGATAACATAATTGAAAAGGATACATGTTATTTATCCTAATTTTTTAGCTCACAATTATTAGTGCAAAGGCGCGGTTACCTATCCTTCTTCTTGATGATGACAACCGGTGCATCCCATGGTGAAGCACAAGGGAATATAAACCCTTCATCTAGATTCTCTTGTATTAGTTTCATTAGCTTTAGAAGCTCCGCAGTATACCTTAAATATTTATTATTGGATATTGGAAGGCCCAAGTATAAGATCAATCAATAATTCAATATATCTTTTAGGAGGATGAACAGAAAATTACTTAGGAAACACATTGGTGAATTCCTTTCATAATATGCATGTCTTTGACGATGGTTCCTTCCTTAGACTAAAACATATGATAATGATATACATTACCACAGGGCATTAATATCTTTTCTTGACATGATGGTTCTAAAAATATCCATCCCCCTCCTTGTACTTGTATAGAATTCTAGTTTGATTCACCATATAGAGAGTGATTTCCCTCCCATGGAAATTAATGATTGCCTTATACAGGGAAAGCCAATCCAATCCATGAAGTGAATAAAATTCCACCAAGGGATGTATAATGAGGTCCACTGAGAAGTTTAATCCACAAATTATGATAAGGGAGAGGTTATATACGTAGTATGCAAAAATTTCCCCATTTTTTATTTTCACCAACATCTCTACTACCATGATTTTTGGGGGTGTTTTGTATTATTCTATTAATATTTCAGGATATAAAATAATATGTAGAACCAGATTCAAAAAACCCATTCACTATTCTAGAATGAATAACTGGCGTACCTATCACCACTTCATTTTCAAGATTTAATTGGGTAGTTGTGATGGAAAAAGTTCAACATGGATACCTTGGATGTTTTTGGGTACTTCCAATTACCCTTTGTCGCAGGGCACTGGTTTCCAACTTGCCAAAGTTCCTTGAAGTTGTTGCAATGAATAATGCAGTGAGGGTCGAATAGAGTATTACTTTCCTTTGTCATATTGTGGAGTTTCTCCTATTATAAATTAATATCTATATTCCCTTATCTTCTAAACCTATAGGATTTCGATGATCTTCTGAGACGATTTTAGGGGTTCTTCTTTTCTCACTTTTGACAAGAGGGTGCTATAATATTTAAGCAATGTTGGATTTATCCCTCGGAACACTTGAATTAAATTCCACCTCATCATCCTATCCCCATGATACCTCGAAGATTCACCAATATTCATCTCAAATTTGTGGGAACATCGAAAAATCTCTTCATAGATGTTAAAGTCGCCGATCTCCATGGATTTACATATGGTAGGTTTTTTTCCACCAAAGAAGTGGTTATCCTTGCATATGGGGGTAATGACAAAACCATTGGAATATCATGAAATTATAGTGTTGTTTTTCTCACACTTCCCAATATATTTTTCATTATTTTTCCCAAGTCAAAGGAAATATCTTTCCATCTTATGATATAGGGATCAAGGAAAATGTTTATCGAAAAAAAATTTCTAGAAATCTGTCCATCCCATCGCATCGATGATTTCACCATGCTTTATATTTTTTATCAATGTCTGTAATTGATCAGCTTCACCCTCAATATAATAAGCAGCTAGAAGAACTATCTTTTATTTGGAACAGTGAAAGATGTAGATGATCTTCTCAATGGAGTTGATCCATTGTTCAGTGATTGAGGGATCAGATGATCCAATGAAACTAGGATGTCTTTGTCTTGTGAATATCTGATTTGAAACTTGTTCTTTATTGGGGGATGTGGTTGGTTGTTTTTACTGATACAAGTTAATATTCAAATCATTTTTTAACTGAGAGAGTATCGTGAATTTTTTTTTTATTCATGCTCCCATCGGATTTTAAATCTCATTAGAGTAGTCATTACACTAATATTTGCATCAGTTGTTAGCCTGATTCCACCTATTACCGACCATTGGCTAGTATAAAAGTAAAATTAGGGAAAAAATTAATTCTATTAAAAAAATGGGGAATAAAAAGACAAAAATTTATAACATGTAAATTACATTTTTCTCATTAATCAATGAATTTATAGTATTCGATCTATGTTATCAATTATCTATCTCCTCACGTATATTCATCTGGGATTTTTTAATCCCTTATTAATGGTTCATACTGAGATTATGAATTTACCAAACAATATCCCCTAGAAATGTCTAACCTAGAGTGATACAGGGCCTGTTATCATGCACTAGTTCCCATTTGAGTCTATCTCAATGCTGTGTTTTAGGGTTTTACCCCAAGATACATCTGTTCCAAGGCCACCTCTACATGTTCGTATCTAGACAGGGATATATTTTCTTGATAAACCACAAACTATATACTATCATAAAATTAGGGGCTATTTTATTATAAATATTCATATCCCTAAGGCATTCACTGGAGTTTTGTAATCCAAATCCCAAAAATAACTAATCATATCCTCTGATACCAACTGTAAGAACCTTAAACTTTTTACACATTTAAACATGATTTATTACCTAGATTTTCATTTTATATTACTTTTAAGATAGATAGGTCTAGTTTCCTAGGAAATATGGAACATTACATAATAACATAGAACCAGATATATACATATTTATTGAAAACTTCTTTTACATGACCTTAACATTCCTTCATACTTCGCAATGCATGTCATAACCTGAGGACATACATTAGAAAAGGGTGAGCCATAAAGCCTATAAAGAGAATAAACATGGAATAAAATAAGGTAGAAAATATATGTTATTCAGTAGGTACATAAATTAAGTGAAAAATTAACATGAACAGAAAGGCATGACATAGCTTGGTATTAATAACATGGAAATGTGGCAACAATATAAAACCTGATATTAGCATTATCCAAGGCCCATTGCACATGGATTAGGATGATTAAACACTCATTACACTTTAATTATCAAGAGTAAACCACCATTTCACATTAATTATAATGATTTATCACTCATTTTATTGGACATATCATTATACTAAACATTACCCAATGCATTGGAGTGTTATCAGGGTGTAGCCTTCATAAACATTTAATTTCAAGAATAAGTGTGCCATGTTGATCATATAACATTGAGTAATTAAACATCATAAGTTATTAAATGATAAATTATTAGTGAATAATTACATGTATTCCCCCAATAAATAATTACATGATCATAAATTAGAATTCCCTTGATATATAAATGTTTATGGTATTCAATACTCGAAGATTTTTGCATAGATAATTGTGGTGCAATTTTGATAGCAAAAAAACATCAAATAGAAGTTTGTAAAATAGGTTGATGAGTTCAAAAATTTATATCATGATTTATAAATTAAATTAACATTATGGTGATCAGGGAAAATAGTATCCCAACATATGAAATTAAATTTATATTCTTAATATAAAATAAATTCTTGAATGGAAATGAAAATAGAAAAAACCCTTAGAAAATGACGGCATAGTAACGGGTGTATGTAAAGGATATTGGATGGATTAATTAGAGTGGATGGAATATATCATTATACATAACTCAAATTTATAGTATGGGAGTATTTATTAATATATTGAAACTTATTAAAATTGATATTAAAAGGCATATCACAAAAATGAGTGCTTGATAAAAGGGGAGGGTGGAAGATCCTGTACTTAGATGTGTAATCCAAAAAAATTGGTGGAGTCTTCTTGGGATAATGGGGGCCCACTGGGAGGAATCCAAAAATTAGGGTAAGAGGTTGGTCTAACATAAATGATCTTGAGTGTATTGAAATAAGTACACGTGTGTTTTAATTTAGTATTGTTGGACGAATTATTTATTCTTTTGGTTATGGAGAATACACACTAAAATATTCAAAACCACAAACTATACCATGGATTTCACTGATCGTTTTTGGAAAAGTGGAGTGTTATAAATTATTTTAAATTTAGAAGGGATGAATATATTAAAATATTTCCGTTTATTATGTGCAGGTGAGACACATATTTAGGGAAATGATTTTAAAATGTTAAAATATTGTATATGTCTTCGGTGGTTCACTAAGTCTTTATAATATATATTAAATAAACATTAAATTAAATTATTTTGGTGTAATAAATATATATTTCACCCAATATACATTTTAGTGTATTCTATTATATCACTATTGGGTCATTATGAGGTCTTAAAAGAAATTATATATTTACAGTATTTACATTTTACCCAAAAATTCGGTTGTCTCGAAAAAATTATGAAAAATTCAACATTCGATAATTTTTATGTATAGATTGTAAAAAAAATATTAATTTAATCTTGATAATTTTTGAAATATTTTATTTTTCAGTATTAAAATAAAAAATGATATTTATTGAAAATTTATGGTGTTTGAAAAAAATATTTTTAAACCCATAATAAAAATTAAAATTGTCATCATAAAAATTATATGATAAATTATATTTAATAAAAGTAATATAATAATAATATTTTATTAAAATATTATTTAATTTAAAAATACATATATTCACCAAATTAAATTTCGTAATTGGATTTGAATATTAACCAGAAAAACTATTTCTGATTTAAAAATCTTTTACAGTGTAACAATAATAAAATAAAAGTATATTCATTATTCTATACAAAAATAATGCACATAACGATAATTCTAGAGTCTTGTTACATATACCTATATTAAAACTACGTACACTTTTAGAGTATGGTCTGCTATGGTGGGGCATTAATGGGGTCATTTGGTGAACATGGTTAGGGATGTGATCTCGATGAACTTGAACTTATCTCATAAGTAGTTTCACACAAGCAGAAGTTGTTGGACTCAGCAAGGTCATGGTCTAGGTAAAATCATCAAAATGTTATGTCCCATGTATTTTATAATAAATGGTCTTCATAGGGTATGATCCTACTTATAGAGGCAATCACTTCCTTTTTCTACGTCAAAAGGATTTATTAAAACCATATATTTATACTAGTCATGTGATCACTATTCAACAACTATATTATCAACTGTAATAATATATAACAAACATTTAAATCCAACTAGATATAACAAAACAAATTCAGTGAATGTGTTTTCAGTATGCACAATATTTTTAATTAAAATAAATGGAATTTTATTCAGACATGTTCACATCATTACAGTAGTCCCATGTTTCATGGAAGTCGAGTAAGAATAATATGATGATGTACTTTAATGTTTGGAAATTCAATTGAAATTACCCATTACATTGATGGTAATAATCCATGATAAAATGTATATCCTTCATAAAAATTAATAATGATTCCTCAAAAATATTGATATGAAATTATGGTACACCCATATATAATTTATAGAGTTACACTATGATGTCTCACAATTTCATCAATATAGGGTCATGCAAGTCACTCAAGGTTTATATCTTTAATAGCGTCATGTAAATGTGTTGAAATTGTAATAAAATATATAAAAACACATATTTCATCATTAATACTACATTATATTGGAATTCCATTAATAATCTTCATTATGATATTTTCCCACATCCACTTTATTATAGGCCAAGGATTCAAGAAAATATTTGGATGCTATCTCTAAACATTTATGTATGTTCATAATAAGAATCCTGAAACATTGATAATAACTTACCACATCATGTGATAAAAAAAAATCTTACCCTAAATATCTATAGATCATTGTGATACAATGGTTTATAGAGAAAGTTGAACTATTAGATTTACCTAACACTTCTCAAATCATCTCAGGTACTGATGGTATACATAACCTCTTTAAAAATAGAAATACACCATATTCATATAAGATGTTCTTAAATATCACATATTTCATGAATTTAATTTTAGTTTGTATGATATTTTTTTTCTTAATTATACTTCTTTATCTTCTCTATAAATTATAATTAGAAAAATAATTTTAAAAGTAATGATGTTTTTTATTCCCAAATAATTTCTATGTACAACATTACTAAATTCATGAAACATAGATCCATATCTATCCTCATCATGTATATAACCCCCTAAACCTTCTAACTAAAAACATAATACACTGATTTTTTTTTCTTCATGGGGTGTTATTGTCTTGGACAGTCATATTTTTTACGTAGTTCTGGCCATCTTTTTTGGAAAATGTATAGTTATTTCTATTTAAATATATGAATCAAACTCTTAATATTCATATGTATACTATATATTTCATGGTTAATATAATTTCCCAATTTTTTGAAGTGGCATATTATTATTTCCAAATCTATATAATTTTTTGGATAATTTTACTCAGTGGATTTTAATTATTATCATGAAAAAGTAAAAAATCAATAATTTTTTATAAGGAGAAAAAATATCCTTTCATTAATGCATCATTATATATATTAAATCAACATTTTCTAAGGGAATTTTTAATACTAGTTTATTGAATAATCTAATTATTAATTCCAAAAAAATTACACATTCCTTTGACAATATGAAATTAACCCCTTTATGTTCAAATTTTTAAGAGATTAAATAATCATATGAAATTTTAAACAAATCAATGATAGTGTTTAGAAATGAAAGAGAATTTATATATCTATGATTCATTAATTGGTGTGTTCCATTATAAGACCTCCTAGATATTTGAATGTTTAAAAAATATTCTCTCCATAGTGATAGTAGTGCTTGAAATGTATTTTTTTTATAGGAAAATCCACTATTAATAAATTTACTATATAATACCTTTTAAATTATGGTCTCTAATATAATGTGTATTTGATTCACATATTATTTATAGATTTAACTTTATATAAATATATTTTCAATAAATAACAAAAAAAATATTATAGAAATTCTTTAATAGTATATTCCAAAAATTTATAATCATTGAGGGTTTATTTGATTATCATAAAATAATTACTATGAAATCATAATTCCAATACCATATAAAAACTTACAATGGTATGTTATCCTTATTAACTTTTAATTGATGATGACCAGATATAAGACCAGTATTTGATAAGTTTTGAGCCCCTTGATTTTGGTCAAACAGGGTATAGATGTATTTTAAATGGTACTTTTTCTCAATAGATATAGATCATTTTTCAATATTAGTTGTGAGAAAGATCATAGATTCATCCTTGTTCGTTATAAATTGGATAAATGCTTCCCTTTAAGAGGAACTATTGAATATTAATCCATTAAAACACAAATCATTATGTTTCTTTTTTAGTTCCACTAATTTTAGTTTTTCCCTTCTATAAATAGGACTAGATATAGGTTCTTCAAAAGGGATAAGGTCAATGTCACATAATTAATGGGTTTCGACAATGTTTATGTTTTTTCAATAGGTGAGATTATAATAAATGGCATATAATTAATGAGTTCACAAATAAAATAATAAATTATGAATCCTGAAATATTTAATTCATTTATATTTATTATAAATTAATATCTATTATTTTATCACATCCAGATAAATTTATATGATTTTTTAAGTGTTATTACTATGGTTATTTTATCAAAAAATGTTCTTTTAAATTTATTATCTAAGAATTCCAATGAAATTTATTATATACTAACTATAATATCCTAGACCTTTGTGACCCATTGTTGATGATTAGTTATTAAAATGATACAAAATACATAATATCATAATACAAATGATCCAATAGCCTAGTAATCTCCGGGGGATATACACACACATGAACATTACATCACATTATCAAAATAAATTATTTATTAGTAATACATGAAACATTTTTATATCTATACAATTTATGATTTTGTTAACATGTATTATTATTTATTATTTTGTATATACATATGAAAGTAATATAATAGTGTGATCTCATGAACTCTATAAGGGATATCATACATCAAAATCTCTTAAGACTAAACATTTCATACATAACATTAAAAAAATCAAATGATTCTTTTAAAATAATTAAAATTACATAATATATCATTGAGTTCAATAATAAAGTAAATTAAAAAAACATTGTCAATAATAACTATTCTAATGAAAATGGAAGTCATAATGTCAGACACCTTAAGAATATATCCAGTGTCTCCAGCCATGACACCATACATAAAAGGGTGAGAATACTGTAAGTACTAATGATAGTTTATATAATGATATATACTGATAAATTATGGGGATATATAATTTTAGGCCAAACTCGTCACATAATAATCATAATGCATTGATCACTTGTAGATAACGGATAAATCTTTCATACAAGACCTCTTAGATAATGATAGTTAATTTATCAATATTAATTTGTTTCAATGTAATGGATAAAATTATCATTAATATTTTCCAAATGAAAATAAAAATATGGAAATCTAGGGAGTATCCTTCGATCAACATAAAACTATATAATATTCAAAATGCATTGTAATGTGACAGTATGAAAGGAATGTCAATGAAGTATTAGTATAGGGTAGTTTCATGGAATAATATTATCAATAAGGAATAATAAATTATTATAAATGCTAATATAATCAAGAAATGATAGAAAATACCCTATGAAAAGAGAATTATGTAACACACATATATGATTTTCAGTAGTGATAAGAAAATTCTTAAAATAGCATATTCCAGTTTAGTATGCATTGATGGGAAAGGTAAACTTTTGAAAAAAAAAATTAATCCACTATAGATCCAATACATGAACCACACGATAAATATTTTTTATCATTCATTATATAAGGTCGCCTTATTATAAATAATACATCCATATTACCAAAAAATCGAGAACATAGGTATTTTGATAATGGATATAGATATATTTTTTCTATATAACAACACATGAATGTGATTTAGTGTTAGTTAATACTAACCTATTTCTAATATTATAAAAGTGTATGCATAATATTTTATAAAAAATAATAATTTGATAAAAAAATCACGAAATTTTAAATTATTATAAATGGAAAATTAAAATTAAAATCAATTGGATTATAAAAGTGAAATTATCACAAGATACTAAAATCCCATAGAACACTATGTTGCTTTCCAAAACATTATTTATTACTACATATATCTTTTAAACATTGTATATGAACTATTGAGAAGTTGATTTATTGAAGAAATATGTTCAGTTATTTTAGATAGAAGTAACATGAGAGTATGGGTAGGTATGTATATCCCACTAAGGAGAATTTTTTATTAATTTTCCATATCTGAATTGGATAACTATTTTGTGGAAAATAAAATTCCATGGGAATAATAAAATTTTTAAACTAATTTGATTAACATTTATCTCTTGGTTTTTTAAATTTATTCATTAGACAACCTAAATCTTTTTTTCTATTATTTTTTCACTGTAAATGTCAATTTTTTAAAAATAATTATTTTTCAAAAATTAAATTTCATTTCATAAGTTACAGAATCCATTATTATTTTGAAAATTATTTTTAATACTTTAAAATTCATTATTTTTATTAAATAAAATATTTTAGATTTCTTAATCAATTATATTAATTATTTCATAATTATTATATCATATAGAATTGATAAGACATATTGTATATGAGTATGATATTTTACTCTTTATAAAAAAATTATTATTTTATTAAATTATCTAAAAATCCTCATTGGATAATATAGAAATTATGATTCTAAATACAATTTACTTTTTATGAAAATAATTATATATATATATATATGAAATTTAATTTTAAAATAGGAATAAAAATTTATTTTAGATTTCGTTCATTTGGTACCAATAAATTTAAAACTAATTTTAAATAAACTTATTTTATTCTAAGGAATATTTATGTAATTAAAATCATAAACATTAATTAATATGTTTTTTATCTATTTTATTATACTATTACCAAATTATTTCATTTATTTTGTTTTGAAAACAAGTATATTACACATAATAGTGGCATAAATATTTAAATGTACTTATTTTTGTGTTATTATTCCACCTGTTTCCTTACCATTTTGATGATCATATTATCTTTTATAAATATACTTCACTATAAATTTGAAAATTACATATATCATTATATTAGTTTTTATTTAATTTCTATTATATTTTATAATATTTCCTTTATAACAATGTATCATTAATTTTATTTATTCAATAATAAATATGATCATCTAGAGTATAAGATTATAGATATTGTCTATATTATTATTTGATCCCATGCACTAGTTTCATATATTATAGTAAAATTAATTAATTAGTTTTTTTAAATAATGATGAGATTAATGAATTTATGTCATTTAATACAAATTTTGTTTAACATTATATTTTCTATTATATAATCATGTGTCTTACAAAAGTTTACTATAATATATTCTATATAAGGGAACTTGATGAACATGGTACATTGAAAAATATTTGACTCACTATAATTTCTAAATTAATTAATGTATCGTGTGTCACAGAAAAAAAATATTATATATTTGAATACATCATACATTATTGTAACAGATAAAATATAGGTTTGGACTACATGAATTGCAAGTGATAATTATCACATTCATATACTTTAATAAGATGATTTCATTAAATGTGAGAGAATTAGGATTCATAAAACTGAATTTTTGTTTGGGATGATGAAAATATGATCCCTTTAAAATCACATCACAAGAGATCTACATATTTCATACATGTGATTATGTAATCAACAATTAGTCCATTATTCTTTTAAAAATGAAGGAAAATGTTTAATTTAATATAAACTCACTTGAGTATAATCCATTATTATGATATCGTAGTCATTTATTTATAAAGTAGTGTTATGATGTATTTTACATTAGAGGAAATCTTAGGAATGAAATTTCAAAATTTTATAGATGGGAAAAAATTAACCCTTAAAAATATTAGATAATCAAATAAAATATTTGTTTCCATAGAATTTTATATATATAATGTTTTTACTATAATATTATTTGTATTTTTAATAATTTTTACAAATTATAAATTATATTACTATCTTGTGTTACAAACAATTTTATTTTCCACATGATGTTACACACCCTAATTACAAATGGCATAGTGATCACAAAGGTGAGGAACAAATTACCTTTTGCTGGAATTAGTAACAAATAGCGTCATAAAATTATATTTTATCAAATGTGGTATATTTAATAATCATATTTCAAAAATTCATTGTTTTTTGGGATGATCATGGGAAATAAATTATCCACAACAAATTAGTATTAAAATTTTATATTACTGTCAGTTATATAATGAATATTTCAATAGACATAGTCTATTTTCAATGTGTCATACTTATAATGATGCCAATAATTTTGGAGGACATTGTGGTAACACATCAATAAAAATTATCTTATTTTTTCTATTATATCAAATCATAAAATACATTTTTAATGATTTCATATATATTAAATGTATATAAAAGAATATCATTTTAAATGTTTCCAATAAATTCCCAGAGATTCTAAATAATACTCTCCACTATGTACTTGTGAGGTGTTTATGGGAAAATCAATCCTTAAACACCATCATTGTATGATGAATTTATCATCCATTAAACCGATAATTCTATCATTACATTATATGAGGAAGAGTGTTTTAACTTGAAATATAAGTTATTTTAATATATATTACATGGGATGTCTAAATTAGTTAATTTCATATATGTTACTTTAAAAAAACATAAAAGTACTTCCCTAAATAAGTAATGGGTACTACTATAACCATAAATCTATCATATATAATGTATTTAGTATGCTATAGTAAAAACACATTAGGGAAATACTATTAATTTATAATATAATAGATAATGCACGTGATTATTGGTGTAACTCTATTGAGATGAGAATCGATCATGAATATCTCCTCACTTAATTAATCCCACATTAGTTAGTGTAGAAATAGGATCGTATGAAAAATATTTGACATCGTATAGATGATAACACGCATATATATTAGATTAAATCCATTTTTATAAAACGTGTGAAATTTATTTGTATGTTTTATTTTAAATAAATATCAACATATACTATTCTTTTTCATCTAGTTTTAACACAAGTTGATTCATCCATCACTATTTACAAATAACTACATTTATAGTTTTAAATAATCATAATGTGTTTTGAAATATTATAATGTTGGGTTTTATATTTTTACCATGATAATAAATTAAATAATGTGAATCATGAAATCATAGAAAGAAAACATATCAAGAGTTAAAAAAATATTCCTATGAACTAAAATGAATACTATAAGAAAAAAATGATATATTACTCTAAAAAAGTCATTAATAATAAAACAAAAATTTATATTAATAAAAAATGCTAATTTATGAACTAAAAATATATTCGAATCCCAAACAATGAGTATCATGGGAATTTTCCCCCTCTAAAGTCTATCATACTAGATGTACTAATATTTCCACCAAATTATCTAAAATATGTGCATCAAAAAATGAGTTATTATTTATTTATTTTGAGATATTTCAAGATGAAATTTTTATTAGTTATACCTATAATCACCTACATACCTTGTCATGACAAGCTTTGTGGTATATTATTTTCATCTTAAAATAATTTTTAATAAAACAATATTGGACCATCATGTGACTATTACTATTCATATAGATCACATCATGTGAGTGTCACTATTCATATAGATCACAATTCAAGATCTTATATATATTTTCCCATTGCCTATTTATTTTTTCAAATGGTTAACAGGATATTGTTACATTAAATAATTGACTATCCCTTCTTATAAATTCACTTGATATGAATGGAATTTTTCATTTCTAACTTATATTACAATCAGTATCAGTTATGAAGAATAAATGTTTTAAAACTATTGTATGTAAAAAAAATGGAAATATATGATCTGGTTAAATAAATCAATGTTATATTAATCTACATTTTTATGGATATTTAATACTTAATTTTTCTCTACCAATGACCCTAACATAGTCAATGAATTTAAGGCTCTATAAATTTCAAGTTAAAAAGAGTGAAATACATATTAGTTTTAAATTTAATAATTTGTACATGAGTATAGTGTGTTGAATTTATTTTTCATACCAATGTTTATGAAAATTTTTACCATGTTTTGTAAGGATCCTCTATCATATATTTATATATAAGATATATGATTAATTTTTTTATAATTCTTTTTGAAATATTTTATTAGAATTATAAAAGTGTGATTTCATATTTTAGTTACCTATATTATAATTGATCAATAAAAGGATATTATTATTTTTATAATATTATTTCCCCATTCTATTCTATAAAATATTTAATAATGTATTAAGATATAATTATAGGTAAATCATGAAATATTTTAAAAGTGAAAGAAGAAAACGAAACTGGTGATTGATTATTTTAAATACCTATAATGAAAGGGTGAAATAATATACTCTGAATATTATTATCATAATATTTTTCTCAAAATATATTTCAATAAATAATTTTTATAGTTTTTCATTTTCATCAGATGCTAAGTCAAATAAATCTAGGCAATCTAATGATATATTTTATAGATCAAATACCTGGTTATTCAAAAAAAGAATATACACATGATATCAAATTTTAACTAGAAATTATTATAGTTTTGAAATTTTATAATCATCTATGAATATCACATATAATATATATTAACATTAATATATATTTTTTAGTGTGTTTCTAATGTGGAATTAAGTAATGGGATTAACTAAAATGACAAAAATGAAACAGATGTGTTACTATAGAAGTAAATTGGATTGAGTTTATATACTAACATTTCAATATTAAAAAAAATTCAATATAAAATTCAATTATATAAAAACCTAAAAACTAACAAAGTTCTATGATTGTTGTTTTCATGAAAAGAACCATGCTAAAGGTTGATAAACAATTACCTAAATCCTACTTCCATAGGCCAGGGGTCAGGAAAACTGTCGAAGGCACAAAAACATGGGGATGAATTTTCCGATGTTCATATACTAATGCACACAACCAATATTATTAAAAAGTGTAGAGGGAAAGAAATAAAATATTCTACACTACTATAAATAAACCAAACATGCATGGACCTCTAGAGAGTACTAGTACATTGATATAAACTAAAAGGAAAAGGAAAAAAATACATGAACTGAAAGAAAAGTTACCCAAACTGACAAAAACTAGAAAAGAAAAATAGGTGAGAGAGCCTCACTCCTGGATCCCAATCTAAGGAAACTGTACGTGGTCTAAGCACCCATATCCCTATGCTCTAGTAAATTCATGATCAACTTGTCTATCATAAAAAAATGGATGATACATGCTAGAAAATACCATTTAAGGATGATTATAAACACACCCAGTAGGACACCCTAATACCAAAAGGGGGTAGAGTATGAGATACATTGTAGAAGAAAATAGTAGGTATAAGAAGGTACATTAAAAACCCGCATCTCAACCCAACAAGAATGTAATGTTTACTCATCTAAACACAAGGAGCTAGAAACTATGAGAAGATGAACATCTCATCATGTATTCGCTAGCTATTGTAGGAATGTAAACTGAACTAATCATGAGAATCTATAAAACGAAAGCACGTGGCATACCCCATGTGTATTTTATTCTCCTAGAAGGACAGTGAAAAAAAATCCAAGGTTTGTGTAATGAAATAGGATATATATATATATATATATATATCTGTGTTATGTCAAATGAAACCCAAAAGGGATAGTAAAAGGATCTACATCTCATAGCTTAGTCCAAGAATAAGATTCACCAACAGTTCCAGGAGAATCTATCAGTGATGCCCAACATCCCACATATCCTCCCTAAACATGAATGTCAACTTTTTGAATCACAACACCATGATACTATCTTCTTTGTGCATAACTGACTCACCCAAACGGTTTAAGGTAGCATCAAATGGGAATGTCATTATGGGGAAATTGTCCCCATTTCTTGTGAGATCAATGAATCCAAGACCATGTCTCTCCAGTAATCTATATCTAGATGGTGCAAACATAAAGTAGAGGACCCATGCCCTTGTGCATTGGGGGGGAGGGGGTTTACACTAATATTTGTCGTAGATGTCCCACACCCTAATGCGTCCGGGGAATTCAACTCTAGTTGTATTAATATAGGGACATCACCTTTGTAACATGATGGGGATCAACTCTAGGTCACTGAGGACCCGTGCCCAACAAAGTTTGGGGTTCCACTCTGATATAAATAGAGAGGACATGTGCCCATTCCAATGGGGGGTTCCACTCTAATATCATCGAGAACCCATGCCTTAGTGCATCAGAAGGATCCACTCCAGAATCTCTGATATCCTACCTAAAACCTACTATAATCAACCACTGCCAGATGATGAGTGGTGATAAGAACACTTCTCATCATTACTCAATATCAAAATCATAGGTCCCATTTAACTCGACCTAAAAAGACATGCAAGTTAGGATATTTTTATTCCAAAATAGAGTAACTTCTGATAAATTAATTCTTCACCATAACATGACCCAAATGGACATTGTGGGGCCTGTTCCTTAGCCTTTAATTTTTAATTCCCAAAATATTCTAAAAAGATCAATCTCAATAATAGGATCACATTACAACATGTGGAACATAAATTTGACACTCTTTTTAGAAGTAACGATTGTTTGAATCTTCTGTCCGATGACCAGACGGGGCCCACAACTTACTGACCATGGAAGGACTGTCATTGTCGGTACACCTACAACCATAGTTGACCACATGTGTTTCATCCATTATAGGGATGACCACCCTGATCGATCCACATACCAAGCTTACCGGCAGCCGTGTTTGACCACTCACAGTAACTAGCCATGGGGTAGCTCGAAAATCCATAGATTCACGGTCAACTGACTTGGTAGACCATGAACATGATCTCCAAACGGTCTCCTAGAGTTCATCATAGTTCTCAATAGTATCTGCCTCAGTCCGGCCCATATAGCTCGATCTAGACTACCTACCTAGGCCGCATTAGCCCATACCACATTGCTTACTTCAACTTAACCTGCCTAGCGTACTTTATCCCATCACATCTGGCCCACTTTGGACTGTCCTTCATGAAATGTCCATCAATGAAACTAACCACTATGTACCTTTTTCACCTGCCATCAATGAGGTTGCACCCTTTGGGATGGCCTCTACTCTTGCCATCCTCTGACACCACTAGCTCAAATACCCCAAACACTGCCATTCCACATATCTCATAGTTGTACCCACTGTTTCCACTACAATACATACACAATCACTTCCATGCATCGCAGTTGGATATTGTTGGTTCCATCTCCCCAGTGGTCCCCTTCATGGACCACATTGCCACCCCTAATGTGCAAAATTAGCTACAAACATAGATCTGGAATACCTATACCATGATCTGTACATATCTATGACCAGCTCAACGATCCATTGTTGGATTCACATTTATAAAAGTTAGTGGTGAGGAACGTATGATGAATGGACAAAAAAGGACAAGATAAATTGATTCAATTCATAGATCTATGGCCATGCTTATTTTTTCATCAATGAAGATAATGAAATTTACAAAATTGAAAAGCAAAATTTTATAATTCTAGAATAGGGAAAAATCCAATTGAACAATCCTACCTAGATTTTGATACATTCATTTTTGATGAGAAAATACAAGAATTATCGTTTTCATCCCTCAATGCTTCATCGTTGAATAACCAAATGGATGAGAGAGCTTCACCATTGATGGTGGGAGGATTATGAGGCAACCCTAACCCAAACCTCATAACCTCTTCTTTATAATATGTAATTATTTGAAGAGTATTCTCTGGACTACAACCTCCAATAGTCACTGGATCTGAACATCATGTTCCCTATCACTTTAGATCACACATAGGTAAAACACCCAATTATGAACTAAATGGAGGACTCATATTTCTAATATGAGTCCCAGTTCAATAGTTATTCCAAGAAAAATTGTAAATAAAACACTTTTATTTTATTATTTTATTTATAGTTACATCCTTGGTGACTTTTTTCTATAGAAGACCCATGCCAAAAAAAATTATGTCTCACCTAGGGTAAACACCATGATCCAGACTCAACAGTGGACTCATATTTCTTATCTACGTGTCAGTTTTAGAGTTATCCATATTCCTTCATTTTCATAGTATAAAATAGATATAATTGTTTTATAAAATTAATTTATGACACACAGGGCTTCAGAATCACACATTGTCTTGATGCCTATATGTTTAATCATATATATACATATTTAATGGTCTTATAAAGGAAAAAATTGGATCTTTACATAATTCTATCCTTTAATCGTTTCATTTCAAAAAATAAAAACATGGAAAAATAGTAAGTATACTAATATTGCATGTGGCTCTCCCATTCCCATGAGCTCTCATGCATGTTCATGTACTTCCATAACATGAAAACCAATAATATAGTCTTTCAATGCAAGGCCCACTCTTATTGATCCTCAACCACCAATGGGATCTTAAAAAAGGCAGATCCAACTTCAATGTCTATCTCTCCCCTATAGATGACGTGTGTAAGATCATGAACTTATCTTTTAATAAGTGACACATGGAAGATGTTGGGAACTCTCTCTAGCGTTGGGGGTAGGAAAAAGTGGAAAGAAAACTCACCAACACTCTGTATGATCACTGAAGTCCTGATGAATCTCCATGATAGCATCTCTCCCTAGATAAACTATCAAATTCCATTCTCAATAATACATTCTCTCCCTACTCAAACTCTAAGGGGCTAAGAAGGTGGTCTATGATGGGAAATCATCATCTATTCATGTATTACCTGAACGTTATCCATCGTCTCTCATACTAACTCTGGTCCCACCAGGGATGACTCTCCAACTACTTTCCAGCACAAAGGTGACCAATATGGTCTACTATATTGTACCTCATAATATTCCATGTCGATAAGGTGGTACCAGTTGTTGTATGAAAACAATACCAAAGGTAGTTAATCCTAATAGCTATAGTCAAAATACAACATGCATACCCTCAGAAAATCCTCCAGCACCTTGATAGTGCTCTAAATATACCCATTGGTCTGGGGGTGAAAGGTTGTACTCATCCATTGTTATGTCCCAAATTCCTCATTTTCCCTCTAAATAATTGTGACATAAATCTCGAATCATGGTCAAATATAATCATTGAGGGTTCCCCATGAAGTAGGATGATCTCTGGTATATAAAAATTCACTAAAATCTCCACTCAACTATGCTACCTAATATCAAGGAAGTGTTCCAATGTCGTGAGTCAGTCTACTATCACCTGTATAGAATCATAGACCATTGTTTTTTTATAATCCCTCGGATGAAGTACATTGGTGTGTTATCCCATTTCCACTTTATAATATCAAGATGCTCTAACAAATTCACTAGAACCTAATGCTCATCCTTCACCTATATATAGATTAGGAACCATGAGACGATCTTAGCTATAGTTCATCTCATTCCAGACCACTAAAACTGATGCTGGAGTTCCTTTTACATTTTCCCCACACAGGGATGTGCAACTAAGTAAAATATATGGAACACTTACCACACCTCCTTTGAAATCAGGACTGGAAGTACTGCTTTCCCCTAGAACAATATATTCTAATTCCATCCATTATAAAATACATCTGGTGCATCTCGTTTTGATATATGATCACACAAAAAATAACATTCAATGTCTCCCAGTTTTGGAATCATTCACACACTCATTGAGTGAAGGATTTAGTACCATCGACTGTATGAAACTTTTTCTCTACTACTTCACCATGATTAGCTATAGGGAAGCCAACTTCTCTAAATATTCCCACACTTGGTGATACTGGGACTTCCTACTAAGGAAATTTGGTACAAAAATACCCTTTCATGGAGTATAGAAAATATCAATTTCTTAGTACTCTAAGAACTAAAACCATCGTCATTTCTTCAGTTTCATGTCTCTCTACGTTAAGATGTACTTGTGGTGCTAGTGGTCCTAGTAAACGCCAATGTGCTCTCATAGAAGTTTGTTCACCCACATCCTCAAAGAGAAGGCTACAACTACTTTCTCTAAGTCATGAGTCACAAAGTACATCTCATGGGAACTCAAATAACTCAACCTCAAGTGATGTCTACCTATTATTGTATTAACACGCAACCAAGCACAACTCCTAAGGAAACGTAATAATCTATGAACTCAACAGCATCCTCTGACAGTCTCAAAACTAGAGCACTAATCAGCCTCTACCTTTACACTTCAATGTCCTTTAGTTATTTCTTAAAATAGGTCAATGACTATCCCTTCCGCATCAGAGTGTCCAAAGATGTTGTAATTCTTTATAAGTCTACTAGAAAAATTCTGTATTACCCTACCAATCCAAGTATGCTTATCACATCTAACACATTCTTGGGTGGATCTGATGCACGAACTAATTAAATATTTTTTGGATCTATGGATAAACATTTTTTAGAAATGAAATTCCCCAAAAAGTGATCATCAAGTATCTATAATTGGAACATAGAGAGCTTTCCATAAAGCTAGTGCTCTCGTAGTAAATCTAGAACCATACTCAAGTGCTCTGCATGCTCCACCTTTGAGGCAGAGAAGATAAGTATGTAATTGATGAAGAAAGCATAAAAAATTTCTATGTATGGATAGATAATCTATTTTATCTACTCCATAAAAATTGAGGGAGTATTTTTTACACCAAAGGGCATCACTTGGAACTCATAGTGCCCATATCGACATTGAAAATCCAATTTTGGAATATTATCCCCACGAACCTATAGATGGTGGTTTTGGGACATGAGAACGATCTTGGAGAACCATCTCTTACCACACAACTAGACAAAGAGGACATCGATCCTTTTCAAGTGGTACTTGTTCTTTATTGTGACACATTTCTGGTGATGAAAATCCACAAAAATCTGTAAACTCCCATTTACCTTCTTCACAAACCGAACTAAAGATACCCAAGGGGGAACATTGTTTTTGATTAAACCATTCTAAAAAAGTCCTCCAAATATTACTATATCCCCTAGAACTTAGTGGGTTCCATCCAATATTCCATAAAATATATCGGGGCAGTTCCTTGTTGTTGGTCAATGAAAATCACAAACTCCCACCTCAGAGGTAGTTTAGAAATGACTATTGGGAAGATGCCATATAATCCTCCAAAAATTAAGGAACCCAAATTCATGATGAGTCTGATGCACAAAGGGTTACACATTTTAATTAATGGAAATATTTCACAGCCTCCTACTCACAATACTTCTCTACCCTACTATGTGTTTTGTTTCACCGAAAAAGGAGAACTTCACCCTATCAGTGTGAAGACATCTGACTAGACTATTATAGAAGTCAATTAGGAATCAAACCATGTAAATTCAATACAATTCCAAGATTAAATCTTAGGATTCCATCGTAATTACTATTAGGTCTCTCATGAACATATCTCCTACAAGTGATAACTCCCACTGCTAACATATGATAGAAACAAAAGATATTCTCCCCATAGGAAAATCGAGACATGGATGATGTGATAGAACCTCTATGGGGATCTACAACTACAATACCATGAGTGAGGAGATAAAAGAGTGACTGACACATGTGTATACTAAAAATTATGAATGATTAAAACAAACACATATCATACCTCAGATCATTTTGTCTGATGTGGGATCATAGACATCCATAGCATGAAAATGTTTTTTGCCCTGAATACTAGATCCCTAATCCTATCTTATGTTCCTCGGTGGTGGTGGAAGTGGAAGAACATGATAGAATCATCCCACAGTTGGAGCTCCTCCTACTCCTCTTCCAGTACTTCATCCCTGAGGGCCACCATGTCCCATCCAAAAGGATCCCTAATCCTGGTGATTTCTCTATTGTGGTGGTCCATCTACTATCTTCCCGGGATTCTCATCATGTTTTTTTGGGAAGTCTCATGCCATATGACTTCACCCTTCAAAATCAAAGCACTGGATCACTCTAGGATGACTCGATGCTCTGTGATTCTTTAGAGCTTCCTGACCACCTTCTCGAGCCTGATCATATGGCGGCCTCCTGCATCGAGATCCTTTAAACTAATGTCTTTTAGATATTTTATGCATTTCATCTCTTTACTGTCAACTTCTAGTCATAGCTAAATGGAATCCCTCTGATAGAATGTTCATTTTCACCAGTGCTCACCCAAGCACCCCGACATAGGATGGGATACAAAAGGGTACTATATTTTCATAGATCTCCCTTTACTGTCCATTCACAAACATTAATTCTTGGAAGTATCCATCACATATTATGTCTATAGAGAACCGGGTCTGGTGTGTGGATCTAGTCAACTATTATTCAACTATCATCCCTCCCAACTGAAGCTCAACAAGCTCTTGGATCTAAACAGATCATAAGACGGTAGGGTAATACTCTTCATGGAAAAAATTCTAGAAGTCATCCAACAAGAGTTCCAACTCATCGTGCATCTGAGTAACCAAGCTTCCCCATCATCCACTAATTCCAGGGAAAATATTGGCATCCAAAGAAACTATATGATCCATGATTGTTTGAACAAGCATGAAGAGCTGGACTACCAACACTATTCAATCCTCTACTACCTGAGGATCTTTCTCATTGTGGAACCTCAACAATATTTAGTATTGGAACTCTCTAAGTGCACTCATAATGTGCTCACCGTTAGCCTACTCAGCTGGGAGTATCTGGTTCTGAAAAGATGGAGTTGTTTCTACATTCCCACCTGGATGAAAAAAATTACATGATTGACCCTAAACTGAGGCCTCATCAATGATAGGGTTTTCTTCATAAACCCTAAATGGTATCCTTTCCAACTATCAATACAAAGTCATCCTAAAAGTAATAAAGGACTACCATGATTAGATAAGAATATATATATATATATATTATAGATATATAACTCAAAAATTATAGTTAAAACTCTATCTTATATGATGCACGTGCCATTGATACTTACGATAAATGTATTAGGGTGAAAAGTCAGAAAATAGGTAATCAGGGTCTTGGTGAATAGATACATCGGCTGCCACACCATCACTAGATTCCCTGGATTGATAGCCACACTTGAGACACTTCAAAACTATTTCCCTAAACAAAACTAATCCTTTTAAGGGGAAATGTTAGAATAACAACCCAAGGAATTAACTAGCTCTAAATTCAATTTTCCATGACCTGGACCTTTTCGAGGCTTGATAATCTACTACCCTAATCCCACCCCTAAGGTCTAGGAGGTGGAGAAAAGCATCGAAGGTAGAAAAAACACAATGAGGCCATTTCCAATGTACCTATACACACCCTATAACATCGTGTTACCTTGATAATGTTTGTTTTTAAACCATTTCAAAGTTCCCTTTCAGTTAAAAAATATATTTAGGAAATTTTCTTGGGTTTACTATAGACTTCAGAACCAATACACATTGTGTACCTGATGTACACATCATGTACATGGTGTTGGTTTCATGTCATGGAATGAGAGATCATGTCATGAATTGGGAGATCATGTTGTGAAAAGGTAAACATTTTGTACCTGAGGTACATGTTTTGTTCCAAAGGTACATGTTGTGTAGGGGTTAAATGGTAGTTTTTAATCCAAGGTGATGGGTATTTTGGTGTAACATATCATGTGTGGTCTACACATCGTGATTCTGGGGTACAGGTTGTGACCCAGCCCACTTTTAGTTTTAAAATGAATGATCTATAGTTATACTCAGTCCTTTTAATTCATAACCACATGGATCTCAATCCATGACCCTTCATAGGAATTTTTCAGTGGATCCCCACTTTCTGGTTTGATTGTATCAGCTTTGGATTGTTTTTTCTCTTGTAGTGTGATTCATAGGTATGGTTTCTCCCTCATTCATTGAGTTTCTCCCCTTATTTTTGTTGGTTTTTTAGTGGATCATCTATGTATTCATGGATCTATACCATGTGTTATTATTTCTTTCTACTAGGTCAAGTTTCAAGATATCCTTCACCTTTGTGCTCATTTCCAATTGCCATTTAGAGTGTCTTTCTTTGGGAAATAGGTTGGTGGTTCTACCAAAATATTCCAAATTTATTACCACCGATTTTCATTATTCATTTCAATCGCTTATTTCAATTCAATTTCATTAACATGAATTCAATTGCTTGAATTGAGCCCAGTTCAAATGAGTTGGATGATTTTAAATAGTTTTGGCATGGAAATTTTGAAAAACCCCCCCAATTCCAATGAACTGTGGTGGGTTTGAAGAAAGATAACCGATTTAAATTGATGAATTTAAATGGTGGATATTGATGGAATTTTTTTCATTAAATTGTTTAATGTTGTTGTTAAAATTAATTGTGAAATTGATTTCATTGGTTTTGAATCTATTTAAAATTAATTAAAATGGATTAAAATTATTTGATAGAAACCCAGTGGTTTTATCTTGTGAAAAAATGTATGTTTTTGAATAAAACCAATTTTTTATTCAAATGTAAATAAATGGGTATTGATGAAATGGAATAATGTGATTGATTTTTTTTAAGATGTATTAAAATAGTTCTCTCATTATGCGAGAGCAATTTCAAGCCTTATGTAGTTAGTGTGTTATTTGGGTACACTAAACACTATTACAACATTCTAAAACAGGCATGTGGTGTGTCAAATCTTGGATGAGTTAGTGATGAGTCTCCTTTATTCAGTTTCATAGGGATGTGTGTATAAACATTTTTTTAGTTAACATACAGAGTGTGGAATCCTATATCTAGTTAATATTGTTATACCTTTTGGCAGATGATTGTGTTACTCACTTGTTTATTTATATTTGATATATAAATATATGCCAGTGTTGTTTGAACTGATTTGCATACATTATGAATTTATATATACAGTTTTATATAAATGTTTTACATAAGACATTTTTGTATAAATGTTCCATCTCTTGTAATGTAAATCCTATTCTTTGAAATTATTTTTCCATTATTTTGATTTTTTATAGCATATATTGTTTAAATATTCATTTCAATTTAAAAACCTATTTATTTTGAAAATCAAAATATTTTTTATGTATAATCTATATTTCACATCTGTTGTAGAATCATTGGTGGTATCCTACTGGGCTTAGGCTCACACCCTACTTTTTTTCTAGTGTTTCTTGACTTTATCCTTCCTAGCTCGATCAAAGGGAAGAGATCTCTTGGAGGGGGATCCAACAATTTAACATTGGACATGGTGAGTTGTGTAATTACAGAATTTTGGTTTGTTTTTTGAGTTTACTTACTTAGGATTCAGTACATTGGATTTTATTCATATTTTTTTTTTGTACTTTATTCCTAGAGGAGTTTTCCATGATATTCATATTGTCTTTATCTTTTTCTTCCACATTATTATGTCCAAAATCATTCCCACTTGTATGTTGTTTGACACTATGTGATATTTGCAGACCTATGGGGGTCAAGAACACCCCTTGGGTTATTTGAGGACCTTCTTGGTTATTGGGTTACTAGGGTACCCAGGATTGATCGTGAAAAAGAGGTATCAAAGAAGGCTGTTGATATTTTCTTTGAGGTCAGAATGCATTTTTGAAATCCTATCAGGACATAGATGGTAGCTGTAATTCAGTGTCCGTCTTGCTCTCATAGAAATGAACCTTATTTTTCCTTGGGTTATTATGGAAATATAACTTTTTGATAAGTTCTAGTCTTTTCACTATAGATATATGTATAGGTTGAATTCCAAATCTTGGTTTCCCATCTATTGGGAATAGTTTATCTTCCTATGTATATTTAGTGTTAATATATTCTTCTATTTTTATCTGCTAATTTTTTATAGCGTCATGTATCTGAGAAGATTTGTGAATAAGATATAAGAAAAGGATTCTACTAAATCTCAGCAAGAAAATCATTTTGTTTATTCGAATCTGGTTGAGGTGATTGTGTGCACTATACAAGCTCTAGGACAGGCACCACCTCCATTTTCCACTCAGTATCCAACTAGGGATCATCAGGAGGATGTTCTTTAGAACCATTATTAATATATACTTTTAATGAATCCAAAAATCTTCAATTTATCCCTTGATCCTCAACATACTGGGGAATTTTTGGGCACGATGGAATATATGTTTTAGTTCTTAGAGACGACAGAAGTGGTCAAGGTGAATTCTGCCAGCTTCGTGTGGGAGGGACCAAGATATAGATGGTGGGAAAACATGGTAACAATAGGAAAACGTGGGGAATTATAGTGGAAAAACTTCATGGTTATTCTCACTAATCAGTTCTATCACGAGTCATTGTTTTTGGCTAATGTAGAAGAGTTTTTCAGGCTTGGGTAGGATAACAAAGCCATGTTTGGGTATTTAAATCACTTCTATGATCTGGAGCATTTCTCTCTTGATATTTTATCTAATTATAGGATTAAGGATCGACAGTTCGAGTTGAGACATTGTTCATATATCCTTTCTCTGGATTTCTAGTTTAAGCTGCCCACAAACACTGATGTGTTGGATATAAAGATGATGGTTGAGATGGACATGGATAGAATGTCAGGGTTGATGTGAGTTCCTTTTTTATCCCAGTGGTATTGTTGGTTCCTTAAATAGGTATAGTAAATGTTATGTTCCTTATGGTAGTTATCGATGAAAGAGTCATTCTAGACCTCTTACAGCTCCAGGAGGCAGTTCATTGACTTGTTATCTGTGTGGAAATCCAGGACATTCTAGGAGGGTTTTCAATGAGGCACCCCATAATTGTATCTCTTGAAAACATTATAGTCACTTGAACAGGTTCTACCATCACATCTCTACTTCTCATAGTGGGACATGATAATAATATCCTCCTAAAATAGTGGGGAAATCAAATTCTTCAATGATAAAAGGGTTCCCGCCACAAGAATCTAGAATAAAGATTAATAAAAGTGTGGGATAGTCTCTAGAAGAAGTAGAAACCGTTCCATCGACTATGAGAGGTACCATTACCATTGATTTATCATTAGTGACTAACATTTTTAATGTTTTTTCATCACACACTTTTATTTAAACATTTATTTTTAACCATTTAAACCTTCCTATGGAACAACAATCTTGTACAATGGGTATTACAACACCCCTTGTCCAGATAAAATAGTAGGGTATCCATAGTTCTACTTGTGTCTTCTCACTATCAGATGTCGAGATATCTTGGAGATTTCTAGTTCATGATATGAAATATCTAATCATCATATTTTGGATGGATTTTCTCATTTTGAAAAAAGCCTGATTTTATTTTCATCTTTGATGAGTCTACTTTCCAACACAATGTGGTGTGCAGATTTTCATTCAAGGAGATTGGGACCCAAGGTCGAGTAGAACCGAAACATCTAATCTAGAGTAGGGGAAATTGATATCATTATTTTATTTTGACCTAGAGTTACATTAAAAGTGTGATGATCTTCCTCAATTCATCGTCTATTTTTCTAACATGTATCCTTCATATTTCTCTTTTATTACACCCATGTGAGAGGTTCATTTTTACATTGACTTAATTCCTAGAACTCAACCAGTCTATATACCCTCTTAATGCATGGAACAATATGAACTAATAGAGCTAATGTCACCAATGGATTATCTCCTTGATAAAGGATTTATTCATCCAAGTGTGTCACATTGGGCAGCACTAGTTCTCTTTTCTAAAATGGCTTATATTTCTCTTTGCTTGTGTGTCTATTATATAATTACCAATTGAGCAATGATAAAGAACATATATCCATTACCATGGTTTTAATATCTATATTATCATCCAAAAAGGGTATAGTGGATTTCAAATATTGACCTTCAGTCAGGTTACCATCAGTTTTTTATAAATGTATCTGACATCCCTAAAATAGCCTTTCGGAGAAGGTGTGATCACATTGAGTGCCTTTTTATTCCCTTTTGTTTGAAAAATACTCATGTTGTTTTTATGGATTTAAGAAATAATATTTTTTACAATTATTAGGATACATATTTTGTAGTATTTTAAGAATAAATACATGTTTACCCCAAAGTTAAGTATGATCTTGTGCAACATCATATGATAGTTTTAAATCTGCAAATAAATCGGCACCATTATTCCAATCTTTCAATGTCTGATTTTGGGAATTGGGAATTAAAATTCATGGGACATGTTGGCTCTGAACATGGCGTATCAGTTGATTCTAAAATGGAGAAGGTTGTTATGAAATGGTAGAAACCAAAAAATGTCTTTACAAGGTAGATTATCTTGGTATTAGCATGATATTACCACAAGTTCTTGAAGAACGTCTTGATGATGTTTTCTACATTGAATGATATGACTTGAAAGGGGTGAATTTTTTCTGGGATGATAAATATTAGAGTTCTTCTACCATGTTGAATTGTTTTTTGAACACTACATCAGTGTTCAATCTTCTAGAAGTTGGGCATGGCTATGTGGTATTTTGTGAAGCATCAGTTTTTGGCATGGGATGTGTTCCTACGCAGTGTGATCATGTAGTAGAATATGGATCTCTCCAGCTTAGGCCACATTGGATGAATTTTCCTATCTATGACTGAGATCTTATATCTATGATGCACATGCTTAAGAGTTGGTGGCACTACCTTTTTGGTGAATGGTTATGGTGTATTCAAACCACAAAAACCTCAGGTTTTTCTTCTCTAAAAACATTTGAATCTTCTGAAGAGGTGTTGGGTAAAGAACCGACATTATTTTTAATTTAACATCGCCTATACCCGAGGTAAAGGTAATGTGAATTCTGATGGATTTAGAATGAAACTTCCAACCCAGGCAGTAAAAGTGTCTTCATAAGAGTGGAATTTAGTGGCTCTCTTTGAACATTTTCAAATTGGAGTTTAAAAGGAAGGGGATGATGCTTCATTTTCCAATGTACAGTTGATGTATTCTATTCTCGAAATTATATTTCAATATCAATATCTTGATGATGATTTTATTAGAATTATAGAATCCCTTTATGTTTGGGAGATATTTTTCTGATGGTTGTTCTCTAAAAAGGGTATTCTATGAAATTATAACCACGTCATTGTCTCATTAACATCAATGATGGATTTGATGGGGATTTATATACTTCTTAGTGGGATGTTCACACAAGAACACCAAAAATGATATATGTCATAAGGAAGTAGTTCACGTGTCTATTTATGAGATAAGAAACTGCTATGTTTTTCTATAATTTCTATGTGTGCTAACATGTGAATGTTGAGCACCATAAACCTTCATGTTTGCTTCAACCATTTCTAATTTCTACTTAGAAGTCGGAGGTGATATCTATGGACTCTATAGCAGAGTTACCTCATACCCATATAAATAAGAATGCAATATGAATTGTGATCAATAGGCTGACCAAGACATCTCACATTATACCCATTCATGATACGAACAAAGTTGAGGAGCTGTGAAATCTCTATGTGAAAGTGATTACTCATTTTCCCAGAATTCTATCAGATATAGTCTGTAATAGGGATCCTCAATTTACTTCTATCTTTTGGAGAGGCCTTCAATAAGAACTTGAATCTCATTTCATTTGATCACAACCAACCATCAGCAATCTAATGGAAAGATAGACAGATCTATATATATTCTTTATGATTGGATTCAGGTCTATGTCCTGGTTTTTCGAGGGTCTTGGTATCATCACATAGGGTAGGATGATTTTTCATACAGAAACAGTTAATAGTACTCAATCATAATGGATCCTTTAGAAGCCTTGTATTGTCATCCTTGTAAATCTCCATTGTTTTGGTCATTAGTTGGTGAACGATATTTGGTTGGACCAAGAATAGTGTTGGAGATGACTACAATTATTCCACTGATACTACAGAGAACGTTGACATCACAATTCCAATATAATTCCTACGATGATTGACATTATAGACCATTGTATTTTTCTATTGGTGATTAGTTCTTCTTAAAGTTTCACCCTGGTTGGGTCATTGACAGCATGGGAGGCAAGGGAAGATTGGTCCTCGCTTTGTGGGGCCTTTTGAAGTTGTTGAGCATGTGGGGATGTTTTTGTACCACTTAGATAATCCACCTCAACTTACATAGATACATAATGTTTTTGATGTATCATTTAATAAAAATTATCTTTCAAGTCCATCTCACAGTTTTATCAAGAGTGATCTTGATATTGAGATTGATTTATCTTTGACTGAGAAACCGGTCAGGATATCTTATTCGGAGACCCAATTGCTTCATTGGAAGATAATAACTTTGTTTTCTATTATATTGAAATAGGGATTTTACTGTCACATGTCATGGGAATAGAAGCCACTAATGAGATATAAGTGTCCTCAGATCTTTGGCATGGAAGATTCTTCATAGGATTTTTGGGGGGGAAATCTATTTATGGTGGGGAGGTTGTAACAACTTTTACCCTGATAAGATATTTTTTCCAACTTTTCTATGTTCCATTTCAGTTAAAAAATCATTTTATGTGATTTTTCTGGGTTTACATAAGACTTTAGAATTGGCATACACCATGTACATAAAGTACATGTCGTGTACTTGGGGTTGGTGGAATGTCGTGGACTAGGAAATCATGTTTTGAATAGGGAGATAATGTCATGTGTAGGTACAAATCATGTACCTAATTTACACATAATGTTGGGGTTAAATTTTAGTTTTTAATCTGAGGCGATGAGTTTTTCGATGTTACATTTACAGCGTGGAGTACAGGTCATGACCCTAAGGTTCAAGTAATTACCCGGCCCATGTCCAGTTTTAAAATTCACGATCGGCAGTTCTACTTGGTCCTTTTCATTCCAAACCCCTTGTCTCTTGACCCTAGACCCTTCCTAGGTATTTTTAATATCATACCCTCCTTCATGTTTTATCATATTAGTTTGGGTCATTTCTTCACATGCGGTACGATTCTATGGTAAGGGTTATACCACGTTCTTCATTTTTCAATCATCTCCTTTCTGTTTTTCAATGGATCATATAGGTATTTATTGATCTATTCCATGTGGTGTTGGATAATTATTCTATGTTGAGTTTAAATATCTCTTTCACCTTTCTTCTCATAGGCAGGGGCCTTTGCGTGGGTCCTTCTATGGAAAATTGGTAGGTGTATCCATCCCGATATTCCAAATTCATAACCATTTCTTTGCATGATTTATTCAAAACACTAATATAAATTAAATTACATAAAATTTCATTCAATTAAATTAATGAAAACCAATTCTAATTAATTGGATGATTTTAAATGGTTTTGTCATGTAAATTTTAGAAACCCCCAATTTCAAGGTATTCAGTTGGGTTTTTGGAACGATAAAAAATTTAAATTTTTTAATTTAAATGGTTGTTTTTTATGGTAATGTTCTCAATTAAATTGTTGAATTTAATTGTGAAAAGGAATTTTTAAGAGGTTTTAATTGGTTTTCAATTGATTTCAAACTTATGATAATGGATTAGAATGATTTGATATAATTCTATTGGTTTTATCTTGTAAAAAAATGTTTTTTAATAAAACCTATATTAGTTTTTAATGTAAAGAAATACAAATTTTCGAAATGGAAGAAGGGATTTATCATATTATAATCAGCTTCAAAATAGTTATCTAATCATGTAAGATCTAATAAAATGATTAGGTTGTTAGTGAATTATTTAGATACACTCTACGCTCTTACAACATTCTAAAACATACATACAGCAGGACACATGCCACCGGGTTGGTGATAAGTCTCTTTTGTCCAGTTTTATAGGGATTTGTGTATACACAATCATCTGAGTTCACATAGAGAGTGAGTAATCCTATAAATGGTTAATACAATCTTACCATTTAGAAGATTATAATGTTGAACAATTTTTATATATTTAATTAGATATAAATTTATGCCAATGTTGTTTAAACTACATTATAGTCCTTCTAAATTTAAATAAACTGATTTATATACTTTTTTAATGTAATCCATAGTTTTTAAAAGGTTCTATCTCTTGAAATTAAATCATGTTCTTCGAATGTATTTTTCATCATTTTTAAAATGTATAGCATGTTTTTTTAAATATGATTTTTAATGGCCAGCACAATTTTTTTGAAAATTTAATTTTTTTTCTTTGGATAATCTATATTTGTAACCTATTATAGAATCATTGGTGGTATCATACTGGGATTACATTGACACCTTACTTTTTCCTTCGGTTGTTTGTATACCTTTTCCTTCCAATCTCAAGCAACGGGAAGTGATCTCTTGGAGGTGGATCCAATTTTTGATCTTTAGACGTGGTGATTTGTGTCCTTAGGGACATTGTAGTTGTTTTCCTATTTTAAGAACATAGGTTTTAGTACATTGTATTTTATGCCTAGTTGTATTCTGGTAATTTACTCCTTGTGTATTTTACATTGATATAAATACTATCTTTTATCTTATTATTCTTCATTCTTGTGGAAGAAATCATTCCCAGTTGTATGTTGTATGACACCAAGTGTCATGAACCAACCCGGGTCTACCCTGAACGGTCACTAAGTCGGTTTGAAACAAGGACCGAAGGTCATTAATGATTCCCATGGGCTGGAAACTAGTGCCAAACATAAACTTTTATTTTCTGGGAAATATTTGTCCCATAAAAGATAAATAAATAAAAAAGAATAAACAAAAAAATAAAACTAAACTCTTATGGATGAAAATAAAATAAACAAAACATATCAACATACCTCAATGTGACCTTCCTTGTCACCTCCCAACCAAAGGACGACATTTCTCCAATAATGAGAAACTCATCCAAGAGAAACCTGAGCAAGGAAAACCTACAACTAAAATGATAAAATTGGCATGATCATTAAAAATGCTCAGCACAGATGCCAAGATAAACCACATAATCCATCGTCTACTTTCTCGAAACAACCCACTAACACAAGATTGAATTAAAATTCTAAAAGTATATTTTCCACGCATTAATAAAATAATATCATTTACCCATTTTAAAAACACAATGCACACTATGTTCCATTTCAAAAACAAATTACAATTTTGAAAATATAACCCAAACAAGGAAAACATGGCAGTGTTAAAAGAAATTAGTGACATTATAAGCTGAAAAAACAAGCATAGATGAAGGTAAACAATAAAAGAATATAAAAATAATTGGTGATCCTAAAAATCCCTAGAATACCTCAGGACCTACTTAGTTTCAGAACTACCTTCTAGCATATGGTGAAGCTCTTAAATCTATAACCAACTGGTTGACCTAAAATGACCAATCTAGTGGCAAAGACTTCCTGGCCTAACAAAAAATCTAGGGGGTACCGTCCTGTCTTGGAGGGATTGATCAGAAACTATCACTCGATCATCTAAATTATTCCTATGAGCCCTTGGTGGTTATAATAATGTTGTGTAAGTAGGATTCCCTCGTATGTGTGACTCATCTCACCACACTTTCCTACCCAAAACACAGACACTCAATTCAATAACCCATAAAGGGATATTATTCTATAGAGGTGCCTCAAAAATACATATACATACATATATATGTAATATCATCAATGGTTCCAATCAGTCCGTCATGCCATAAAATCATCAAAACCATTTAATACTTTTTACAAACCAATATAGTTTCCAAATGGACCTTTAAAATGTCCAAATCTATTACACAAAGCATCGCACAATCACTGTTTCGAATTTTCAATGACAAACAGACCCTTAAGTTTCAAAAAAAACCGAAAATCATTCAAAACTACCAAACATGTATTTATCATTTCAAACTCACTTAAAAACACATTTCAAAGTCAAACAGACATGCTTTAAAAAACGCATTTAAAGTATTCCTTAGAAATCTCTCAAGGGGAAACAACTTTAATTGAAAAAACAAAACCATTTAATTTGAAGAGTATTAAAGAGAAAACCATTTTTCATTTGTCATGTTCATTTGAAAATGAATCTAATGGTAAAATAAACACCCAAAAAACATTTGAAATCACATTATACAAATTCATCTATTGATTTAGACACCAAAATCATCAATCCAGAACATTTTAAAAAATACAAAACAACCCCAATGATATTATAAAACCCACTTTCCCAAGCATTTTAACACAGACACAAGCTCTTACATTATCCAAACCATGTTTTTATACCAAAAAATTCATCAAAAAATCATAAAGTGAAAAAAAAATCATAAAATGTATATTTATAATTTAAAAATGCAACAATATTTTCCATATGAATCCTAGGTACCTCAACCACAGGCAACTCCCAAAAATCACAACAACCATCTATATTTAATAAATTTAAACAACATGAAACTACCCTTATCATACACATATAGATATATTAGTGGTCTGAATCATATTACATAAAATCAAAATAATATTTGGCATATATATAAATAAATTTCTCAATACCCCATATATGAATATTAATCAAAAACAATAAATGCACCTATATAAAGGAATAACTGATGAGTCGCACCAGAAGAATTTTTTAAATAAATTATAAAAATTTATAAACATCATGCATGTCAAATTAGGGATATGGTAATGGTGCAAAATATATAACCAAATAAAAAAATTATAATAGAATTACAAATCACTGTGGAAATGCATCGGAAAGGAAATATTATTGATTCCCCTACCTTTATAGGGAGTGACTACAATGCCTCTTCAATGGAATGTAGAATAACCCCTGATGAGAGGGTTCACCGCCAGAGGTGGGTCAACTTGGGTGGTCACGTGCGAGCAGGAGGCCGTGAATGGGGATAGGAGGCCATGAGAGGGTTTATTGTGGGATGGCTATTGGAGCCAAAAGTTTTGAAGAAGAAGAACAGGATGGAAGTCTCTGAGGGTGCCTCACGAAGACCTTCCGCAGGGCCCCATGGCATCATGCCTGCCATAGTGCAAGGAGGCGGGAGGCTCTGTGATCCCCTTTGACATTTGCTACCCCATCGTGGAGTAAAGAGCTGGTAGGCTCCGTGAACCCCTTTGAAGTTCACGACCCCATCGCGGAGTAAGGATCTGGTAGGCTCCGCGAACCCCTTTGACATTCGCGAGCCCACTACAGAGCTAGAAGGCGGGACACTCCAGGACTGGATTTGACGTTCATGATCCCCCCACAGAGCAATGTGGTGGGATGCTCCGTGAATGCATTTGACGTTCGCGAGACCGCTGTAGAGCAAGGAGGCGGGATCCTCCATGAGCTGATTTTATGTTTGCAACCAGCCATGGAGAAAACTCTGTCTTCACGCTGAGTGAGCTCTACTTCAAGACACCTCTTGCCTATAAATATAGGGCTCCCTTCGATCCCAAGGGATAGATCATCCGACCATTCACTTTCTCAGCTCTCAAATCACAAAGCACTTCTTTCTCGATGAACCATGAGCTTCTCAAGGTAGTTTTTTACTGTGAAGTGCCTCCCCCTATTCTTTAATTCAACCCCTCTTCCGAGAGGGATGCCTTTTGCGAAGCCCACAGGCCTTCACAAAGGAAGGGGATCCCCATGGGGACTCAGTTCATTGTGAAGCGTTTATGCTTCGCAAGACACCATTTATACACACGTGGCCCACTTGATAAGGCAAGGTCACTGTGCTTTTCGAATCACATTTCTTCACAACACCTTACTTCACGAAGCACCCTTAATCCATGAGGCATTACTTCACAAATTCATTTTCACTTCATGAAGCTCCTTCCATATGCACCTATTCCATATGCCTAGCATAGGGGACTTCACTTCGTGAAGAAAATCCCTTCACAAAGGCCCTCCAATTCATGGGGAACCAGAGCTTCACAAGGATTCAACATGTGAACCCCTTTGTGTTGTAACTCCTTTCCCCATGCGGTCCCTCAGGTTTTCACGAAGAAATTTCAAAGTCCCATGGATGATACTACCCATTGCGTTTCTTCGCCTCATGATTATTCATACAGGAACACTAATAGATATTGAATCTCTACATATCCATGCTAATGTGGACCCCTAATGGGATCTCCTCTTGACACCCCTAGTCGTAGCATTGACGATGCCTTCCCTCCACCAAGGGCGGGCGGTTATCGGTTATGTAATCCCTAGGGGTGCAGATTTAACCTGCAATGCCTGAGTTGTAGGATGCTAAACATCCAAGTGCCATCGTCCTCAGCACATGACATTTAACTGTGACCTTTCCCCATGCATTGCATGTGGGGCACCCCACCTTGGATGGTATCTACGCCCACTGGTCTCCATGAGAGTGAGATAATTCCTGACATGGAATGAAATCCTCTTTATCAGAGTGGCGTCCATCCATGGGGAAAAGGAAACCACGCTGGTGTAAGCCTCTATCTTTTCTTGAAGAAAGCAACACACCTTCTCTTCCACTCTTCATGGGTTCCAAATCCCTCTCCCTCTGGGCTTTGTCACCACTCAGGCCTCCCTCCTAGAGTAAGTCCCAATCTCCATCACCTTGAGCTGCTTACCACGCATAATCCCTTGTTTCCTCTTTGGGCATCCAACTACATATGGCCCTAGTCTACTTCCCACAGACGTACCTTTCACAACGTGATCGTCAGGTCTTTCACTACTACAAACACGGCCTTTATCAGCGCAAAAAATGGCCTTTATCAGCGCTAGAAAAGCGCTAATAAAGCCAGCGTAGATAAAGGGGGGTCCCCTTTATCAGTGCTTCCTTTATCTGTGCTTTCGTTTTAGTGCTGATAAAGGACCCTTTTATCAGTGCTTTTAAAAAAGTGCTGATAAAAGTTAATAAAATTTAAAAAAAATTAAAAAATACTGCCAATCGAGGGGGCTTTTATAGCGCTTGAACCCCCCCTTTTACAACGCTTTTCGGCCCCTATACAACACCCCACGCACCCCATGCACCCCCCTCCACCCTTTAATAGCGCTTGCACCAATATTCCCCATGCGCGCGCACCCATGCCTCCACCAGGATTTGAACTCGAGACCTCCCCCCTGCGTGCCTAAGCCCTTACCACTACTCTATTTTGATTTGATTTCCAATTCATGATATCTCTATATATATATATATATTTATATATTTAGTTATATTTATTCGTATAGTAATATATATTTATATTAATATATATATATAGTTATATTATAATACATATATATATAGTTATATTATAATATAATATATATATATATATAGTTATATTATAATATATATAGTAATATTAATATATATATATTGGTATTAATATATATCTATATCTATATATATATATTTAGTTATATTTATTCGTATAGTAATATATATTTATATTAATATATATATAGTTATATTAACATATATATAGTTATATTAACATATATATATAGTTATATTAACATATATATAGTTATATTAACATATATATAGTTATTTGAATATATATTTATATAGTTATATTAATATATATATAGTGATATATATATATATATATCTTTATGGTGATATTAATATATATATTTATAGTAATACTAATATATATATATAGTTATATTAATATATATATAGTTATTAGATTAATATATATATAGTTAGATTAATATATATATAGTTAGATTAATATATATATATATAGTTAGATTAATATATAGGTATATAAATATTCATATATTGGTATTCTAAATAAAATGGATATTAGTTATTATTTAGATAAATCTAATATATTTTATATGTAAATATGTTTAATTATTTATTTAAAAAATTTAATTTTTAGGTGCGAATATATAAAAAATATGTACATATAGTTATATATTTGTTTATAAATAGCAGTTCATTATAAAAAAGGATGAAATTTAAAAAACATAATATCAATATGAATGTAATACATAGGAATAAATTTAGTCCCTGCCAAGAAAAGCCAATAATAGCCCCTTAAACGAGTTTGAAAATCCACAAAATGTTAAAAAATCTGGGTACCCCGACAAAAAACTCAGTTTTGGAGGCCTTATGGGCCTTTTTTGGCCTCGAAAAATGCTTGACTAGGGTCCCCCCGGGTCATAGCGAAGTAGAGCTCGTCGCAGGCTTCGATTTGAAATGTGGTAGAGCTCAAACAGACACCCGGATCAAAAGTTATGGCCGTTTGAAGTTTGAGTTGTGTTTTCAACATATTTTGGATCTTTTTTTAATTTTTTTAAATTTTTTTAGTCCTCCAATTGTTATTAAATGACTATTACTCCATAATTATTATCAAAATATTAATTAAAAATATTTTTTAATTTTTTTAAGAAGTCATTTTCACTAAATATCTTATATATTAAGTATAATAAGTGTAAATGTACATTTATACTTATCTAAAATATATTTAAAAAGTATATATTATATTTATATAACAATATAAATATATTTATATATTAATATGTTAATATATTTTTTTTAAAAAAAATTGAAGCCGACCCTTTATCAGCGCTGATAAAGGGGGGCACTGCGAAAAAATGTTTTTGTGGTAGTGTTTGTTGCCTCTTTTTTCTCACACCGATCATGACTCACATGGGCTTATAGTAAGCATCAGCAATGACATCCTCTCCGAGAAGCCTAGAGTGTAAGCTCCAAACCCATCCATGAACTACAATGTCTTTGATCCTTGCCAAGGCAAGGTATGCAGGAAGCCTTCCTGGGGTTCAAGCCCATTAACCATTTGCTCTGACCCCCTTCACGCTTGCTCATCAAAACCAACCTGAACTATGTGGTCTTTGATCCTTGCCAAGGGATGGTGTGTATGAAGCCTCCCAGATGTTCAATCCCACCATCCATTGGTCTCAACCATCCTAACATTGGTTCACCAACCCCTTTTGAACTATGAGTTATTTAATCCTTACCAAGGAAAGGTACGTAGTATGCCTCCATGAGATTCAAAGACAACAACCAGTTGCTCCGACCCCCTTCACATCAGTTCTCCCAAACCCACCAAAACTACGTGCTATTTGATCCCTTCCAAGTTGAGGTACGTTGGAAGCCTCCATGAGGTTCATGCCCAAAACCCAATTTCCTTGACCACTTCACGTCAGTTTTCCCGCTCCTTTTGAACTACGTGGACTTTGATCCCTACAAAGTCATGGAATGTAGGAAGCCTCCATGAGTTTCAAGCTCACTATCTATCTGAGCCTCAGGTCCTCCTTCACGTCAGTTCACCCCAGTCCTGCATGACGTTAAACTATGAACCTCAATCAGCAGTAATCCATTTCTCCCCTATTAAATGGTAAGTCGTTTCACCCACCCGAACTATATGGACTTTGATCCTTCCCAAGCAAGGTACGTAGGACACCTCCCTGTGGTTCATTCCCAACAACCATTGGACCCCAGATCCTCTTCCACGTCAGTTCACCAACCCCAATCCCACAGTAACATTGTGGGTTTGATCCTTGTCTCCTAGATAAGGTATGTAGGAATCCTCCTTTAGATTCAACCCCATCCAGTGGTAAGTTGTTGCGACCCCGTCCAGCGGTAATCTATTGAGACCCCATCCAATGGTAAGCTATTGTGACACCATCCAAAAGTAACCCATTGTGATCCTCCATCCAGCGGTAAGCCATTGAAATCCCCAATCGATGGTAAGACATCATCAGATGAACTACTTGGACATTGATTCCATACCACGGGGATACATAAGAGGTCTCTTCAAGACTCAATATCAACATCATCATTGTCCTCAGGTCGACTCCATATCATTCTCCACCTACTTCATTAAAGCATCCATCATTCATCCCGATTCTTAAACGGGCCACCACATCTAGGTGGAATCATTCCCCCTCATTCCCTTTCTCCCTAATAACAAACTGGATGTTAATCACAAGTTGGTCCCAACATCAGTCTTCCCTATAGGGTTTGCACCCATCTGATCCACTCTAATTAGTGTTCTGATCAGTTTGATCCATCAATGCTATTCTTTAAAGACGCGGAATACCATGTGTTAAACATGGCAGGCTAAGAAAAACCCCAAATAGATTCCTATGACATAAAATTCCCTGTGTTCAGTGTGGAATTCCTCGGGCTTCTGCACCTTCAAGAAGCCCTACTATAAGGGGAAGAAACCTAGACTTTCCAGTGTCTCAGTGTCCATACATGCCAGTGATGTCCAATGTGACTACTCCCCTGACCGAAAGTTTCTACCATGACCAGAACCTTTGCAATGTCCCGACATAAGTAGTGTAATTAACTGGTGTCCATTAATATTTGGTATTAGGAAGAGTTTCAAGAAAAATGCCTTAAGTATACAAGGGATACCTTGACTATTTGACGAGTTCCAAGGAGGAATCCCCGGAAGGAAGGACCAAAATCCCATCATCCCATTTCGATAAAGGAGAAACATCCCGGAAGAAGGAACCTATGTTGCCCGCCTTTTGAAAGCGGGAATTTGGGGCAACAAGAAACATAGTCATCCTCAAACAAGATGGACAAGCGTGCACCAGTGAAAGCATCAGTAACAGAAATGGAAAACCCCATGTGAATGATCTTCTCCTCAATAAGGTTATTAGAATCGTTCTTGACATCAGTGGATTAGTGTGTCACCGGATCCAGCTATCAGGTGCTGGGTCCTGCCAAGCAAATAGAGGGCCTCGCGTGAAACTAACTAGAATTAGGGGCTGTCAAAATGTTGAACGTCCCGTTATAAGATGTTGTCATCATGGATCCATCATACTAGCCATGGAAGATGGAATGGAATTGGGGAACTGGTCATTGATTCTGTTTTTCATTCAGCACTGATAAGTTAATCTCCCTGCTTTTAGGAACCAAGTTGTTGCACTCGAACTCAATCATCACATGCACACAAATGCATGGGATGGTTTGTACTAGTGTGGTAGTCCCATACGGTTCCATCTCTTCGGTGACGGTCTCAACGACCATGACCGCAGGGCACCTCTACCTCATCATTCCCTCATATTTCATCCAACAAAGGGTGATCAATGACCTCATATGCCAGCACGAGGAGGAGGTTATTATCCCAACTTGGGGTAAGCCCGCCTAGATTTAGAGGCATCTGCACCTCATCGAAAACACCACCCCCAAGGTCTGGGTAGGGAGCCACTACTCCCCACTCTAATATATAACTATTTCAGGAGCCTCTCCCTAGAACATCTTGACAACTCCCTACACTAAACTGACGAGGTATGGGATATCCAGGTCAGCCCAGCTAGGATCCCATTCCAGGGGCACCCAGAAAGTGATCCCACTAGGCCATGTCAGCGCCACCACCCAGTCTTACTGGCCGAAGAGCAGGTAATCCATGTACTTGCACCACCGGCATTGGTCTGTTTAACCCAACACTAGCATGAGACGCAAGCCGAAGAGGACGTCCTCCAAGGGGCGTCAATATCAGTGGATATAGTGGCCCAAGCCAACACTGACGCATATCACCAACAACCTAAGTATGCTGAGCAGGGACCTTCATCTTCCCAACCTAGATCGAGGCCCCAATCACCCCATAGGTAGGCTGGGTCGACTCTCTTGGTCGCCAGTATAGGCACTAGTCACCATGGAATAACCCGCAGCGATGCCACTTAGTACGAAGGTCCCACCATACCGCTACCATGGAGAACGTGAGCTTTCCCTACTTCCAGGCTCGGCATGGATGTCCACCTCATGCCACCATCAATACAAATGAGGTTCCTCCCCATAGTGGTGACGCTCAGTTCAGAAGTCTCTCTCGTGCCCACTACACATGATATGGAGTCATTCCTCCTACAACAGACCGTTGGTAGAGGGATGTTGCACATCTGGTCACTTTCCAACATGGGGACTCTCCCCGGGTCCTCGTATCAGCTGGAGAAGGTCCTCCTCACCCTAGAAATCATAGGAGTGAGGACCAGATTCACTTCAGCGGTACCCATCACAGAGATCCTACCCATGTTTAGCTCGACCAGTATGAGGACCCTCCGCATACTGATGTCACCTGGGGACACAAGCATGGAAGTCCTCCCCATGCATCTACTAGTTCCAGCGGAGGTCCTACCCGCTCCAGTGCTACCCATAGAGGTCCTCCCCATGTCCACTTTGATATCTGTCCCGGTGCACCTCACACCTCGGCTTACCTGAGAAGAAGTCCTCCCCACCCCAGCACAATTATTTCCATAGGACCTCATCATGTCTGAAATCTACCATGCCCTAAAAAACCACCCCGGGGTAGGAGGGTGGTTCGTTGCCACCAGAAAATGAACACTGAGAAGATTTATACTGAGATCAAACCGGTTTGTGTCTCAGACTCCGATGAAAAATGTGACTCAATGATGAAACCCTTGCCTAGGTTATCCACGTCATAGTTCAGGGTAGGAAAAATTCGCATGAGCCTCGTATTCCCATAATTTGAGGTCCATCGATTTCCCACCTCCCTCTGCATGTATATCAAGGTGGAAGAAAATTTGGAAACCTCGCAGGTTACAATCATGAAATCACCACCGTCATCACCAGAAGTACTCTATACCTTGATGAGAGATCACATAGAGCTATTCTGGGGACCAATGTTGGGAAAGAATTAGCACATCCCATCACTAGTAGCCCTAGCCCCTACATCAGAAATTGTGGTGGTAAGCTCGTCTTACTGTGAAGTAGTGTCTAAGTCACTTCACTCTTCGGAGGATTTCCCAAGATGCAGCGGTCTGTCAGATTGCTCACCGTACTCTCCAATCACTAGCCTACCGTCCAAGTGGTCTAATTCGATACCACTACCAGTTCTTCATCCACCTCCAGTTGATGAGTGGGTCAATGAAGGGCCAGACCGTGAATCTGAGACAAGGATCTTATGGAATATCCACGTAGTGGACCACTTCCCTGAAATGTTTTAGCCAGTGGATGTTCTGAATTTCAGCGCCCCTGAATCCCTCACCAAAGATGAAGTTGAGTGTTTCAATCAAACCCTTTGGGTGACACACTTCGGTATTCATCACTAGCAATTGGCTTATCCGAGGATCCATGCACATTTTAAGATGTTGGAGAGAAATGTCGTCAAGATGATTTGGTCGCACTCCCTGTGTCCCAGTTCCCTGAGTCACCAGGTCACCATAGGGCCCTCCAACAGAAATGTGTTTAGAGTTTCAAGGTACTCTTCAAGAATATCAATGATGCTTCCCCCCACCTGCAGATCTGTGGATGGGGGAAATATGCTTCCCTCCTCTTCAGTCCTATCCAACGGTAACTCGACTCTCTATGAGACATTGAAAACATGCCCCGAGGTTGAGTCACAGTCAACATGGACACCCTATCAGAAGAGTAAAACGAGATGGAGCTCCTGGATGGGGACCTCCCCCCTAATGGATTTCCACAACTACTGGTTCCCTTGGGGAGGGTTACTCATGAACAGAGGAGCCTTCTGGGTCTCCCTACACCCACTAAGGCCTTATTCCTTATCCGAAAGCATGGTAAGGGTTAAGAGAATCTCGGAGCTGCCAAACCCCCCGACCCGTGCAGCTCAGTGCAGAAGATGGAGGAAGACCTTGAAAAAGCTGTGTTGCATCAGTAGCTTTCCCAAAAAAAAGAAGGTGGTCGACGACATCCTCGCTGAACACACTGTAGAGCGACGGACAGACTACATTAATCCTAGGTTAGGGAAGTAGGAGAAGGAACAACTTCTCCTCAGAAAGTTTCCTCTAGGTGACACTGACCATCTGTCCCCCACATACAGGGTTGAAGTCGGAACTTACAGCTTGAGGGCGCAGTATATCTTTCCAAACCCTGTGAAGCATCATGAAAATTCAAGGGACCCAGCTCGGGTTCCCCCAGTTACCCCGAGGGTCATGCCACCAGCTTCTCCACAAGCCATTGGGCCAGAATACCATGTTGAAGAACCTTCCAATGCACTAAATGTTAGGGATCCCCATCAAGACAGGTACCCTCACATAGATGATTCAATAGCGGCACTCATTACCCATCTTGAGGCATTGGAAACGCGACAGGTGGAACTCCCACCTGATAGCAACCCATATCCGGCATGGGTGGATGATATACCAGAACCCCCAGAATTTGGGAATCACACATTTTTCCCCTCCAACAGAACAGGGGACCTAACACAGCACCTGGACCACTTTAACTAATGGTGTGGCTCCATGTTGGGAACTCCAGTGCAGCCAGAAGCCGCCAAACTCTGGGGTTTTGTGCAGATGTTGTAAGGCCCTCCATTTGTCTGGTACAGCCAGCTCCCCATCGGATTGGTGACCGTTTGGGAGGACCTCTATAGGCAATTCCTCTACTAGTTCTTCTCACCACACAGAAAAGGAGTATCGTGGACCTCTTCAAGTGCAATCAGTGGCCTGATGGTCATGTCACCAAATTTTTTTCCCAGTGGAATGAAATCATGTATTCCTTAGACATGCCATTGACATAGGAGCAATTATTGATGATGTACACATGAAATGTCAATAAGGAGATAGTCCCCTCTCAGATAACCTAGAACTATCCTGGGGGATTTAGAGACTTCTATGATAAGGCCAAGTGCCTAGAGGAATACTTACAGGTGGCTATGTAGGCACTTCCATTGCCTCCTACAATCTCCGCAAGAAGGACTGCCAGAGTTGAGCCTGCCACTGTGGCCCAAATAGTAGCCCCCATGTGTTTAGTGTTTTTGCTAGTAAAGCTACATCCAAAGCCTCATAGAGGCCCTCTACCTCAGGCGCAGCCTCTATCCTCGCAGCGTCCAAATCAGAATCGGCATGTGCCCCTGCACAATGCACCTCGACCTCCTAGGAATGATAACCGAGTTCCATCTACTCGAAAAGTTCCTCCAGTACCCATCAAATTCAGGCTCCATGGGCCCCATTTCTTGACAGATGAAACTAGACATACTCCTTCAATGAGAATCAGGTTCCTAGTTATTTCTAATGTTCCTTAGAAGAGTGGATTGTGCATTTTCCTAAGTACAGAAGGTTAGAAGAGGAAAACCATACTAATTACCCTAATTAATGCCCCTATCACTGGATCATGGGGAATACTCTCAAGAAGTGATATGTGTTCAAATAATAGGTCCAAGACCAGATCGACAACAACATAGTCTTGTTGGGCCCAGTCCCGGCGCAGGTAGAAAGAATCTTTGTGAGGATAGACAGTAGAAACGACAGTGAGGGTGATTGGCATCAGGTTTCCAGTCGTGTATCCCAGAAGTATGATGACTAGATGGATCAAAAAATAGTCGCCCATGCCCATGGTGTCTTCAATGCATGGCAAAATCATCCAAATCCTTAAGAAGTTGTCACCACAAATTCTGTATTGTCACCTCAGTTGGCCTCTTCCCAGAAGAGCAAACACCGGTGATGCAAGAGAAAGTAAAGTCCCATGCCTATCCCATCATCATCCAATACTCTATGTGACTTCATGCCTACATGGATGAAGATCCCTCATAGAATCCATCTAGTAGTGGATGAATATTTATGTGACAGTCAAGGGTACACTTCGGTTAACACCGTGGAGTGGGTAAACCCCTACATGACTCCCGATGACGGGGTGCGCCAGGAGGATCTCCCCAACGTCCCCAGTTGACGCCAATGTCGGCGGAGTCACGACTATATGGGTCATCAAAGAACATCAGTTGGAACTTCCAAAGAGGTAGTGCACACCAATGAGACCAGATAGTAGGCCCAGTGCAGAGTTAAGCATGTGAATCCTCCTCATCTGGTGTTATCAGGCCCGCCTCCAGCATCGTTTGTGCTGCTGGACCATGTAGAGCCACATAGGCCTCACCGTGATCAACCACGCTCCACCCCAAACTGGTCCTAGTGAACTATCCTCAGTACGTTAGGTACTCTGCATGCTTTGAATAGTGAGCATCGGGACATTCCTATCACCAGTCAGCCGCTTGTCAATCTGGCAGGTCCCACCATGCCTCGTGTCGTAAAGCGGCCTCCTGCAAGAATAAGTCCATTCCTTGAGTGAAAGTACGATGTTATTAAGAATATTTCTAGTATTATAGCAAGGATCTACATCCTTGAGGCCCATCACATGTCATTAGATATGTGTGAGGCCCTCGATGAGGCTTTAAAAAGCCCCCACTAGTTTGAGATGGAGGTAGCAGCTGCAGAGTCCTTTCACACTCAGGCGATCGAGAATTCTGATTTTCAGGACATCATCTCATTCTATGGAGAAGATTAAGGCTCTTCCATACAGGGTAACTTTTTCCCACTGTACATCACCATCCAATTCAATGGTGTGGAGGTTCTTCATTGTCTTGTTGACACGGGCTCGGGAATTAATCTAATCTCGACTCAGACACTAGGAAAGCTGGGATTTTCTGATGATAATCTGAGTCCCCCTAACCCATGAATACAAGGTTATGATAGGACGAAATATACATCAGTTAGTAAGATCTACTTAAATACAAAGTTTTGTGTCCTCGTTTCTAGCACAAAATTTATGGTAGTCTCCTAGGACACTGCCTACAATGCATTGATGGGAAGGCCATGGCTGCACCTGCATGCAGTGGTTCCCTCCTCATATCACCATTTCCTCAAGTACTCCCTTAATGGTCGAGTGGGAAGGCTTCAAGGTGATGCCTCTCCCTTTGCTTCTTGTGAGGCTCGCTATCTGGATTCCAACTACTACAAGAGCAAGGAAAAGCATATTCAGACCAATAAGGTCGAGTATGCCATGACTGCGACTGACCTGTGGATAGATCTAGGTGATGCCTATGTCTTTCCAATCCACTAATTAGAGGATACAACCTCAGACATGGGATAATTCTTTTTTGTGTCTGGTACGAGGGGGGAACACATTCCTTGCTCTAAGTGATGGCAGAAAATCACCTCGTACTCCTATACAAATCAGGATCAGGTGATCTCAGAGCCTCATACCCCCATAAGGTATCAGCATGTCCACCCCATGGAAACAAAAATATGTCATATGTGCTTGTTCTGCCATGCTGGAATTAACTAGATCAATCCAAAACGCCATTATTTCTTCGATATCATCAAACATGGACCCTTAAGCCAAAGGCCCGATGTGATCGGATCAAAAACCTTCATCGTTATGGTTGCGGCAGCACAGGGGTCCTCTGATGCAGTGTCTATTACTGCTCAGGCGGGTACCAGCCTCCCTTCAGGATCTGGCGACTCAGAAGAGAATTCTCCCCTGAATATTCCCCCACCACAAGTGAATAAGTGGGTGTAGAGGATGCTCCTCCTACATTTGAAGAGGTTGTCTCTGCCACAGTCGATGAGTTGGTGTAGGTGAACCTTGGTAGTGAGGCAGAACTGATACCCACATTGATCAGTGCTGCCATGCCCCTCGAGGAGAAACAGCAGTACATAGACTTACTAAAACAACACTATGATGTATTCACCTGGAGTTATGACGAGTTTCCAGACTAGATCCTCAGGTATTTTTCAACTTCCTCGGTCTCCCTTAAATCATCGCGAGTTCAAGCAACCTCCCAGAAAGATGCACCCTTCTCAATTTTCTATGGTAGAGGCATAAGTTGATAAGCTCATCAGTTCCAATTTTGTTAAGGAAGTCTATTACCCCAAATGGATGGCCAACATTGTGCTAGTCAGGAAGAAGAATGGACAGATCATAGAATGCATCGACTTTGTGGATTTCAATTGTCACTGTCCGATGGATGATTTTCCCCTTCCTATGACAAAGTGGTTGAATGATGCTATATCTAGAATCCAAAACCTCTCCATCATGGATGGGTACTCGGGGGTACTGCTATATCTGAATGGCCCCTGAGGACGAGGAGTTCATAGCCTTCAGTGCACCACAAGGTACTTTCTGTTACAAAGTCATTCCTTTCAGCTTTAAAAATGTAGGTGCCACCTACCAAGGTGATATGAATCTCATATTTAATCCGATCCATGGGACGTTGGGGGAAATCTATGTAGATGATAAGGTGGTTAAATCTCACCTATGTCAGGACCATCTGAAAGTCCTTGAGAAAGTGTTCAACTTCCTCTGTTCCTGTTACCTGACGATGAACCCATTGAAGTGTGCCATCGTGGTCACCTTTGGTAAGTTTCTCAGCATCATTGTCAGATACTGGGGAATTGGGATCGAACCATGTAAGTTCATGATCATTATCCATATGTCTCCTCTAAGCATTATTTGGGAGCTTCGAGGTTTCCAAGGCCACTTAGCCAACACACAGTGATTCATCATGAACCTAGCTGGAAAGTGTAATCCCTTTTCTCAGCTCATGAAGATAGGAACTACTTACGAATGGGACGAATAGTGTTAGATTTATTTTGAGGATATAATGTAGTATCTGATCCAACCTATGGTCTTAATTCCACCCATATCTGGAAATCCATTAGTCCTTTATGTCACTGCCTTGGAACGATCTCTCAGTGCCCTTCCCAGAAGAACAATAAGGGGACAAAGAACAACCATTACTACCTCAGTCACAGGCTCCTTGATATGGAGACCAGATACTCCCCCATCAAAAAGAGTTGCCTTGTGCTGGTATTCGTAGTAAAAATATTGCGACATTACATGCAAAACCATTAGGTATACATGGTATCTCAGGTAAACCCACCGAAGTACATTCTGAAATTCCCCATGTTGACAAGTCATCTCGTTCAGTGGGTATTGATTCTCCAGCAGTTCTATATCAGGTTTTTCCCTCATAAATCTTTTAAGGGGAAAGTATTGGAAGAAATCATTGCTACACATCCGACCCTTGATGACCACTCTTTGGATCTCGATTTCCCCGATGATGCGATCCTCTCAGTAGATCTCACCATGTAGTACTGGAATATGCACATTGGTGGTGCTTCCTAATTCCCCATTAGTAGGAGGCTCAATGATCCCATGCTCAACAGGGTAGCCTTGGGTATCATCTTTATTACCCTGACACAAGTCATCCTACCATACCCATTTTTGTGTCAGAAGGCTGCACCAACAGTGAGGTAGAGTATCAGGCTCTCCCCATTGTCCTCGAGCTGGCTCTAGAGATTGATGTTCCCCATTTTCATGTGTAATGGAATTATAAACAAGTCATAAAGCAGATAAACGGTAACTACGCCATCATAAAACCAAAGCATGTACCATTTTGGAACACACTCTCTAGCTAATAGCCTAGTTCTCATCTCAGCCCGAAGTTACTCATGTCCCTCGATCTCAGAACGGTCGAGCTGACGCCCTGGCTGGCCTGGCTGCATCACTTGGATAACCCTAGATAGATGATCTGATTATCCACATGGAACATCGGAGATTCACTACAAATGTCTCCCCAGATGACAATGATGACCTATATGAAATCCATATTAAGGCCGGAGCCTCCACATCCGGACCCCTAGGTCCCCTAGATATGGTGATCAAAGTGACTCCCGATTAGAGAGCCCCTTTTGTTGAGTATGTCCAAACAATAATACAAATCTGACCTATAGCCACGAACCTATAGCCACGGTTCTATAGGTCCGTGGCTATATCTTCTATACTGCCACGTTAAAATCTTCATTCGTGGCTATATGCAGCAGCCCTGTTTTTTTTCAAACCTATCGGGCTACTGCCCCCCCCCCCCTCGCGATTCCTCCTCCTCACCGCGCCCTCCTCCTCCCCGAAGCCTCCTCGCTGACGCCTCCTCCGTGCCGCGCCCTCCTCGTCGCGCCCTCCTCACCGCGCCCTACTCCTCGCCGCGCCCTCCTCGTCGACGCCTCCTCGCCATGCCCTCCTCTCTGACACCTCCTCGCTGATGCCTCCTCCATGTCGCGCCCTCCTCGTCGCACCCTCCTCGTCGCGCCCTCCTCCTCGTCGCACCCTCCTCGTCGCACCCTCCTCGCCGATGCCTCCTCGTCACGCCGTCCTCCAGAGACATGGGTCCCTGGGGTGGATTGGATTTCGTGGCTGACTCTTCTGGAAACAGTTCCATGTTCTTGGAAGATCTTCCATGGCTTTCGAACCACGATGGAATGGATCAGAAGATTTTAGGCAATCGAGTTTGTGGGTCACTTGGAAACCCGCTCAAGCTGATCGATTCAAAGAACAGGTACTTTGGGTTCCCAGAAATTGACAGAAAGAAGCGGCCTGAATGTAAATCTGAGGTTTCTGAAGGTGTGAGGAGGAAGAACATGGCGTGGGAGACAGAATTGGACCAGACTAGATTAGTCCATAGGAAAAGGAAGCTTCAGCAGCATGATTACTCCACAGAAATGGGGGCAGCCTCCTGGTCAGACGATTTCTTCAAAACCAGTGAAAGGGCGAGCAAATACCAGTGCGCCACCTGCAGCAGGATCTTCAATTCTTACCAAGCTCTCAGGGGGCATAGGTCCAGTCACAAGAAGATCGGGGGCTGCTTTGCTTTCAGAATCAAAAGCAGCAGAAACGCCATCAACATTGGTCAAATCTTCAACACCGCCCCCAAGAATGAAAGCTCCATTGATGGGAGCGGCCCTCTGTCAAGAAAGAGTCGGGGCCATGAGTGCCCGATCTGTTTCAGGGCTTTCTTGTATGGACAAGCCCTGGGTGGGCACAAAAGATATCATTTCATTGGGGGCAGTGAGCAGAAAGATGACAGTCGAAGTCGATCCACTGTAAACCACAGACCGGTGCAGGAAGTGAGTGATCTACTTGATCTTAATCTTCCTGCTCCTGTTGAAGATGAAAGCAATGGAAACGATGATATAGAGTACGAACGGTGGTGGATTGGGGGCAGCCACAATCATGAATCACTTGTCAGCCTACTCTCTGACTGAGAGATTTGAGAGTGTACAGACTTGCTCCCCCCAGGATGGTATGAATTCATTGATTATTTTCAAATTCAAGCATTTTCAATCTCATTTTTTAAGGATTTTGGTTTCGTTTTGCATTACTCTGTTTCCCGCACAATAATAGTATCCATGGCTGCAGATTCATCCTCATCCATCGGCTTTGTGGTTTTAAATACATCATGTTTGTCTTACTGAATTTCAACTTCATGTGAAAGTGTTTACTTCCCAGTCCATGCGTCGTGTAGCTTGAGGGTCTGGACAACTAGGGTTTCTTCCCATGAAAGCAAAAATGAGTGAGGGGTTGAAAAAAATGGCATGTGAAGTCACTAAGAAGGGAAAAAAGTAATGGCATTTTAGTGATGGGGGTGGTTGTGTAGTCACCCACCATAAAAACATGACAACCCATCTTGAGGAAAATGTTGTCTTAAGGAGTATGTCAACTCCTTTCACCACAAAATGAAATATAAAACCCTCTCATTATCCTTCCATTTGTAGTTTGAGAGATTTAGTATGGTTTTCTTCTATAGAATCAAGCTGAATTGGAACAGAAACATCCAATAGAGATCTTCCCACCCTGTAATTGATTGAGTCGATGAACCGGTGTACCCTACCAATGTTGGTCCCTATAATTTCTGTATAAAGATCTTGGTTTCCACTACTTATTTTTAGGGGTCCCCATCATGGAATCACAACGGGACACAAAATGGGTCAAATTCTTATTTGGGTCCCCTAAACCATTGAAAATTGGAAATATAGTGTTTCCCAAATTTAGTGGGGAAAATTCAGATCACCCCCTTTAGGGTAAGGCTTGTTTTATAGTTGTACTAATTCCCACTATACCTCTATGGATTCTAATCAATTCATTAGAGAATCAATAGTTTTTTATGATCCCTTGAGGAATGTCTAGCAGAGAAGGAGCATGAATAGGTGCAACAGCAGGTAGAGTAAAATGTGGCAGCCCTATTAGTATATGTCATGTGTAACCTATAGTGTGAGGTCTGTAATGATGCTCCTAGACATGTTTTGTTTGTGTAAAAAATGTTGGGAACTCTCTATTTTATATTTCTTGATTCATGTATGTTGGTTGTTGGTACCCCATGTTGATAGGATGTTTCATCTTAATTCTAGTTGCGGTAGAGAACCCTATTTGATAAGGTTCTCAAGTTGAGAGTACGAGTTGAGGATCTTCTTATAGAATATATCCAGCAGGAATGCTACCTCAGAGAAGTTATTCATTGATTCTTCTCAATTATTTCAAATCTTCTACCTATTGAGAAAATCCTTCCTTGTGTGTAAGGGGTTCAACCACTTCAGTATGTGGTTGCAGTGTATCCTTAATTTTACTCTATTCCTTGGTGGATAATATCTAAGGAGGTAATCATGGAGTGGTTGAGTGAATTCCAAATTTCAGGGAAAGCATTTGAAGGTTGTAAGAATTGGATGGTACAAGAATTATTAAACATATAGGGAATTGTTAGCTTGTCCCCCTTAGCAATGAAGGTTGTAAGAATTGGATGGTGATCAGAATTGTGCTTTACTAGAGTGACACAAGAGATTGTTTTCCAACTTCCATGAAGAGAGTGATTACCAAAGGCACGGTCAACCCTACAGGCCCTACTTCTACTTAGATTCCTCCTATACCAAGTGTATTTGGCACCAATCAAATTGGTTTCAATAAGTTTTAATTCCTCAATACAAGCTTTGAAATATCTCATTGTGGTAGCATTGGAAACATGTCCAATCTTATCATCTTCATGTAAAATAGCATTGGAATCTCCCATTATAACCGAGGGATCTAATATAACTCTTGAAATCTCATTCATGTGTTTCCAATGAGTTTTTCGACTGATGTAACAGTAGAAAGCATAAACCATTTAACAAAAAGAGATTTGACCCTCGTTAAGGAAGGTGCAAGTGATAATTTGGTTGTCCACTCAAAAAATGGAAGGATTAGTAACATTATGATGGAAAACCAAGAAAATTATTTCAATACTAGTGATATCTTTCACAGAACATAGAAAATAATTACCATTTTGGGAAAAAAAGAACCAGAAGTGATGTTATTAGATTTTAGCTGAGAGATTCCAATGAAATCAGGTTTCTGTTTACTCACAAGAAGCCTAAGGCAACATAATGTTCTAGGGCTGGCTAGCCCCTGGCAATTCTAGAAGAGGATACACATCATTGTTTCTGAATGGGGGAAAGTCACCCTTTCTGTTATTTCTCAGTTTCACTTTTTTAATTGGAGCTTCTCAACTCTCTCTTATTGGAATGGTTGGTAGAATAAACTTACTTTATATTGAGCTAGATCCCCAACCTAAAATAATATTCCCTGGTTTGTAATCCTTTCATTATAGGGTATGAATCTTTTATACTGATGTTTATATGTTGAGAAAGTGTGTGCTCTGACAATTGCATAGAGTGAGCAGCCTGAGAAAATCCAGCTGCAAGTCTGTCATCCATATCAACTGTTTTTAATAATTATGAGGTAATGAACTCCAAAAGAGGGATTCAGACTGCAGATTTAAAGAAAAAGAGAGAATATAATCTGATACCAGTTTCAGCATGAACACATCCTTGGGATTATTATTCCTCTACTAAGTCTTCCTAGGATTTACTAGTAGTAGAATTGTTATCCTAGGTGACCTATTTTTAACCTTATTTGTATTTTTTTCTAACATAGTGTTTGGTATTAATATTTTTCCCTTTCAGAGCATCTTTCAACGAAGTATTAATAGAGGATGGCTTGCAGAATTTTTGTACAATTCTACACTTATCAGGGGGTCTAGGCGGGAGGGAGGGGTGTCAGGGGGGGTCCATGGGGGTGTCTAGGGGGGAGGGAGGGGTGTCCAGGGGGTTTTCTAGAGGGGGGGAGGGGTGTCTAGGGTGGTTGTCTAGGTGGGAGGGGGGATGTGCAGGGGGTGCAAGGGGGGATGTGCAGTGGGGTGCAAGGGGGGATGTGCAGGGGGTTCAAGGGAAGCTATACAGGGGGGTGGCATGGGGGCAGGGGGGTGATCCTCGCATTTGGAATCTCTCAAATAAAGAGTCATTAAACTCTTTTATTTTCTTAATCTTCACTTCCAACTGAGCATCACTGACATTCATGGATACTTTATGCAATTTCTCCCAAGCATGGATCACTTTTTTAACAACATTTTCAAACACTTCTCACATAAACTCTTTTCAATTCTTCATCATCTTGAAAAAATCTTTCATTGCAGGGGTGGGGGTGTCTAAACATGCATTCTTTTTTCATTATTTAGTTTGTTCTATTGCATTCTGTTTTTGCATTCTGTTTTTGATTAGTTATTATTTTTGTTTGTTCTATTGCATTCTGTTTTTTGTTATTTTGTTGTTTTTAAATTTCTGTTTTTCTGGAAACATGGATTCTATTTTTTTCCATGTGCATCAACAATCCCCATGACGAGATGTCAACACAATTCATCTTGTTGATGTATACAAGTGGGGAACGATATTTCTCTACCATTTCCCAATGAATAGAGGATTCCTTGAAAAGTACTAATCTCAAGTCCAGGGAAACTCCATCAGCCCCAAGAAAAAATATTGGGGGGCAGGTGTGATTGCATTTCTGATAAAAATTTCTAGAATTTGAAACCGATGAATTATTCATGTGTAAAAGCTTTTTGAGTTTTCAATGGCAATATCTACCTTAGCTACTGGTAATGTTTGTGTTTTCCTGTAGGGTCTCAAGCAGGAAGTTATTGTTGATTTAGTGGAACAGTGCCATGCATACAAGTGAAGAGTGGTACACTTTGTTCATTTGATATATCAAATTTGGTTTTACTTCACTTAGAATGTTATGTGTTATTTGTGCTATTTTTAATCATGGCTGCTACTAGCATCTATTCAGACTTACCAGTTTGGTTCTTTATACGGGAATCCATATCCCCTGGGAATGTATATCATGAATATTGTATTTTATTCTCATGATTTTATTCTATGTAATTGAATCGTTTCTATACAGAATTTCATTTTTGTTGCTATGAGGTTGAGGTAGGGTCCCTCTCCTAGCCCATTTAATTCGAGAATGTTTTAAATTGCATTTAGTTGCCTTCTTAATTTTTCATGATTATATTAAATTGCAATTCTTGAATAAGTGTTAGTTCAGATAATTGTTTCTTTTGATAAATAAGTCCTGGTTTTGTAATAAAACCCCTCCAACGGAGGTGCGCTGTCTGCGAAAACTCACAGTGGTATACCTTGTTTAACATTATTGCATTGATGTTTTCCTTATACTTGATGTCATTGTTAGTCATAAAACTCACATCGTACTTGACCCTTTTTATATCCCTGTAGGGGGTTTCCCTCTTTTTATTAAAACAGTTGTTTGAACCAAGACAATCTTTAAGTGTCGTTAGACTTTTAAGATGGGTCCCATGTTGTGTGACCATGTCACATGGCATGTGATATTTAAATCCAACCAAAAGCCCAGTTCCATAGCACAGGGGCCCCACAGTACCAGTAATGTCAGATTACATGTTATGTAACCTGTGATTTTCCTGATCCCATGGGGTATTCCTCTAGGTATTCCTACACATTTCTAGATCTCCAAACCTCACCGAATTAGGTATATCATGGGTCATCCAATCCTTTAGTCATCATAGATTAGCATTCATTTCTTTAAATCTTCTGAGAAAACATCCTCTCATGCCATCCATATCATCCTATTTGAAACTAAGTGGAAGATGTTGCCCTGCGGATGTCGCTGGACTGGGCCAACACGTTGTGGTCACTCCATGGTCACGACGCGGTCATGCCGCGGTCACGCCGCGGTCAAGTTGCGGTCACGTCGCGGTCACGCCGCGGTCACGCCGCGGTCATGCCGCAGTCACGCCGTGGTCACGCCGTGATTTGGCCTTGCTCCAGGACGACACCCTGCGGCGGTTACTCCTTCATGACAACACCCTACGGCGGTCACGCCGCGGTCACGCCGTGATTTGGCCATTCTCCAGGATGACACCTTGCGGCGGTTACTCCTCCAGGACGACACCCTGCGGCGGTCACGCCGCGGTCACGCCGTGATTTGGCCCTGCTCCAGGACGACACCCTGTGGTGGTTACTCCTCCAGGATGACACCCTGCGGCGGTCACGCCGTGGTCACGCCGCGGTCATGCCGCGGTCACGCCGCGTTCACGCCGCGTTCACGCCGCGGTCACGCCGCGGTCACGCCGCGGTCACGCCGCGGTCACGCCGCGGTCCTGCCGCGGTCACGCCGCAGGCACGCCGCGGTCACGCCGCGGTCATGCTGCAGTCACACCGCGGTCACGTCGTGATTTGGCCCTTCTCCAGGACGACACCCTGTGGCGGTTACTCCTCCAGGACGACACCCTGCGGCGGTCACGCCGCGGTCACGCCGTGATTTGGCCCTACTCTAGGATGACACCCTGTGGTGGTTACTCCTCTAGGATGACACCCTGCGGCGGTCACGCCGCGGTCACGCCGTGATTTGGCCCTGCTCCAGGACGACACCCTGCGGCGGTTACTCCTCCTTAGAGAAACATTGAATGGTTAGCTCTATAAATTTTCGTATTTCCTCATTCCTAAACTATATCTCCTCTCAGCGCTGCCTCTCATCCATCTTTCCACAAAACATGCATAGCAGGTGGTACAAAGGCTCAATTCAACTGAAAACATTGGTTTGGAATTGTCTGGAATATTTTATTGTACATGTATCACATAATATTTGTTTGGTAATTCTTTTTTTTCCTCATCCTCTTCACATGTTTTCTGAACCAGATCATCCTCATCCTCTGCACATGTCGTTTGAACCGGATCAGCCTGTTGTGATGGTTCCCACAACCTTTTGACTGAATTTCACACCAAACCAAGCCCTTCTGGTGACTATTTTTCGATGCACTATAAAAATCCCATGGCCAACCCACCAAAATCAAACCAGTTATTCCAGGGCCATTTCCACTCTCACTAAAAAATCCAAACTCAAGCCCTACTACAATTCCAAGCTCCCACTTCAATTTAGCCACTATGAACTCCTTCCCACAGATACTTCACAGGCACCGGGTATAACTATTTCACCACCTATAGATAGTGAGCATGGTGTTATAAAATCTAATAACTCTATTTCAAATCATAATTCCAATGTTTTGTTTAATGCAGTACTACATGAAATGCAAGAAGATTTTATCTGAGGATGAGCATGTGTGACCATGATTTCACCAAGCAGTTTGTTTAGTTGATAAATAGTTTTTCTGGTAATGTTTTCCAATTTCAAATATGTTTTATTTTATTTCCATAAACATTTTATAGTTTATTCTATTTTATTTTCCAGACTGATTATATGTATGTTTTCCTAGATTACTCATATATAGCTACTTCTGAATTTTGTTTCAAGTGTTTCCCAAGTCCTACTAAGAGCCTATAGTATGGGGTGGTCCAACTAAGAACCTATAGCAGGGGGCCAGTGTCCAGCAGGGGTCCAGTGTCCAGCAGGGGTAAATATGTAGGGGGAGTCCAGTGTCCATGGGGGAGTCCAGTGTCCAATAGGGGTAAATATGATTTGGGCGTCCCAAGAACTAGTTTCCAGGGGGGAGTCCTGTGTCCAGCAGGGGTACAAGGGGGCTGGTAGGGGTGGGGGGAGTATGGGTCCAGTGTCCAGCAGGGGTCCAGTGTCCAGCAGGGGTAAATATGCAGGGGGAGTCCAGTGTCCAGGGGGGGAGGGGGTGCTGTCTAGGGAGGGGGGTGTTGTCCAGGCAGGGGGGTGTCCAGTAGGGGGGAGGGGTGCTAAACATGGTCTGTAAATCTGATGTAGTTCAGTCTGTTCCTGTCTTATCTCATGCTGCTAAACATGTCAGAATTGGTGAATTGGTACCTGTTAAACCTGAATCTGGCAGTGCTGAAGATGTTGTGGTTATCGGATCAGATAAACTTGGTTTTCATATCAGGGGGAAGGGGGACTAGCAGGGGACTGACAGGGGGCCAAGTAGGGGGCAGGGGGACTAGTAGGGGGCAGGGGGGCTGGCAAGGGATAGGGGGACTAGCAGGAGGGACTGGCAGGGGGTGGCAGGGGGGACTGGCAGGGGGAAGGGGGGGCTGGCTGGCAGGGGGGAAAGCAGGGGGTGGCGGGGGGGAGGGGTGTCCAGGCAGGGGGGGAGGGGTGTCCAGGCAGGGGGAGGGGCTGTCCAGCAGGGGGAGGGGTGTCCAGGCAGGGGGTGGGGATGTCCAGCAGGGGGAGGGGCTGTCCAGCATAGGGGGAGGGCTGTCCAACAGGGGAGGGCTGTCCAGTAGGGGGGAGGGGTGTCCAGCAGGGGGGAGGGGTGTCCAGGCATGGGGAGGGGGGATGGCAGGGGGACAAGCAGGGGGCAGGGAGGGGCGAGGGGGGGGGGGGGGCTGGCAGGGGGACAAGCAGGGGGTGGTAGGGGGGGACTAGCAGGGGCAGGGGGTGTCCAGTAGGGGGGAGGGGTGCTAAACATGGTCTGTAAATCTGATGTAGTTCAGTCTATTCCTGTATTATCTCATGCTGCTAAACATGTCAGAATTGGTGAATTGGTACCTATTAAACCTGAATCTGGAAGTGCTGAAGATATTGTGGTTATCAGATCGGATAAACATGGTTATCAGATCAGGGGGCAGGGGGACTAGCAGGGGACTGACAGGGGGCCTAGCAGGGGCAGGGGGACTAGCAGGGGCAGGGGGGGTGGCAGGGGGCAGGTGGACTAGCAGGGGGGACTGGCAGGGGTGGCAGGGGGGACTGGCAGGGGGGCTGGCTGGCAGGGGGGAAAGCAGGGGGTGGCAGGGGGGAACTAGCATGGGGCAGGGGGTAGGGGGGTGGCAGGGGGGTGGCAGGGGGGGGGACTAGCATGGGGCAGGGGGGAAGGCAGGGAGACAAGCTGGGGGTGGCAGTGGGGGACTAGCATGGGGCAGGGGGGAAAGTCAGGGGGACAATCAGGGGGTGGCAGGGGATGGCAGGGGGGCTGGCTGGAAGGGGGGAAAGCAGGGGGTGGCAGGGGGGAACTAGCAGGGGGTAGGGGTGTCCAGTGGAAGGTGTCCATGGGTGGGGGTGTCCAGTGGAAGGTTTCCAGGGGGTCTAGGGGGTGTCCAGGGGTTCTAGGGTGGTGTCCAGGGGGTCTAGTGGGTGTCATAGGGCACAATAATGTGAGATTTTTTACTTTTACAACACTTCACACCAAGATTTCACTTATTTGCAGTTTACTATTCTAGTTCTATTTTATCTTGTTTCACCCCCTAATGTGTAACGTGAATACGTAGATCGGAAGAGGTAAGACTTTCACAATGTTGGGAGACATTGAGAGAGGCAGTAAAAGATACAATGTACTAGAGAAATTCTGGTCACAATGTGCTAGTTCTGTTTTACTTTGCATCTCTTTTCCTTTGTCTCTAGTTTTGACCAAGGAAATTCTAGGAGGAAAAGTATCATGGCGGGGAGTTTATGATAGCCCCTATTTCATTGCATAGTTATTTTATTGTTATTTGGTTAAGTAGATTTTTGGTTTTTATCTCCATGGAGTTCCAGGTCAGAACATGGAAATTTTTGTGGTTTCCATACTCTTTATGGTTAAGGTGCATGGTTTGAGGAAAATATTATGACCTCCCTTCATGAGGATAATTTTATGTTCATTTTGAATTGCACACAATTTTTTAGCATGAGTTGCGCATAGCCAAGTCTAAACCATGTAGCCCCTTGGTGAAACAATGTAGGATCGTTGGTCCAGTGCAGGGGGGCTGGGGAGGGGGGACAGGTGCATGTGGGATGGGGTAGCAGGGGGCTGGGGGGGGGGTGGTGCAGATGTGGGCTGGGGTTGGGGGATGGTGCAGGTGGGCTGCGGGGGGGGGGGGGGGGGGGACTGGTGCTGGTGGGATGGGGGGTGGCAGGGGGATGGGGGGGCTGGTGCAACTAGGGGTTGGGGTTGGGGGCTGGTGCAGGTGGGCTGAGGGGTGGGGGTGGATGTGGGCTGGGTGGCTGGCGGTGGCAGGTGGTTGGGGGGTGGTGCAGGGGGCTGTGGAGGGTGGGGGAGACTGGTGCAGCTGGGATGGGGGTGGACTAGTGCAGCTGGGGGCTGGGGGATGGGGTTGGGGGCTGGTGCAGATGGGCTACGAGGGGGGGTGGTACAGGTGGGCTGGGGGTTGTAGGGGGCAGGGGGACTGGTCGGGGGTGGCAGGGGGACAAGCAGGGGGCTGGAAGGGGGGTGGCAGGGGCAGGGGGTAGGGGGGACAAGCATGGGAGTGGCAAGGGGGGACTAGCAGGGGACAGGGGGCAGAGGGGGCTGGCAGGGGGGGCTGGCAGGGGGACAAGCAGTTGGACAAGCAGGTGGGCTGGGGGGCTGGGGGTAGTAGGTGGTGCAGGGGGGGGGGGTGCAGGGGGCTGGGGAGGGTGGGGGAGACTGGTGCAGCTGGGCTGGGGGTGGACTAGTGCAGCTGGGGGCTGGGGCTGGGGTTGGGGGCTAGTTCAGATGGGCTGCGAGGGGGGGGGGGGCTGGTGCAGGTGGGATGGGGGGTTGCAGGGGGAAGGGGGACTGGAAGGGGGTGGCAGGGGGGACTAGCAGGGGGCTAGGGGGCAGGGGGTACTGGCAGGGGGACAAGCAGGGGGGCTGGTAGGGGGGGTGGCAGGGGGCAGGGCGTAGGGGGGGACAAGCAGGGGAGTGGCAGGGGGACTAGTAGGGGGCAGGGGGCAGGGGGGCTAGCAGGGGGTGGCAGGGGGGTGGCAGGGGGACAAGTAGGGGGAAAAGTAGGTGGGTTGGGGGCCTGGGGGTAGCAGGTGGCTGGGGGTGGTGCAGGGGGCTGGGGAGGGTGGGGGAGACGGGTGCATCTGGGCTGGGGGTGGACTAGTGCAGTTTGGGGCTGGTGGATGGGGTTGGGGGCTGGTGCAGATGGGATGCTAGGGGGGCTGGTGCAGGTGGGCTGGGGGGTTGCAGGGGGTAGGGGGGACTGGCAGGGGGTGGCAGGGGGGACTAGCAGGGGGCTGGGTGGGCAGGGGGATTGGCAGGGGCAGGGGGGTGGGCTGGCAGGGGGACAAGCAGGGGGGGCTGGCAGGGGGTGGCATGGGGCAGGGGGCAGGGAGGACAAGCAGGGGAGTGGCAGGGTGGGACTAGCAGGGGCAGGGGGCAGGGGGGCTGGCAGGGGGACAAGCAGGGGGACAAGCAGGTGGGTGGCAGGGGGCAGGGGGGACTGGAAGGGGGGTGGCAGAGGGGGACTAGCAGGGGGTGTGGCAGGGGGCAGGGGGGACTGGCAGGGGGCACGGGGACAAGTAGGGGGGCTGGCAGGGGGCATGGGGTAGGGGGGACTGGCAGGGGGTGTCTGCAAGGCAGTGCGGAGGAGGGCGGGGGGGGGGGGGGGTCTTCAAGGCATAGGGGAGGGTGCAGGAGGTGTTCAGGGGGGGTGTCTAGGGGGTGTCTAGGGGGTGTCCAGGGGGTGTCCAGGGGGGTGTCCAGGGGGGTGTCCAGGGGGGTGTTCAGGGTGTGTTCAGGGGGGTGTCTAGGGGGGTGTCCAGGGGGGTTTCCAGGGGGGTGTCCAGGGGGTGCCAGGGGGGTGTCAGGGGGGTGTCTAGGGGGGTTTCCAGGGGGTGTCCAGTGGGGTGTCCCGGGGGTGTCCAGGGGGTTGGGGGGGTATTTTTTTATGTTTATGCACACCCTATAGCCACGGTTTTAAACCGTGGTTATTGGTTTATTGACACGGTTTTTTACCATGGCTGTAGACCTAACTCCACGGTTTCTAACCGTGGCTATAAATCCTGTCTGGCGTCTAATATAGCCACGGTTGAAACCGTGGCATTAATTATACAGCCACGGTTTGAACCGTGGCTACAAACCTATAGCCATGGTTGAAACTGTGGCATTAAGTATACAGCCACGGTTTGAACTGTGGCTACAAACCTATAGCCACGGTTGAAACCGTGGCTATAGGTCTGGGCCTATAGCCACGCCAAACATAGCCATGGTTTGAGGGCCTATAGCCACAGTTTAGAACCATGGCTATAGCCCGAATTTCCAGTAGTGAAAATGGTTATCTCCCAGTAGATCGGGCCAGGAACAACCGAATATTATGCCGCGAGTTGTAGTTGACCATCTAGGACAGGTCTGTACATGAGAAAATCCACTAAAAGCGTGGGTTTTATGGGGATCTTTTTCATTTCATTCAAGGAGCCATGATTTCCCAAGTCATGCAGTAGATTTACACCAGTTCTTGTGGAGCTCATCAGACCGGGCTGAAACTGCCTCACCAGACCTAGAGACTGGGGTACATTTGGCCCTCAATGATCCATGACTGCATTGAGTTTTCCAAAATATGTTATGTGTGCTAGATTCTTACTAACTTCATGCATTGGCCACCATAACCTCTCCACTCCACCAAGTACTCATGGCCATTTACTATGTGGGGACTCGATGTCATGGGACCATATCCACCAGCAACATCTCTCTAGTGAAAATTCATCCTGATGGATAAATATTTATTCTCTAAGTGGGAAGAGGTAGTTCCACTCAGGAAGGTCAAGGATTTTTCCATCATTAACTATGGGAGTTACAACATCAACTACCGTTTTTTAGTTGCTCACGTCGTCCTCACTGATAACAACATGAACTTTCGAGCAGCTGAGCTGAAGAAGTTATACACGAAGTATGACAACCATTCTAACCATACCTCATCCTGTCATGCACATGAAAATAGAAATATCGAGGCATTCAACAAAACCCATGCTAAAATTTTGATGAAAAATGGTTGGTGATAATAAGAAGAGTTGGCCAGACAAGCTTTTCAATGCCCTCTGGGATTATTGTACGATGACTCATAATTCCACCCAGGTAATCCCCTATTCCCTGGTGTACAGAACTGAGGCTGTCCTGCCCATCGAGATTCAGTTTCCTTCGTTATGCACAGTTTTCTATGACCAGCATGCACTAGATAGGTTAGCTAAAATCTATCTGGCTGAACTGGAAGCACATGATGTGAATAGGCTTTATTCCCTACACAATCTGGAAAGCCATCAAAACAAGGAAGCCAGATCTTTTAACAATAAACTTCGCCTCTGTTCTTTATTGTAAGCTTATTTAGTATTGGACCTCAAGACACCAATGATACCTAGAAGGAAACCACCCAAGTTGGAGCCCAAATGGGATTAACCTTTCATAAATCATAGGGTTTACCCCAATGGTGCATACTCATTGGTGACCATGGATGGTGAGCGTATAACTCCTCCCACCAATGCCAAGTTTATATAGAGATATGTTTCATGAGCTAGTAAGTCCTGTGAGACTTTAAACAGCTGGGTCCTGCATGACCCTAAACTGCTTCACCCCTCACGACATTAAAATTGTTCATCATCCTGCATGACGTTAAACTTTTCATTGTACTACATGATGTTAAATTGTATGTAAATTCTAGAACTATGTAAGGCTTGTTTCACATCCTTATGGGATACATTGGAATGTTCAGACACTCAGTTATGAGTCCATCCCCTTGACTCTTCTCTTTGACTATCCCCCCGGGGTATAGTTATCTCGCAGGGTACTTGCATGGTGTAGTGTAGGCTTCTTTATCCCCACTCATGTCAGGATTATGATGGTTGCACCATGTTCCCCATCCCCATTCTTTTATCCTGTCATGTCCTCATCGTACGACGTTAAATTGCATAGCCTTCAAGAACTACTTATGTCTTGATTCCCATCTGTGTGGGTTACATAGGAATGCACAAACATTTTTTTTGTCGTTCCATCCCCAAACAATAGAATATCCCCTCGGGTCAAAATATATGGTGCGGTGTAGGATGTTTCATCAATTCACGTCGAGTTCATCATAACCCCATCATGTGTTCCACTCCCTAGAGACTTCCACCTCTTTCACCGTCCTGCTTGATGTTGAAATGCACAGGCACACTTATGCTTTACTCATGCTCCTTTTTATGGATGCCATCATATTTCACATCCAAAGGGGCCTTTGAATGTCATGGATACTCAGACCAATAGCCCTCATACCATTACGGGTCAACTTTCTCAAGAAATTTGAACAAAAAATTGACCCGAGCCTCGTGTTGCGAATGACGTCAGCAAGCGATCATCATTTGTTGTTTCCATTCCTGGTAACACGATATGGATGATGTGTTTCGAACATGGTCAAAGGCTATCTGTTTTCATTAATTCCACTCTCATAGGTCCCAAATATTGAGTGTAGTGGCTCATTCTGCCCCGCTATATCTTCAATCAACGTTCTCACTCAAGAGATGTGAGCTATATGACCCTTATATGATGGGGAGATCCAAGTCCTAGTCTGTGTTTCCAACACTGACAATTGGTCATGTGGGATTAGGAACTATGATGAGTCAGAACACACATATGAGGTTATGAGGCCACAACTGATTGGGATGCCCAATCTCCGATCCCCCGACCATTTCGGTCTCTCATCTCAAGTTCTCGTTCGGGATTGCACGGTGTGGTATAGACTCGAATCCTTATTCATGCCAGGACATCTGGCCACACCACACACATCTCCATGATGTGTTCCTTCTCCACATACACCCCATAAACAAGCATCAGCCTTGCCATTTTTTGTGGGCCCCATCATTTGGGTTTCCATTATTTTGTGTCCAAAAGGACTCTGACTGGCATGGATGATCGGACCAAGGGATCTCCAACTATCTCGGACCAACATCCTTGATGATATCATGTGATGAATTGATATAAGTCCCATGTTGAGAATATGGTCAATGGTTGACACTCAATTGTTTTCCGCGACATTTGGTCATGTAAGGATGGATGCTTTGTTGCGAATCTGGTGGACAATTGTCCTCTTCCATCACTGCCGCTTTTAAACGAAGCGTCTATGGTCCGAGTTCTATGACACTAAAATAAGATCACCTTAATCCTTACTACATGTTGTTAAACTGCAAACTGGCTAGGACTTTCTGTCTGAGGCCCAGCCTGAGGCCCCTTGGCATTCTCAAGCCCTAGCCCAAGTTCTCATTTAGGGTTGTACGGTGTGGTGCAGGATTATGTCTTCATTCCCATCAGGTTACTCATTGTTCCTTAAACATCCCCCGATGAGATACCTTACCCCTAACTTCATCCTCACCACATTAAGTTAAACTGAAAACTGGTCGGGACTTCCATCCATGGCCCAGCCTCAGGCCGCTTGGCCTTTTCGGGCCCTTGGCCCATGTTCTCACATAGGGTTGTATGGTATGGAATCACATCCTTATTCACGTCAGGTTACTCATCGTGTCGTAGGTTCCCCTCATTGGGGTATGTAGCCCTTATCTGTGTCACCCCTTTCCCAGAACTATGTGTGGCTTGATTCCCACCCTCATGGGATACGTAGGACCACCCGAACGTATGGTTTTCAGGTCCAGCCCCATCTCTTAGAACCCCCCTATCATTTTGTCCCATTAACCCATGTTCTTCCAGAATATGGGTATATAGTGTGTTATGGGATTATTCCCCCATTCACATCAGGTTTATGACAACCATGCCACATAAATCACTCTCTTGAGCGGCCTTATATCCCTTTCCCTACTTTCATCTCATTGAGTCGGCTTCCCTTATGTCGGGTCCTTCTTCCCTCTTTGGTGATTCACCAATTGGCCCATGAGTACTTTGGTCTAGAACCTGGGGTGTCAAATCCTACGTGGAAATTCTTTCACCCATTTTTCAGGCATTGTCTTCCCCATCATTTGGGCTTCTATAATCTTTCACACCTGAAGGGACCCCTAAATGGCATGAATGTTAGGCTTAAGGTATCTCCTACCATTATGGGCCAACGACCTCAAGGGTATTGGACATCAAGTCAATACAATTACCGCATTACAAATATGGGTAGAGGTTGATGCTAATTTTTTGGTCCTCATTTCAGGCTAACACGATCTGGATGTTGTGTTTCGAGTACAGTCAACAGTTATCCTCCACCTTCCCACTATCCCCTTCAATCCTTGAATGTTGGTTACATGATTCACATTATTTTCCACCCCACCATGTCCAAATGGAATTTTGACACTCTAGGCACTATCCCTCTTTGCGCATTTTCACGTTAGGAGTAATAAAGTTGTGATAAAGGCCTCTTTTGGGGCTTCTCACTGACTTCCCTTTCGTGTGCATTCTAGGTATTTCAAATACCTCTTCCGCCCTTGTTTCCCACACCGAGTTTGACTCACGTCAGCATAGGGATCGGGTTGAGGTCCACAATTTCTTAGAAGGATTCCTCTCCTCGATGATCCAAGCTCTAAGACCATAAAATAATATCTTTTTTAGAACTATGTACAACTTGATTACCATTCCCATGGGATACATAGGAACACCTAGACATCATGTATTTTGTTCTAACTAGAGTTCCACTAATTTTTATCTTCTGTTCTGCCTTCAGGGCTTTAACTCTTATGGGACTGCGTGGAACGGTATGGGATTATGTTCTCATTCAAATCAGGTTATCATTAGCTGCACCACGTATGCCCCTTTCTAAGAGTTACCCCCCCTACATCTTTTACCACATGACATTAAAATGTATGTTGGTATACACAACCTTAAAAGGAACCTTCAAGAAGTACGTGTTTCTTGATTCTCATTCCCATAGTATAGGTAGGAACACCCAGTCCTCTAGTCTTAGGGTCTATCTCAACATAGATCTAGCCTCTCCAGTTCCAAATCCTCCAGCATTTTCTGGCCCCTCAGCCTGATGTTTAACTCATGGAATCGCAAGTGGTGTGATGTGGACCTCATCCTCATTCACGTCAGGTATGCTTTATCACAACATGAACCTTCCCTATTGAACCTAATCTCTACTATATACATGCAGTACGTATGATGTTAAACTATGTAGCCAGGTCCCATTACATGAACCTAAACTGCGACACTATTATCCTGGCCACACGACTATAAACAGCACTTCACAGTGGTTTCCTCACTCAAGGGGACATAATGTTTGGTATCAGTCACACACCATATACCATTTTTCAACACATGCATATAGCATGATTCTTGGGGAAATTCCATGACATTCTATCCTAGGTTCGTCTCTTCACAAAAGAAACCATTCATCCTAAACGACAAACAAGATGTATCAAATACTGCTTCTTTTTGTGCAAGGGATGACCCACACAAAATTATTATCCCTAGGAATAGTATCCTATCGTACCATCCATAAAACTACATTGGACTTGATCCCCATCATCATGGGGTACGTAGGAACATATGTGCACCTTGTATCGGGCTTAGTGTAACACTCTCTTTCAGTCCCTCATCCAGAAACCTCCCCCAAGTTCTTCATCGCCCTGCGTGACTTTAAAATTCACTTTCATAAATATGTGCGGCTTGATTCTCATCCTAATGGATTATGTAAGAATGCCTGAACACTTTGCTTTGGGTCCAACCTAATTTTTAATTTTGTTCCCTTGACCTAAAGAACATATTTTTGGGATACATGTTGTGATCTAGACTCCATGTCCTCATTCATGTTGGGTTTATAGCTACCACACCACATACTCACTTCCTGGGATCTTCCCTTTCACTCCACATCCTATCTTATGATGTTAAACTACACGAGTCCACATGTCCTCAATGAATGGCATTAAACTGCAGTTTTACACTAAACATGATCAGGATTCCCCATGTTAATCATGGGTTGCACTAGATCCCTTTCCCGAAAAGATTTCCCCTATTAGCGTTGGACTCTGGCCACACCATGTATAAGAACTACATTTGTCTTGATTCTCATCCTTATGGGATATGTAGTGACGCCCAGGCATTCCACCTTAGGCCCAGCCCCAGGGTCATTAACACTCTTGGCCCCTTGGCCCCGATCACGGTCCAGTCCCTATGACATTAAACTAGGAGCCTACAGTACATGTAACATGACTTTAAACTATTAACCTTGGTCCAGGAAGTATGACCTTTAAACTATGTGCACCGTCCTCACTATATGACACAAAACTATGTGTCATTCCAGGTCCTTACTAGAGATGTCCTATTTGGAAGTAGGTATGATCCCTGATCAGACCGATACATCTACCTAATGTCTTTTCACCATGGTGGCATAATTTAGAGTGTGTTGGACTCCATTCAAACAACCCATCACTCCACCCTTCACACTTTACGTACCCTTTATTGCGACCCTCATCCACTTTCACATCCAAAGGAACCAGCTAACAGTATGGATGCTTAGCCTATAGCTCACCTACTATCCTAGACCAACGTTCTAGAAGACTAATGGGATGAATTTTGATTCAATCCCCTTGTTTCAAACATGGTCAATGATCATCCCTAATTTTTTTTCTCAATTTAAGGCTAACGCAATAAGGATACTGTGTTTTGAACATGGTCAATAGTTATATTCAATTGTCATGCCACCCCCACAATTTTTTTAATATTGGGAATCATGAATCACACATTCAATTCCCCTATGTTAAGATCGATTCCAAATCCCCTGGAGTTACCCCACTCATGCACAAGAGCACACTAGAAAAATGGTAATTCGAATTTTCTAAGAGCTTCACTCAACAGTCAGGTCTCTCTGTTTCTCCCATGAAATCTTGATCAATTGTTTAGAGAGATCCATTCTCTAGATAGAATCCCTATTTTAGGATTCTCCCAATGATGATTGATGTCCCATTCTAATCCCCTCACAATTTCTGTTGTTTAGCTCTCTCGTACATGTGAATGATCTGATATTATCTCTTTTTTCCCACAACGAGCATGGCTCACGCATTCTTAGAGATTAAATGTTTATTTCCTCAATGCGGTAGAGGTATAATAGACCCCAATGCATGCATGTTCCTCAGTTGTTTCCTTAGAACACGGTCTGCCTCGTCCCCCTCTTCCTCACTAGACTCCATTCTTTGGAGGGGAATTTGTTGGCACCAGAAAATGCATCCCCAAAATATTTCAAATGCTTCCATACATGATCCAAGATTGTAGCTAGTTTCACAAGATTTAATTTTCTAGGTCATAGGGTCCGAACGGAGTTACAATTTAGTAGTTATGGACATTGGATGTTGGGAAGGAAAAATAGTTCACAAAACCAATTTGCAAAACTCCCTCCACCGCAGAGCAAGGAGGCGGGATACTCTGCACACCCATTTGATGTTCGCAAACCCACCTCAAATCTAGGAGGCAATATGATCTATGAACCCCTTTTACATTTTTGAACCCACCGTCGATCAAGGAGGCGGGATTCTTCGTGAACCACTTTGACGTTCGCCAACCCGCCACAGAGCAACAAGGAAATATACTCCGTGAACCCCTTTGATGTTCGCGAGCCCCCCGCAGAGTGAGCTATGCTTCGCATCACATCTCCCCTATAAATACCAAAACCACCCCATTCTCTGTAAGGTCACTCCACCCCTTCGGCGGCCAATCTATCTATTCATAGAGCTCTTCATTCCTTCATGAAGTGGATTTTCGATTCCATGCTCCGCGAGCAGATTCCGTCACAAAGCTGCTCCGTCAATCCACGCTCTTGTACAAGCTTCTTTCGCGATGCTACTCCATGAGTCCATGATTTGTGAGTAGCTTCCTTCACAATACTACTCTTTGATTCCATGCTTCGCGAGCACCATTCCTTTTCAAAGATGCTCTCTGAGACCCCATGCTCCACAAGCCCCTTTCCTCTGCGAAGCAACATCACGAATACCTATCCTTTGCGAGGCTCTTACCTTCGCACCCTTTGGGATGGTCCCTTCGCTACCATCACTGACCCACATTAAAAATGGTGAGCCACACCATGAACTATTTGGTCCGGGATGTCGACATTTTCCATTGCGCCCTTATGCGCACCCACCGACCACCTATGGAATACCTTGATTTCAGATAATCCTCCACACACCATGAAACACCTTGAGTTGACATATTCCTATTGGTTAGTTTCCCTTGTCTGGAGTTGAGATTCTCATCATCAATTCCCTAAGTACCTTGAGTCAAACAATTCCTCAAATAACTCATCCAAATACCATCACTTAAATAATATACCAGGTTGAACCAGAAAGGACCACTCTTGTGTAAGTCCCAACACCATCCATTACTAGGCACCTTATGCCTAACAGTCCTCTCTACATGACTATAAACAGTAGTATTCCTTATTTTCCAAATATAGGACGCATGTTTCTCTAAACGAGAGGTGCCTTATTCTCAATGCATAAGATTCCAACTGTCCTATCTACATGACTTTAAACTATAGTACACCGTATGTTCCAAACATAGGATGCCTCTTGCTCCAATCAATAGATTCCTTATGCTCCAAGCATGAGATGCTAACATTACTATCTATATGACTATAATCTGTAGTACACCATATGTGCCAAACATAGGATGCCTCTTTCTCTAGACAAGAGATGCCTTTTACTCCAAGCATAAGATGCCTAATGACATGATTGTCATGGCACAATTCCAAGAGTGTTGGAATATGTTCAAAAATTCCATCACTCCACCGCACACTTTGTGTGTCCTTAATTCATATCGTCATCCACTTCTATGCCTGAAGGGACCCCCTAATAGCCTGGTCCCATGATGTATCGGCTCACCTACCGTCTTGGGCCAACACCCCATAGTAATTTTGACAATACATCGAGATATGTCTTGTGTTTCGAACCCAGTCAGATTTCGACCCTCATTTGGTTGTCCCCTCTTCAGGCTAACGTGATATAGATGCTGTGTTTCATACACGGTCAACATTAATCCTCCATCTCCATGCCACCCTCATTGCGTTCTGAATGTCATTCGTTTGATTCACACATTTCATATACCTTTATTCATACTGATTCCAACACCATTGGCATTATCCCTATTATGCACTAGCGCATAGATGAAGGCCTCAACCCACCATTGAGTTGGGATGACCTCATTTCTAGACATGAGGAAGACCCCTGGGAATCTTCCTTGAATAATCCCCATCCACCATTGCCACTCCATAGTAGCACCTGGGAAGCTACCTTGCATAAGCCCCATTCACCATTGCCGCTCCATAACAGCACCCGGGCGGCTCCCTTGAGTAAGCCCCATTCACCATTAGCGCTCCAAAGTAGCACCCAAGAAGCTCCCTTGATACACCCCATTCACCATTACCGCTCCATAGTGGCACCTTGGAAGCTCTCATGCGTAAGCCCCATTCACCATTTCTGCTCCATAGCTGCACCCGAGAAACTCCCTTGCGTAAGACCCATTCATTATTGTCACTCCATATCGACACCCAAGAAACTTCCTTGTGTAAGCCCCATTAACCATTGCAAATCAATAGTGGCACCCAGGTACCTCCCTTGTGTAAGCCTCATTCACCATTTCCACTCCATAGTGGCACCCAAGCAGCATTATTATATAATCCCCATTCACCACCCTTCGCGGATGCACCTTTGGGTCATGATCGACAAGTCTTTGCTGCCTCTTGTTTCTCACACTGAGCATAACTCATGTGGGCTTAAAGTAAGAACCAACAATGACTTCCTCTATTGGAATACTAGATTGTATGCCCCATACACCATCTGAACTATGTGTACTTCAATACCTGCCAAGGCAAGGTATGTAAGAAGCCTCCCTGAGGTTCAATCCCAACACCCGGTCGCTCCGACCCCCTTCACGTCAGTTCTACCACACCCAAACTACGTGGACATTGATCCTTGCCATGGAAAGGTATGTAGGAAGCCTCTCTGGGGTCCAATCCCACCAACCATTTGTCTCGACCGTCTTTACGTTGGTTCTCACACCTCTACCGAACTACGTTGTCTTTGATCCTTGCCATGGCAACGTACGTATGAAGCCTCCCTAAGGTTCAAGGCCACCATCCATTGGTTTTGAACCCCCTTCATGTTAGTTCCTACCTCTCCTAAACTACGTTGACATTGATCCTTGTCATGGAAAGGTATTTATAAAGCCTCTCTAAGATTCAATCCCACCATCCATTGGTTCTAACCCCCCTTCACATCCATTACCACCTCTCCTTAACTACATAGTCTTTGATCCTAGCGAAGGCAAGGTACATAGGAAGACTCCCTAAGATTCAAACCCACCATCCATTGGTTCTGACCCCCCCTTCACGTCGGATCCCACTCCTCCTAAACTACGTGGACTTTGATTCATGCCAAGGAATGGTACGTTGAAAGCCTCCCGAGGTTCAAGCCCCACACCCATTGGTCCCGACCATTTTCACGCCAGTCCACCACTCTCCCAAACTCCATGTACATTGATCCTTGAAAATGAAAGGTACGTATAAATCCTTCCTAAGGTTCATGCCCACCATCCAGTGGTTCGGATCCCCCTTCACATCAGACCACCTTCATTCCGTATGACGTTAAACTTTATGACCCATTTTCATCTTGAATGATGTTAAACTATATCCACCTTCCTGTGGTAAGACGTTGTGACCCCATCTAGTTTTAAGCCGTTATGACTTCATTCGACAGCATGTCGTTGAAATCCAAATCGATGGTATGTTTTCATAAGATGAACTATGGGGGATTTGATTCGCTTCCATAGGGATACATAGGAAGCCTCCATGAGGTTCATGCTCATCATCCATGTTTTATCCTGATCTATCCCTCGATCCCATGTGTTCCATGAAGATCATGGCCCACCCTAGAGGTTCTATTTCATCCAGTTCCAATCCATGCATCCATTCTCGTGGGTCGCCTCCTCAGTTGTCACATCATCCCACCGAACTATGAGGACTTTTATTCCATGCCATAGGGATACGTAAGAAGTCCCTTCAAGGATCAATCCCAACACTACCGTCACCATCATATGGCTCCATCTCATTCCCCCTCCACTTCATTAAACTCATCATCATCCATCCTAATTCTTACAAGAGCCACCACATCCTGGTGAGATCATGCCATTCATCCCAGTGCCACTTCTTGAGGCACCCAAGCAGCAAACCATGCATAAACCCCACTCAATCCATAACCATCTACCTAAGAGTATACCTCTTGAGATGGGATGTTATCCATGTGTATTCCCCAGTATGTATTCAGCTTTTTGTCATATTTTTACACCCTGTTTCATCTCCCCTTAAAACTATGTGGGTTTTGATCCCTGTCGTCTACATAGGGTATGTAGGAATTCCTCCACGAGGTTCAATCCTAGCCAAAAGTAAACCTTGGTGTTCCCCCGCATTGGGGGCACTCTCTCTAATCCTCCCTCAGTGGTGTCCAGATAATCCTTCACGGTGTGAAATCTTCCCTTTATAGGACACACCATTATGGGTCTTCTCTTATTGAGTGTTCTGACCCATCCAATTGGTAAACACTCAAGGAGCTCCCTCCTAAATATATGCTAATCTATCCTGTCTCCTTGGGACATTCTAATCACCCACTTTCTTTCTCCGAAAGACATTAAACTTGCAGCCTACCTCATGTTAATCATTAGGTGGTTGAGGAAAAACTCGGAAGAGACTCCTTTGGTGTAACTGTCTTCACAAGATGTTAAACTCACGGCATACCCTGCGCTAAACATGGGAGGCTGAGGAAAACCATGGTGGTATGCCTCCTCCATAAGATACCCCAAGACTAATGTGGGATGACTTAGGAAATGAAACCATTTAGATGACCTCTTATGAGGAAGAATATAGGTTTCAAAAAGTCCACGCATCCTGATATGCCCCGACAAGCCTAATGATACCTTCTACACTGACCGAAGGTTGCTACCATGTTAGGACCCCTTGGAATGTCCTGATGGAAGTAGTGTAATTAACCGGTTTCCACAAAGATATGGCACCAGGAATGGGATTCACAAACAACAACATATTTATTAAGGGAGACCCAGATTAGGTAACCAGTTTCGAGGAGGAATCCACTGATGAAAGAACCGACATCCCATCATACCATTTAGATCAAGGAGAAAATGTCTATGTATAAGGAATGGATTCCACCTGCCTTTGGAAGGAGATAAAGTGGGGAAACAGCTGTGCGCCCTCCACGGACAGATGCATGCACCCTGGAGAAAGCGTCGGAAACATCGATGCCAGCCGGAGGTGAATCGAAGGAGGGGTGAGGCTGGCCGAGAGTGGGGGGGTGAGCGTGGAAGGAGGTGATGCCAGAGGTGGGAGGCCGGAGTGCGGCCGGATGATGCCTAGAGTGAGGTTTCTAGAAGAAGGTGCAGATAACCTCTAGTGGTCAGTGCAGAGGGACTTGTACGGGTGTTGGGCATGCTAAAGGTGTGAGGTAAGATTTAGGAGAAGGATGGGAGGGCCTAAAGGCGGGGGTCCAGGGCAGAAGTCGGGGGAGAAAAGAGGGTGCACTGAGGCGTGGGGGGTTGGAGGAGGGTAGGAGAGCCTGGGCAGCTCGGGAGAGGATGGATGACTGAAGGGGTGAATGGTGAGATGGCAGCGAGGTTGGGATCCTACAGGGTGAGCATGAGGCTGGACAGGGGACGAGGGCAGGAGCCAGGGGTGGCGCTACCTGCGGGGTCGACCACAGTGTTAGTGAGGGAGCATAACGCAGGGTCTTAGAGGGGAGAGGCATCTCGCGTAGGTAAGGGGAGGGGGTGATGCAGGAGTTGGATAGGGTTAGGTTTAGTGTTATCTTTTTATATAATAATAATATAATAATAATAATTGTTAAAATAATAATAATATTTAAATAATAATAACAATAATACATTAATAATAGGAATAATAATACAATTAACAATTACAATAAAAATAAAAATAATGATAATAATAATAATATATATATATATATATATATAATAAGAAATTGTATGACAGCATGGCTGGAAACGTGGCTACGGCTGACTGTGCGGGGACCGCGCAGAGGTCCAAAACCTAATAAAATCATTAAATGTAAAAAATTGATTGAATTGCGCTCAACCGGCACCTCGACGAGGTTAATCGAATATGGGAAATAATAATAATAATTAATTAATTAAAAATTTGAGATGTGACAGTTATTCCTACCACAGACATTTTCTACCCCTAGAAAGTCACCCAGTTGAACAAAATACAGAACAAGGACCCATGCCCTAATAAAAGAAATGGTAACCACAATACAAGAGATCAAGAGAACACTGAAGGGTTTTATCCACAACAAGAACTCATCTAAAGTGTAAAATTATCAGCCAAACATATCACCCTGGGAGGGGGTAACACTGGAACTCCCAACCGAATCAAACTATCTTCTATAGCATGAGGAAACAATGCCTCCACTGAAACTTGTAACTCTAAACCTAGAACAAAAACTACAAAACTAAAGAAAATACTCTATTAAAAAGTTAACACAAGTAGTGAACCCAAGAATAACTACAAACTTCCAATTATACCATAGCAACATACATCTCTAAACGAACACAACTAAACCATCATCAACTCAGATAAGGACCAAAACCACTTTCAAGAAAAACAAACGACTCATAAAACCATAATTAGACAAACAAAACTATATGGATGACAATAGAACATATCCTAAATAACTCCATGATGAAAAAATAAAAAAATAAAAATGTCAAAAACATTAACAGCAGAAAACAAGAATAATTTTTTTTAATGATCCAATCCAAACATGGAACACAAAACTCGAACTGAGGATTCACACCCCCGAGAACCCCTGATTGCGCGTTTCCTTCACCCCAATACCTGTGGATAAGGATTTGATGGTTGAAGAATCTCCTACCTCAAAGTTAGGAACTAGAATTCTTCCAGTCGCAACATCTTCTTCATGTGATGCTTCCTATAAAACATATCCAAGTGACCCACACAGCCCCAACAATGACTAGTCTTTGGAGGGATGCAACATGACAGATTCACGTTCCCTGACCGGACACACCGGTGGCACACCACTGAATGGTCTGATGAAGTGTAATCCAAACCATTTTAGATGAATCTTAACAAATAGGTCCCTCGATAACACCCTTATCACTAAATGGGGAACCTTCACGAGCAACTGGATTCGCTGGATTGTTATGCACCTGCTCTCTGGAGACAAATATATCTAGTAACTACTTATCCACCAGCTTCTCGAAATGATGGTCATTAGAATGGAGGACCTGCTCCTTGAAAACTGGATGAACACCCCCAATGAAGATATTAGTCTTTATCAAATCTTGTGACGCTACCTCCAGAGAAAAGGACATGATTTCCATGAAAGGGTCAACATATTCTTTCACCGTCTATTGGCCTTGGTCAATATGCATGAGCTCTTTCATTTTTTTCATCTTCACCTCTCCATGTATAAACCATCTGATGAAGATAAATTTAATGACATCCACGTCATCCCAAATTACAGTGATGTCAAGGTGAATAACTCCCATTCATCCAAAGCTGGACCTTAGAACAGACCAAAAACGACACACACTCTAACAACATCAAGAGTTCGCAATACCCTAAAGACATGAGCGATGTCTTCAAGCCATTTTGCTACATCTAAAGGACCCCGATCACCATGAAGGACATGCAACGTCTGAGATGCAAAAAAACTATTCATGAATTATTAGAAACATTGGGGACCTTTCTGGGAGGCATTTTTTGAACAACATATAAAACACAGAGACAAAACCATTATCAAGACGAAGCAATATCCTTGAAAGTGATTTCATCCAAAAATAGACTCCTCAAAAACCAAAAAAAATCAAACACAATAGAAAATATCCTTTTTCATTATAGATTTCAAAACCACCTTCTTTCAAGGACACCTTCCAAATACCAAACCCACTTTTCAAACCAAATTCAATTTCAAAAAATCATTTCCTCATTTATTTATTTTTTTAGAAAAAACAAGGTCAAGACTTTAATTCCATGTACACACCCTAGTAACCCCAAGAACCATTGCATATGTATTCATACACTTTCATCCATAAGCACCAACACACACTTCCCAAGCTTCCTCTCACATGTGCAAACATTTATAATGATACTGAAGGTTGCACACAAACCATTTCTCTACCTGTTCCAAGAAAACACTCGATTTTTAGACCAAGATCATTCGGTTTTAAAAAGCATTTCATGAATTTAAATCCATTTAAAAGATATCATTTTCATTTCAAAAACCTTTTTCATTTTTAAAAGTTCACTCACACCAATCAGAACCAATACAACACATAAATTGCATCAAACTACCGGAGTGATGCTCTAGTAGTCATGATTAACCAAGTGACATTGTAGTAACACATTCCCCAAGTAAGCGTCAACAACAAAGAAGAACTTAAACTGTGTACTCAGACTCCATATGGGTCATTAATCCATGTGAAACCACAATGTATCATCGACTTTCCTCCATTGTCATCCCTCAATCTAAAAAAACTAGAACGAGACAAGGACTCAATTCCCAGACTAGCCATTGCGACTCAAGGTTCAAAACATGAGAGAGTTCATGACATCCTTCATGTACATAATTATGGTGTCCTGAAATTCTAAATATCCATCTTCCGGACACCCCAAATAACAAGGGCTCTCCTCTGATACCATTTTGTGATGAACCAACCTGTGTCGACCCTGAACCGGTCACCGAGTTGGTCTATGACATGGACCGAAGGGCGTTCCTAATCCCCACATGTTGGAAACTTGTGCTTGACATAAACTTTTAATATCTAGGAACTATATGGCCCATAAAAGATAAATAAATAAACAACAATACACAATGCAATAAAATTGAACTCTGGGAGTGGAAAATAAAATAAACAGAATTGCTTAACATACCTCCATGTGACCTTCCAGGTCACCTCCCAACCAAACGCCGACTTTCCTCCAATAATTAGCAACTCATCCAAGAGATACATGAAAAAGGGAAACATGAAAATTCAATGATAAAATAGGCGTGATCATTAAAAATGATCTGTAAGGTTGCAAAGGTAAATCATAGAATCCATCATCTTCTTTCCAGAAAAAATCCACTGACATATTTTTCAAATACAATTATAAAAGTAGGTTTTCCATACATTAATAAAACAGTATCATTTACCCATTTTAAAAACCTAACACACACCACGTTCCATTTTTGAAACAAATTACAATTTTGCAAAAAAATTCCTATCAACGAAGAAAATGAAGTGCTAAATGAAACAGGTGATAGTATAAGCTGTATAAACAAGAATAGATGAATATAAATAAGCAAAGGAAAGGCAAACCACGGGTGATCCTAAACATCCCTAGAAGACCCATGGACGTACTCAATTTCATTACCACTTGTCAGCGTATAGTGAAGCTCCAATGTCTATAACCAACTAGCAAACCTATACTGAACAATCTAGTGGAATGCCAGTCTGACCTAACAACAAATCCACGGGGTACCAACCCGCCTAATCAGGGTAGACCAGCAACCATCACTCGATCATCTAAAAGACGCCCAGGAACCAATGTTGGTTATAATAATACTATGTAAGTAGGAGTCCCTCACATGTGCGACTCATCTTACCACACTTGCTTTCCCCAAACACGAACACACTATATGATTACCCATAAAGGGATATCCCCCTATAGGGGTTCCTCAAAAATATGTATACATAAATACATAAGACATATCTTGAAAGGTGTCAACCTGGATGTCATGCCACAGAATCATCAAAACCATTTAAAACTTTTAAAAAAAAATATAGTTTCTAAACAAACCATTAACATGTCCAATTGTAATACCCTAAACATCACATAATCACTGTTTTGAATTTACAAATCCAAACAGGCCCTTAAGTTCCAAAACACCCACCAAATCATTTTTCAACTACAAAACGAGTCTTTATCATTTCAAACTCACTTCAAAACACATTTCAATGGGAAATGATAATTCTTTAACGAACATATTTAAAGTCTTCCTTAGAAATTGCCCAAGGGGAACCACCTTTATTTGAAATCCAAAAACCACTTAAGTCACCAATTTTTAAAGAGAAAACCATTTTTCATGTGTCATATTCATTTGGAAACACATGGAATGGTACACTAAACACCCAAAAAAACATGTGAAATTCCATTCTACAATGTGAACACATGATTTAGAAACAAAACTCAACCATCCAGAACATTTGGAAAAGTACATAACAATCCCAACGAGACCATAAAACCCACATTCCAAGCATTTTAACACACACACAAGCTTTAACATTATCTAAACCAGGTTCGCCTACCAAAAAACATCATCACATCAATCACAAGGGGGAAAACATTTCATAAAAATCATCTTTATAATTTAAAAGAGGAACAATATTTTCCAAAGACAACCTAGGTACCTCAACCCTAGGCAACTCCAAAAAATCACAAATAGTAATATATCTTTAATATATATAACCATCCCGAAACTATCCTTTGCTTCAAAATATAGATATATCAAAGTTACGAATCATATTAAAATAATCAAAACAATATTTGGCACCTAAATAAACAAATTCAGCATGACTGCGTATAAGAATTTTAATCAAAAACACTAAATGCACCAATATAAAGGCATAACAGAAGAGTCATATCAAAAAAAAATTAAACAAATTAAAAAAACATATAAACATCGTGAAACACTAATTAGGGATTTGGAAATGGGGAAAAACAAATAATTGAAGAAAAATAATTATTATAATTGAAGAACAAAGTGCCTTGGAAATGCATCAAAAAGGAAAAATTATGGATCCCCTACCTCAATTGGCGAGAGACCACGACACGGCTTTTGCGGAAAGAAGAATAACCCCTAGTGAGGGGATTTCAGACCAGAGATGGGTGGGTTGGGATGGTCGTTCATGAGAAGAAGGCCACGCAATGGCAGAGGTAGCCAATAGAGGGTGCGCTATTGGCTGGCGCAAGCCATAGTTGAACCGATGGAGGGGGGAGGCTCGCCGAGAGAGTAGGGTGACCGCGGAAGGTGGCAATTCCGGAGGCCCAAGGCCAGAGCACGGCCAGATGAGGCCAGGAGTGCGGCTGCTGGCCGAAGGAGTGGAGGGTCGCTGGAGGACCGGGCAGAGGGTCCTGGCGAGGTGATGGGCTGGTCGAAGGCGCAAGGTGGGTTAGAGGAGGTGGATAGAAGGGCTTGGAGGTGGGGGTCCTGCCAGGAAGTTGGGGTGTAATCTGGGTGCGCTGAGTTGTGAAGGGAAGGTGGCGGACATGAGAGCATGGTTAGCTGGGGAAAGTGTGGAGGGACGAAGGGGAAAAGGGGGAGTAGGCGATGAGGTCGGGATCCCACGAGGTGAGCAGAAGGCTAGACGGGGGATGAGGGCGGGAGCCCGGGGTTGCGCATCGGGCAGGGTCGACCACAGGGGAAGAGAGCGAGTGCGATGCGGGGTCCTAGAGGGGCGAGCAGCGGGTAGTTTTTTAATATGGGTTTTAAAAAAACAAAAATTAGGTAAAAGGGGTTAGGGTTCCGATATTTTTAAAACTGGGTCCAAGCGCATCCTACAGTAACTTTTTTTTAAATTTTTTTTTATTTTTTGTTTTGTTTTGTTATATATATATATATATATACACGAACAAAACATAAAATTCAGCAGAATTTAGCTGCTATTTAATATCCAGCAGAACTGCCATTACAGCAGTCTAGATTCTGACAGAAACCATCACCCAGGGCTCTCTTTTATAAGAGGGCTTGCCCAGGAAATCATACTTCATTTCCGATGTGGGATTCAGGTTCTCTTTTCCTGCACATAACATTCTGCATTTCCGATGTGGGATTCTGTTTCAAGTACGTGACTTTGAAAGACTGTAAAATACAAACTATACGACCAATATAAATGAAACATAAAACATGGATTAAACATATAATAAATACTTGAAAATGAAAAGAATTTCGTAAAAAGGGTTGATGAATAATAATTTATAAGCTTTCAAAACCACCAACTTGGATCTTAAAAATGTTTCAAGTACGTGACTTTGAAAGACTATAAAATAAAAACTATAAGACCAATATGAATGAAACTTAAAACATGGATTAAACATACAAGAAATAGTTGAAAATAAAAACAATTTCATAAAAAGTGTTGATGAATAATAATTTATAAGCTTTCAAATCCACCAACTTGAAAATTAAAAATGATTCAAGTACGTGTCTTTGAAAGATTATAAAATACAAACTATATGACCAATATGAATGAAACTTAATATACGGATTAAAAATATAAGAAATAGTTGAAAATAAAAAGAATTTCATAAAAAAAATTTAATGATAAATAATTTATAAGCTTTCAAAACCACCAACTTGAAACTTAAATACGTTTACGTGCCTTTGAAAGCCTATGAAATACAAACTATCAAACCAATATAAATGAAAATTAAAACATGGATTAAACATATAACAAATAGTTAATAATTAATTAGTTAATTAGTAATATAATTATTAATTAGTTAATAATTAAAATAATTATTAATTATTAATTACTAATATACAATAATTAATTAGTTAATTAGTAATATAATTATATAATAGTTAATTAGTTAATTAGTAGTATAATTATTAATTGATAATTACTTAGTTAATTAGTAATATAAATATTAATAGTAATTATTAATTATAATTATAATTATTAATTATTAATTATATAATAATTAATTAGTTAATTAATAATATAATTATTAAATATAATTATTTATTATTTATTATATAATAAATAATTAACTAATTAGTAATATATTTATTAATTATAATTATTTTTTATTTATCTATAACTATTAATTAGTTAATTTGTAATATAATTATTAATTATAAAATAAGTAATTGATTAATTAGTAATATAATTAGTGATTATAATTATTTATTATAATTATTAATTATTAATTATTAATTATTAATTATTAATTTTATAATAATTAAGTAGCTAATTACCAATATAATGATTAACTATTAAAAATTAATTGGTTATTTAGTACTATAATTATTAACTATAATTATTATATATTAATTAGTAATATAATTATTTATTATAATTAGTAATATAATTAGTAATTATAATTAGTAATATAATTATTAATTATAATTAGTAATTAGTAATTATATAATAATTAATTAGTTAATTACCAATATAATTATTAATTATTAAAAATTAATTATATATTAATTAATTAGTTAATTAGTAATATAATTATTAATTATTAATTACATAACAATTAATTAGTTAATTAGTAATATAATCATTAATTATATAATTAATAATTATAATAATAATTAAAAATTATATTAGTAATTAACTAATTAATTATTATATAATTAATTATTAATAATTAATAACTAATAATTGTAATGAATATTTGTAATTATTTATTATATTACTAATTTACTAATTAACTAATTAATTATTATGTAATTAATAATTATATGTTTAATCCGTATATTAAGTTTCATTCATTTTGGTCATATAGTTTGTATTTTATAATCTTTCAAAGACACGTACTTGAAACATTTTTAAGTTTCAAGTTGGTGGTTTTGAAAGCTTATAAATTATTATTCATCAAAACTTTTTATGAAATTGTTTTTATTTTCAACTATTTCTTGTATGTTTAATCCATGTTTTAAGTTTCATTCATATTGGTCTTATAGTTTTTATTTTATAGTCTTTCAATGTCACGTACTTGAAACTTTTTTAAGTTTCAAGTTGGTGGTTTTTAAAGCTTATAAATTATTATTCATCAACCCTTTTTACAAAATTCTTTTCATTTTCAACTATTTATTATATGTTTAATCCATGTTTTAAGTTTCATTTATATTGGTCATATAGTTTGTATTTTACAGTCTTTCAAAGTCACGTACTTGAAACAGAATCCCAAATCGGAAATGCAGAATGTTCTGTGCAGGAAAAGAGAACCTGAATCCCACATCGGAAATGCAGTATGATTTCCTGGGCAAGCCCTCTTATAAAAGAGAGCTCTGGGTGATGGTTTCTGTCAGAATCCAGACTGCTGTAATGGCAGTTCTGCTGGATATTAAATAGCAGATAAATTCTGCTGAATTTTATGTTTTTTTCGTGTATATATATATATATAAACAAAACAAAAAATAAAAATAAAAATAAAAATTTAAAAAAAAGCTACTGTAGGATGCGTGAACCCCGTTCATGCATCCTTCATCAACTTCGTGAAGGATGCGTGAACGCGGTTCACGCATCCTTCAGCGCAGTTAAGATGCATGAACCCCGTTCACAAATCTTCCCGGGGTCAGTGATGCGTGAACGGGGTTCACGCATCTTGGACCCAGTTTTAAAAATATCTGAACCCTAACCCCTTTTACCTAATTTTTGTTTTTTTAAAACCCATATTAAAAAATTATCCGGCGAGGGAATCGCGTAGGTAATGGGTAGGGGGTGACGTAGGATTATGCTAGTGTTACTCTTAGTGTGCCCTTTTTTTAACAACAATAATAATATAATAATTATTATTATTATTATAGTAATAATAATAATATATAATGAATAATACTAGTAATACATTAATAATAGGAATGATTATATAAAGAATAATGACCATAATAATAATAATAATAATAATAATAATAAAAATAAAAATAAAAATAAAAATAATAAGAAGAAGAAATTGCACGATAGTAGGGCCGGCTGCACGGCTACTGCTGACCATGCGGTGACCACGCCCAGGTCTGAAACCCAATAAAATCATTAAATGTTGAATTTTTTTTGACCAACACTCAACTTTCACCTTAACAAGGTTAACCACAGCTAGGAAATAGTAAAAATAAAAATTAATTAAAAATTAGGGGTGTGAAACCAAATGCTAGTCGTCGACCTGTGTCGAACGGGAACGCCCTTTGGGATATGTTCAGACTAGCTCGGTTATGTAGTTACCACGGTACTCAGGTTGGTTTGTGACACACACACACATATCCAACTCAATTCAAAATATTAGATGGAAAGAAGTAAAAGATGCAACACTATTGTAAATTAACCAGTCATTCATATACATATAAATAGTACAAGTGAAATGATGTAAATTTAATCTAAAAAGGGAAAAATAAATTCCCAACCAAAAACTATTCCCAACCTAAAAGAAACTAGAAAAAAATAGATGAGATTTCCCATCTCCTCGATCCCATGCAATGAACAATGTATGATTTTCAAGACCCATATCCCTAAGATCATCTGAATTAACGATCAAACATTCCATCATTTTCATAGGGCATGATACGTGTGGAAAAAATCCCATGCATGATGGAGTATAACCATACCTAGTTGGATTCCCAAAAAGATGAAGGGGGAGCAGTAAAAGATTGACTAAAGGGGAAAGCAGTAGATTGAATAAGGTGCGAAAAAAGAGTGAAGCTCGGCCCGTCTAAAGAGTGAAGTAAACATATCCAAACACAAGGATCTAGAAATAGTTAGAATATGAACATATAAATGAGTTTTCACTACCTATAATAGGAGAGTAGACTCATTCAACCACGAAAAGCGAGACAAATAAAGAACGTGGCATATTGTGCATGTCTTAGCCTCTCATAGAATGAGAGTAACCAAAACCAAAGGTGTGGGTACTGAAATAATATATATATTTATGTATTCTCAATCAAATGAAACTCAAATTATAGATTACAGGGATCTTCACATCACAACTTAATGTAGGATGTATAGTCTCCAACTATTACAGAAGTATCTATCAATGATTCCCAACATCCCACACATCTTCCCTGAATAGGAAAGTTAAAGGGGGCTCAATCATCACAGCTTTATACAATGTGAATTGGCAGAACTGACTCATCCACACTGTATTAGGTCACATCACAGAGATTCTTGTTTGTGGGGAAAGCGTCCCTTTTTCCTGAGATTCCAAATGTATGATAACCACATGTCACTATTGATCTGTAGCAAAATGGTCAAAATTTGAAGTAGAAGGCATGCGACTAGTGTGTTAGGGGGTTTTACTATAATAATAGTGGTAGGGGACCGACTCCCTATTGCGACATGGGAATTCCACTCTATTAGTAGTCATAGAGGACATGCGCCTTAGTGTCACAAGGGGGTGCCACTGTAGTTCATCGATGAAATTTTCTATAACTAGAAGGGGTTTCCACTATTAAGTAACTATATAAGACCCATTACAATGCCAATGGGGGGGGGGGGGTTCTTCTCTGATAACATTGAGTACCCATTCCCTAGTGTGTTAGGTGGGTTCCAATCGAAAATATATAATAACTTCTGTGACCATTGCTATCGTTGAACACCGCATGGAGATGTGTTGTAGTGGGAACACCTCACATATTAACTCGATAGCCACATTAGAGTTCATGACCATGTTCAACATGAAAAAACTCATAGGTTAGCCTATTTACATTCTGAAATCGGGTAAATGGTAAAAAGGGTGCTTTCTAAAGGAATATGCTTGAACGAGACCTTATGGGAACCATTCCCAAGTCCCAAATTTGAAATTCATAAACTACCCTCGGGTGTTCCATTTCATAAAGAGGATCATGTTTCCATAGATGGAATGATAATTGGATGCCCCATTTAGATGTTATAACTATTTGAATCAGCCTCTCGAAGACCTACCAGGACGCGCGAATGATAAAACATGGACCAACCATCTTGGTCGGTCCACCTACCACTACCGTCACCCACTAGAGTCGATTGCATATTGTGCATCCTACCATTGACTGAAATCCATATTTAACCACCCATATACCGACCAAGGTACCTATCCATGTGGCAGCATGAGCTATCGTAGCATCATGATAGACCATAACCCTCCTCTCTCCTTGGACTCCCTAGGTTCGACCCATGTCTGCCTCAGTCTGTGCAGCTTGGTCCACTCCGGGCTAGCCCACTTAACCCAGATCACCTATCCTACTTTAGACCAGCATCTGGTTCACTTCAGCCTAGCCCACATAGTCATCCCTTCAACGTGGCCTCCTACTGCCAGTGCTTCCTCGTATGCCATTGAAATAAACATTCCATGTATCCCACCACTACAACCATGGCCACCATCACTTGCGTAATTTGGTCACCGACATCCATCGCCACTGGCCGGTGGCAGCCATTGTCTCAATGGTGGTCTCCTCCATAGACCATCAATCCCCCTTCAATTAAAAAAATTCCATATAAATGCATATATTGAATCTATAGACCATGATCTTCTCATGTCTATCTCCCTCTCAATGATCCTTTGATGGTATGACCAGTTGAAATGTTGGTGACAACAAACACGTGAAGAAAAGATAAATATGGAGAAGATAAATTGTTCCATGCATAGATAAATTTCTATATTATCTTTTACTCCAGCGATGATGTTAAAAACAATGAAAATGATAAGTAAAATTATTTTATAATTCCAAAATTGGGAAAGGAGTAAAAAGTGAGAATCCTACCTATATTTAGATTCATTATTTGTAGGTGAGCACATCTTGTAAGGATCAAGGCTATACATTGAATCTTCATTATTGAATCACCAATGGGATGAGAGAGATTCACCGTCAGTGGTAGGCGGGTTATGTGGAACCCTAACTCAACCCTCATAATCACCTATTTATAATAAGTAATTAGGTTAAGGGTGTCCTCTTAACGACACCCACCAATGGTCATGGGATCTGAACATCCTTCTCCCTCTCACGTTTGGTCATGATTATGTAAAATTCACCATTACAAACTCAAACGTGGATTCATATATCCAATCCGAGTCCCCGTAAAATATTTTAAAAAAACATTGAAATAAAAATATTTTATTTACGGTTACATCTTCGATGATTTTTATAAAGAATACCTAGGCCGACCAATGTTATGTCTCTCATAGGGTGAACGACATTATTTTGACACAAATCTAACCTCGAATTTAAGGTCCGATCTTTCCATTGAGATTTATCACTCTTCCTTCATATTAATAGTATAATGGATATTTAATATATTTATAATATTAATTCTAAGATCACTAGAATACGAAATTTCACACCTCCCCAACTCCTAACTCTAGAAATATGCATAGAAAAATTTCAATGTTTTATAAGGGAAAAAGTGTATCTAGAGTATTTAGAGCATTTTCATGTTTATAAATGAAATCATTTCTCATATAATAACAAAATTTCCCTTAAATGTGTCAATTATATGTGCATATTTTCTAAATTATATAGTTTTATTTTAAATATTTATAAATAAAATTATTAATTAATTTGTTTCATTACTTTTCAAATGTGAAGACCACAACCATAATAACCCAATGTCAGTGTCCACTTTATTACATTGGCACATGATATAAGGAATCAAATCCTAAAAAATTATATGATTTAGTATTATTAGTAAAATATATACACACATGGTTCCAATATTACTAATGAACACTCAAACTGAAAAATAATTTTTTTCAATAATATCATTATTACCTCTTGAAAATCCTTTAATACCATTCACAATAAACTTCCATGTTTCTTGGGAAAGGGAAATAAATACATGTTAACAAAAATGCTCAGTAAGGGTTATGTATAATGAAGGATATCATGAATTAATAATCATAATAAACATTGAAATGTAAATAACTAAACAGAGATTCCATTTATATTATTTTACTATCATGGATAGATAAAACATAACCAATATGGAATGATAAAAAAGTAAAAACATATTTAAAATAATCCGTAATCTGAGAATGATATGCATCTAGAGATAATAGCATTGAGAAAATATCATTGATAATAATAACTAAATAATTACCATGGAAAATTATTAATTATTATAAATCATGATCTTCGGAATCATGATACATATATCATCAAGACCTTGTGTAAGATTGTTTAAAGTTGATGGGTAGGTTTAAACCACAAACACATTTATCTAAGTCTAGTAAACTAATTCATTTCATGTGACCTCCAATATATTCAGATGATACCTATTACTAGGCCCCAACCATATATTCATGTCTAATGCATTAATCAAATATCAAAATAACAATTTAATTAATGAAAATATTCGTTATCAACAATTTTTTTTTCAATGTATGGAAGAAAAATTTAAAATACTTTTTCAAGTCTAGAATATAACCTCCAATATAGTATAAAAATGTAGAAATAATTTGTAATTTAAATTATAATTACATAAATTAAAAATAATATGTATATTCATTCGATGTGTAATGTCCAATGATAACAAGATAGAGAATATTTCTATTAAAAGTTAATGATATAAAAAACTAATCATGAAGTAGAATATACATACTTCCAGTAGTAAAAATAATCATAATAAAACTAGATATGTAATATAAATTGAATAAATAATTAAAATTCATAGTATATCATAAGATCAATAAAGGTTTTAGGTCTTCAATGAATAGAAATTCTATAAAAATGTCATTACGAATTTCTTGAGGAAAATAAACTTTTCATAGTGAAAATACTTTTTAAAACTAATTGTTATGAAATATGATTTTAATTTACATTTATTTGAAAATAGACATATAATCATATTGAGTATTCTTTAAAATATTGAGTGGTCATTATGGGGGAGAATTATGTATATGTTTTACATGTTAAAACAAAGATTCATTTAAGAGTTTCAATAAAATCCAAATAGACCATGTTTGGAAAATAAAATAAAAATGAATTTAAAAACATTATGTAAAACATAAAGCATGGGTAGAAATTTCATTAATAAATAATATATATATTTTTTATAAAAAATTTAAAACATTTTTTCAAAAACACAATTTTGGTTGAAAATTGATTTTAGACCGAATAGATATATGATATCATATTTTACTAAAATTATTTTCTCAATAATTTTAAGCAAGAAAAAGTATTATGGGGTATTATTACATGAAAAAATAATGAATAAATAAATTATTTAAAAAGTAATTGTGTTTATTATATAATTATTAAGTAATTTGTTTCAATGGAAATTCATGTATAAATATTCTTGATTAAAGTGTGATTGTGAAATAATCCCTTAAAAATCATAAAATTTATGAGAGAATAAATAAATGAATAAATTATTTGTGTGAAATGTAAATCCACATAAAAATTGTAAATATGTCATAATATATTTATAATAATTTATCCAAAAAACAATGGATTGTTGATGAAAATGAGGTAGTGATATGACACATTGAAAAGAAATTGAGTGAAGAAATTATTTACCACTTAGTAATTTTCATGTCAAATTCTATTAGATTAAATAAGTAAAATTTACACTAAAAATATCATGAATTGGTAATTAAAAATGATAATAAATTTTAAAATATCGGTATATATTTCATATAAAATAAATTACCAGCAAAACATTAAAATATGACTAATGAAGAGAAATCAAAATGATGTCCTTTACCCGATACGTCTTTTTGGTAGAATGTGATTTAACCTTTTATATAATAGTTTTATACATGTCATTAATTAATTAATTAAACAAATTTATAATATTAATATAATATATGAACCGTTATTCCATTTTACAACCCACTTATGATTATTATTTCATTATTTTCATTATTTTCATTATTTTGGGGGTTAATTTCCTTATACTCTAATGCCTATTTTGTTGTTAAATGCATCTTTTTTATGCTTATAATATAGTAAAATCATTATAAAATTTTTATTAATGTTATAAATATCATTTTCAGTCATTATATAAATTTTAAAAATCATTCTTACTGGTTGGACATGTAAAATGTATTGCATCACTTCGTGGAGATGTTAGGTCGTACGTACACATGGGCGACGATATAATTACATTATTGAGTGAAAGGGGATGCAATAGAGTGATATACTAATTTTAAATATTAAATATCATTTAAAATGTATCACAAATACTAATAAAATATGTACATATTAATTTTAATGTAAATCGTATTTGAAAAAAATTGTGTATCTTCATGAGGCGGTAGATCGTCGTACAAATGAGTGACGTTGTCATGTTTTTTAGAAACAGATCCTAAAAATTTTATGTGATATAAAAATAAAATAAGTATAATAATATTTAAAATATAATATAATATTTTTAAATACATCATTATATCCTTCTATTAAAAGTGGTTATGTAAAATGAACTATATGAGTTGATGAGGCGGTAGTCCATCGTACATATGATTGATGGTTTTGATTATCATTTCATGGAAGATGACATGGGTATATGTCACTAAAGTACCATAATAGCATAAATTTATTTTTAAGATTTTTATTTTGTTATATAATATGCATTTAATGAGATTTAATGGAGGCGGACAAAGAAACACATTAAAAAATCTCATTTAGGAACATTACCTCATCTCATGAAAATTTATTTTCTTTTAATAAAATACATTCATAGGTTGGATAACTTATCAATAAAAGAGATATAGAATGTTTATAAGGGATTAAATATTTTACATAGAATGTTATTTCTTGAATAAAATGGATTGGGAACTTTAAATAGGGGAGGATAGGGGGTGTCCTTATATAAGTGGGGGAGATTAAAAGCATTGAATTTTGGAAAAGAGTCAATTACACCAACATTTATATAATGAAAAAGTCTCCAAAATGGGTAATTATTTAACATTAGATGATATATTGTCTAAATATTTTTATAATATGGGGTTTGGAGTTGTTTAAGTCATTTTATCCCTTTTGATCTTAGTTAAACCCCCCCATTGATCTATTTTTACCTTAACCGCGATAATTAATTTTCATTTCCTTTAATATTTATAATAGTCAAAAACCAATTTTCAATTACTAAATAATATAAATTATTATAATTCTATATAATTAATACATTTTTCCAAATTTTTTAAACCTAAGTTGAAGAATCTAATTTTATATTACACCCATAGATGTGATGAAAAAACGAGTCCCCATAGAGAAAATTATAATTAGTATTAATGGATTTAATAACAAAATTAAATTTTAAATTTACAAAAAGAACCTGAATAATAATATATTAATATTATTTATCTAATTTTATTATTAAATAATATAATTCATTAATGTATGTAATTTAATGGAAAATATAGTTTTAAATAAAAACTATATTTCTTACCATTGGTTGAAAAATAAAAAAAATAAAAAAATACAAGTAATTAACACAATGTTAATTTTTATATATATATTTTAAAAATGAAGACTAATTTGTCGATGAAATTTTTGAAAAGTTAAAAAAAAAATTTAAATTACGTGTTCAATGCATGATTAACCTATATTTTTGAAAAATACATATTTTCTAAAAGCATTAAATACATAATGGACATATATTTTTAATACTATCAATACCAACCAATTTATGTTCTAGGCTATAATGGTATATAATTTTATGGTTAATTTAGACTCTAATTTTCATGTTTTTAATGTTAACAACGAGATAAAATTTATTTAAAAATAAATTAATCATAGTGTGTTACGAAATTAAATTCTAATATATGCTCAATGATTCTAGTAATATATAATATTTAACCAAACATTTTTCAATAAAAATATCAGGGTGTTACATTCACTCAATATTCATTAAATTTCATCATCACAATTAAATCATGATCTCATTAATCAAGATTATAACATTTATAAATATCATTGTTAAAAAAACCCTCTTCCAAACAGGGTTAATAAAATATACTCTAGAAAATATATAAAGTGAAATAAAAAATATAATATTGACTAATACATAACTAGGTTTTAAAATATGATACCCGTGGTGGGAATATAATAAATGGACCCAGAATAAAAGAATTAATAATTATATAGGGTGATAGAGATCCCTAATAAGAAGATTGTGAATGATCCATAGAAAGTTATGGACTTCAATACCAAAATATCAGATGATATAAAATACTATATGATTTATCATATTTGAATGTAATGGTATGAAATTTTGGTTTCAATATATTTTTCATAAATTTAAGGAATTATTTTACATTTTATGAATATAAGGAATTATATTTACATTATCCTATTATATTTTATATGAAAAATATCATCCTTTGGATATGATTATATCAATTTACACTTCATTTTTTACTTCAAGAAATGAATATCCAAAAATTTATTTTTTTCCAGATGCACTAAATTTATTTATTTATGAATTATAAAATCCATTAAAGTGAGGCAAGTCCTTCCATCTATCCAAAATATTTTCCAAAAACTGATATGGTTAGAACATGTTTTTCTATATAAATACATTAGTATATAAACCTCAATAGAAACACCACTAGTGTAGTATTAATATTTATCCATAAAATCATTTATGTGAAAAAATGATATATTATCCATATCATCATGTAGGCTTATTGTAGGGTAAAAACTCATGTCACTCTTTTTTATATGTTCAAGCCATGTGGCCATTCCAAATGCAATAGTTTGTAAATATAAATTTTTATAAAAAATTATACAAAATCAATGGGTATAATATCCATACATTTCTACCAAAATATCCTTATTCTTAGTAAAATCCCATTACATAAAATCTAAAATGTGTCAGTCAATATATTTAACATATGATCCATTTTAAACTCATATCCCCTTGATTGTATCCCCAAATATTATGATAATGAACTTAAATATACTTCTAAAATTATACACAATCCTTAAATGTTTCATGATTCTTATAACCAAAATACCATTGGAAAAAATACTTCTCAAGTATATTTATTTAATACAAATAAATAAATTATTCATCCTTTTTGCAACATAATTTATTCCTTGGTCTATAGGTTAACCCATAGAAAAGAGAAATAACATAGATAATTCCTAAGATCCCAAATTTTATTACAATTAACTATAAATTGAACCCATGTTAAAATTCATTTATATTTATTATAAAATTAACGCCTCATTGTAATTTCATTCCCTTATGTATTTATTTTCCATTGAGAAAACATTTTACCATTCCATTTAGACACCTTCATATGTGTATCTTTTTATGATATATAATAAAAATGAAATCAAGACCCCATTGCTAAATGGTCTCCACTGCTCAAGATCTTATAAAAATCAATCCTTTTCATATTTTATGACTGTAGGAGTTGGTTAAGCTATCTGTTATTAAAAATATATTTGGATAACTGATTCGAAAAAATCACAATATCTTTCACTCATATCACCCTCCCATTTTGTTACACATAGTTATAACATTTTATTTCATATTCAAAATTAACATGATACATTCTGGTTCTAACTATTTATTAATAACAAAAACAATAGTGTGAGAAAGAATATTTTTTATAGAATAAACATATAATTATTTATTTGAAATATAAATCATGAATCCATTTTAATAAAATACAATATATGTTTAATATTAGTCATTCATTTTCATATTCTTTTCAAATCATCCTTTTTAGTTGTTTGAACCTAGATGCATCTGGCTAGAACCACATACATGTGTAGTATCTTTAAAGGGATGTATTTCGAATAAAACAACATAATATATACCATAATAAACCTTTTTATGTTTTTTGTACTTATTCTCAAATTATATGAAATGGTTTTGGTCCCTAATATATGTGTTCATAAATATTGTACATAATGTTTCTACAAAACATAATTTAATACCATCAGTAATGACCCCAAACCTATAGTCCAAATACGGAGTCTAGTTTATTTCATTTGTATAAAATATAAGTAATCACATCCTAAATGACCATATAGTTTCATTGGAATAGTAAACTGGATACATAAATTATTCAAATATTAAATTTTATTACAAATAATATTGATTATTTTCAAAAATTTAATCATTCCCTTAGTTTATCCTTTCATATCATTCATAGTTCACTTCAAAAATTCCTTAGAATGTAAGTACAAATAAGGTTGATATCAATAATTATATAAGGGTTAAGTATATAAGAATCATTCATTAATCAATAATCATAATCAACATTTGAATGAGATTAATTGAACACACATTTCATTTAAATAGTTTTAAATCATGATTTTATAATTTATAATCAATATAGAAAGGTAAATAATTAAAAAAATATAGTTTTATTAACATAAAGAATGAAATTAATCCTCATATAATATCATTGAAAAAATTTCAGGGAAAAAAATTAGTGAATTATTGATGATGAAAGTGATTAGTCAGTGGATATAATTTTCATTAGAATCTTGATACCTATGTTGTTAATACCTTTCACAATATGGTTTTATACTAATGGGTACGTAAATGCAAAAAACAATTTATCTAAGGATGGACATATGATTCATCTCATGAGACTTCTGATACATCGAGGGGCTATCTATATCTATTCCCCACCCATATTCACATGTAAAACACATTCTTCATATATAAAATTATTGTTTTAATAAATAAACAATATACTCTATCAAAAAATTATCATCTTAAGTATGGAATAATTATTTAAAATAATTCCCCAATAAATCATATAACATTCAAAGTAAAATATATTATTTTTAAAAGATATATGGATTATTTAATAATTATATAATTGATAGATAATAATAATATTTATTGGATTTTTAATTTCCAATGATTACTTGAATGTTAATATTTAAATGGGATTTTAATAATTACTAAAATTTATCAAGGGAAAGAATGTCAACAAATTCTATATTTAAATTGATCATAAACCATCCAATGAAATTATAAGCATGGCTTTAATATAACACATCCAAATATTACTATATGTAATATAATGGGATGATGTCATTGATGAATATAAATATCATTAAAAAGACACTAATACATTCCTGGGGAAAATAACATTTTCACATTGAAAAAAAAATTTAAACAAAAATATCATAAAATAATTTGAAATAAAATTTCCTTGAAAAAACCATAATAAATATTAAATTAATATATAAAATATAGGGAAACCATAATAATAGGAAATTTCATATATATCATACACCTTAAAAAACATCTCTTCCTAATTTCAATAAAACACAAATGGGACTTGTTAGAGAAAATGAAATTAATATTATTTTAATTTTTATAAAAAATATTTGGCTAAAAATTCCATAGATAAAAATTTTAAAAATAATAAAAAATTCATGAAACAATAAAAGGAAATATTTTTAGAAGAAAAATATTTTTTGTCCAAAGAGAGAAATGATGAGGCATTTTAATAGAATTACTTTATCAATAATTTTAAGTACCAAAGAGACAAATATGGTACTATTACATGATAATATCATGAATAAATAAGGAGTGTAAAATTAATTTGATTTATTAGATAAAGATCAAATAATTTCTATCAACTTAAATTCACATATACACAATCTCAATAAAAATGGGACTGTGAAATAAAACAATACAATGATCATAAAAATAAAGTGAGAAATAATAAATGAGTAAATATTTTATTTTAAATGAAAATATATAAAAACAATGATTATATATAAACCATAATAGAGTTAAAAATATTTACACAAACAATAATATAATGTTAAATGAAATAAATAAGTAATATATCCCAATAAAAAAATTGAGTAATGAAACAATTTATCACTTCATAAATTTATAGATAAATCTAATTGGATTAAATAATTAAATTTTAAGCATAAAATAACATTAATTATTAATTAAAATATGTATTACAAGTAAAAGGGTTAGTATATACACAGTATAGAATAAATTAGTTGAAAAAAGTTTCAATATAAGTCAATGATATGAATGTGAGACGAAATCCCTTACATCATGCGTCATTTTGGATGAAAATTGTTTAGACTCTAGTATAATGATTTTAAAAATGTTATTAATTTATAAAAAGACCATATCAACATCTATAATTTCATATATAATTCCGTTACAACATTATAGCACTAACTTGATAATAATATTTCATTAGTTTCCTTAATTGTGTTGTTATTTTCCTTTTTTTTATAATGTCTATTTGAACATGAATGTTTCAGTTCATTCATATGTTATAGAGTTCAATAATATAAGTAATGATATTAGTGATATTAATATAATACTGAATAATTATATACATTTCAATGATCATTATTGATGTTTTTCCGTAAATAATAAATCCCAACTCTTCATGGAGACTGCATGCCTATGTTTGCATGAACGATGATAACATTCCATTAATGAGTAAAAGGATATTAAAGTGGGTTTAAACATAATGTAATAAAATAAATATCATGACATAAATATCACATATATTCAGAAAATATATCCATATTACCTTATATGAAAAATAAGTGAAAAATGAATCACATCACTTTGCAAGGCAATAGTCTGCCAAACACATTGGTGACATTATAATATTTTAAAAGGAATTGAACGTAAGAGGGAATATTTTTTATTAAAATATAAAAATTATAATAATATCATAAATATCATTTAAATTTGTTTAATCCATCATTATATCATTTATTTATTGTTTTATATGGAAAAAAAATTACAATAGTTCATGAGGTTGTATTCTACATGACACACGATTAAAGTCCTCACAACCCATTTGATAAAAGTGGAGATGGGTATTGCTATTGAATTTAATATAATGTAATTTTGTAATATTTTATGTTCTATGGATTTTATATTAGAATGTTTTAATATTTTTTTTGAGGTGGAATATTAATGAAAATAAAAATTATTGTTTAATAATGTTAACTCTTATTCATTTAACATCATTAGGTTTTCACCAAAAGTATTTCTGGGTTGGATTAATGATAAAAACAAGGAATATATGATGTTAGTGTGGGATTAATGAATTGATTTGGTTAGACTATGAATAAACCAAATGTAAATGGCTAATATAACGGAGCCCTGCGTTCTATTGGAATACCAGACTGTCACTACCCTAAGCCCACCTCCCTATGCTAGGGGCTGATGACAAGTGATGAGAAGGCCTAACTAAAATTGAAGGAATTTTACTAAACCACCATCATTAAAAATGTGAACCACATATATATATATACACAATTTCAATGGAATAAAACATAAATACAATAAAATACTGAGAAAAAACTATGCATGTAATAACCTATAGATAATAAAAAAGAGTGCGATAGTGAAATCTAAAATGTAAAGGGTAAATAGATAACCAACCAAAAAATATTTCCCAAGATTAAAATAACTGAAAAATGAATTTGACAAGGGAACCCAACTCATGATCTCCCAACATTGACCACCATGCATGGTCTATTCCCCAGAGTATCCTAATGCTCTTACAGAATCACCATCGATCTATCCACTATCTTTATAAGACATGAAACATGCATGAAAATCCCATATAGGGGTGATTATATACATTCCGAATAGGATTAAAAAAACAATAAAGGGAGAAATAGAAGACACAAAATAAGTTGTTATATAAACTTAATGAGAGATATAAATTAATCCCAAAATCATATATATATATATTTATATATATATATATATATTCTCAAATAAGAAACCCATACGAGAGAGAAAGTGGATCTCTATCTCACATCCTGACCCAATATGATGAGTTTACCTACAAATCCAAAATTCAATAATCAATTCATGGAATCTAACATGTATTTAAAAATAACTTATGATGAGAGAATTCACTTTCCCACTTCTCCACATCCTTATAGAGCACAATCTCTAGAATATTGAGGACCTAAACACTAGTACAATAGATGGGATTCCACTTAGTAGATAGAGGGATCATTATCGTGTATGGGAGTAATATATATATATATATATATATATAGGGAAACCCTCACCTAGTGTGACATGGTAGATCTATCTCTATAGATAAGGGAACCACACTCATATATGGGTGTACCATCTCTACGTGGGTCTACAAGTATGGATAACCTTCACCATAATGTGATAAGATAGTACCATCTCAATAGATATTAGACCCACGCTCAAGTAAGGGAGTACCATCCCTATACATCCACCTTGACTATGAATGATCCAAATCCTTTTCTAATTAAGGGTTATCATCTCTATACTTGAACAAAGAATATAGAGGACCTGCACCCTAGTGAAATTGGGTACTACTGACTGAAAATTACCATTTTTATTGATATGAAAACACAAACCACAAACAAAAAACCACATTATGATGGTCTAAAGTACTACAAGCCCAACACATCATTGAAAAAAAATCTCAACCCCTTGCTAGGAAAGGAACCCAAGTCAGAGAAAGAAATCATACTTCGATCTGGAGTTTCCATAGACGCCAAAAGTCATCCACCATATTACCCTCCCTCCCGGTGTGAGAGACCTCTGTGTGAGCCCCCATTAATAGATTGCACAGCCTAACCGTGTAGGTAATAGCCCATGGAATCCTTACCTTGCCCTACTGTGCATTGAGCAGCACCTTGGAGTCTATCTCCGCCCAACCCAGGTGAAACCGCCTCAGCATGAAAATATGCGAACCAGCAATGAAAGCCAAGGCTTCTTCTTATAGCACATATCCTCTCCCGAGCCACCCAGCGAACACAGAAATTACAGACCCTGACTGGTCGTGGACGACACCCCCACCATGCATCTCCCCTTGGATCACCGACCCATCTGTGTTGAGATAGATCCCAATGTTCAGAGGAATCCATTGAACCCAACGAACCTACCTTGAAGATCCATCTCAAAACACAATAGGGAGGTTAGAGGTGATGAAGTGCACAGATGGTGCATCACAGCACTCGGGACACAGTCTAATCGAATCCAGAAATATATTCTTCATCTCGAACATAATGCTGATTAGAGATCCAGAGGAGTTTTTGTGATGTCTATCATTCCAAGCTTTCCATTTTATCCAACACCCTGCAAGTAAAATCATAGTCCAGGATTTTCTTTCTGTTCCATGATTCCCAGCTCCCCTAAACCAGGCATTGAAAAAATCACCATTCGTCCCATCAAAACTACTGCACATAAAGGACATGAATGTATGCCAAACACTCCTAGCCTAATCACTATCATAAAAGGGATGCCCCACTAACTCTAGATTGGAGGACCTACAAAACCACCACATTGAGGCCATGTTAACACCCATTCGTTGCAGGTTCTCATCCATAGGTAAGGCCCAATTCCTCATATTCTATAACAGAAAGTAAAATTTTGAAGTTATTTCCTTGCACCACAAAACCTCCCCCCAAGGTTCATTACTTAAGGTGACCCTTTCCACCCGAACATATTCTTTGATGGAGAAAGAACCCGTCGCAAAGCCAGTGAAGAAAAGTTTATCATCATCACCATTAGAAACAATATTGTTGAAAAACTCTAATTGTAACTCATACAGAATAGACTGAACAAACCTGGGGTGGCTAATTGTCTCACTAAAGGATATGTCCGAGGTGGGGCAGCCCTGGAACCACAGCTTACCCACCCCCACTCTTGTTGCCAAAAAATTGATATATCCATTTCCCACGATCCATTGAGAATGATGTTGTATATCCTCAAGGTATGGATGGATCAGGTTCGAGATTCTAGAGGTCCAGATCCTTTGAGCATTCAAATTCATACCATAAACACCCTGGATTGTTCTGCCCAAAAGATTCCTGCCCTCCAGAGCTTCCCATGCTATCATTGCAAGAAACCCTTGAATGGTTGAGAAGACACTTCTCATATTAATTCCCCCTTTTGATAGAGGTCTGTCCAACTATTTTCCTGAGGCCCAATAGTGTCTACCTTCCAATTGCACTTCCCATATGAAGGAAACCATAATCATTTCCAGGTTGACAACCACATTCTTGGGGACATTATGATTGGAGAGGATATGAATAGTGATAGAAACTAAAACACTGTTCACCAGAGTAATGCAACCTCCAAAGGATAAGAACCTGTTTTTGCAGTTATAAATGTGCCCTGTGATTTTGCCTATTAGTTTATCAAAATGGTGCACCCTAAGAGAAAGGGGGATGACTAGTGCTCCAAGATAATACTTGGGAAATTATCCCCTGCACATACTCAAACTGGTGCCCATGCCCCTCTCCCTTCTCTCAAAGGTTTTCTGGGAAGTAAAGGACAGAATATTCACTTTATTCACCACCTAAACACTCCACTTGCAGTATTTCCCTATGATTCCATTCAACCCCTGCACTGACTGCCTACTACCATTGTTAAAAATAATAGTGTCATCCACTAACATTAAGTGAGTGACTCCCCTTATGCAATTCCTATTATGATAATGCATAATTGTACCCCTACTAAGACCCTGATTTATATATAGGCTGGAAGCATTTTGTGAAATAATGAATAAAGTAGAAGACAAATGATCCCCCTGCCTGAGGCCCCGACAGGCCTTAATGAAACCAAAATGTTTACCCATGAAAGAAGTATAGATTCATGCTAAACTGAAACAACGGAAGAGAAGATATCTGGCCCAATTAGAGAAACCTTGCTGGCCAGGACTCTTAGGACAAATCCCCACTCCAACCTATCATAGGATTTGTTCATTTCTAATTAGACCACCTAATTACCCCCAAATGATTTGTAATTTATGACACTGATCATTTCTTGATCCACTACAATCTACCCCTAAATCAACCTCCCTATGATGAAACCATGCTGCTCAAGTTTCATCCAAGAATCTAGATGTTCAGCCAGGCATTTGTTAATAATGCTAGCCAAAACCTTGTATGGAAAATTGCACATACTAATGGGATGGTACTGATCAATAGACTGGGGACTACTCACCTTGGGAATAAGAACCTTTTTTTTTACAGGTTGTACGCGGTATGTCCCCTCCTTGAATGAAATATTGGACAACACCAACCAGACCCCCCTTAATAATTCCCTAGGTCACCCTGTAAAAGGATCCAGGAAAACCATCAGGCCTAGATGAATTGACTAGGTTCAGAGACCAAATAGCCTCTTGGAACTCAGTCTCCTCCAGTGATCTCCTTAGGCCCTCATCAATGACCTCTGTAACTATTCTTGGAATACCCTCAAAGATCACAACACCATCTCTCGAATAACCCCCTACCAACACAGTGTTGGGAGCCACTATAGGATCCTGTAGAACTCCATTGAACATGGCCCCCACCTCATCAATATCAGAGGAGAAGGATCCAAACTCCCTTTTGATATTAGGCCTCTGAACATGGCAACATTATATGATGCAAACATGGCAATACCTAGAGTTTTGGTCCCCCTCACATAGCCATTTCACCTGAGCTTCTTCCCTGGAGATCCTTTCCTACTTCAGAAGGCTATCTACTAATTTATCCTTTTTAATCTTCAGAATAGAAAATAGATTGTTATCCCAACCCTGTTCCAGGAAACCCTCCAGGTGATCCAACTCCATATATAGCTCAGACACCTCCTGATCGTAAGTAGGAATCGTCTTCCTCTAGGTCTGAAGACGAGTCTTGAGCCTTATAAACTTTATGTGCCGAACACTCCACAGGTTCCCCTGGTGATGCAAAACCCAAGCCTCCCTAGGCACCTCAAGTAAGAAAAGTCCCTCGATCCATGATTTTAAAAACTGTGCATGATCCCCACTCAGAACCTCTGCACAAAGAAGAATAAAAATTAGAGAGTGATGAGACAACCCTATAGTCAGGTGACATACCTTGGTGTCCAAAAACATAGCAATTTAAGAATTATTAATCAAGCATCGATCGAGCTGAGAATATGAGTGTCTAACTCCATGTTGATTATTATACCAGGTAAAGATACCACCCTCAAACTCGGCATCCATAAGACCGTTCCTTGCCATGAATGAGACAAAGTCTTGGATGGAATTCCTGTGAAATCCCCCACCTCCTTTCTTCTCTTCGGGACTTGCAATGATGTTGAAATTGCCACCAACGATCCCAGGGGTACTTTTAGGATTAAAATCCTCTAGAACACTCTATAAGGCCTCCCTGCCCTGTTCTGTACACTTCGTATAGATGAAGGATAAAAGGAACACATGAATCCTCACCGTGATCCTAGTATTCAGAGCTTGATCCAATGAACTCATAATATCAACACTAATATGATCCTTCCAAAAGAGCCATATATGAGAGTTGGGAGGGTCCCCATGCAAGAAACCCCGCATTCTAAGGTGAATAGAATACTCTTGAATCTTGCTAGAGGATTGTTTTGGCTCCATAATAGCCACCAAAGAAACATGGCTGTTACTCATCTCACTAATGATAAAATCGGTCTTAACCCTGGCTCTAAGGCCTCAGTCATTCCAAATACGAAATCTAGACATAGATCCGATCATGTATGTAATTGTCCCTAGACTCCTGGCCTATATAATGAAAAAAAGCGAAAGCACATGCTGATGCCTTGAGCTTGACCATCGAGTAGGTGCAAACCTCAGATTTCACCTGCGAGGAAACTGCCACTGGTGAAACCCCACTGCTGGTATGCTCCCTGCCAAGAACTTCTGAAGACACAAAACACAGATTCCTTAACATACCCTGGTCTGGTAGCAGGGACACTGGGGGAGAGCTTGGAGGAGAGGGTAAAGAAGGCGATGATGTCGATGGCGGGGGTGAGGAAACCACTAGACTGGATTCCGACAGTAAAGTGGGAAGACCTTCAGACGCTAGAAAAGCCTCTGGACCACCCGATTCAGAAGTCACCAAGGAGATGTCTGAAATGCGCACTAACATGGGAACCCAAATCTCTACAGACACATTCCGAAGGTTGAGCACATTGATTAAAGACACACCCATGAGGGGGAACCTTTTTCTGAAGACTTCAACACAACTTCACTTCTCAAAATTCAAATAGTAGGAACCAAGGTGAGACTGAGAGGAACACTCCCTCCATCCTTAGGAATGGAAGATGAATCCTCAAAGGCCTGCACAGGGGAAACAGAAGGAACTCCTTCACTCCGAACACAACCCTTCTGTCCATCATGTCGAAGTGAACGATGATGCTGAGTATAGGACCTCAAAGTCTCCAGATGCATGATACCCTTCGATCGGGCCTTGCGATAGACCTGCAATGTATACCCCGAGAAATGACAGGAGGAACAAAACCTGGGGAAGATCGTCTAAACCAGTGGTTGAAAAATGTCCTTCATCCCTTTGATTATAATCACAAGATGCTCTTAAATTGGCCGAAAGATATCCAACTCGATGCAGATCCTAGTAACTGATGCCTCTTCCAGATGCATGGTTCGATCATCAATGCACAAGATGCTCCCCAGTAAATCCCCAATAACCTTAAGAAATACTTCATTCATGAGGGGAAGGGGCAGAACTGGGATTGAAACCCACACCACCGTACTGGAGAACTACTTGCCAAAATGAGCATCCATCGACCACCACAAGAGGGAGAACCTCCAATGCCCCCACAAAATGCGGACACCTACTCTAATCTAAAATGAAAGATGCCCTAGAAGCCAACATGATACAAAATTATTTGTGATCTAGAATAGACACTGAGGCCAGTATATCTAAACCCCATTTACTAAAAAAATCTTTAAAGAGAGCAAGGGGAGGCTTGTCTGCACCAAACCTTGTGACCAGAGTCCATTGGAGATTCATTACTGTAGCCGCAAAGGAAACTGCTAAGACCTCAAGAACGGGGGAACCTTTCTCTGAGAAAGAAGAAGCAACCTTAGGACTGGACGATGAGCCATCTTGAAACAGGTCCCGACTCGGGGGTTTCCGCAGAAGAGATTCCTTGAAATAGAACCCTGGAGAATGAACTGAGATCGCGTCGGTCGCCAGAGATCCAGACGCAGAGAGAACCCCTAGAGGCACTGGAGTAACGGGCAGGAGAGCATTTGAATTCATATTTTTTGTTTCCGATTTCTTATAGGGTAGTACTATCTACATGGATAGAGAATCCATTCTCTCATGTGATATGGGAGTATTGAATTTTCATGATTAAAGAGTATGGGGACCCATAATGGGGTGCAATTGTGGAGCACCATCATTGTGGTTATAGTACCGATACCCTGCAAGAAAAAGAGCATATTTTCTCTTCCTAGAATAACAACAATGGGGACATGCACCATGGTGCGATATAAGAATACTACCCAGATGGATTGTGTAATTGTTCCCTAGTACATAAATGGAGTAAATCATATTCCTATATAAATCACAATGGATTACCCACACCATGGTGATATAGGGGAGTACCATCTCCATGAATAGAATAAACCTACCTTGGTACGATAGGGGATTACTGTCTCTACCTGAGAAAAGAGTATAAAGGACCTGCACCCTACTATGATAGTTGGCTACCCTCTCTATCTAAACACTTGGATGATCCTATGGGAACATTTTTGTTATCAAGAATCACCTAAAGAATAGTACCACATCATGTATCGATAATAATATCCTAAAATATATTACGAAGGCTACCACCGTGTTTTACATGAGAAAACATAGTTTAGGCTACTTATAGTCTAAAATACGAATCCAAATGAATGATAAACAAGATATATATTTTTCTCAACAAAATGGAAACACAACATGTATAGGATCTACACAGGATGTGGTCCCACTCTACTGCCTGGCCATGTACTCCTATAGACACATCATGGTGGCCATGTCGTCATACATGGAGTGTATGGGTCCTGCAATGAATTTTTTGACCACTTGGGGCCTTCTCATGTACTCCTAGATATAATCCTATATATCAGTCTGTGCCATGTACCTGGTTGTGCTCAGGTACTAACAAAAGATATTTTACTCCTAGAGTACATGAATTTACTTCCCACGCAATGTCTTGGGAATGTGCACCAAGAACACTGTATGGATACCCATGCAGGTTCATAGGTCATATATCCCATCCACATGGTGTGTGATCTTTATCTACCCCAAAATCATAGCTACCATAAATAGGTTGAGAAATACATCGTTTGTTTATTTGAATACATGTTGTGTTGTCATTTTTTCTCAAAAACATTAGTTTTATCATGATTTTTCATATCTATATCTCCCTTCACATTTTAGAATGTTTCCCCAAATGAAATTAGTGTGGAAGGTCTATAGTTGTCTATCCTTCCCTCAAGTGGCTGAAAATTAGAGGCTCGATGTCTGATAGAATGTTTCAACACCACCATTACCCATAATGCCCCATGTTGGTACTATTCAACACTTTAGATCCAATATTAAATAATTAACACCCTCAATATATCCAGATATATCCATAAATAATAGATATGGTCATTTTAACACATCAAACATTAATCCAAGGATCTAATATTGATCAGTCCACCCTCATTATATCGAACAATGGCCCCATATCCCAATGATTAAGACACAAAATAAGAGTTGGGGTAAATCACAAGGGAAAATATTCATTAATAACTATATAAGAATTCATTGAATATGATCATATATTGAAGACATTTGAGGTGAGAAACCTGGCATAATCATGAAAAAATCTAATAAAAAATTTTATGTGATAAATTGGATCATGTGGGAGATCAAATAAATACATAACAATGAATAACCAATAAGAATATACAAAATCATTTAATGAAGGTATGAAACCATAATTGAATTTCCCTTTAGGGATTATGGATCAATAATCCGTGAAATGAATTTTCCAAGGATTAAGATAATATGGTGCATCTACTGTCTATTGATCCAACTAGATTTGATCATTATTTTTCATCTGATCTTCATCCAAAAATAAAAAATGGAAAAACTGATTCTAAATAATCACTGGGTTATGAGGATAAACCTGGAAATATTCTATAATAGGTTACATAAATAGTTGAATATTTTTTTGGATATTAAATTAATTAAATTAATTAATTTAAATATACAGTCAACATAATGTGTCGTCCAATGGCCTCCACATCAATTTTTTTTGTCGACCATCTTTACATCTTGCTAAGGGTAAACCACATGATCCAATTTTACCATAGTCTCGGATTTTCGATTCGAGACTCTTTTAAGGAAATATTAATCTATATTAAAAAAACATCCCATGCATCCTATAATATATATATAGATATAATTAAAATCTTCATTACTATATCACCAAGATTTGGATTATCTGATTTTATCAGCTCTTGGATATGTAAATATTCCATAATATATTTCAATATCATGTATGGAGAAAATAGAGACAATTTATTATTTCCTCCATTAAATATTTTCATCCTCAAAAAGAGAAAACTAAATGAATGGTGGGGATATTGATACCACATCTAGAACTCCCACTCCATGGAGCTCTCCAACATGCTCCCATGTTAACACAACATATGAACCAAGGGAATGGAATGTACTCACATATTCCTCACATAATGATCTTTAAATTCCATTGGGTACTCTATGATGGTGGATCCATCCCTATTTTCTAGCTCTATCTATCTAATATTGTCCATATAGTATTCATGAATATCCACACTTGTGACTCATTGGAGACATCATGAATGTGATCTAACTATGGAGGTAAATATATGTGGAATGTAACCTCTCTTACCCTATGTAGGATTCCAAATGTCTAGTCCAACCACTTGGATATCATTCTTCCCTAAATGAATATCCTCAATACACATCATGGGACACTCTTAGAAATTATGATATACTGATCAGACTATATGGGCTTAAAATCTAGATTAGAATAAAATTTCATCTTACTCTGGGCTATTTCTATATGCTTGTAGATAACATGGACCTTCTCTACCATTTACTATACCATCTAGTGAACATCTTTATATTCATAACTACTATCATTCTAGTATAAGGGTTATATGCAGGGTCACCCATACAGGGCCTCAAAAGGTTCCATGTGGATACTAGGGAGATATCTATTATTATATGAAAACAACATCAAAAGTAGTTGATCATTCTATCTCTAACTGATGTCTAACATTTAATACCTCAAAATATCATAAAACACATGGATAGTGCGCTCGGCCTACCCATCATAATTGATATGGAAAGATATATCCATCCTCAACATGTAACACCCCGACCCCAGTTACCTACAGTTGGTGCATTGTTACATTACATTGGCATGATATAATGAATCATTCCCTGAAAGACCGATCAGTTTAGTATCCTTGGAAGTACTAGATACATTAATATGTTTTACATTACCTAATGAAATATAAACACAAACAACATTTTTCCCCTTTTAAAGAAAATTATATGCTTATCCTATCCCCGCAGGTCAACCATAAAATACTTCTTCACATCCTGGAAAAAATAAAACATAGAAAGGGGTGAGCTCAGATGCAAAGTAAAAATAACAATATAGCGTAAACATTCATAAATAAGCATAAACATTTAAGGCAATGTATATGACTAAAACAAAAGCCTTTTAAACATAAACATCATCATAATATAGCAAAGATACAATCAAATGATTCCATATACTTATTCCCATGGATATTCTACTAGTCGAATTATCACATGAAATATCAATATCCACATTCATATTGAGGGAAAGAAAAATTCCAAACATCATAAACCCATAGTCAAGGACTTGTTATTAGACTACAAATATGATTTTGTCAAGGTATTGTTCTAAGATACTAGTTTGTTTCATGAGACATACCAATGCATCGAGGAGCAACAGCAGGCTCCACCCATCAGTTACTAAGTCCAATACATTCCTCATATAAAACGGTTTAAACATAACATAAAAATTCATATTAAAACTAACATACAAAATGTCAATAATTTTTCTATAAAACATGAATGGTGTAAAAATAAAACATCTGTAGTCAAACATATCATAAAACCTAAAATACAATATGCATGATTTTTATTATAATAAATCAACTTCAAACAAGTTTAAAATCCATCAAAGGATACTGACATAGATTAAATAAAAACTATTTTAAATAAATACCTCTTTATATTTTTGAAATAATTTAAATGACACATAATTATAAAAGAAAACTTTTATTTTAAAAATATTCTTATAAGATTGTTTGGGAAGCTTAGATGGTGATAAAATGGCAGAAAATAGCCACACCCACCGTATAACATAAAAAAAAGACATTTTTACCTTAATTTTGTCGAAAATGTCATAAAGTACCTTTTTGGAAAATGATGGAAAAACTCATTTCAAACCATTTTATAAAAAGTCAAACAAGGGTATAAATGAACTTAACCCATAGTCTAGTAAATAGTAAAAATGTTTTCAAATAAATTTTTATGAAATATAGATGTGGATGACAAAGAGGTCTCAGTAGATACTTATGTAAAAACTACCTATGATGATAATGAGATTGTAAAATTAAACCTTATCTTGTAATTTTCCTTGGTCGATGGTACGTTAACCTCCTATATAATAGTTAAATAATTTTTATTAAATTATACAAAAATAATATACAAAAATATTATATCATGTATGACCATATAATATATATTTGTTAATAATATTTCATTAGTATCATCATTTCGGGTGTTAATTGATTTGTTTTCCTTTAAATGCTTGGTTATGTAAGCCATGACTGTTAGGTATAGGATGTATTTGATTTATATAAAGAATTATATTATGTTCATAAGCATTGTTTTTAAACATAAAATGAAAATTATTAATGAATTATTACGATGGTGAATGAATCTCATCGCGTTCGTGGAGACGATAATCCGTACGTACGCACGAGCAACAATATCATTATATTCATGTTGAAATAGTATGTAATTGGATAGTATATCATATATATACAGAATTATTAACATGTTATATTTATTATTTACATCATTTATATTAATTATTATTCCCATCCAAAGAATGAAGTGTTTGAATAACAAACTACACCACAACGTTGAGACGGTAAGCCATTCGTACGCATGTATGGTGACTTTTTCAGTCATATGATGGATAAAAACATGAATATGGTTTTAAAATTTTTATAATAACATAAATTTATATAGAATATATATGATTTATTATTTTAGAAAAGAAACAACAACGAAAGGGGAAGTTGAAGAAGAAAAGAACTTGAAAGAGGTGATGAAATATTTACCTCTTTTTCAGGTTCTCCCTTTTGATTTTATGCATAGGGCTCCTTAGGATAGCTTTATGACCAAAGTATGGACTCTAGAAATATGGTAGGAAAGTTGGGAGGATATTTGGGTAGGTTTTGGTAGAGAAAAATGTCTTTGGAGGTGTGAAATTAAGAGAAGTTAAAGTACCCTTTTACAAGAGAGGTGAGAGTCACTTTAGGAAAAGATTGAAATATTATTTTTATTATAATATCATTTTTAGTTTCTAATGGCTCCAAAATGATTTATTTAGAGTTTATGGTGGGTATGGGTCGATAAATTCTCAACCAATAGGTTTTATATAGGTTTAGGTCACCATATTAACCTTATCTTTTCGATTTAACACTTAGTTAAATTGTTTGAAATATACCACGTCTCTTGGTATTTTTATATTATATGTTTAATAAAATTATGATAACAAGAAAATTGAAACCCAAGTTGTTAATTATTAATATAGATAACCTTACCCATGTCCTTTTGTAGAACCTTATATTTTTAGGAATATTATATCAATTAATAATATAATATTTGTTTTAAAAACATAATTATGTCAATTTTAACACTATTTATTATTTGTTTTTTTGTCAAAATAATAACAGCATGATTAATTAGGGAAAAAATTATTTAATCAACTCTAAAAAGTCATATTAACCTATAAAAGTAGTGGAATTAATCAAAAGTTCCATTTTAAATTTATTTGGATATTTATAATATCAAATATCTTAATCTTTCATTAGTAAGGTAATTACTACATCATCATTATGTCAAGAAATAAATTTTATTATCTATTGTCTAAAAATTACAAATAAAATATCATCATGTAAGAAATAGTTTTAGTTTTATAATGAATATTTATAGTCTAATTTATATTGTGTGTAACCTTGTATTAAAAATGGTTTAGTTATTAAATTTGTAATTTAACTCTTTTTACTCTTAATTTAATTAAAATAAATATAAATGTCCTAATCCAGTCCATGTGGAACAAAGAGGCTCATATTTTATTCCTATGTATGTTTTGGGTTTAATTACACATTTCCAATACAATTAGGACTTGTGTTAGGGTAATTATTATATCATTTTTACCCTTAATTACCCTATTTATTTTTAACCCTGGTAAATAAAAGTCAAAAGATACTATTCACCAAAAATTATTTTCATCTTACCGAACAACATTTTACTTACTGATATCAACCATGTCTCTCATATTTTTGAAATTAAACTCACAAAAGCCCTAAAATTTTGTTTTATGTAAATTTTCAAATGCTCCTAGAAAGTTGATAAAAAAAGGTAAAAAGTTAATAGAATTTTTTAATCTAAATTTATTATTAAATGACTGCAAAGAATTAAATTGAACCTATATAGGTATTATGTATCTATTCTTAACTAAAATAAATTAAAATAAAATAACTAATTACTTAAATAAAAATTCGGCTTTAAACAATAACATAGTGTTTTTTACTATTCATCAAAAATTGAAAGTTTTCAGAAAAATACAAAAAAATCACCCTTAGATAATTTTGATATTCCGAATCAAAAAATGAATTCCATTTTGAAAAATAAAATTTATAAAATTTATAAAATTTTAAAACCAGGTAATACTATTCATAATGACTACTTTAATTGGTCTTGGTTTGTTAAAACCCCAAGTTGTGTACAAAGCAAACAACTGCATTATTCAAAGGAAAACATACCGTGGATGCTTGGGGTGTTACATTATCCCCTCCTTAAAATACTTTCATCCTTGAAATTTCTAGAATATTATTACATAAAAATATTTTGGTGGTACTTCATCATAAATTCCTTGTGTTCCCACATTTCCTATTCCATCTTATGGTTTCTCCATAGAACTTTTACCAGACAAGTTTTCTGGTTTCTCAGCACATGTTCTCTAGTATCTAGAATTTTGACAGGATCTTCACAATAAGAAAGATCAGGTTCAAATTAAATTTCTTTATAGGTGAGTATGTGTGTTGGGTCTGGCAAATATTTTTTAAACACAGATACATGGAACACATCATGAACTTTTGAGAGACTTGGAGGCATTGCCAAACGATAAGCTACAACTCCAATTAGTTCTATAATTTCAAAACGTATGATGTACCTGGGATTCAATTTACCCTTCATACCGAAATGTAGAACACCCTTCCATGAAGATACCTTCAACAACACATATTATCTTACTTGAAATTCCAAATACTACCTTCATTTATCGACATAACTCGTTTGCCAAATTTGGGCTGCTTTGATGTGGGTTTGGATAATCTTCACTTTTTCACTTGTTTCCTAAACATGTTCTTGGCCTATGAGTTTTCTTTCACCAACATCATTCCAACAAGTTGGTGTGTGACATATCCTTCCGTATAATGATTTATATGGTGCCATCTGAATACATGAGTGGAATCTATTGTTATAGGAAAATTATACCATAGATAAATATTGATCCCACATACCTCGAAAGTCAATTGAACAAGATCACAACATGTATTCAAATGTTTGAATTGTCCATTCAGATTTTCCATCAGTTTGAGGGTGGTAGGAAGTGCTTAGACAAAGTTCAGTAACCTGGGATTTCTGAATACTTTTCCTCAATCTTGATGTAAAACATGGATCATGATTAGAAATAATTGATAGGTGTACTCCATGATGTCTTACAACTTCATTAGTATATAGTCTTGTTAAACGTTCAAGTGTTAAATCATCTCTTATAGTATGAAAATGTTCTGACATGGTAAGATTATCAACAATGACCCATATTGCATCATTTTTCTAGGAGCCTTTGGTAGTCCCATGAAAAAGTCCATCACAATTCAACTCAGTTATGGTAAGAGGTTGCACGACTCTTCTAGGTTGTTGCCTTCGAGCTTTTAGTTGTTTACAAAACATACATCTTGACACAAAATATGCAATCTCCCTCTACATGTATTCTCACCAAAAATGTACCTTCAAGTATCTATACATCTTGGTGCTCCCAGGGTGTATAGAGAAATTGGAGCTATGAGAATCATCTAACAATTCGCTTTTTAGATCAGGTATGTTAGGAACATAAATTCTCTTCCCAAATTATAGAATTCCATCTTTATATATGAATTTAATCTATCTCCCATCATTCACAGCTTTAATTTTATTTTGAAATTCCTCATCATCAGTCTGAGAACTTTTTATCCTTTGTACTAAAGAATATTTTAAAACCATTTGAAAAGGAGTAGATTTTTCACCATTCATGGTTATTCCCATATCCATCTTTACTAGATCCATGTATATAGGATCCTTTTAAACACTCATCTTGATCAAAACTATGTGATCCTTTCTACTCAAAGAATATGCCACCATATTTACCTTCCCTGAGTGGTAGTTTATATAATCCATGAGTAATTAAAGCCATCGCCTTTGCCTCATGTTGAGTTTTTTTGGTGAAAAAAATATACTTAAAATTATTTTCATTAGTATAAATATCACATTTTTCAACATAGAGATAGTGTCTCCATATTTTCAGGGAAATGATTAAAGCGTATAACTAAAGATCAGGAGTGATATAGATTTGTTCAAGAATTTTTAGCTATCATGATGCATAGACAATAACTCTATCATTCTATATAAGGACTCCACCATGTCCTTTCTTTGAAGTATCAATATAAATAACAAACCCATAATTTCATGATGGTAGAGTCATGATAGGGGCATTAACTAATCTTATCACTAGTTCTTCAAAACATTATTCACACTCTTTTATCAAAACAAATTTATACCCTTTACGCGTGAGCTTGGTTAATGGGTGAGCCAACCAAGAAAAATTCTGGATGAAACATCGATAATAACATACTAAACCAATAAAACAATGTATCTTAGTTATACTCGTTGGTGCTGGACATTCTAGGATTACCTTGGTATTTGAAGGATCAACATAGATCCCATCTTGAGAGACAATATGGTCACGAAAGTAAATCTCTTGAATCTAGAATTCACTCTTGCTAAACTTTCCATATAATTAAATTCTTCTAAGCATTTTATGAATAGTTCTCAAGTGATTTTAATTATCTTCGTAGCTTTTTTATTATACCAATATATCATCAATAAATACAACTACAAATTTATCAAGATATTCTTTAAAAAAACTATTCATTAGATCTATTAAGACAGAGGGTGCCTTAGTCAATCCAAAAGGCATTACTGTAAACTCGTAATGCCCGTACCTGGTTCAAAATACTATTTTTGAAATGTCTTCCTTCTTTACAAACAACTGATGATATCCAGATCGAAGGTCAATCTTTGAAAAATATTAAGCTCCATGAAGTTGGTCGAATAAATCATCAATGCAAGGTAGGGGATACTTGTTCTTTATTATTATAGCATTGATCTCCCAATAGTCAATGCACAACCTTATAGATCCATCTTTATTCTTAACAAAAATAACAAGGGCTCCCCATGGAGAAACCCTCATTCAAATAAATCCCTTATAACTCAAATTATCTTGTTGTTTCTCTAGTTACACTAATTCCATAGTGTCCACTCTATAAGGGGTCTTCGATATAGGCCTTGAACCCAGAATTAAATCAATGGAAAACTCAATTTCGCATTCTGGAGGATGTCCAGGTAAATCATCTAGAAACTCATCAATATATTCTTGCACAATAGGTACATCCTCTATTCAGACATTATTTTCCTCACCCATAGTTATTTCACTCTCCTCCTCCCCAATAATTGAATTTAGTAGAGCTACTGGGGGTGGATATTGATAAGAATTAGAAAGTGGAATTTCTACTCTAAAGATAAGGTACTCTTTATCATCATCAAAAATTGTAACCTCCTTCTTCTTAAAATATATTTTCTCAACATGGTCTAAAAGCCAATCCATTCTGAGGATTATATTAAATTTAATCATGGGTATGAAAATGATATAAGCAGATAAAGAAAATTTATATGACCTAATGGGAATTGATTCAAAAAACTTTGTTGTGATGATACTTCCCTTAGGTGTTTTGACTGAAAACTCCCATATTATGTCAACTTAAAAATATCTAATTTTCTTAGAAAACTAGGAAGATATGAAACAATATGATGATCTAGAATCAAATAAATCATTGGATAAACTTGACAAAACCATTAAATTACATTCCACCATGTCTTTTGGAACATCAACCTTAGCAGTAGTGATCACATAGTCACAGTCGTGCTCCCTTGGCCTTTTCTAAGGTAATTTCCCTTGGTTCATAGAAAATTAATTTACATAAAGTCAATTTTTCACTATAATTATAGCATTAAAAATTGACAGCCTCTTTCTTCCCCTTATAATCACAAGACTTGTGGCCTTTTTCACCACAATTGTAACAGACTCCCATTCCCTTTAGGTATATACCATGGTGTTTCTTCCCACATTTACCGTAGGATGGATATTCAAGGTTTCCCTTCATCCCCTTATTTCCATTTCTAGAGTGTTCAACAGATCTCTATTTCTCTTGATTTTCTTTAAAGTAGTAATACATAGAGAATTCCTTTTCTATCTTGATAGTGCATGAGACAATATCTTCGTATGATGAGAAGGATTGTGAGACTAATGCTCAATGGAGAAATGGTTTTAACCCATTAAATGGTCGATCAATATTACTCATTGGGTTATGTATATAGTCTTCTACATGCATTGATAACCTTATATAGTTAGCCTCATACATTGTGAAATTCTCATCCTCATTTTTCCTCAGACTTAGAAATTATCTTTCCATATTCGCTCGATGGTCACGAGGAAATTATTTTTCTATGAAAATCTCTTTAAACTCCCTTATTTTCTTATTTGATACTTCTTAATATTCCATGGTGTGTTGGATTAATGTCCACCATTGATCTTCATCTCCAGTAAGGTGATAAAATACCATGAAAACTCTTTCTCTTTCGCTACTCCCCAAAGCATGAAATATTTTTTTCTAAAGAACTGATCCATTGCTCATATACTAATGGATTTGTACTCCCATTTAATGATGATGGATTTTTTATCATGAAGCGTTTTAACATTGATCTATCGCATTGTGGATCAAAGTGCTCCATATGGGAAAGGTTTTTATTCCAAACTTGAGTGAGTTGTCCAAGTATGGTGATAAGATGATCAACACCAATTACATCACCAGCTCTATCATAATTATCTATAGTAGGATGGAAATCCCAACATAGATTACGTGCATTGATATGGTTTCCATTCCTTCCACTAGGCTCCATTTCTGAAAAATAGAATACACTATATTAGTTTATGAATATCAATACACAATTCCAAACATGTAAAACACTTAACATAAATTGAACAGTTTATAGATATAATCCATAATCATTAAAAAAATTCTTTGAGAATGTATATACTCATAAACCCATCAGAATTATTTGTAATGAAAATTATAAATATCTTAAACATATCCCCCGGGAGTGTCATAACCAAGAGTGCATCAAGACCTGCTGTCATGCACCAGTTCCCATTCGAGACTAGCTCAAAGTGGTGTTTTCAGGATTTACCCCTAGGTATATCTATGCTAGAGCCATTTCTACCTTCTAATATCCAGACAGATAAGTATTACTTTGAAAACTCAAAAAATCTCTACATTACCAAAATTCTAGGAAGCTCTTCTATACTAATCCTCAATGTTTATCTTAGGATAATGTTCTCTAATCAAGGTTCTTATAAATCTAGATTCCATGGTTTGTACTAAACATCCTATGATACCCACTGTAATGCCCCAACCCTAGTAACCTAGAGTCAGTGCATTATTAAATAACATTGGCATGATACAAGGAATCATGTCCTAAAATACAGATCAGTTTAGTAGCCTTAGAAGTACTAGATACATTTATATGTTTTAAATTACAACATTAAATAAAAACATAAACTAAATTTTTGTACCCTTTTTAACACACTTTTATTCATAGCCTATACATGTAGGTCCACTATAAAATACTTCTTCACATCCTGGGAAAAATAAAACATAGAAAGGGGTGAGCTCAGATGCTCAGTAAGGATAACTATATAGTGGAAAACTTTTATAAATAAAAATAAAAATTTAAGGAAATGTATAAAACTAAAACAAAATCATTTTAAACTTAAATTTTAGCATAATATGGATAAGATAAAATCAAATAATTCCATTTACTTCTTGACACAGTTATTCTACTAGTATAAAAATCACATGCAATATCAATAGCCACTTTCATAATTATGGAACACATAATTCCAGACATCATAACCACATAGTCAAGGCCTTGTGCCAAGACTAAAAATAAGATTATTTCAAGCCCTTGTGAGAAGACACTATTTTGTCTCATGAGACCTACCAATGCATCAAAGAGCTATAGTGGGCTCCACTTATCACTTACTAGTCCAATGTGTTTCTCATATGAAAAGATATAAACATAACATAATCATTCGTATTAAAACTAGCATACAAAATATAAATAATTTATCCATAAACCATTAATTGTGTAAAAATAACACATCCACAGTCATACATATCACAAGACCTTTAATAAAATATTCAATATTTGTATCAAATAAAATTAACTTCAAAAAAGTTTGAAATCCATCAAAAGGTGTTGACATAGATGGAATGAAAACTTTTTGAAATAAATAACTCCTTCTATTTTGAAATCATATAAAAGTCATATAATTATAAAAGAAAACATTTATTTTGAAAATATTTTTATAAGATTTTATTAGAAGCATCGATGATGATATAACGACGGAAAATATCCACACCCGCCATATAAGTAAAGAAAAGACATTCTTACCTTGATTTTGTTGAAAAGGTCATAAAGTACCTTGTTTTGAAAATGATGGAAAATTATTTTCAAACCATTTTATAAAAATTCAAACAATGTTATAAATTACTTAACTACATTCTAGTGAATTGTAAAAATGTTTTGAAATAAATTTTTAAGAAACATGGATGTGGATGATAAAGAGTTCCTAGTAGATACTTACGTAAAAACAACCTCAGATAATAAAGAGATTGTGAAATTAACCCATAACATGTACTATTCCGTGGTCGAGGGTATGTTAATATCCTATATAATTTTTGATTCATTGATATTAAATTATTAAAAACTATATACATAAATATGATATCATATATGATCCTCTAATGTTGCATTGTTAATAATATTTTAGTATTATCATTGTTTTGGTTATAAACTAATTCATTTTCCCTTATACTCTTGGTTACGTAAGCCATGTCTGTTATCAATAGGATGTATTTATTCATATAAATAATGATATTGTGTTCATAAGAATTATTTTTAATAGTAAAGTGAAAATTATTCTTCAATGATTATGATGGGGAATGAATCTCATCGCGTTCATGGAGTCAGTAATCCGTACGTATACACGAGCGACAATGTCATTATATTGATAGTGAGATCATATGTAATTCGATGATATATCATATATAAAGAATAATTAAAATTTTATATTCATTATTCAAATAATTTATACTCATTATTATACCCATACAAATATTGTCGTGTTTGAATAATGAACTACACCACGACGTGGAGACGGTAAGCCGTACGTACGCACGTATGGTGGCTTCTTCATTCATATGATGGATAAAATAATCAATATGCATGTACCATTTTTATAATAACATCATAGTATATAAGAAATTACTGGAGTTATTATTTTATATTGGAAACAACCAAGAAAGAGGAAGTGGAAGAAGAAAAGATCTTGAAAGAGGTGATGAAATATTTACCTCTTCTTCGGGTTTTCCCTATTGATTTGACCAAAATATATACTTAGGTTGGATTTATGACCAAAATAATTCCTCTAGGATTAATGGTGGAAAGTTTTCAGGATATTTGTGAATTTTTTGGTCAAGCCAAATGGATTTGGTGATGTGAAATTAAGAGAAAGGGAAGTTCCCTTTTATAAGAGCGGTGAGAGTCAAATTAAGAAAAACATGAAATATTATTTTATAATAAAATAATTTTCGGTTTCTAATGGATCAAAAATGATTTATTTAGAGTTTATGGTAGGGATGGGTCGAAAAATACTCAACCAATAGGTTTCATATAGGTTTCATTCACCATATATACCATGTCTTTTATATTTAACTCTTAGTAAAATAGTTTGACATTTACCATGTCTCTTTGTATTTTTATATCATATGTTTAATAAACATACTATAACATGCCAGGATAACTCCAAGTGGTTCATTATAATTATATATAACTTTAACTATGACATTTTTTTCAAACCTTCAATTTTTAAGTATATTACATCAATTAATAATATAATATTTTTTTTAATACTCAATTATGTCAATTTTGACACTATTTAGTATTTGGTTTTTCGGAAAATCATAAAAGCATGATTAATTCATAAAAAAATTATTCAATCAACACTAACATGTCATATTAACTTATAAAATTAGTGTAATTCTCAAAAGTTTCAAATTACATTTATTTGGGTACTTATAATATCAAATATTTTAATATTTCATTAATAAGGTAATTATTGAATCATTATTGTGTCATAAATAAATTAAATTATTTAATTTCTAAAAGTTAAAATAAAATACCATTATGTAGGAAATCATTTTATCTTTCTAATTAATATTTATACTCGAATTTATATTATGTGTAACCCTATATTAAAAATGGTTTAGTTAATAAATATTGAATTTTACTATTTTAACTCTTCTTTAAATAAAATAATAATAAATGGTCTGATATAATCCATGTGAACCAAAATGGATCATATTTTATTCCTAAGGTTGTTTTTGGTTGAATTACACTTATCCAATAGAATTAGAACATGTATTAGGTTAATTATGATATCATTTTTACCCTTAATTACCCTATTTACTTTTAACTGTGGTAAATAAAAATCAAAAGTTAATATTCACCAAAAAATATTTTCATCTAATTGAACCAAATTTTAATTACTGATATCGACTATGTTTCTCTAATTTTGGAAATTCAACTCAAAAAAGTGGTAAAATTATGTTTTATGCAAATTTTCAAATGCACCTAGAAGGTGGGTAAAAGATGGTAAATAGTTCAATAAAATTATATATATTTAACCTTTTTATAAAATGAATCCTATGAATTAAATTGAACATATATAGGTATTATGTATCTGTTTTTTTCATAAAATAATTTAAATTAAAATAACTAATTACTTAAATAAAAATTCGGTTTTAAACAATAATGCAGTGTTTTTCACTATTCATCAACAATTTATTGTTTTCAGAAAAATACCAAAAAAAGCACCCTAAGCTAATTTTGGAATTGGGAATACAATATTGAATTCCATTTTGAAAAATAAAATTTATAAAATTTCAAAAAGTGTATATTACTATTCATAGCGGCTATTTTGATTGGTCATGGTGTGTTAAAACTCCATGTTTCATACAATGCAGGCTACTATATTATTCAAAGGGAAACATACCATGGAAGCTTGGGGTGTTACATAACTGGTTCCTAAATTTTTAATATCGGCCTCCCCACAACTATGATGTGAACCACATATCATGGTTTGGAAAAACTATCAAGGGAGACCCATAATGGTGGAAATGAACTCTAAACACCATTCAAAGGTTAAACCACCTCCAATACCAATATGAAATTACTCGACCCATTGGGAAACACCTAGCCGGTGGAAGAATAGGCCTCCATAACCTAAAGTTATCCTAGATAGTATTAGGGATTGTGATAAGTTTAAAGAAATCAACTATAATATGGGATTCATTTTCCTAATGTTTATATATGCATGAACTCAACTATCTCTATGCATAAGTGAAGAGAAATAATGAATAATGATAGAACAACACGGTCAAATACTATTAATTTAATAACTTATAGGGAATAAAAAAATAATGATAGTACAATCCAAAATTTGAAAGTAAAAATACATACTCGACTAGAAAAGATGTCCCATCATTAAAAAAACTAAAAAAATGTATGAGAGGGCTTACTCCTAATCATCATGATCTGACCACTCAATGTGGCCTATGTTTCTGAGTATCCTTATGATCCTTATAAATCACAACTAAAATTTATATATTCTATATAATATGTGGAATGCGTGGGAAAATATCACTCAGGTCCATCTATGTACATACATTGTAGGACACCCAAAATATTGAAAATGGAGCAATAAAAGACATGATAGACATAGTCAGATCAACCAAATGTAAGAGGGAAAAGAAACCCATCATATATATATATATTTGTCAAAATATATGAATTCCATATGATAGAAAAAGGGTATATCTATGTTACATACCAACACAAGATGATGATTTTACATGCAGCTCCAATGGTCCATCATTTATGCACAATATCTCGTGTGTCTACCTTAATAATTCATTAAGAGTTTATATACATAATAATAGCTCCATTTTCCATGGGAGTGTGATCTATAAATATAGAGGAACCACAAACTAGTAAAATGGATGGAATTCAACTCTATAGATAGTGGACCCACACCCATGTAGGGGAGTGTCATCTATATATTAATATAAAAACTTTGGAGGACCCACTTCATATTATTACAGAGTAATCTCCCTGTAAGCAGATAAACCATGCTCATATATAGGAGATGGGGAGTGTCATCTCTATATTTATATAAAAAATTTAGAGGACCCACTCCCTATTATTACAGAGGAGTAATCTCCCTATAAGAAGATAAACCATGCTCATATATAGGAGATCCATATATATTTAGAATAACAAGTATAGAGGACCCACACCTAAGAGAAATATGGGAGTACTGTCTCTATGTATAGAGGATCAACACATATTTAAGAGAGTATCATCACTATACTAGAGAAATGAGTATGGAGGACAAGAACCCTGGAGGATCAGAGGTATAATTTATATATGTATAGTGGAACAAAACCTTGGTATGATAGAGGAGTAACATATTTTTTAGTATAAAGATTATGTTGGAAAAACACACTAGCATTACATGGGAGTAATATCCCAATGGATTGAGGACCCACACCCTGCTATGACAGGGGATTACATCCTCTTCGTAGAATAATTTTTATGGAGAATCCACACCCTAGTGCGATAGGGGAGCACCATCTCTACTGAGAGAAGACCTGCATACTATTACAATAGGGTAGTAGATCATATACCTACATAAAAAATTATGTATGAATATAAAACTTGTTGGATAGGGGAGTACCACCTTAATGGATAAGGGACTCGTACCTTGCTATAATAGAGGTGTACTGCCTCAACTTGAGTAAAGAGTATGAGGACCTACACCCTGGTGTGAAATGGGAGTGTCTTCTCCACCTGAACTATTTGATGATTTTGGAAAATCACTTCCATCATCAAGTATCCCATAATAAAGCATCCTAAGCATAATATATCTGATAATTTATCACAATTTACTACGATATATACCATCATGTTCTATGAATAAAAAACATCAGATAAGATACATATAGGCCAATATATGTATCTTACTAATGGATAAAAGAGAGGTAGAATCTTTTCAAGAAATGGATACACACCCTATTAGGGGTCCACATGAAATGTGCTCTATCTTCTCTTCCATTCCATATTCTCATATGGATACAGATTGGTGAAACTTTCGTAGTATAATATGTGTATTGTGACCACCAAACATGTTTCATCCACCTAGATCCTTCATGTCTTATCCTGTAACATCCCATATCTACTAGGATATTTCATGTACCAAGCCCTTTTTAAGTACAATCACATTCCCATATAATCACAGAGTCTATATTTTTTTCCTCCCATATGGGGTCCTATGTGCATCTAGTTAGCACACTACCCAGCTACTCGGGGAGGGTCACATGGTGATTTCCCCCACCCCACATGGCATTTCATTATGATTACTCTCAAAACCAATGACACAATATCTGGGTTTGTATAAACGATGGATATCCATTATTATACGCTTAATGTAGTCTCACGTTTCATAGAAAGTCCAGTTTATTCACTCATTCACCTTATCCAGTTCCCCCACCATGTTTTATTCCATTGGATCTTCTAATATTAGTTGTTAAGGCCTATGATAATTGATTCCATCCATATAGTGGATGAAAAATGGAATCCATTTTACTCCTCTAAGACCAAACACATCATTCTCCCATAAAAAATTGTATCTCCTCTATTTGTGACATTGGATATCCTACCCACAAATGAACTCCCACAATCCAACACAATCAATCAGAAGATAAATGATCCAATTATTTTTCACACATCCACTGTGATTCTGTGTGTATGCTCATGAATAATCCTTCATAGAAATGTTGATCTGTGGACCCATATCCCATTGATGAAGAATGTGAATTATAGGTGTGGGAAAGGAACAAAAAAAATTCATAACTAATTAAATGTGAATTATTGGAAAACTATAATTTATCACCTATATATAGGGTGGGAATAATGGAAATATCATGAAAATATTGAATAAGAAATTTTATTCAATAAATGGGTTTATAGGAAAAATAGAATAATCACATATCAAAGAATTGAAAATATGAAAATTTTCATTTTTTTAGTCATGTGTGGAAATCACCATCAATGAGAAATAACTTGATTACTGATCAATCATTTCTCAAGAATTCATACTCCACTAATGGCTGTAATTTAATGCATCCTCATTATATCGATCCATCTCGATCTGTTCTCTAGTCATCATCCAATCTCAATTATACAACAAAAAATGATGAAAAATCCTCTAAAAATCCTACTGTTATGAAAATAAATTTGGGGATTTATCATTGCAGTCTATTGGAATAATGAAATCTTTTTTTGGGTATAACATGAAATTAATTAATTAATTAATTAATTAATTAATCCACTTAATGTACCTTCCAACAACAACCTCATTTAAATATGTTGTGCTAACCAACATTAGGTGATGCTTAGTGTGAAATCGACACTACATATTCAATTCTGGTATGATATTTGAAATTGAGAGTTAATTTCAGAGATATTAGATTATTTATGAAAACATCTCCACACTTGATATAAACTATAAGTAATTTTTTAAAATATCAATTTTGAGGTCACAAGGCCTTGGGATATAACACCTTCTAATCACATGAAATTAAAAATATTCCATAATATATTTCAATGTATTAAGAGTAAAAAACATAGTCTCTACAAAAATTTCATTTAATGTGTGAAGAGGAGAGGATTGGTGTGATAATTTATATTTTGGGGTGTGGAAACATATTGATTTTTTAAGAGATCCAATTACACCAACAATTTAATCATTCCAAAGGCCCCCAAAATGGGCCATTTGTGAACTACATAGTTGATAATGTCACAAATATGGCTATAAAATTGGTTTAAAAAAACATAAATTCATTTTTAACCCTTATCCTCTTATTTAAACCCATTAATAAACATGTTTTTACCCCAGCGGCAGTAATTAATTTTTACTACTTTTACTACTCATAATGCTAAAAATTTATTTAAAAAAATTAGATAATAATATTTATATTGATTTCAAATGTGGAATCCAATTTTCCAAATTCATTTAAATATTTGGATGATTAAAATTTACTATTATACATGTAGATGTGATAAAAATGAAGGTTCCAAAAGAAAAAATTGTCTTCTATGTAGAATGTTTTGATATCTAAATTTAAAATGATATTGATTAAAGTGAACTAAATTAACAAATTATAACATAATTGAAAAAAAATTACTTTAAACCTATTTTAAATACAATTTATCTTTGTAAATTATTTAAACAAGAGGAAGTCTTCAATAATAATTGTGTTTTCACTATTCTTCAATAAATGAATCATTTGAAAAAATATCCAAATAATTCATATTAATCTAATTTTGATTTGATGATTTTTAAAATGATATTAATTGTATCAAATAAATTTTATAAAAAGTAAAAAATTAATTTCAAATTATGTTCTCAAATAATGATTATGCTATATTTCAGTTAATTTATATTTGTGATAACATGTTACACAATCTAAAAAAGAGATTAAAATAATTTAAAAATAAGTATATATAAATTATAAGGGTGATAAATTGTCTTCTATACTCGGTGTTTCATTTCATATTTTCTTTTAAAACAAAATATTTTATTAAAAATTATTGGAGTGTTTCATCAAAAAAATATGACAAGTCATATATGGATGATGAGATCAATAAATGCAAGAATATCTAGGAAGGTAATATAATGTCACAATGTTCAAATAATTCATAAACATGTATTTATCTATATATTAATTATTTAATTTCCTTGTAATTTTTCTTATTTGTATGAGTCAATAACATAATAAATATTGAGAAAATTATCATGAATTTTCATTGTAATGTTGTGTGTAATGTGGCTAAAAATGCATATTTTTAATTTAAAATAGGTATTTATTTTAAAATTGATTATTGTATGCTTAAAACATATAAATCCTATTCATTATATAATATTTCTCATGAAAACTATCATTATAGTGTTTATGATATATAGGAATTAATTAACCAATTTTATGATATCTGGTTGAAATATAGTTATTTCCTTAGTTTTCACATAGAATAAAACATTACATTTTCTAGTGATATTTCAAATGTGATATCTACCATGGTTTGATGATTAGTTAAACTATATTATTAGAAAAATATATTTTGAAAAATATGGGAAACTATGTTGAGTAAAGAACCATGATTCTAGTTCTATGTGATGAAACATTTTGTTTTTTCATCACTTACTATTTTGATTTACATGGGATATTCAATACACTATTATTATTAAAGTCCATATTTAAGTTTTAATGGTATATTAAATCACACAAATATAAAATAGTGGCTCTTTACCCATAATTTTCCCTCATATTTAGTGACATTAACTTTATATCAATGAGATTAAAATACATGTTTTCAATTTAAATGTAATGTTTTAGTTAAAATTATACATCACATGTTGAAAATTGAGAAAACTGCTTCATATTATCATGAAATTCTATGAAAATTATAGTTGATTAATTTATAAACAATATGATTGATCCTTTAATAATCCCAATGAATTATTGTTTTTGGAATGATAAATATATTTTTTTCCATTTATACTATTAAATAATGGATGAATGTTTGTCAAATGGTCAAAACAAATTATCACATAATCTAATGTAAAAATAGTAAAATAATGTTATATTTATTTATGACATGTATGAATAAATTGGACATCATTTTTATTTTTAGTGGGATTGATATGAAAAAGCCTCATGTTTTAAAATTAAAAACTATATTTTAGTTCAAAAGGATAGCCACATCATCAAAAACTAAAAAATATAGGATTATAATAAAAATATTGAGAAATTATTTTTTATTGGGTATTGTTTTTAATATATAAATTATGAATAATTATTATACATGATGTGGTTATCATTTAGTAATGAATATTTTTAAATTAAATGTGTTAAAATGGTCAAAATGTGTGTAACATACTCTAAAAAATAAAAATTTGTCAGGTTTGACATGAAACTCTATGAAACTGATCACTGAATCATTTTTTAATTGTAAATAAAATTTTAAACTAATCATAATTTTCATGTGATCAGTATATTTGAATCTGTGTGTTTTCAATGTAAAATTTATATTCTAGTACAAATCATCCATATGATGCTCACAATTAGGAAAACAGGCATAGATTTTCATAAAAATATATAATTTTTAATTCATTTATTACTTCTATGGGTGAATTAGGTAAAATTAAATGCATGATGTGACCAACATGATGATTTTTATCATATTAAAAATGATATTTAGTTCAAAATTTTTGTCATAATGTTAAAAACTAAGAAAATTATGATGAATTAACATGAAATTATATGAAAATATTTTCTTTCTTGTTTGTGTCCTTTATGAATAAACTATACATAATTTTAAGATGTAATATATTCATATATAAATAATTTTTATTTTTCTAATATAAGTTCTACGGAATTTCAAAACACAAGCCACAAGATCAAAATAGTGAAAATTTTACATTTGTGTCTTAAAAAACTAGGATTTTTTTCATGACATTTAAAATTAATCCTCATATAATTTTGATCTTTATTTTACTAGTGTGACTAAAAGTGCATATTATCAGTTTAAATGTGATATTTTTGATAAAATCATTAATCAAATTCTCAAAATTGATATAATGAGCTCTTATCTTAAATAAAATATAATAAAATGGTCATTGATACAATTATAAAATGTAGTAGTGAACCAATAACCATTATGTTGTATAGAGTATATGGTATGACTAAATGAGTTTGTATTATATTTTAAAGAGTTATTTTTGTTCAGAAAGTTCCTCAATTGCTCAAAAATAAGAAAACGTTTCTTGGATTATTGTGAAAAGAAAATAAAATATTATCGATAAATTTTTTATAGATAATAAAAAACCTCACTTAATTCCAATTCATTAGTGCACTAGAATGAACTAATGTTTAACTTTATAAAATAAGTGTTACTAAAATATAAAATGTGCATCTAATGATCAATATTTTAAAAATGAGTTATGATTTACATAAATATATAAAAACTAATAATAGATTAATTTTTGAAAAATATTAATAAATATAACATCATTATGTTGCATGGTGTGGTCAATATGACTGAAGGAGTTTGATTTCAATTTATAAGTGATATTTTACTTCCAAATCGTCCAAACATGTTTAAATATAAAAAAGATGATTTCAGAGTGTCATGAAACTCTTGGAAAAAGTTCATTGAATAATATTCTTCCGAAGGAGTGAACCAAATTTCATTATAATTCATGGAGTATATAAAATTATAGAAAGAGTATTTTCCATTTTAATCATTATTTTATTTCAAAAAACATTTATCATTATCATAATAAAGAAAAATCCTTGAGGGTTTCTTAAAACATTTGCAAAAAATTTCTAATTGTTTCTTAACATGTAGGAATGAATTTCACCTCATTCCATAATGCTCTATTTTCCAATTAACTAAATAATATTTTTTCAAATATAGTTATTTTTTATTTGTTATCAACTATTAATTAAACATATATTATTTACTATTACATATATATTACACTTTTATATTATCGGTACATTTATTATGTAGGTTAAATTAAAAAATAATTTTAATTCACTGTAAATAACATTTGAATTCATTTTTTATATAAATTATTTATTTATTATTATTTTAATAGTAACTAATATTTTTAATGTAGAAACATTTTGTTAAAAAATGAATAAAATTTATTATTTTTAGGTTTTATATTATAGTATGACTTATTTTGATATTGAAAATTATTTGATTATATACCTTTATTTATATAATAATTGGTATACTACGACAATAATAAGATTTTTTAATAGTTGAGAGGGTCCTTTCCTAGTGTCAACTTTCTTGAATGAATATTTAGCATGGATAAATCTCATTTTCAATGTTGGGAATGAGGGACTATATTATAGTGACTCTAATTCAAGAATCTTCAAAAAAATTAATCCTTTATAAAAAATACCAATCCCTTTGGACAACTTTAATTAAAAAATTTTATATTCATTTGTTTAATTTGGGAAATGTGATTATTAAAATTATTGTAAGTGATATTTAACTTTTTTTGTAATTATATAGTTACAGTTAAAAGCAGACACACACACACACACATATATATAATTTATAGGTTTATTTCTAATGGGAAATTAATTTTATTGAGAAATGTTAAAACAAATAAGGCATGCTTGGATTCATGCACTAGTAAGAGGATATAAAAAATTACATTTTAATGAAAACCATTAATGTTATGTGGTTTCATATAAATAATACTTATATAGAATTTTATTACATATCTAAATATAGATCTAAAAAATAATAGTGTGAATAAAATTGAACTAATTGAAATGATTCTATGATATGATCACTTCTAGGATATTAAGGTGATTATTATAATATTTTGGGTACCTATTGAGATGGTTACAATATGTTTAATTATTAATCAAGAATAATATTATATATAAATGACATGAAAATAATATGGGCTATGTTGTTCTTATAATATAATTATATAAATATAATTTCATGGATTTTTAATTATTATGATATTTAAATTAAATTGGTATTTTATTGTATAAGGAAATTCTATTAAAATAAAAAATGTTATATAAATGGAAATAGTGTTTTGAGATTTTGTTATGTGACATGAAAATCATGACATAGGTGTTCCTTTATTTTGATTTATATTAACTGAATATATAATTCCATGTGTTATGTTTGATATGATTAATATTTTTGGTGATATTTTTTTTTATTATATTGTTTCTTAATTAGTTGAGAAAATATTTCTGAATTATTTTTAAAGAAAACATTATTTTCAAAAATGGAATTATTTCAACTGATTTTGTTAAAACATGTTGAAATGTATTTTATTATTATTTTTTTTGAATTTTGGGGAGATTAATTCAAAAATTTATATATTAATATGAGTTAATTAACAATCATATTTATTTTTTAATTTGATTTATTTTTTTTTTGAAAATGGAATTTCGAATTAGTTGACACTATATGAGTACTTTGAATGCATTTCATATTGAAAATAAAAATGGAAACCCTAGTCAGTTGGTTTAATAAATTGTAAATCCCCTTTTCCTATGGGAGTTCTAGGTAGGTATTCATTCAATTCAGTAGTATTATCATAGGTTGTATTTCGGTAGAATCTTGTTCATTTTTTTCACACTTAGTAACATTCCACATATCTTATGAATCCAAATAGGTCCAAATCTGGGGTCATTTTGTGACCGTAAGCTAGTTATTTTCATCTCATAAGAAGAATTTAATTTGGGAAAAATATCCATAATTCTCTTTTATTTACAAGTTTTCTTTATTTTAAACTCTTATTTATTTCATTGAAATAAATATAAAATACTTACATGTTATATAAAATCTATTTATATTATATTTTATTGATCTAAATTGAATCTATATCCGTATTTAATTGAAAGATAATAAATTTTAATCATGGTTGTATTATGTTAAGATTTTAAAAAAAAATAAATTTTGACTCCTATGAGATAAAAAGTATTCTGAAATGAAATTAAATTCTTGGTTCAAGGATATATGAAATGATCATATATGATTGCTTATTATTTAGTAAAATATGTGTATCATTATGTCCATTGGCAATCAAATAGGTTTTTTTATTAATGAATTTACCATAAAACTCAAACATCTTAGTATTTTTATGATTTATATAGAAAGTTATTTTTCATTCCCACTACATAATGAGAAAAAATAAGTATAAGAACACATGTGTGACTGTGGATTTGATCTGATTATTAAATGAAGATAATCTTATTCACATGTTTTATGTTCTAGGGAAACATGATAGTTAATTAAATTAAATTACTTTTTCAATATCCTTCCGCATTTTATGTAAAGGCATAACAAAATTCATGCAAACTGTGTCATGATGGTAAAGGACCCCCAATATAGAAGAGAACAGTTGATAACTCTCAAATATTTTTGGGTTATTATATATTTCTCAAACTATTGTTTATATGAAATATGATAAATACATTATATGTAGTGAGGATAATGTAATTTATAGAGGTGGTTATGATCAGGAATTTAAAAAAAATTATATTGAATATCTAGTTCAAACATCCCATTTTATTTATTTTACTTCATTTTTTGTTTCTGACATTAAAAATAATATAGGGACTATTATTAATTCCCTTTATATTAAATCTAGGATATTGTGGGATAATAAGCTAGTCATAGAGCAGGTTGTGACCCCGATTTTATTTTTAAGGTATCAGTTGATCTTGAGGTTGATTCTTTTGGGGAGTAGATAATCATAACTCACCCCTACATGTATCCCTTGTGTTAGGTAGTGAAGATGACATTTTCCCCCAAATCCCAAAATTAATAGGCCAGAGGGTAGCTAATATCACTAATGGTATATACCACACACAAATTGAATAAATTAAAATCAAAATTACTAGTAAAAGTTAGGTAATCCATTATTAAAATCTATAATTATAAATAACCAATCCAAAAATATTTAATTCCATACAATATAAAAACACAAAGTGAAACTATAAAGAGGAATCATCTACCATAGTTACAAAGATCACTAGAAACAATCCTATGACCACCAAATTATAGTAAGGCACATCTCAGTTACAAACTCCCACTTGTGGATGTAAAAAATATATTTAAATATATATGGGTGAGAATAACTATTCATTATATGGAGTCCTTCCAAAAAAACCCCATAAAAATATGGAAGAAGAAAAAAAATCCCCTATGAATAAATAATGAAAAAAACTCATTACCTAAATTAGTTCAACTATATTATCATCTTTATTAAGGCTCTCTCACTAAGTAACTCAAAAAAGTTTGTAAAATAATATTAGTGGAATACAAATAGCAAAGGTAACATGCAACCAAATTCCCATTATACTAGTCAATATAATCCCTGATGTCTTATGTCATAGTTCACTCATCCCCTCAACAGGTCATAATTCCAAATATTTCAAACACATAATACCCACTACCAAAAAATTATAGTAGCATCACCATCACATCCCCATAATAACATAACAAGATCGAGAGCCACCACAACCCATGTAAATGAACTCTATAACATAAAACATTATTGCATGTGAATAATTATGAATATAATAATTTTAATCCTTTAATAAATAGATAAATTTGTACATTATAACCATAGTTTTCTATATCCCTTATATAAATGCAGGGAATAAATTTTATCCGGTACAACATGGATACACAAATATCCAATAAATACAATCTTCCACATCCTAGATACTCCCACATACATACTATGTTTGTACGAGGGAGTGTGGTAGGGGGAGTAGTCATCAATATATATTGATAATAACCTAGATGTCAGGATAACAACAAGATACGAAGACCAAATATGGGCATAGAACATGTTATCTAACATGGGTGTTTGAGAATAATAAATAACAAAAAATATCCAAAAATACATCACACAAAAATTATAATGGAAACTATTATATCCAAGACTCAATTTATAACTAATTTTTAAAATGACTACCATGTTTCCACCAATAAGGACTATGAATCTAATACATACATAATTAAACATGATTCATGATTCAATATTATCACTAACCATTTATTATTAATAAATTACATATCATTTTATAATATACCAAGTAAAATTCATATAAATATTTAAATTTTTCTTTTAAATATATACTTCTTTTATTAGACATTATAATTCATGTTTTTATATACATAATATTTTATACATTTACCCACAACATAAATTAAATTAATTAATTTATCTCATTCGACTACATTTATTATTATAATACAATAACCATCTTCCTCATAATTAATCCATCAATTATCATCATCCCAGACTACGCGAACTGGGATATAATGATATATAATGTTTTTGAGGGATAAACCTAAAATAGAATAAGTAATAATAAAAAATTCACATGAACATTGAAATGAAGTCGGGATTCCAAACTAAGCCAACCATCCCTACATAATCGCTAACATCATTCCACTCTATCTATACAATCCCATAATTATCCATATCAGGCCTCCCCTATAATAATATTAACATAGCTAAAACTTATCTATATTAACCAACCATAATATGTGTCAATTTATGTAACAAAAATGACTCTATATTATACTATTTATTAATGGAATCAAATCCTAAATATAGTGAAAATAATTCTAGTGACAAATCATTAATGCTTCAAATAATGCATGATTTTTTTACATAATATGGTTTAAAAGTAGATGGAAAATATTATTAATTCCAGATATCATTATCTCCCTTTACCATATTAATTAATCAATTCATTATGAGTATTTATCAAAAATCAATGAAACCTAAAATATCATAAAATATTAGTAGAGATAATTATCCAAGTATTATACTCACGATAACACATTATCATGTTATATACTTCTATGGAAGAATGATAAGCTCTAAAAATTCAATTTTCATTACATTAAATATCTTATTATATTTAACATGTTATTCTATTTTATACATATTATATATTAATGGAATAATTGATAATTAAAAAATAGGATATCAAACTATCTACAAATATCGTGAAGAAATATCACAAAGAATAATCCTAACAACATGTGAAAAAATAGTCAACCCATAAAATATTTAATTATATATTATTATGTTGTTTAAAAATATTTGAAATATTAACCCATTATAATCCAAGGTATGAAAATATTATATTTAACCTAATTACATTGTATAACTCAAGTATCTAATACCTCAATAATAATATTCAATGACCACTAGAATTGTTCAAAATTTGGGACAAAGATCACCACATGAACCATCACAATGAAATCATTATTCCTAATAAATCAACCCATCATGACTAATCCATAAATAAAATGTAATAATCCCATATTAATTATATTAATAGTCATTTACATGGATTTTAAGTAATGAACAAGTGAATAACAAATAAAGGAAGAGGGATATGTAGTTATTACATGGATGAAAGATAGTATTCGAAAAGCTCAAAGGCATGAGGTTCAATAAAAAAAGTCCAAGGATCAGGAAAAATTAAGCAATTTATACCTAGGGTTCAACAATAGAAGGGGGAAATATAATTAATTTTAGAGGAATGAAATTTTTTAAGACATGTTTAGAAAACAATATGTCTTGGAATGACATGTATTGGTCAAAACATGATTGCTTGGGATATGTCACTCATAGAGTGATCTCCCTATGTGGATCCCAATTTTTATTCCCTCTAATGAATATTTCTTTGATAGATGTAAATAGTTTCATGGTGTAGCTAACAGTTTAATGCTAAAATATCCTAATACCTAAAATTTCAAAATATAACTCAATCTATCCTTTATCTTCTTGATCTACCAAAGTAAGAAAGAAAAATTTATCTTATAAAAACATATGCAAGGAACCTTATATGAAAAATCCATAGAATATGACCACTAGGACTTCACAACAAGACAGATATATGATACATTCTGACCATAAATAAAGAGAGAGAATCTCCTGGGAATTACATACTTATGATTTAAGTATATATGAAATGATAATATTTAAGGATTATTTATGAAAGATTAAATATCCATAAAATAATATTTAAGGGTGAATATTATATGTGTATTTTCCATTTCCAATATTTCCCCATAACTGTTAATTCCTTGAAAAAAACAATCACAACATGATAGGGATTCCGACAGAAAAATGTATTAGATATTTAAAACACTCCACTACCAAGTACGACATTTCAAGATGTCTTTAATTAAATAATATTTAGTTGATATATTAGAAAAATGACATGGTCAGTTGATGTGGCATGGTGACGTTGTTTATTCATCTCATCTTGTGGTCAACTCATTTTTTCTTGTGATATGTTCATGGATTCATACATTATGACATTTCTTCACATTTTCACTACATTAAGAAACATTTTATGTATATTATTTATTTAAAATTTACACATAACAGAAAAAGGTATCATTATCTTTCTATGTTGTTGGTAATTTTCATTTATATTTTAACTCCAATGATTTCCAAGGTCAGGCCCTTGGATCTCACGATATGATGTTTGTACATGTGGTAAGTGATGAAATAGTGGGTTCCCTAAACCAAACTATTCATATATTTTAATTATCATATCATATATATAATTATCTATAAATTATGTTTTGATACCATTATATTGTATACTATTCTACTCCCACTATTGAAATAGTAATGTGTATAGATTAATTGTAGGATATAAATGTTATAGTAGTTCCCATTCTATATTTTGAACCTCAAAATACTATGATATTTATTTTATACAAATGTTATATTGTTTAGATACATCTTACTAACTAGACATAGTGGATGTTTTACTATCAGGTGTTGGGGTTCCATATGCATTCATACTTCTTCTCACAATGTTCTCACATGCTAATCTCATGTAGTGAGATCATGAGGGAACACCCACCAATCGGAAAGCCACATGTTTTGGGTGTTATTAGATGTTCTTATACACAATTATGTGTAATGAACCCCTAACATAAGATCATTTCCAATATATTCATTTTATCATATACTTTTATTCAAGACAAAAACCATGATGTTGAAATTTGGGTGAGGTAGTTTGTGGTGGGAGTGTCATCGATGCATGACATTGGCTGGATGGTCCAGAAAGGAATTTTCACCTCTAGGTTATTGAAGTAATATATCTCAGGCCATGATTATATTGGTCGCAGTACCTTCATAAGACTATATCCATGATAGTTGAGGTTAAATCCATCTAGATGGATTAAAAAATAATAAATAAAGTATAGGGCGATGACATAAGTGTGCAACAAACTTTATGAGATATTAAATAAAAAGAGATTATATTACAGAGTAAGTGTTCATAGGTTGGTTGTCACTTCTGCGACAATCCTTATCTCTTTAAGGTACATGGTGGGTTTCTAGATCATTCTCTAGGTATTTGAATCATATTCACTACTATTGAGATAAGGTCATAGAGGGTCCCACACAATAGCGTATTCAAGAATATTCCTTATTTAGTTGAATATGAGTATTGGACATGGTGGGACCCAACACCGGGTTTTGTGTTTTTTCAAAGGACATACGATAACCAAGGAATAAATAAATTCACATTATTCAAGTTCAGAATAATGGGCATTGAATTTAGTATTTACATGTATTATCAAGTATTAAAGTAAATGCAAATAAAACATTAACTGAATGAATATTAATATAATCGCGATTCAATTAATTTATATGGGAATGATGAGTCAAGTTAATGACTAATTTATTATCACATAATATGTTTAATATATATTACAATAAAGTGGTAATAAGGATTATGAATTAGACTAGTACCCATAACATATCATTAATAGTGCATTAAGTATTTGGGGATGAAGAAGAATTACCAGGTATTTTAATTAAACACCATACATAGAAGAGGATAGCCTCCCACTAGGGAGTATTCATGGGATATATTTATCATCTTCTATCTCCCATGATCTAGATAGTTAAGATTTATATCCAAGGTTCTCGGATCGAGTTATCTCTTAGGAATCCCAATCTGGGAGATACCGTGATTGTCGGAGAATAGAAGGAGTAATCATATCTCTATGCTTGCACCCAGATTTCGATGACTTGAACTCCGGTAGTTTCGTGAATCATGTGTGTATAATGAATAAGTATTTGGATTAGGATTCTTCGTGCAACAATAACTAATGATGTGTGGATTTCATTAGAGGTTTCAGATCTAAACCAGATATTTTATGATTTTTTTATCCTTAAAACTTTTCACTCATGATCCATGGATTAAACCTGGCAGTGATTCACCGATGTCAACAAGTTCATATCGAATCCGGTGATTTTTTTTAAAACCTGTTTTGGAACTTCAATTGAGGTCCTGGTTCCTAAAAGTGGTATTAAAGGGATGAGTTTGGATTTTAACCCAAGATATAATTAAATTTTTACAAAATGTTGCAGAGGGAAGCGTTTCAGTTCCAGCACAGTAGACATATTCAGAATCAGATATCGGATGACCAATTTTTGTCCATTCGATGTTTTGAATTTTGACTAAAATAATTTATGTGGATGTAAATAATTCAGAAAGCATTTTTGAAAAAAAGTTTCTATTCCGATCAATTTTGGGGGAGGGAATAATATTTCTTAATGTTTATAATGATAATAAATATAGTTATTTTATTATAATAATAATATTTTTTCTAGAACCTAATATAATATGTTTAGATGTTTTGAAAACCCCTTATGAAATATGATAAACAAAAAATTGGGGTATGTGACTTTACTCAATGTCATAATATGACAATATAAAATTATTACAAACAATTGTGTTTGGATTCACCGATAGATCCTAAAGGATTAATTTTAAAAAAAAATAATAGGTCAAAATTTGGGGGGTTGATTGCCACCCCCCATCCTCTCGCGGTGGCCCCCTTGGGTTGCCTCCTACTTATAGTGGTGTCGAGTGACTGCCCAGTGGGCTCCGGCATGGATTCCCAACCAGGACATCCCTGACCACCGAAAACTCTCAATCAATGTGTCCCTCTCTCCACATTAGGAAATCCCCAGACATTGCCTCCTACCAAATCCCTCGGGGTTGGCCTTGTCACCCGTAGGTGCTCGTGTTTCCTGAAGCCACCCAATACCATCACCGTCGATCTGGTTTCTACCAGCTTCAACCCATTCAATGAGACCCAACCAACACTAGTCTGTGCCTAAGTAAATCACCTAGACAAGAGAGATCTAGCAATCCTAGATAATCATAAATTGTATTTGTAACTCTTTTTTGTCAAATTCATAAAAAAATGTGCTCAGGTGGAACAGTTCATCCCATAACAGACATAGTTGGACCTTCCCTCCCCATGAAACCCCATCACATATTGGCATGTCCACGAATGGACTTGTTCTAGTTCTCCCCAACACGCACATGTCTGATCATAGGTTTTCAAGGCCTGCCATATTATAATTTAATCAATAATTAATTATATATGAATTTTTGGTTATCAGAAAATTTATTACATCATCATTAAGGTTATTTTATTTTTGATCAAATTAATTTATTAATTTATTATTTATATTTGTGATTTAAAATTTAATTAATTAATTAGTATTGAACAACTTACATTTATTGAATTAAAAATTATATTGATATTTTTAATTCAATTAAATTTTCTCGACATTATTTTAATTCAAGTTTAATTTATTTATACATTTATAATTAATATATATAAGTTTAATGACTATATGACAAGTAATGTTCTAAGGACCAACCAATACATGTTTGGGGAATGCTTATATAATTTATTTACATGATTATTACATGGTGTAGTAATAAATAGTTAAATTAATAAATGAAAACATGTGTATTGTCTCTAGGTCATTATATGTATAAGGGATTTCAAGTCCCCTCCTAAGTTGTATATTTACTCCCCTGTTACCCTCGTATGTGAGAGAGTAATTTTATAAAATGAAAAGATGACCACTACACACTTCGTGCCATGTTATGATGATGCACCAGACAAGACCATGATGTATTGGGTGAGCAGACACAACCACATTAGTTGCAAGCTATGCGACTCAAGGTATTACCCCTAGGTTATAGGTTGGTCGATAATTCACTCAATTGATCAACCATTAGTACTAGATCATGATCAGGCCATCATTTTTTTTCAGGGTTTATTATATTTCTTATGTTTAGTTAATGCATGGACACATTTAGTAATAATATATAGGCATGGTTATATAAAATAAACATGTAACATAATGAGTTTATCTATTTATTTCATGGTCAGTTGTTAGTGCGATCACATAGTATATGATTAGAAAATAGAAAATTCTTTCTTTCACAACATTAAAATAATAATACCATCAAATAAAAATTAATTCCAAACCACCATCCACCATTCGAATTTGGAAAAATCCATCTATTTGCGGTGTCGTTAATGCCAAATATGATGGTTTCACTTACTAAGAGGGTGATATTATTAGTATGGTTGGTCAACATAACAACGATTTTTGGAAAAAATAGCCAAATATGGCTTGTGTAAATTTTATAAGAATGTGTGGAGTAAATGAAGTAATGATTTAAAAATATGAGACTTTTCTCAACAGATCAAGGAACCATGATTTCATGTAGTTGGCCTACCAAAATCCTACATTGAACCTTCTAAGTAGTGGTAGAGCCAAATCATTTAGACTATGAGGATTTTTCTAAGGATATTATTTATTAGAATAATTATGATTCAGTGTTTTTCAATTCAATAATAGAGGGTTCATAGAATTTTATAAAATAGTGGAAGACAATTAATGATTAAATTAATTAATAAAACTATCAAAATTGGTACTCCAGATAATATTACTAGTCTACTAAAAAATTTTGGAGAGAAAATGGAGTGTTATACCACTACATTAAAATTAATCTAGGATAAGTAATAGAAAAAGTAAATGTCTACATCATCATGAGTATCCAAGAATAGTACAGGCACATGTGCCCAATACTATTGAAAACTCCAGGTGCTAGGGTCCATATACATTTTAATCTACATAAAGAATCGAGGGTCAGAAACTGCATACATGAGGCTCATTTACAAATAATATGATGGTTATGTAATTATGATTTCCTCAACATCCAATGTAAGTTGTGTTCGGTACATCAGGATAAGGATTATAAAACATGAAGTATCATATCTTAGTGGTTTGGATGGAGAAATCAAAGAAATGATATGTTTACATAATGGTAACAATTGATCTATTTAAATAGAAAGGTGGATTATGGTATATCAATATAACATATTCTATTATAATTTCACCCATTTAGTCAAGTCTTGTTTAAATCTACAAAACAAACATTCTTTGAGTAAATTCTTATTTACCTATTTTTCTAATTGTTTTCCAAGTGAATAAGAATATAAAAAAGACAGATTCATCTTTAATTATTATAGAGAAAAAATTGGAAGACAATGTTAAAAGGCCAAGGGTAAATAATTCCAAGGGAATATTTGAGATGTCTTTCAAGAAATATGTATTTTTAGGAGATTATTTTTATTTCATATCATAAAATTAAAAAATGGATGTTTAATTCTATAAAGCATAATTAATGAAGAAAGTAACCAATTCATTCTTGGTAGTATTAATCTATGTAATTTTTCATTTTTTATATCTTGTTTATTCAATAAAATATGATTTTCACATATTTGTATTGATATATAGTGACCAATTATGTATAGAAATATTACTACAATCCAACTGTATCCTCCAAGTAGTTGAGAAAGGGCGGTACCTAGGCCAGTGGTGGGATGTTCATGACTTTTGTATTGGGATATGAATGATTAATCTAGAAATATTTTTTATTATAACAAAAAAAATTCATCTCATGTGTCCTTTTGGACATAGTGAGACATTATTCCTGGTTCATGAATTAATATTGTCTATGGTATTTAATAATCATGGAATAGTTCATTAATATTTGAATTTTTGGTAGTAAAAAATGAATGTGAAAATGTAAGACTCATACCCAGTTGTTGAATGATAATTCATTGTCATGTAAAACTAAAAGTGGACATTAAGAATATACAGATTATGGTATTTATCCCGACACAACTAAACACCTATGCCATTATTAGTGTCTTTAGTTTGGAAAAAGAAGCCTTTTGAAATAAAGGTATGTCACTAATATTTTAAAATAAGTTTAACAAGTATGTATGAGCTGTTTAAAGGAAAATTAAGATGTATGTATATAATTAATATGATTACTTTAAATAATTAAGGAATGGTTTTAAAAAGTAAGTGCATGGTCAGATGATATGAGTTTGTTCGAGCCGTCATATAGATGGATATCGTGATTATAAAATCTTTAATCATTATTATGTAAAGTGTTGTAATTCATAAATACACATCACCTTATCTACATCCTGAAATTGATGTTAATAAGGAGAAAAGATGATGAAGTCCTACATGTTAATATTGATAAAAAAAATATATTGTGGATTAATTAGTAAATGAAAATTTGTACATCTGATTTATGATGTAAGGATTATCAATGTTACAACATGCAGAAATATCCATTATATTTCATGGACTACATTAAAAATATTGGCATTAACCCATTACAGTATTCCAACGATAATGAAAAATGGTTATCATACAAGTTATATTATGATGTAAAACCATTATGTCATAATTAACCGTGTTTGGATGCAAAGATTTTTTTAGGACATAAAAAAACATGCATCAATTCAAACACATTGTGCATCTATTGTATTTATCAAAACAATTGTATTAAACATTAAATTAATCCTAAATATTTAAAATATTTAGTCAAGTTATAGACTACGGTTCTATTAAAGGGTGAATTTATATTTTACAGATAGTGGGAGAAATGTTGAATTTATCTTAGTCAAAGAAAAATATGCACAAATAGTTGTCATAGGAACAAGTTGCACAATTATATGAAGAATATGAACGTTCCAGGGACACATACTATGTTTGAGGCTTAAAACCATGGTGATTATTTTGAGTTCACTGGGGGCATTGATAAATTATTCATTTAGAATAATAAGTCCTACAAGGAATATGTATATGAATATTAGTTAAAATTTAAAAGATCAACTATAATTTAATAATGGATTCCACGTATCAAAATGCAATTAGTCTTATTTTGAATACTGTGGTGGGTATTCATTTAAGTTGATACATGGATTGTAAAAGTGTAATACCAATATGGATCGATTGTTAATACCATGTCATTATGCCTAGATTTATTTGAATTTATTTTTCATAGATAATTTCTATGATCATATTATTGAGAATTAGATTTCCTGACTACCAAACATGGAAGGTGTCTATATGATTCAACCAGAATGGACAGTCACGTCACATAGTGCTAATAATGGTTTCAAGTTATTGATATATGGTTTAATATTGAAGTATGAAGTTGGATTAAAGAATATACCTTTTCAATAAATATTTTTCCTGTTTCTAGTAGAGGATAGTGGGAGATCTAATGTTTTCAAAGTAAAATATGTTTCGTAACATAAGAAAATATATTGGTCTTCATGTTAGTTATGATCATGATAAAATCAATTCTATAATGATTAAATTAAAGTAGAAACATGAGTTCTAGAGAACATGATGTAATTAGGTAAATATAAATGTTTCTTGTACCTAGTAATCTGTACATATAGTGACATGTTATTGAAAAATACAAGTTGGAACAATTCAAAAGAGAATTGTTACCAATGTGACATTCCATAATCTCTCATAGATTACATGTCTGAGACATGGGATGATATTTAGATGGTGTCTTGAATTCCATAAAACTTATAAATGGATTAAAAATTTATTCTATGATATGTATAAGAACATATATTTTTTTGATAAAATTTATAGTAGGCTAATAACTGTTATACCCACGAGCACAACAATGGAAGCAGTCAGAACAATCTGGTTGTACTTTTTCAAGTACAAAAGATATGAACATGATAATTGGAATAGTAAGGATTCTACTTTTTAAGGGACACATACTAGTATTACATAGATAAATGTGATCAAATATAATAGTTACGCTATGGTGATGAGTGATACAAGCTCATATATGTCAGTTGTCACCTTAACTTCAAATACAAAGAATGTTATAGCCTCTAAGGAAACCAGGAAGTAGGTGAATGTAATGATTTTTTTAACATTCATGGAATCACACTTGGTAAGAAATGTATTATCATAATATATATTATTATATTCTTACTATCTAAGATGTCGTGTTGTGACAGCAATATACTCGGGGATACCATCTCTTGAGATGTTGACCTCAATGATATGAGGTCATTAAGACATTATTTCCATGTGGTGGAATCCTAGATGGACAAGTAGATAAAGCCATTACTCAGTAGAAACAAGTTCTTTAACACGTGAGTAGCTAACAAAGTTAGTTAGCCAGTTGGCTCTAGTGAAAGTGGGAGTGTTGAAACTATGGGTTCCCCAGAACCAACAATGAAGTGAATTAGATTTCCATATCGTGTATACAATTAGCTATACATGATGTTTTGTTACCATTATAGTATACACTATTCTTCACCCACTAATGAAATGGTAATATCTATATATTAATTGTTGTATTAAAATGTTATAGAAGATCCTATGATATAATGAGAATGTCGAGATACTATGACATTATTCTTAAATAAAGGTCTCATATCCTAGATACATATTACTGACTGGACACAGTAGATGTCTGACTATCATGTGCTGGGGGATCATAAGCATTTAGAATTCTTCACATGATTTTTGTACTTCGTGATCTAGAGTAGTGATATCATCACGACAAACCGTCGAATAAGAACGCCACATGATTTGGGTTTCATTGGATATTCATCTCTATAATCATGTATATAGGACACATGTCATGAGACCATTTCCAATGTATTCCATTTAATTGCATACATTGATGCAAGATGAAAAAAATGATATTTAAATCATGGAGAGGTTATTTTTGTTGGGTGTGTCATTAGTGGCATTAAAATTGGTTGAGTGGTTAAGAAATGGTTTTTCACATCCGAGTTATGGAATTAATATATCTTAGGCCATGTTGATAAGGATGGTAGTACCTTCATATGACCATGTACACGGATGTAAAGGGGAAATATGTCCAATTGGATCATCAAAAGATAGACCGTGTAAAGGGAAATGACTTTGGTGTGCGTCCGACTTTATGAGATATTAAAGAAAAAGAGATTATATCACATTATATGTGTTCATAGGTTGGTTTTCACTGTTGTAACAATCCTTATATCTTTAGTGTCCAAGATGGTTTTCTATATCAAGATCTTTGTCTGAAAATACTATTCCCTACTATCAAGGTAAGGGTTTAAAGGGTCACACATAGTAGCATATTCGAGAATCTTCTCTATTCAGTTAAATATGAGTTTTGGACATGGTGGGCCCCACCACTGGGGTCTGGGTTTTTGTCCAAGTAAATATGATCACCATAGAAGAAATATATTCATATTATTCAAATTTAAAATAATGGGTATTGATTTTTGTTAAAAATGTATTTTCAGGTATTAAATTAATTAAATAAAAAAATATTAATTGAACGAATATTAATATATTCAAGGTTAAATTTATTTATCTGGGATCAATGAGACTAGTTATTGACACATTAATTATAATATAATAAGTTTAATATATATTGCAGGAAATTGATAATAATGTTTATGACTTAGACTAATAGTCATAACATGTCATTTATATTGCATTATGTATTTGGGGTTGGGGAGACAATACCTGGAATTTTAATTATCCACTACATATAGAAGGAGAGTGCCTCCCATTAGAGTCTATTCATGGGTTATATATCCTCTATTATCTCTTCCTTGATCTAGATGGAGAAGATCTCTATCTAAAGAGCTTTGATAGAGATCTCTATTAGGAATTGTGAGTAGGGTGATGTGGTGATCATCAAAGTCTCTAAGGAGTCATATGATCTCCTCACTAGAACTCAGCTTTCAATGACCAGCACTCCTGAAGTTTTGTAATGCACATGTGGACGATCTACAATAATCCGTATTCAGATTCATTGAGCATCAATAGACAACAATGAGCAGACGTTGTGTGTAGCTTCATATCTAAACCATGTATTTTGTAGTTATAATTTTTGTGCTTAAAACTCTTCACACAATATCCTTGGCTTATACCAGGAAGCGATTTTACGATGCCGAAAAGTTCATGTCAAACGTCGGTGAAAATATTTTAAAAACCATTTAGGGGATTCCACTCCATGCATGGTTCCTAAAAAATGGTGATTGTCAACACACATTATACTAAATCCTCAATGTGTGATATGTTCATGAGTTAAAAAAAATTCTTCCAACTCATGGTGAACAATTTTTCATGTTGTAAAGTAAAATATATGGAAAATTATGATGAAATGGTAACATTACCTTCAAAAGGTATGGGGGCATGGTAAGCTATAGACACAGACATTTTTCAATTTTTTCAAGTAAAATATTTTCTAGCCAAAATTAATAAAATAATTAATAATAAGATGAACATTATTTTAGATCCTTAAAATAAGGTGGTACTCATCTATTAACATAAGTATAAATCTCATCAGTTCAATTTAAAAAATACATACCTTGGCATACAAAGTAATTTTTGATCCTCAAATTTGATGGCGATCCTCCTCGAATATAGGAAAAATGAAAACTAGGTAATGTAATTTCTAAACATTAATTATTAGGTCCCATTAAAATAACCTTCCTAAAATATCACATAATGGTATTATAATTTATAAGATGTGGATCAAGGGAATGACATAACAAAACCCACCTCCCTTATGATCTAGACCACCGAAAAAAGATCGGTGCCTTGGATAATCATGTATTGATGAAGTAGATTCTAAGGAGGGAAATAATAGACATAACACCCATATGAGAAGATCTAGAAAAAAGCTAGTTCTGATAGCTAATAACATATATTGATTGTAGATCATGAGGGGGAATAATAGATCCAACCTCCAACATAGGATGAACCACCAATGTAACAACACTAATGTTTTATAAATAAATATTATATAGAATTTAATGTATATAAAATTGAGTATCTACGAAACAATATGTCTATGTTACAACCTATTAATTATAAAAATTTCCACCTTAGTGATTTGAATTTTGAAAAATGGACATACATGATTGTGATCAGTAAGTTATTTAGTGTGTGAAAAGATCAAAGTACATTTTTAGTCAATAGTAAGTTGACATTAGGAATAGTAATATGACCCTTAAGAATAGAAAACCTACATAATGAATTTTAATGATACCCATCAAAGTACAAATAATGTTCATGCACCTTATAAATGAACTTAAGCTATAATTTTATCATTGTATAAGTAAGTAAATATTTAAAAATTAATAATTAAGGGTTGGTATTTTTGTGGATAATAAATATGTTATAATAAATTTATAATTAATATATTAACTTAAAGAAAAATTTATTTTCATAAAATATATCAACAAATCAATATTATGTTTGTTTTATGATTTTAGGATAAGACATTAGTTAATTATTTCTAGGTGTTATGAAATTACATTCAATTTTAAAACAACTTTTTTTTGAGTAAAGGATAATTTTATATAGATGTTTAATTTCACATATTTATTAAATTGTTTTCATAAAATAATGTCATTTTTTGATTCTACATGTCAAAAAATGGTCGGGGTGATTTTTTTTCTTTTTTTTAAAATACTTGAATTTAATATGAATAGTAAAATATGATAATTTACAATAAATGATAAATACTAGAATTATGGATTCATAAATGATACCTAGATGATGTAAAAACCATATTTTCTAAATAATATACACTTATTAGTATATATATTCTCTATAATAAATAATAATGTCTATCGTGATAAAAATATTAAAATTATGAATAAAATTATGAAAAATTACCCCTCTGCTCCACTATAAAAACCACCCTCACCCCCTCTACTCCTCACACCGTCTATGTTTTGAGACTTTCCAAATTTATTCCTAAATAACATCCCAATATATTTTACCTATACTAAAGGAACTTCATCTCAGAAATAGATAATAATCAATCACCTTAACAAGATTCTGAAGGAGTATTGAAGAGGAAAAATCCTCTTCCTTTTTCCTTTGACTTTCTATTCAATTTCATTCTTTTATTATTCTCTCATCACCTCTAATATCCAAATGATCATCCTAAATTAAATATAATTTAAATATTTAATTAGATAATGTTAATGGAATCACTATAATCAATCTATTTACTTTCCCTCTCCCTTTTATTTGGAAAATGAAATTGTCGTTCGTGAGATTTTGACTTACAACCTTCGTGGGCAAAAAACATTCGTTCTTGAATTTATTTTTCAAAATGGTAAAGATGAATTTTTTATTGATAAATTAGAATATAATATAATTATTATGACATATTTAGTGTTATGAATCTTTTATATATACATATTACTAATTTATTAAACAAAATGAGTTCATTATGAACAATAACTGTTAATTGTCCCAACGATTACTGCGAAATGTATTATATAATTATTCATCCCCATAGAATATAATTAAATTAAATATAAACATTTAAACATATTTATGTTAGTTAATATCATATAAATTCAATTATAGGTAATTATACCCTTTCCACATGAAGATCCTACTCGTATACAAGTATTCCGATTGTGAAAACCAAGGAAATGAATGATCACAAGAAATAAAATTGTATATTATAAATAATAAAAAAGGCCATAAATGAACATAATAAAAAGATAATAAATAAAAAAAATGTAGATAATATTAATAAATAATTAATTAATGGATTTAATTAGTTTGTCATTGATGTTAAGGCCATATACAGAACTCATTCAAACATAAGGTAAGGGTTTCTACACTGACCTCCATTTTCCTTCGGGTTTCTCATTTTCTCTATTTAACCCAATGAAAATTGTAATTATTATTATGTAATCCTAAAAACACTATTTTTATTTTATATATATACCAATCTTAGTAATTATTTATTTTTGGTAGATTTATATGTTTTTAAAGGATCTTTCCCAAATTCCTACAAATATACATGGCCGATTCAAGGGAACTTCTTGAATTGTAACATATTTTCAAGTGCACTCGATAATATATTTTAAAAAAGATTTTTTTTATAAATTAATTCATTTTAGAATTCATAAAATATATTATTCAATATTTAGTTTTATTCAATTATGTTATCAAAACATCTCTTCTTTTCCAAGTAAAAGATATATACTCACAAGAGTTCTTTGATGATTTTATTAGAGTATTTTTACCAAATTTAATCACCACCGGTTGAATTTTATATTTTTTTGTATTAAGATCTTATGATCATAATCAAAATCAATTTATTAAGTGGTCTACAATTAGATTTATTATGGATATGTTATTTTGAAACCATTCATCATACTACTCAGAATGGTTAGTGATTATGTCTACAGATTGGGGAATGTTATTTCATATGTTCATGTGGTTTATGATTTGATATATTAATAATTGGAATGAATTGGAAAAATAACATAATGGGTGGGGCCATCTATAGCCCCTATATTCATAATTTGGACTCATGAGACAAACAATATTGGGTTTTGGTCAGGGCCTTACCCTAGTATTTTCTAGCATCTAGGTCAAGGCCTTGACAATATTTTTTAGATGTCCAACATTATGAATTACCTCATTCTGGTATAAGAAATTGATAAACCATGTGATTATTTAAATATTAGAATATCAACTATTATGTTTTATACTTTTATTATCATTTATATGGCGTTATTTAATCATTTATCATTCCTTTTATATAATGATCATGTATATTTCTAAAGGAATTTGTTTTTAGTTCTTATTATTACCTAGTGTTTCTATTTTTGATAAGTTCTACTATAAATGTTACCCATACTGAGAATCTAATCTTACCACTTTTTTAGATTTTATTTTTCCTTGGATTTGAAGATGAATATTATGAATGATTTTAAGAATTAATTTTGTTGATGTGGATGTTCTAATGGAATTTCTATTTTTATTTCTTATCAAGTTGTCATTATGAAATTATATATGTATCTAGTTTTACAAATCTACTAAACTATTTGTTTTTCATGATATTCCTTTCTAAAAAAACATTCCCATGTAAGGAAATGAGTCATCAAAACTAGGAAACTGGGGTCCGGTTATTTTTTGGAATCAAAGGAAGTTTAGTATAAAACATGTAAACTATATTTATAAAACATAAAATAGGTAACAAATCTCTATGATATAATTTAAGAATAATCCTACAAGATCATGCTGGAATTATGGTAAAGCAGAGATTATGTGGATATTCTCAGAAATACCTCACTGTCAGGATACTATAAGTTAACATAATTCTAGACCAATTATTCGTAGGAGTAACAACTCTGACAAGGTGTTCAGAGCCTCACATGGGATAACATGGTACAAAAAATGTGCCTCACTGTTCCCTATGTTTGACACTTAGTGGGGATATTCTTATGATAAATCACATTTTATTTATAAAAAATTATAAAGGATTTAAATGTAAATACACCCTCAAAGAAACAATGATTATGATTATGAGATTATACATGCATACAATTTCAATTTTTGATTTGTGTTTTGATATTTCATCATTATACATTATCATTCATAAAATAGTTTCTATATGCCTTTATTTAGAATTGGAACATAGTGTATGTAATGGAATCCATAAGAATGTGAATATCCCCAATTGGGATTCCCAACCTATTCATGATAATGATTTTTGTTATAGAGTTACAACTGGTGCAGAGCAGCTTATAACTATATTGGGATTGGTGACTCAGGTTATGAACAAGAAGCTTACCCATATAGAGCATTATAATACAGAATATGGAGGAGAAATTTTAGACTGATTTATTTGGAAACATCCCCATCATTCAATAGGACAACAAAACCATTTTTAGCAGAGTAGGGGAAAAGTTCTTTTGTGAATTTTATTTATATATGGAATGTAATGAATTGGAGATGGTAATCACGGTAGTTTGTCATCTCTTAGTAGATGAAGATCAGTGAAGTCATTAATTCAAAACATAGAGGAGTATGAGGAAATTGAAAAAATAGAGTGGAAGGATTTTATGTAAAAATTCAAAAATAAATAAATTACTTGAGAATAGAGATCATATATAAAGAGGAAATTCAAGAGTCTGAAAAAATAGGATGAAAACTATTGTGAAGTATGAAACCAATTTTATATGCATAGTAAGGCATGAAACAGACTATATATGTAATCCATGGAAAATTATTGACTGATTATTTGATAGATTAAAACCATTCCACTGAAAGTAATTGGTCTTTAAAACAATCTCATCATATGAATATATAGTATCACGTTCTATCAAAATAGAGAATAATTCTCCAATTCATTTGAATTTAAGGGAAAGTAAGTGAATAAGAGGGTGGTAGATGAATGAATTGATAAATAGAAGAATACAAAAGGGATTTTTCCAACACGTGATAATCATTGAAAGAATCAAAATGGGGAATGATTAAATGGAAACAAAATCTTTTAAAAATGTGGTGAAAGATTCCACCAATCTTGTAATTTTATAGGAAATAAAGTAGCAAGAAATGTTCAATTTAACAATTATAAAGAGATGAGACTTTATGAAAATGATTTTACAAAGCATCAAGGGAACATTACTATGATAAGTAAAATGTATAAAGGTCTATATTATGCTATCAATACTAATAGAGATGATGTTTATAATGATGTGGTGGAATGTACATTAATCATTTCCTCCAAATTATCCAATGATTTATATAAATCTAGATCATTTCATTATTTCATATCTTCCTAATTTTCCAAGAAAAATTGATCATTTACAATTTTATTTTATAAAAAAGCTTTCAGTCATTATCCATATGGGAAGTATCATTTAGACCAAGATGTTTTGCTCTGTACCCCATTTAAAACATAAACATGATTTAGATGCTGACCTTATCAGAATTCCTATGAATAGATTTAATATAATTCTTGGGATGAATTGGCATCAAATTTATGATGTGAAAATCTATTTTAAGGGGAAGAAATTTTCAATTTTTGAGAATGATGTAGAATCCCTTATATTTTGGGGAGAAACAGCATCACTTGATTGTTATCTAGATCCATGCACAATATATCTACTGAATACAATTCTTTGGGAGGGAGATGAAATAATATCTTTGGCTGAGAACAGAAATCATCAAATTGAGGATGTATCTATCATGCAAGAATACATTGATGTATTACCAGAGTATTTACCTATATATACTCTAGAAAAAGAAATTAATTTTTCAGTTGATTTAATTCTTGGTTCATGGAATATTTTAAACACCCCTTATATAATGTGCACAAAGAAATTTTTAGAGCTAAAAAAATAACTAGAGAAATTGTGTAATAATGGATTTATCTTCCCTAGTATTTCTCCATTTAGTGTTACTATTCATTTTGTTAAAATGAAATATAGATCTATGAGGATGTACATTGACTATAGAGTGATCAATGATATTTCGATAAATAACATTTATCCTTTTACTTTTTATTGATGATTTATTTGATCAAATTCACCGATCCCAAATTTTTTGGATGATTTGTATTCAAGTTGGATATCATCAGTGGATTATGAGGAAGGAATATATTCTAAAAAACCATTTGGAACCAGGTATAAGAAATACATGTTTATAGTAAATAAATTTGGATTAACTAGTGCACCCTCTATTTTCATGGATCTAATGAATAGAGTTTTCCAAAAATAACTTGATGAATTTTTTTTGGTATGTATTCACGATCTCTTCTTATACTATAAAATCTATACGGATCATTATAATCAATTCATCATTATTCTGAATATTCTTATAAAAAATGATTTATGTGGGATGTATAGAAAGTGTAAATTCTAGATTCAAAAAATTTATTTTCTTGGACATATTGTCTTTATGGATGGAATCATAGCAGATCATGCATAGAAAAAGGTATTTCAACAATGGACTACATCGACGAATGTAACTGTTGTATGTATTTTTATTGTTTTACTGGGTTATTATTGGTGATTCATTTAGAAAATCACCCAAAAAGTTAACCCATTAACAAATCTTACTCATAATGGGGTTAATTTTTTATGGAAAAAAATGTATGCAAAGAATATTTTTATAAATAGATGAATATGTTAGTGATTGTTCAAATCATGAATATAGAATCAGAAAAAAATGGATTTGTGATTTTTAGTGATGAACTAAAAAAAGGAATTGGTTTTGTACTTATGAAGAATTATAGGTCTATTTCCTATGAAATCAAGGTAGTTAATATTCATGAATAGAACTGTCCAACTCTTGATGTTGAGTTAACATTTGTAATATTTTTTCTAATGATATAGAGTCATTATATTTATGGTGAATGATGTGACGCATATACTGATCACAAGAGAATAAAATATACATTCTCACATAACTAACTCTAGATGAGGAAAAGTATATGGATCGAACTAATCAAGGATTATGATTTTCCATACACTATTATCTAGGAAAGGAAAATATGGTGGAAGATGTATTGAGAAATATATATCATGGAGTTTTGGGAAAAAATAATGATTTATAAGGATCCTATATACCTGGATATAGTGAGGATGGATATCAAAATTATAAATGAAGGTGAAGCATTGTTACACATTCAATTGGATGCCCCACCATCTTTATTATAAATAATTAAATGTTCTCAATATTATGTTGAAAAAATTCAAAATAAAATTAAAGCTATAAATGATGGGAAGTCTCTAAACTACGTGTGTGAAGATGGAATTCTGAAATTTTGTTAAAGGCTATGTTTTTCCTATACACGTTAAACGATAAGGGAGTTACTGGTTGACTCCAACAGTTCTAATATCTCTACACAACCCTGTTCCACTAATATGTATAGATATTTGAATGAACATATATATGGGACAATATGATGCATGAAATTGGTGATAATGTATCATGATTTCTACTATGTGAATAGGTGATTTCTGAAAGACAACATCATAGAGGATTATTGGAACCCATGTTTATTCCTACATTGAAATGGCATGATGTCATCTTGGATTTTGTAACTAGATTACAAATAACTATAGGAAGAAATGATGAAATATGGGTAATTGTTGATCGACATACCAAATCTGCACATTTTTTTTAGAATATGGGATGATTTTCCACTGGATATCCATGAAAATATCTACATCCACTACTACAAATAGGGCTACTAAAAGTTCTTAAAATTGGCTTTAATAGTTCTAGAAAACTATTACTAATCACCAATAATATAATGCAGTCCCTTTTAACAGTGCTAAACAGTGCGGATAAAGGGTGGCCTTTATCCATGCTAAAAAACACACAGATCAAGGTCCCCCTTTATCTGTTGTTTTTTATCCTGGATAAAGGGCCAACTTTATCAGTGTTATTTTGAGTGCTGATTAAGGCCCAATTTATCAGCACTATTTTGAGCTTTGATAAAGGCCCAATTTATCAACAATTAATTAGAAATGATAAAGGCCATGTTGCATGGGAAAACCTAGAACCTGCACAGCCCCAGCAAACCTGATACAACACCTACACACACAACACAAAACAGTTGCAGCACCCAAAAAAGATGCATAAAAAATAGCAGCACAAAAAAATCCTAGAATAAAAAAACAGAGCAGACAAGAGTTTCACAAAAAATTGTATATACATTTACTTGAAATCATGAATAAAAAACAATGTTATAAACATTTCAAACAATATTTTATATGGGTATAATTACAATTATCCTACAAATAGTTGAAACCATTAATTTTTTATCATTTTTTCATCATTTATCCACTCTCAAAAATTGTCATCCATGGTATTTGTTGTCAAAAAAAGAATCCAAACACATGAAAAAAATTCAACCTATATAATAAAACCAATATTTTGTTACTAATATAATAATTAAATAAAAATAAACATTATTATGAAAGAATAGATTAATAAAATGTAAATTTTTAATGAAAAAGGCACATTTGGGTAGGTAGGTGGCCCTACGACTAGATGATATTGGATATAGGTCCTTGATATTGGTAGGTAAGTGGCCATGATAAGCTACTAGAGTAATGAAAAGGAAAAAAGTACACAAAGTACTACAATTAATGATTTGGAGAGGTTTCTTAGGATATGTACACACCCACATTCCCTACCTAGTACTCTTAGAGGATGGAACATCAAAAGATAACTTGAGGTGCCAATGGTGGTGTTGATGGAGGAACAAATGGTGTTTCTGTTGGATTAGAAAAAACCACATCCATGAGCTCTATTTGACTTTGAAATCCCTAATCATCAACCTCTCAGTCATTTTTTGTATGAAGATTGGCCACCGAGTCCCTAAGAAAGTAAACTAGAGAGGTGGGAGGCGACCAAATTTTACAAGCCTCTTGAAATAATCTATAAAAAATAATGTTCACCAAATTCCTAACAAATATCAATGAATATATGAAAGTGATGATAAAACATATCATACCTCTTGAGTAGAGCCATCCTAGCCTCCCTTATATTCACTAGTCACCCTTGTGCTAGGAATTATCATTCTTTATGCTTTGGGTGTGTAATGGACATGGACTTTGATATAATGAATCACCACACTAAGTTCATGGAAAAGTGATTTGAATTTATGGGCTGTTGTTCATAGAAGATTACATTGGGAGAGATCACACTCCCAAATCCCTCTAACTCCATTTCCACTTGACAAAACCCTCTTCAGGACTCTATGGTCAATGTATACCTCCTTGAGTTTCCCTAGTATTGGAATGTGATTGGAAACACCACCATAATTAGAGTAGACTCCCCACTGATTGTAACTTCTTTCACAGGAACCCAATGCATTGTTACAAATCTGTTGGGGTCCTCCTTATTGATGGTGTGGGATCTAAGTGACTCATTTGTTTCTATGACATATAGAGAGATGTGGCTCTTTTAGAAGAAGTTTTATTTGTATGGAATCTTACTTTTTGATGATGTCATATCCCTTGTGTTTTCCTCCTCATAAACTATTGGAAGATCTAAGGTTTTATCACAACAGGAGCCAAATGACCATTCAGGTATGATTGGAACAAGGTATCTTCGTAAGACTTGGAGAATCCAAAACCCACACTATCCATAGGAAAGGACACCCAAACCTAATCTTCTTATCAGGTGAACATTATCCAAAATTTTTTAGCCACCATGGGATGAATTTCTCAATAGATGTGGGGAGGAGTGGGGAATTATATCTGGATGAACTAAACTATCTACAAAAGTTGTATGATGCATACCACTCGTATAATATCTTTCAGTTCATCCAAGTGGATAAAATACCCTCACATATGGATAAAATATAGGCTTAGGCTACAGGATCACCTTTTACATTATTGGTAATTTCACTTGATGGTTCTTTGTATGGTATAAAACATTGATCATACCAGTTTACTGTTCACTTGATCTCCTAGTTCTTTAGTGTGATTTTCCATACCCCACTGATACATTATAATTTTTTTAAACTAGTAATATGTAATTTTTTGAGTGTTATGTAACTCCTATCAACCAATGTGGTCCCCCATCCATCCCCTCCACTATTAGAAGGGGTTGAATATTATGAATAGGGTATACCCATATAGATGTGGTGAAGTTGGTAATATATCATAGCCAACATGGAAACAAACAAGATGATAATCATACCACCTTCAATCACCTATACCATCATTAAAGTGGAGACCATTACTCCACCTTTTTATGCATTGTGAATAAGTACCTGCATTAGTACATTGCTAAGAATCCTACTATATGAAGAAGGTGATGGTCCTAAGAGGTGAATGACTATCCCTAGTCATTTAATTGAAACTCATAAACTAATTTAAAGTGATAAAACTCTTCCTCATATGATTCTCATGATGTCTAGGCCTTTGATTTCTTATTCATACACTCATGCTGAGCCTTTGTGATGACCAAGTCAGCCAACTTCTTGACGGGGATGTCCACCGCTAGATATGGGTCCTTCCAAAGGGATGTTATGGCCAAATTGATGATATCCTTCCTAATGAGATGATTTTATTCCATGTCATCCTGATTATATGGGGGATGAATCTACTCTTCATACTTTTCTCTTAAAACCATCGCACCATAGATCATCTTAATGTCCCACATACTAATATCAAACTCACCAAACATAAATTAAAATGTATTCATGTATTAACTCTATAAACTAAACTATTCTACCATCAGAATTTTGTGACACTAAATATGGTTCTTATAAGCCTAAAAATATTCATAAAATCCTATCATTTTATTCTCAACAAAAAACTCTGTGGCAGTACATTGAATATTGAAGGGACGACACCAGTTCATCCCAAAGCCTACACCTGAATGAATAACTCGACCTTATAACCACCCAAACATCTAATTTGATATAGATTTATACATTTTTGAACTATTAATATGGGATTTATGCTCCAAATAATTCTATAACCATTTAAAATAAATCCACATTGGAATCAAAATTACTCATTAGAGATGTCTTCTTTGGAGATGAAATTACACACAAATGTGATATTCTCCCAGAACATATTATTAGTATTAAGGATGTAGGAGGGAGGCATGATCCCTTCATGGGGTGGAGAGATCATATTATCATTTCAAATAACAAACCCATATAAGGAAAACTAATTAGGAAATTGAAAGTCCACGATATTGGTTCCCATCAATCTTTTAAGACACTCGTGAGTGGACTGAATGATATACACTGGTCAACTTCCACCTTCTCATCCATTGTAGTCTAATAAACTATTGACTCCTCTAATTCAATTCATGAATTCATTTGTATCATAAGAAAGGGAAAATTTATATTAATTATAAAAATGCAGGATTTTGTGTTACAAAATAGACTTTAGTAAGAAAGGGGAACATGAAAAATTATAAATACCATATTAAGTTCATGGCTTGTTCAAATTCATATGATCACATGACCAAAATAGGATCACATTATCAAATTAGCCTGAGAGATTTACACAACAAAATGTCCTTTGAAGAATTTTGTGGTCATTTAAATAAGACATGAATTCATGAATCATGGTTCAAGTGAAATAATTTGATTATGTGATTTGATCCTGGGATGAGATCACATGATCAGTTCACATGAAGCATTCATACCAAAGAAGCTTATTCAATAAAATTACATGAAGAGGCTTATATGATGTAGATAAAAAACCTAAGAGTTCTCGTAGATCTATGAAATATTAAGTCATTAGTGAAATAGATTACCCATTAATGTCATATCTATAGTATATTTCTCTGAATACCAATAATATTTTAGAACACTAAAAGAAAAATAGAATACCAAGGGAATCCATCAGGTATTCACTTCCTTATAACTAATTCCTTTTTCTTCTTAAGGAATATTTATGTGATGTGTGTATGTAGGGAATTTATGTGATTCAGGTTTTAAATGAGGTTTGTAGGCACCCAGATTTTGATGCACATGCATATGTATATATGATGCAGATTTATTTGAGAACTTGTTGAGATGAAAGATCTATGGACAATGATTTTACTTTGGAAGCATCAAGATTACCTCTTTGATTGAGCATAAAAATCGTCGTTTCTCTTCCTGCAAAGGTATGTCACATGTCCAGAAATCCTTGAAAATAAACGAACCCATCAAGGAATAATGATATTCAAATCAACATTTCATTGTATTATTTTTTGTAAAAATAGACATATTATATCCTAACACTACCTTTAAAATTTCCAAACGGTTTCATTGGTCCAAATATAAGTGAATAAAAACATAATGATTCTTTGTGAACTTTACAATAGTTGGTTAACTAACACTTATCATATCATCTGATCTAAACGTCCGATCTGGTGTCCCCATAATGCTCACATATGACACCATCTCTATGATATCACCATTAATTGTTCACTTTTCCTTCTCTTCCTGCACCCATTTAAGAAATGGATGTGGGAAGAGAATGAAAAGTGAATTCTTAATGATTATATCATAGATATGGTTTTAGATGAGAGCATCACAGGGACTCCAGATTAGATGAACAGATCAGATGAAATACTAATTGATAGTTAACCAACACTAGAAAAGTATCCTTTTTTTGTTATTAAATTTGCGAGTTGTGCACAACCAATATTATTCCAACACACATCAACAGTAGAAACAGTTGCATAAATGACCAATATATAGAATATAAATGATCCATTCAATAATAGTTTTGTTCTAGTTCTTTTAGAAACATGGACACATAAAGAACTAGTACATAAGAGTCTATCATTAAGTTATTCTTTACTAGAAATACAAGTAAATTATAAAACCATTCATCATAACCTAAGGATATAAAAAATAATAAAGTGGGATTATATATTCTCAATAAGTGTAAAAAAGGGAGATATCAATGATCATATAATGATAACTTAATTATTAATAATTCACCTTCATCCTATTTGTGCATAATCTTTCATCAGGTGTGCATCCCATTCATTTCTAAACACATCAATATCATCTTGGGAATATGATTTCTTATGATTGTCATTGTAGTAAGAAAACAATATAAATACACAAAGGATTAATAAATATTTTAAATGAAATCTTAATTATTTTTGAAAATACCTCTTTAGGGATGCTAGTTTGTTGATGAAATACAATATGTTTCATAAATTTACAAACATAATATCCAAATTACATTCCATTTTTTTTGTTTTGGATACTGCATAAACTTTGATAAAAATAAGTAATTCGTTTTGATATATGTTTGGATAGTGGAATATTATTATATATACCATGATACTTGTATAATTGTAGATCTTATAGGTGTTCTTGTACTTAGGCCCTCTATTCATTCCATGAATTAGAAAATATCAATGCGCCACCCTATCATAATATAATCTTCCTTAAAAGATAATATATATTATATAACTAGATGTTTAGTTATAAAATGTTGTATCTAATGTATTAAAAATTGAAAAATATCGTCATGCATGGTCAGTTTGTTTCATATCCATGCATTGAATCCAGGAAATAATTTTTTGGAGAATCCAAATTGACTTCAATTATCATCCAATTCTTACTTAAAAAATAAAAAGGAATATGTAATGAAAGAAACAAAAATATTGTTGATATGATTAAAATTTTGAGTTTTACCCCTGCATCATTGGTATTAAAAAGAGTCTATCATCCTCAATTCTATTTTCAAATTATTTTAGTAGGGATGACATTATTTCAACATCATTATCATCATTTATTTATTCTTTTAAAAATGTGATTTGAGGACTAAGTAGTCCAAATTTTCCTTCATGGGGAAATCCCTTCAATTGTTTTTCTTATATACATGTATGAAAAATATGAAATGTATTTAGTCATAATTATCATAGTATATAAGATTTTTTAAAATAAAATTATGAAAACAAACCTCATATATTCATTTACAACTGAGGTGCATAGACATTCATACGTGTGGATTTCATTAACTTTTTACGCTCTAATAAAATATTTTTTTCCTCTATGTATATATTTTCATCAAAATCAACTGTGTGAGAATTTACATCCATCAACTTTGTATCCACATGAGCATGCAATGATATTAAATGTGGATATAGAATGGGTGCGGTAAAGGTGATCTTGGAAGATCATTTCAACTGATTGGATGATCCTTGGGATAGTTCTGAGATGATATTTCATTTCACCCTCTTCTCTTTGTCGTTCTGTAATAAAATTCTTTTGTTCTGGCCTTTATTCATTAAATATTAATGGTTCATCTTGAAAAATAAATTGGATATGGATACCTCCATGATGACATGTTTTTTTACTATAATTTAAAAACATGCGATGAATGTTCCAAAATCTTTTTCAACTGTATGAATTTCGTCATCGTCATTGGGAATAGGTAGCTCGACACTCATCTCATTAGCTATGTAAATAAACACTCTGATATGATCTATTGGAAGTTGTTTATTGTGTAGCATGTTGTTCTTCATAATCAACACTATATACCTTGCTACTAGGTGATAGGTGGGAGTTGATGAATACAAATCACAGTCATTCTGACCCTGTTGAATAATAGTCCCTGAAATCATTCAATGACTATGTTATTCACATTTCAAAGGAACTATTATTATATCATTGATTACATTATCTAAGTTATATTTTTGAGGGGAATGGCTCACCTAAATATTGGTGGGGGTAGGGCGGGATCTCTACGCATAGATTGTTGTTGGGTTGTTTCTTCTATTTTCATCCCCCATAAAACAGGTTATCATCTCTATCTAGTTCTATAATTATTCTTGAAACATTGATATTTTTCACTTATATTTTTTATTTACTCATTTTTATCCTCTATTTTTTTACATTCTTAAAATATCTTCATTGTTTCACACCCAAACCTGCACCTCTAACTCGTCCATACTATTCTGGCCCCTTAAAGGTCTTTGAAAGTATATTTTCATCTGGTGTGGGTGTTATTGACTCCTGATACTATTTCAGATAGAAAATATTGGAAAATAAGTAGTTATTGTTATGTAATAGCTATTTTAAAAAAATATAAACTTTATATTATGTCATACTTACACATGTTTCCCACACTTTTTGTTTGTTTTCAACTATTAGTATCCCCTATTTATATACACGAGCCTCCTTCCATAACACATGTCATGGAATGGTAGTGGCTGTCGATTTCGATTCATCAATCTACATATAAACATAGGAACAAGGTTACAGGGTTGTTTTATGTCACATAAAAGTATTACCATAGATTTAAAATATGTACCAATTTCTTCTCAAGTGATGTATACCCCATCCTTGATTTACGGTACGGGTATGCTGGTTTTGTTTCCCATTATTTATTTTTATCACTCAGTTGATATTTCATAAATAAAAAACTGTCAATCAATGTGACAAAAATAAGAAAAATCAAACAACCTATTACCAAACCCAATGTACATGAAAATCACGCTCCCCACAATAGTTTCTAAATGCATCCCATGCTCCTTGGGATATCAAGTGTGCATAAAGAGAAGATGGGTGCAGCTAGATTTTCTCTTCAGCATCTTTAAGATGATATTTTGTTAAAATTGTGTGGAAGCCTCTATTAATTCATCCTGCAAGTCTTAATACATATTTCTTGTGAAAGGAATCTACTATAAATGCACTATGCAATGGATAACGAAGAATATGTCATTATTTTAGTATTTTATTTTATTTTAATAAATTATAGAAATGATATCATAATGTTACTTTAGTCACCTACCACATTACTGTCTTAAGCCCAGTGAAAACATGGTGCCACAACTATACATCCATCATCACACATTGCCGAGTGACAATTCCAATGTAACAACTAAAGATAGATTTTTTGGGGTTAACATGTGGGCCTCTGTTACTCTATCCAACCTCAAAGAGAATGCTTTTTCTTTTGCTTTAAGTATTTTGGATAATAATGTCAAACTACGATGCTATTTTTCCCACTATCAGGGTTTCATTTCCTACAATTTCTTTATAAGAATCACATTATGTTTCTCTAGAGCACTAGCATCTACATTGGGAATAGCAGAAATAGGTTGAGAAACCATTTGTACCTCTGTGATGGGACCAGCAGCAACAAGTTGAGAAACATGTTATTGCTCTATACTAGGACCTGTAGGTGTAGGTTGAGTGTCCTGTTGTGCCTCAGGATTGGGCGAATCAACAGTTTTAGAATTCATCATCAGCTGAAGTGGTTTAACATTAAATTTAGATTACATAAAATCCACAGTGAACAGATAATAACACAACGTAACAAAAAGTATATTATAAAAAACTAATAACAAAATTATTGAAATCATTTTTTAAATGCTTAAGAGATTTGACCCCTCTATTAACATTTTAAATCCCTTTGTTGTGGTCTCTTTATAACATAATGAATGTTGTTTACATTTAGACCACTAGGAATTGATTTTGATGTCCCAATGATAGGTCATCCTCCATTGAACATTCATCTAAACCATCAATTGTTTTGGTCAATAAAAGAACAATTGACCAATTTCAATTTGCGGGATCTAGAACATAAAATACATGTACCGCTTGTGATTCCATTAAAAATGATTTATCTTTTTACCCTTATTTATTGAAATCATCTTTCATGAATACCAATTCAACTATTTTAACATAACTTCTATTATCTGCCCACTTTCATTGAGAAATCATCACATGGAATTTCGTATAATCCAACTCCCATATTTGTTTGATGGTTAAAAAGTATGAAATATTGACATAAATTGGATTTCTATCCATAGGATTGAAAACATACATCGCTTCAGCCACAAGTGTAACCCCACTATTCTTCATGGTACTATATTCATCATGTTCATTAGTATAGAATGTATAACCATTAACTATATAAGAATTTTATGATAATACATACACACTTGCTCCTCCATCCATCCATTGAATTCATTCAGAAATTGAGTCTAGATATTCACATATGTTCATAAAAATATTGTCCTGAAACCATCATGTATATTATCAGTTATGTGTATTTGATATCCATTTTTCATCCATAGATGGATTCAAATGACTAAGAATTTCTCAGTGGGTTTGAACATATGGGTCAATGTCGAAACTGTTATGAAAAAAACAAAGGTGGGATTACTCCCAATCTGCAATATTGATTGTAACAACCTCTCTTATAGAAATTACTTCACTCTCAAGCTTCCCAGTGTAATGAGATTTAGGTAGGCAATGATTTTTCCACCAGACATGTATTCACTACCAAATTCAAAATCTTCCTCAACAATATATTTCTCCGCAATACAACCCTCTTCCTGACTTTTATTTTTGACATACCTTTTCAAAATCATCATATATAATTCAATGGGGTACATCCATCTATAATGTACATGACCATATAGTTGAATATCTATCACTAAATGAATCATCCAAAGAACCATCATATCAAAGAATGATGGAGGGAATAACATTTCCAATTCACATAATATGATGGAAATTTCTCTTTCCCTTGTTGGCAATTTTTCCAGGTCTATATCATTGTGGCTTATATCATGGAAGAAGAAACAGATCTTCATTAATACATAGCATAAATTCTTTGAAAAAATGAAACATAAAGCATTATGAATTAGATCTTGCATGAAAACATGGAAGCCATGTGATTTCAGACCCTTTATCATTAAATCGTTTATTTTAGTGATGTTCATGGTATTAGATGAATACCCCTCTCAAACCATTACTTCATTCAAAATTTTGAAAAACTAATATCTATCCTACCACGAAAGAGTGTAATTAGTAGGAGGATGAAATGTTTGTTTTTCACCTTCACTAGTTCCAACTCTTATCGTATTCCCATCTCAACCATGTCCAATCTAGCCTTAATTCCATAATTTGTTTTTTTCGGGTTCATTTACCAACGTGTAAATGAACCTATCACATACCTTTTCTTAATATGCATAACGTCATGTAAATGTTTAACATATAGACAATTCTAGAATGTTAATAAAAAACTGATCTATTTTTCCTACGAAATTTTCATATGGTTTTTAAAAAAAGGTTTACCAAATTCAGTGTCCACATATTTTACTTTCTCAAACAAATTATTACTTATTGGTGGATATGTTGTAGTAAATTATTTCGAACTTCCATTGAATTATGTCGTCCAAGATTAGTACTTATGCCATCAAGGTAGAAATCTGTGATGTCCTTGAAACATTGTTTTTTTTAACATTCCAACCTAATTGAATTTTAACCTTGTTCACAAATGGGACACCCTTTAATTGAATTAATTCTATATCCTCTCAAATTTACATAAGAATGAAATTCATTTATCTTCCCATACAACATATCTCTAAAAGTGAAATATTCATTTATCAATGCATCATACAACGTAACACCCGAATCCCATAATAATTTCAAATCATTGATCAATGGAACCAAATAAATTACAATATCATTACAAGGTTGTTTGGGTCCTGATATAAGCATAGATAACATTATGTATTTTAGTTTTATGCATAACCACTGTGGTAAGTTATAGTTTTCCACCACAAGCCATGTATTCTAACTGCTACTTTGAAAACCAAAAGGATTCACTCCATCGGTAGATAATGCAAGATGAAGGTTTCTCGGATCGTTTCCAAATTCATGATACTTATGATAGATTCTCTTCCACTGAGGAGGTTCTTCTGGGTGGCTTAGTTTCCTATCATTGATTATTGTAATTGCATTCCATGTAAATTTTCTTCCAGTCTCCTCAATTCCATATAGGCGCCTAAGCAATGTAATGATTTGAAAGTACCATACAACATTTGTAGGACTACATTCAAATTTCTTGTATCGAGAAGAACCACACATTGGGTATTCTTTATGTTATTTGTGGTCCTTGAGAAACAATATATATCCATTCAGATAGGTGTGTATTTTTTCAAATATTATACCCATCAAGCGTCTCATTCTTTTGGCATCGAATTTTCAGCTCAAGAGCACATTATATTCTAAGAGCCTGCCATTTAGGAGGGAAAGTAGTTCCGTAAATCTAGAGTCCCTCTACCTATTGCCTACATTCAAATTATACAGCTTTAGTATGGATGGAAAGGCTGTATATCTAGTGAAACCAGCATATAATGGCATGTTTTGAAACTCTTTAACTTCTCTAATAATTTTGAGTAATCATGATGTTCATCTTCAACTGTCATTTCCATTTCCTCAAAACGATCTTCATCATCATTCACACGTGTAATCACATCCTCAATTCTATTGTCATCAATTTTCACGATTGAAATCATATTAGATGATCCATAAAATGTAGTGATATCCCAATCAATACCTGCATTCTTTTTCCCCCATGTTTATTCCAACTTGTAAAACTTTTATCTATTCTGTGACATATCAGGTGTTCTTCCAACTCTTCTGGACTAATTTATCTTGAATAAAAACAGTGTAAACATGGAAAAATGATTTGAGATGGGTCATATGCATGATATTTTTCAAACTTGATAAACTCTTTCATGCCATATTCATACTCTTTTTTCACCCGATTAAAATTCAAACATTATTTATTCATATTCATCCTATTGGATATAGTAATATTAATATTTAACAAAATAATTTCACAAAAGATATTCAACTTGGGTTATCATCCATCTATAATCAATATAACTAGCTATCATAAACAATACCCATACTTCTACATGCTTTACTCATGACCAAAGTAGATCACACCCATCTTCCCAACCACTTGATCAATGGAAGTAGCTCTAAGAATCCCTTACACTAGATTGTTTTAGTATCCCACATGTGATCTATATGCATTGCTGTAAACTGGTATTTTAGTGTTTTTGTAGAAGCATAATGTCTGTAGTCAAGAACTATGGAACTAAACTAATATATGGTATGATTTTCAAAAGAGTGCTTGTGGGTGTAAGTATTCATTACATGTGTGGTTATGATTATTTTAATAGGGTGTCAATACAGTTTCTCATAGAGTCCTCTAGTGATGTAATTTTATAAGATTCAGTGGAATTGTAAAAGTAACAAAGTGTTTGTTCCATTGAAATGGGTAAAGTTTAGATTTATATTTAATGGTGGAAGAACTACAAAAAGAAAAAAGTGGCATACCAATCATTCCTACAAACGCAACACCATACAAACACACAATCATGCTCACAATCGTAACACCATTCAAACCAAATAATCACAATTTATTATTTTAAAGAGTGTCCTATATTAAATTCTGTTTGTTAATTAAGGGGTTATCATAAATATTTTATCATCATGGGGAATTAATTCATTAGTAGATATAAATAAATTACAATATTTATATTCAAATTTTATACAGGAACCAACCAACATTCCATTCATTTAGTGTGGAAACAAGGACCACCAATGACCATGATTTTTAGTGTGACATTTAGAAATACATTTCACAATGTAACCATCAATATCTAATAGTAATAACATTAGAACAAGAGGTAACCAATGAGTAAGATGAGAAGAAACACTGTGAAGCTATCGTTCAATGCGCAGTGGAGGTGCGTTTGAAGTCTAGGAGAGGTGCATGACTAAAAAGATTTCCAGCTGAAAATAAAACATAAAATGAGAAATTACATGTTAAAAAATTTTATTGGTAAATAGTGGGATTTAATTTTCCATCTATGATAGTCACTTTATATTTATTTATTTTTTTGTATCTACTAGTTTTCTAGATATTCAACTTATAAATGGGACACTTCTGCTTTTAAGGAGAAATGAAAATTTTAATTTACTCTAATTTAGGGGTAAAATATTCTACAATAATTGTAATTTTTTCTAAGGGGATCATTTCTATCCTATAGGGATCATTAAAAGGACTTAGGTTTTTGGAAATTCAGGTCAGTTGTTGGTTATGATACCATCATGGGTTTTATCATTACATTTCCAATTGTAATTGACCCATGTACATTTAAATATTGGATGAAGGGGGGGGGGTTAGAAACTAATATATAGAATGAATAAGAGAGGTAAAAATTATCATAGGCTCTCCAATACAAGTGATGAATGATGAAACATACATTGGGTGAGGTAGAAACACCCAAGAGGAGAGGATGGGGAGGTTGGCGTAGCACAAACGGGTTCTGGATAAGAAAAAATAAAAAATACAGTAAAACATGAAATGTTAAAAGGAGAAGGGGGTTGTTACTAAGGGGTGGGGGTCCACTAGTAAAAGACCATTAGGGGTCCTAAAGAGTGAATAATGAGAGGGGGAAATTATGGGAAAGAGGGTTTTTGTTGATGGAGTCGAGTGACTAATAAATAATTAGGGAAACTCAGTAAAAAGAAAAACAAATCTCTTTTCTATTCATGAATAGAGAACATTATAGTGTAGCCTAAGGGTCTACTGCATAGTGCACCCTATGATGTCACATTGTTTAATTACCACAAGGTATACACTGAAACACTCATCCCCTAGGCAAGACCATTAAATCGTTATCATAGATTGTTATGTTACTGTATTCCTCATAGAATATAATCCACCCCCAAAAAAATAGTATGGAGGGCATAACATAGCCAACCTCCCACATGATCCAAACCATTAACATATGGCGGGTCCCATGGATAACTCACATAAATAAAGGAGGACCTAAAGAGGAATAACAAATATAACCCCTAACACAATCTAAATAACTAATATTGGTTATTATGCATGGATAATAATATATACTGGATGTGGTCCATGATAAGGTCATAAAAGAGCCAACTTACTGCATGAGAAGGATTACCAACCTACACCACCCCCAATGCGGACAAGGGGACTGCGTAAGGTAAAGGCACAGAAGTAGGTGAATGCGGAGGAGGAGGTGGCGGTCACAGTGGAGGAGGATGAGTCAGCTGCCGGAGGAGGGGGAAAGGAGGAGGAGGAGGTAGTGGCAGCGGTGGAGGAGGAGAAGTTGGGTCGCGGTGGAGGAGGAGGAGAAGGCAGTGGTGGAGGAGGAGGAGGATGATCACAGAGGAGTAGGAGGAAAAGGTTGTGGTGGAGGAGGAGAAGAGGAAATCATTTCCCGACAAAATGTATAATTTCCATAGTCATGGGATCAATATAGAATGGGTTTATCATCCCTCAAATGAATTCCTTTATGAAATTAAAATTATTGGCATGTGCATCTCAAACCATTCGATATAATTGGTATAGCATCTCAGATCACATTATTAAATGGTAAGTGTGAAATTAAACTCATACAATAGATCAAAATATCACATAATGTATATCATCCCATTATTTAGGGATCATCAACATAAATATTCATATCATCACAGTTCGTAGTGCATGTCAGAGTGATTAAGGAAGTCACCCCACACCCAAAAAAAGATATTAATCTAGTGTAGCAGTTCTGCCACATAAAAATAGAATTAACAAGGATAATAGTGTCCTATAATATATAAACTACATAAAAAGTCATAATAAACATCTTAGAAAATAATAAATAAACCATTACAAGGTTTTCCTAAAATATGACTCACTCAATGTTTATGATTAGTTGATCCACACATGAAGAACCCATATCCAAATCCAAAACAAGGCTATAACCCACTCAAATATTACACATCAGAAGGGGGAATAACACTCACCCCATAAGTTAGTAAAATAAGTCATAAAATTATATGAGGAAACCTTATTCTCTATTTGGGTCAAGGCTCACACTGTCCTCACATAATCCACACATAACTTAATGAAAGATAGATAAGGGATACTATTTTGTTCCATATATGTTATTTTTTACCATGGAGAAATACCTATTGGTTTTAAAGAACATAATTACCATTAATTTATTTTTCTACATGGAACATATTTTCCATTAAATCACACTATATCACATGTAAGGATAGAAGATAGACTGAAACGTACTTACCTACTCTTAGGTGGAGAATTAAAAACATCCTAGTTAAAAACATAAAATGGAATCTCTCAATTATAAACATATCCCATATCTAGGGTGAAAAAATGACACTTAATCGATGTCCTAGGAATCATAGTTTTACACACGGGAATCCACCAAGGGGTCTTGAATGTAATGTTCAACATATATTAATTTATTCCAACCCCCAATGGTCATAGAATTAAGGAGTAATACTCTGAGGGTCAATAACATCCCTAGATGTTTTTATCAATACATATATTCCTTGAAAACAATTTGAGTTGATTTAATACAAATTACACAAGGGTATAAATGACTACATATCACATAATGCATGAAAAAATAGATAAAACATTAGTAATGGTTTGAAACCACCATCCTCATAGTGGATTTGACCCCTTAATAATTCTAAACTACCATATCCATAGTTCATCTCGGGTCGATCAAGATCCATCATCCATTTTTGAAACACAAGAGTTGGTGGCAGCAGCAGAGTAGGATGAGTCAGCAGCCGGAGGAGGAGTAGGAGGAGGAGGAGGCGGCGATGGCAGATGAGGAGGAGAAGCATGGTCCCAGAGAAGGAGGGATCATAAGGAGTAGGAGGAGAAGGAACTGATGATATAGGTGGAGGAGGATGGTCAAAATGGAGGAGGAGGAAAAGGAAGCAGCAGTGGAGGTGCAGGAGTAGGAGGGGTCGTAGTAGAAGAGTGGTTGCAGTGTAGGGCTCAACTTCCATGAATTCTTGAACGGGTGCGACAGAGGAGGGGTCAGTTGGGGTTATTTTATAGAAACCTATAGATCCTTTATCAGTGCTAGTTAAATGTGGTGATAAATATAAGCCTTTATCAGTGATAAAAAAGTGATGATAACGGAAAATATTTATCATCTCTCCAAAAGTGCAGATAAAAAAACAATTTATCAGTGCTAAAATTATATCCTGGAAAAATAATTATTTTATCTATCATTTTTGAGACATTAAAAACTTTTATCAATGATAATAATAGAGTTCGAACATTTACACTTTATGAGAACTTAAATAAGTGATGATAATAGGTTCAACTTTATCATCATTGGTTTTAGTGCTAATAAAGTGTATATTTTTTAGTGATTTTAGCTAGTGCTGATAATGTCACACCCATTTATTAGTGCTTTCTGTTTAGTATTGATAAAGGGTAGTGCTTACTTTGCCCTATTTTTTGGTAGTGATCAATGAAGTTGTATTCCTTTATGGATAAACTCTCTCAATTATATTTGATTGTCATCCATGGTTTAAATCAAGACTCTAGAAAATTATCTTGAATTATTTAGTTACTAAGATTCATTTGAGTACTTCTTTTCATCCTCAAACTAATGGAAAGTAAAAAAAGGACAATAGAAACTCTATAGGACATATTGAGATCATACTAAATTAATTTCCAGGTTTTGTGAGATCATTATTTACTTTTGTTAGAGTTTACCTTTAACAATAGTTACCATTCAAGTATTCAAATGGCACCATATTAGCGTTGGACAGAACCAAATGTCGTACAAAAACATGTTGGGATGAAGTTGGGGAAAGGAAGCTTGTAGGCCCATAGCTTTTGGAGGCAAAAATTGAAGGTAAATACTATTTAAAACCATATCCATGTAACTCAAATAAGGAAAATGCATTATGCTGATAATCAAAGGAATTATTTTGAATTTCAAGTCGGAGATCATGTTTTCAAGAACGTAACTCCATGTAAAGGTGACATAAAATCTGGGAAGAAAGTAAAATTGGTCCCTAGGTGCATTGGAAATTTTTACATTCTAGAGAGAATTAGAGCTATGGAATATCATTCGGCAATGCCACCTTTCCTTTCCAAGGAACAAGATGTATTCAATGTCTCTATGGTAATGCTTTACATGCCAAACCAAACACATGTACACACTTTTTAAGGAGTAGAATTGTACCCTAAAAAATCCTAATATGTAGAGCCTATCCCAATTTTTGACGCTAAAAACATGTGTTGAGGAATTAGATGACTTGGCTAGTAAAGTTAATTTGGAAAAATCATAGAATTTAATAGGAAACATGTGAGATGGAGGAACATAGGATATAGACCTACCCAAATATTTTTATGAGTTAACATTTTTGGAAATTTGTAAGATTAAATTTTTATAGGTGGAAGAATGTTACACACCATTTTTTCTAAATATATTAAATATAAAATATAATGGATACAACACTGATCCTCTACAAAACAACACATTGTTATTATAAACCAGTCATTAAACATATTTTTCCACCTCTGTTATTTTAATTTTAAAAACAAACCAACTCATTTGTGGTCAGTATGATATTTAAAGTCTTATAGAACCAACATACATTTTTGATGAATAGTATCATGACCTTAAAAAAAGTTATATGAACTTTATGAAAGGTAATCTAACCTAATTAATAGTAACATAACCCTTGAAAGTATAAATAAAATTGAGGAACACATATAAATGAATATAGGATATAATTATATCATGGTGCAAGCATGTGCATATTTAAAAATTAATAATTAAGTGTTTTTTTAAGTGTAAATATTTAATTATAATTTTATAATTAATGAATTGAATTAAATGATAATTTATTTCTATAAAATGTATCTATAAATCAATGGTTTTCCAATTATTTTAGGATAAGACACTAGTTAATTTATCAAGATATTATAAAATAAGTTTTAATTTTAAGAATTATAACTTTTGAGTGAATTATCATGTTAATTAACAAATAAATTACTCACATTAGTAATATTATTTTCATAAAATGGATTTTGTTTTTTATTCTACAAGATGAAAAATTGTTAGGGTGTATTTTTGGGATTTTTTTCAAAATACATGATTTTTTGGTGAATATTAAAATACGGTAATTTAAGACAAATGCTGAAAACATGAATTATGGAGTCATATACAATTTATCACTAATTTCAACACCCTTGGTTCAAGATAATATGAAATTATTACTTTATACATTCACATGAATCACCACTATTGCTTATATTGAGAAACATAATAATATAATGAATAAAATAGTGAGAAATTACCACTCTCCTCCAATAAAAAACCACCCTCACCCCATATTGTCTTCACACCTTCCATGATTTAACATTTTTCAATTATTTACCCCAAACACTTCCCAAGATACTCCCCAATTACCATAAACGTTTTGCCTCATCAAAATTCAAATATAAATCCCTATACAGATATTCTCAAGGAGGAGTATTCAAAAGGTAAAAGAATCTTAATTTTCCCTTTTTGTTTATTTTCAAATTATTTCTTATATTATTCTATCCTCGCCTATTATGAAAAAAGATCATGATGACCCGAGATTGATTAAATTATAGGAATTATATAATTCTAATGGAAGCACTGTCATCAATATCTTTAGTCTCTCTCTCCCTCAATTATTTTAAACTGAAAATCATGACCTCGGAGGTGCCGATTTACAATCTTCATTGATTATGGACTTTAGTTCTTTAATCTATTCATAAAAAATGTTCATGATGGAATTTTAATGGTAAGAAAAACTAATATATTTATTATAACCTATCTAATGATCTAAATCCATTATATATACATAATACTAATCCAAAAAAATGAGTTCGTTGTGATCAATAACAGCCCTAACAATGCAAATCATTATTATTAAATGTATTGTCTAATGATTAATCTTCATAACATATAAATAAATGATATATATTATCATTTAAACTTTGTTATGTTTATTAATATCGTATGAATTCAATTCTATTGAATTATACCCATTCCACATGAAGTTCCATACTCATATACAAGTATACCGATCGTGAATAACAAGGAAACGAGCACTCCCAAATAATAAAATTGTATTTCATAACTCATAAAAAGGCCATAAATAAACCTAATAAAATTATAATCAATAATATACATTTAAAAAAGGTTATAAATTATTTAAATAATGTATTTAATTTGATTGTCCATGATGTTAAGGTCATGTACAAAACTTATTTGTTTATAAGGTAAGGGTTTCTACCTGAATCTCTATTTTCTTTCAGGTTACTCTTTATCTCTCCTTACCACAAAGAAATTATGAATTATTATTATTAAATCCCCAAAAAATCTTTGTGAATTTTTTATATATATTTAAAAATCATTATCCTTATTTATATTATGAGGAGTAACATTTTTTAAAAGGATATTTCTCAAATTCATCTGGATAAACAAGCCCGATTCAAGGGAACATCTTGAATTACTACATATTTTCAAGCGAACTCTATAATCTATTTTAAAAAATAATTATTTTTATAAAATTTAATATTTTATCATAATAAACTACCATAGTTTTTTTTGATTTATACTAGGATTTTTCAAAAAAAAAACTATTCTTTTCAAAGTAAAGGTGTTCTACTCTCAATAATTTCTCGATGATTTTATTTTAGTATTTTCATTTATTTAAACACCACCTATAGAATCTTATATTATATTGGGATTAAATTAAAATGACAATTATATAACATATTTATTAAATGGTTTATGATCAGAAAATCTATGGATATTCTATCATGAAATCATACAACATACTACACTGAATGTTTAGTTATTATATCTATAGATTAGGGAATATTATTTCATATTGTCATGTTGATTATGTTTATCCGCCTTTATATGAGTCATGAATCTGACCTATAAAGTGATGTTAGGGGACCTCTATAGCGCCTCAATGAATTGTTATATCTCATAAGATGAAACATATTTGGGTTCTATCCAAGGCCTTAACCTAGTATTTTTAGACATCTTGTGTGAGGCCTTGACAATATGTTTGAGATGTATGAAATTATGCTATCCCCATTTATGATATTATTATCTGATAAACCATGTGATTATTTGACTAGTATAATATCTATTGTTATGTTTCATTCTCTAATGACCATTTATATGGATTTATTTAATATGTTATCATTCCTTCAATATTATTCTCAAGTATAGTTTAAAAGGCATGTGTTTTTAGTTGTTCAACTTTCTTAGTGTTCAGGTTTTCAGTAACTTCCCCTTTATAAACTACCCTTATTGAGTATATGAGATTGCCCCATTAATTTTTTTATTTTTCTGAATATACGAATATAAATATTATGAATGACTTGTATGAAAAATTTAGGAGTTTTAGATGTTGTAATGGAATTTAAATGTTATATTTGTTGTCAAATAATAGTATTTAAATTATGTCTGATTTTCTTTTCAAATTTTACTAAACCATTTGGTCCTTCAGGATATTAATTTCTAGGAAACATTCCAATGTGATGAAATAATGAACCGACTTTGGGAAACTGGGGTTAGATTCATTACAAATAATATAATGAGAATACCTTGGTTTATAATATATACATGAATTGAGTCTTAGGGATGGAAATAACAGATCTGTCATCCCTCATTGGTTGAACCTAATAGAGATATTCCCTACAAAAAAATTCATATGATATGTGTAGTATAATATTATTGGTTATAGTACACATATATCATATGTTATGACTTTTGGGAATCAAATATTCCATCATTTTTATATCACAAGAATACATAAAGATTATACTATCTAGAAACATATAGTGATTTGATATTACAATATCCATAGAATTTTATTATATTGTATTGTATGATATTATGATATCAAAAAAATTTGATATAAATAATCTCTTTTATATGATTGATGATACTGTCAAATATTAATAGTTAATGTTTAGATATTAATTCATGATACTTATCAGTTCTTAAATGTTTCATTAGGTTCAATTCATGGGAGATGGCTTTAGTTTAAAAATAAAAGTGAACAATTCCATTTAATCATATATTTTATAACAAACAACAAAATTCTAAATATTCTAAGGGAGTGTAACTGGGTTCTATAAAAGGTGGTTGATTCAATTTTTGTCGATGTTACCGATTTCAATTTCATCATTTAGATTTCATTTGCAATGATTTACCCCTATGTCATTTACTATTTTAGGTACAATCATATGATTCTTACAAGAACAGTCCTACCAGAGCCTCAAGTGATTCATATTAGCATGTGGATTCACCATGGGGGAAAGAATCCATTTATTTTTCATGGTGATAAAATAAAATAGTATCATAAATAATTGATTTATGGATTATATTATTATTTTTACATGATTTTAGTTTTTAATAACATGGTTATATTGGACATGTTGTTTATGATGACTTTCAACACATTGATCAAGTTTTTTATGATCCTTATAAATCCATTACTAATATTAGAGTCTCAACATTATTCTTGATTATTTAAATCAATCCTTAAACATAATGAAAATGTATACAACATTAATATCATATTAACTAATGTAATATGTAAAGTAATATTTTTAAATGTGTTATTTCTTGCAATAAGTGATATCATAATGAGTGATAAAACAAAATCATATGATATAGGTTATCAATTTCAGTGGAACCATGTAATCCTTTTATTCCTAAACAAATAATAGTGTATGATATATATATAATTATAGTGGATTAGTATATCAATTTATGGATGAGAAAATATGGTTGTATCACTGATGAATATTAATTATATCTCATACTACGATTGGTAAGCTAAAACTTAGGATATGTTGAAATTATTTTATAAAATTTTTAATTGGGAATTTCATTTTGAACTCTACATGCCTCCAATCATTAAAAATGATTTAGGTAGGAACCTAGATCACATATTATGATTTAGTTATACAGTTAAAAATGATATGGGTGAAATTTTTAAATTTTTATTTTGAAATTATAAATTATGTTATATAATTTTTATAAAGTATATAAATTATTCAAAATGTATTTTGGGATATTAACTAAATATACAGGTAGTTTATTAATTAATTAATTAATTATAATATATTTTTCTTAAATTGATTAATTTTTTTTGAAGAATTGATCAAGTAAATATCAATAATAACAAATTTTATTATTAAATATATTTTGAATCCATGTGCATTGAATTATAATTTGGATATAAAATGATTATATAGAAATATTAAGTGTAATTTGTTGCAGTTTTACAAATTAAAATTTTAGAAATGTTCTAAAGTATTTAATATATAAAATTATGATTTTTTATAATTATTGATTAAAATATTTCATATTAAAATGAATTATTTTATTAAATTAATTAAACCATGTATAAATGAGTTTAAAAAATTTATACGACGAAAGATTAAATAAATATTAAATATGTGATATTTAGGTTATGTAAATTATTTTTATAATAGAATTGTAATCTAAAGTGTTTTATATTTTAATTTAATATCATATATATAAATATAATTTATATAAATGTAGTGGAATTTGGTACTGTAGTAGTAATGGGTGTTGTAGTAGTAATATTCACTAAAGGGACATTTAGGATAACAAAAAATGGTCTTTCAAGACATATGGTGTTTTTCCGTCAAATTGTAATGGATTATAAGGACATTGTGGCTCTAAAAATTTGGGTCATTTAATTTTTGGGACTATAGATCATGTAAGGGTTCCCAATGATACTTGTTAAAAAGGGGATTCCTTCATTAATAAAAATTAGCCTAATCCAATACTGTTTGAATTATAGAGGAAAATTGTAGGTATAATAATTGATTTAGTTTACCACCACCATCACTATGATTTGAAAATATTGATTTGGTATAGGAAATACAGGCTCCAAAAAAATAATTAAAATAATATATAGATAAGAGAGGATAATAAAAGGAAATATTGTTAGATTAAATCCTAGTTAAATATAATACAATTTGATATATTCTTTTTAATTCAAGCATAATTTCATACCTAGATCATTCAACTAGGCAGTTTCATGATAAAAATGGGATCTCCAAAACAATATTTCACAAGGAAATAATGTAATGGGGTGAGCTAAAATTATCAATTATATATTTTTGGTGTTTTCCTTAGATTATATTTATATGGGAACCCATTGGAATGATACAAGAGGAATTATATTTACAATATCTATATAAGGGATTGGGAAAAGTGTCATCCACCCAAAATATCCTAGATTAATATGTGATAATATTGACATGATGGAAAACCTAAATAGACATGTCAGGGTAAGGACAATAATGTGGAATCATTCCATAGTGAATCTTTGATCTTATCCCACTAATGGATTTGTATAAATTGTAAAAGTGTACATCATTTTTGTAGGATCATATTTAATAAAATTTATTATTATATGAATTTAAAACATGGAACTCATTCATTAAAAGATTAAATTGTAGATAAATTACATTATCATCATAGTAAATGACATTCGGTTCAATATTTAAGAAAATAAATTCTAAATGAAAGAATCTTCGTACACAATATTAGGAACATATAATTTATTCTCCAATAAGAAAAAAAATCAATGTTTTAGTGCAACAACTTATTGGGAATACATATATTGATTTTGTTCAATAAGTAAAATCTTTACGAATACATTATATATATATGGATTCATATAAGGTTCCAAAGGAATTAGATAAAATATGAATAAAGTAAAATTTAATCTCTACTTAGATACTAAATATAATTGGGTATGTCAGTGACTTGGATTATTTTCTGGTAACCTTTATGGATTACTTGGGCTACATCACTCATTTAGAAATCATATTTTTAAATGTTTTGAATATTTGGACTATTTTAATAGGAATATCACCCTATTAGATCAAATTAATGAGGATTTATAAGAATTAAATATTTTTACTATTCTATAGTTCTATTTTTTATGGTACAAGTGGGTCAAGGATTGATCTAGATAAATAAGATTATAATTGACTAGTAGTTAGTGTTTGTCACTGAAACTTATGATATATGTTATATAGAAGAATAAATGTTTCAATATATGATGAAATTTATTGAAATACCTAAGGGGGTTGAGAAACTCTATATATTATTCATGTAAGGTATTAGTGAAATAGAAATCAGTTTATTGATTTTGATGGTTATTTGTAAATCATTATCCCGAGAACCATTAAAAACATTCTCCCTGAAGAAGTATCATTAGGACTTAGGTGCACAACCCCATATTCCAAAATTGTTGATTAGAAGTGAGTTTCTGGTTAGGTGATTGAGGGTATAATATACACTTAGTTGATGATAATAATAGTGTTACATATAAATAAAACACTGTGGAAAAGACAAAAATAGTCAAAAAAATAATAAATCCCAGTGGAAGAATAATAAACAATAGAAGTAAAAACAATCTCAAATGTAGAATACCATAAATGGATTGATTCAAATGTCACATCAGGTTATAAAAAATAGATATTCAAGGTCATTAGTGGAATACCATCTAAGTGCATATATATATAACAAAAAAGGAGTTCCAATTTGATATAGAGGAATTAAATTGTTCACTACCATCCACTCCATAAAAAAGTGATAAATCCTAATCACAATGGTCTAACACTCTATGTAGATACCTTTTCTGAACTCAAAACCATAATATTTACATGAATCATAAGGTACTTGTGTAGTCAGTGAACAATAACTCAGTATGCCACCACCAATGTGTGCCTGTCTTACATCGATAATTTTAGAATGTATGAAAAATATGATTAAAAATTCAACGCAGACACATTTAATAAATAATAAGAATCCTTTATTCCCAATATCCATAATGAATCATTTAACTAATTCATCCAATGATGATATATATCTTTATACAAACCCCTAAATATATATTTGGTATTCAATGCATGTTTGTAAATATAATTTTTATTTTCTGGTGAGGACCAAGGGATTAATGACCAGGAATCCCCTAAAGAGAATCATACAAGGAGATCCCTCAAGATACTACCATAAATATTTCACCGGAACATCATTCCATCCATCATGTCACATTCCACGAATAAAGAATTTTATTTCGTAATGGAATACCAATAAATAATCCCTAGGTCCCTCAAACGTCCACTCATAAAGTCATCATTAGCTTAACAACCTGACATCCCAAGGCATGATGATATCCATCAAAAAATGTATTATAAATCAACATCATATTGATACCTAGAAATCACAATGGAATTGTGATAACCATCCACCAATTATCATAACCCACAATGATCAATGTAAAAGTGAGCCTTATCCCCCAACTAATGGCCTCAACACCATCCCCTAATGGTCCATCACCAATAATAATTAATTTATACAGTGAGACACTGCCCAATAACAAGTTGAAAAAAAAATCCCATATGATGCAACATAAAAAATTAAATCCTTCAATATTGAGTGTTCAACACCACCTTAACATACTCTAATCGATGTACACGTTACTCTAAAATAACTTCAGGTAACAATGATGATCACAAAAAAAAACATATCATAATCCACCAAATCTAAAGCCTAATTTCCACATGAAACTAAGGCACGCAAGTCCTGATGGTCAAAAACATCCCAAATTTTGTGGATCTGTCCTTTAATCTGAAGACCTTGTCACCTAATCCTGACAAACTATGTTTCCTCAATAGGGTGATCAAAATCACCCAATGAATCTCATTCTATGCCCTTATCCTTATAACCATGTACCCTATATCCCTATCACAAACATCACCTCAACTACCTTGATCCATTCCCAGTATGTTACCATGGAATAATTAAATCATATAAAATTTAAATTAGTTGAAAGAGAAAAACTAACATAATATACACAGTGGGTTAAAGTCCCCATACCCGACATAGCAAGCATGAATATGCAAGCACATGTTCAGAAGTATCCCATAATATTAATTAATCAATTCAAAGACTATTATTAAATTCATTAGGGTGTCCCCTATCAAACCATCATATATGTTAAATCAATCACCCCACACACAAATAAAATTATAGAAAAATCTAGGATGTAAATAACTTATACTTATAGGTGCATGGTCACCTAATGTAATCCTCTAACTCAATCTAAAACAATAGAAATATATATATTAGGAAAATACATTTAAAATTGGTTATAATTGATCAAACTGATTTAACATTCAATATGGAAGGATTAATAAAAAATGTAATTTAATAGACTGAAGGCCTTACCGATAGGAATCCGTATACACCAATAGATCTTGAATCATGGATCAAACGATGTCAGAGGCTCAAATAATAGGAGTTAAAATTTTTAAGAGATCCACACCCAGGGGAGGGGTTGTGAGTGTTAAAGGGTAAATAATGGTTGTCAAATATTAAAAAATTAGTGTAAAAAGGTAATTAGTTCCTCCACATGGTTTCCACATGATTTGAAAAACTGTTTTTGAACCATGCAGTGCTCATTGTCCAATGGAACACCCCATTAAAATGGGTCACACAGATTGGTTTCACAGTTTTTTCTAGACTATGTAAAGACCAAGCAAACCCTCTTTGAAGAAATTTAAAAACTCTCTGAATTAAATAAAGGGGATCACATGGTATAATCTTACAGTGAGCCATTAAAAAACATCATTAAGGGTTAGAGAAACTCTACACCAACAGGGAGCCGTTGTTTTTCATCTCCAGGAATTTATTTGTTAGAACATGATTGTTCAAAAACCCATTAAAACTATAAAAAAACAGGATAATCCTTAAAACTTGACAATAAATAATACATTGGTGAGTTAAAACCGTATAAATTATGATATCAATTAAATTATTCATGTTATACTATCAACCAAACATAAAATTTAAGAAGGTTAAAAAAATTCCAACACGTTAAAAAACCCCAAAAAATACAATCTCTCCTCATTTAAATAGCTCATCCATGAGATATTAGTTATCAAGATGATATTTCACCAAACATTTCCATTTTTAAAAATCTCCTTAATCTATAATGAATAGTAAATTAACCATTTGGATCTCCCCACCTTAAGAATGACTTACCTGGTCACTTCACAGCTAAAAATTAAACAATTTTATAGTCATATGACCACCCCTAGGCATACAAGTCCTCTCATGTCATACCATCATCCATATACATCATCATGTACTCAATTAATTCCAATTTCATAGATGAAAAAAATAATGTCTGACATCTCATTAGATGCCAATAAATACTAATGTCACACATCGTACTCAACAAAACTACAATATCATTAGATAATCATAAGTCAAGAACATAAATAGATGCTAAAATATATATATATTCCACTCCACACATATATATATATTTATATATATTCAATCTCAAGATAATATCAAAACTGTGGAACCTCTAACATATCATGCATCACACTGATTCCCACATACTAAATATCACTGGGTTAGTCCTAATACAACACACATGAACCTCAAGCATGAAAAAAAGCCATTACCAAAAAAGGTATATTCACAAAATAACAATTTACCTATCCCTTTAATTGTATATTAATTTTTAATTGAACCTACCATTTAAAAAACACGCGTCTAGGATATATCCCGAGTACCCAAGGTATGTCCACTCTGTGGAGCAGTATCAGCTACCAGCCACTAACACTACTGATGGGCCTCACTATATTAGTCATGTACTACATGTGTAGTAGAATACAAACATCCAGATCATGATAAATCTCTTAGTGAAACATAATATCCTTGATTCTACCCTTGTCCCTAGCCCCTATATGTGTGATAATTCATCGTACATAACCTCTTAAAATTTCATATCTGACCACATTCACATCAATCTTTTAGTGCCCATTCTAAATAGGCCTGAACGTGTCCCAAAAGCCCACATTAGAAGAACACAATCAAAGAACCACTTCTCAGTGGCCTATCTGATTCACCACCCTTGATAACATGGATTTTTTTAAAGATATTCACCTACAACCAGATCTCATGTTGTAGGACATCATCAAATAGCCTCACCCAAGTGATTTCATTACCAACCATAGAAAGAACAAAGTAGGGATAGTCAATGAAGTCATCCACATAATCTATAATGGAGGTATGAAATTTATATATATTAATTAAATCATTGGATTAATCCACCCTCAGTGCCTCCATAAATAAGTGCACGATGAAGTTGGACTCAAAATCTATACAAGATAGTCCCTCATGTCAACCAACCATAACATGTAAGTCCTACTATTATTTTTTTGGCCCTATGATAATGCACATAGAAATTTTTATCTTATTACAATGGTGTGTATCTAGACGATGATAAATCAACTACACCAATTTGATCTAATTCTCTATTACATGTGGCACATCCTCACCCTGCCATATTGTTGGGTGTTGAGTCTAGAACTGACGAGTTGAATACTCAATATAACACTTATATCATTGATCTCCTATATCAATACCATATATGACTCACATCATAATTGACATGAGATACTCATCTAGCCAATTATAAAAATATACGATTTTTTTAACAATCATGTCTATACAAATCTAGTACCTATGGATTATGGTGAACCTATCCCTTATGGGAATTATCCCATTCTTGCTCAGGTGACACCATATTCCCTCCCTCTTGATAGTCCACCAGATGTCATCTAGGTGGAATAAAAAAAAAGACCAAATACAATTGTAAATAATACATAACAACCATATATCACACATATAAATAAATATATAATATTAATAACATATCACAACTCTTACACTCCCCTACCACACCCATGTCACAAGAAATCTTGCCTCATAGACCCTTACCAACCCATATCAAAGTCATATTTCCTATATAATCTAATATCAAGGACCATGACCTACCCATATATTAAATTAGGAATCACATTCATTCAGCCTAAGAGCTCCTTTCCTACCCATAACAGAGTTACGAAACTTATATCACATATATCATGACAGATCAATCTAAGGATCCTAATTATAATTACACCTAATGTCTATATTGGAAAACACCATTTAATTTTTATAAGTTTAATTTCTTAACCCATTATAATAATCTACCCCTACCTACTGTTAATAGATTTAGGCCAATAAATTACATATTAGTCTCATTGGGAATTACATAAATAATATGGATATGTAGAATTCAACCAAACGATCATAGCCAGAAAAAACTGTTTATAGTTTTTGTTGAGATTATAAACAACCCAACAACACTATTTCTGAAGAATGGTTGTGGATATTTCAAAAATTATTGTTTGATTGGAACTAGTCATTTTATTCATTTTTACCTATAAAGTTGATGACACAGTTAATTTATTTCACACAAGGATTACACTTTTAATCATTTTAAAGAGAGATATTCAGTTGTGCTCGATTGTTGAATGTAGGGGTTCTAATTTCTATGAAATCATTCACATCATGATTACCATATACATTTCCATAGAAACAATTAACAACCCCAACATCCATAATTGAGTATGGACTTTTGTTCCAATCGATTGTGGTCCTTTGGGGTTTCATACCAAACTGTTCTTAAGGAATCACATTGGTCTAGAGGATGGGAGGTCAGACTTATTTCACCCTGGGGGGGGGGGTCCTACTATGGGACCCTCTTTAAGAGTTATGACATGTTATAGAATATTTTCCTTTAACCAATATAGGATTGGTCGGCCTTACAATTGATCAAATGTTGAACCGTACCATTTTTAGGGGGTCTATTTATGGGTCTATCTCTATATATCTATCATTTCCATCCATGTCCCATAAATGTGTAGCTGATTATATTTTGAATCCATATAACTAGGAAATTATGATTTTACAACGATCTAGCATGGTAATTAATATCTCAATGATGCGATTGAGCCATTATATGGTGTCTTATATATCTTATATACTGTAGAAATGAATTCACAAATAAATCATTGAAATTGTGAAGGATAATGTCATGATAAGAGGATATATAGGAGTGGGAACATAGGTATTGGGTCTTGAGAGAAAACCTCAGTAAGGATTCCAAAAAATCCTTTTTATGTAATGAATTAAAATTAATATAGTTCAGTCACCCCCATGGGAAATTTCTTGATATTGATAACATTTTATGGAATAAATCATATCAATCCACTAATTGGGGATTACACAATAATGTTTCCTTGGCTTATGGAGATTCATGATGTTAATTTTATGATTGTAGAAAATACCTAAGCCCACATAACCCATTCTCAATGTGAGAAATAAGTTATATTTATTATCTGTATCACAAGATATCGATGTTGGACTTATTAACTTGGTGGCCCATTGGATGCATGATATGGATCTTAGGTCATAGGAAGGCATCATTCGTTTCTTAATTATTGATAGAATCATAGTGATCATTGTTTAATTACACTATCAATCCGCTGGTGGATGTGGAATAATGGTTATCACATTGGAGAGATTAGATACCAATTGTAGGAATCTTGGAGGTAAGGGTGGACTTACACCATGGTGGAATCCAATTTGATCTTGGGCATTAGGAATGTTTTTTCCAAAGACTGGTAATTGTAGGAATCAATATTCTTATAGTTCACATTGATTAGGGTTTACACATACAGGTTTCCCATATATATCCACTAAACATAGTTATCATTTCCAATGACATAAGATTGAGATAAACTAATTTTCTTCAAGAAATGTGTGTTGATTCTTGACCTTATCTTGATTGTCTTCTAGATATTTCTCGATTTCCATCATAACATATCATAGTTTCCAAGACAAAATTTCATAATCAAATCTCATGATCCCAAGGAATTTTCTGAGGGAAATCACATGATCTAGGTGGAATTTCTAGAAGAAACCATATGATCAATGATGACATGTTAAGAAGGTGTCATGAGGCGTTTTTATGTACATTTAGGGAAGCACAAGACCTGAATGACACATTTGGGATACTATGACATAATTCCACTTGAAATACCATTGGATTATCTAAGTCCCTGGTTAAATTTTCAGAGGGTGTCTCATGATCAAAATAGAGATGTCCAGAGGAAATCAAATAGTCAATATTGAAATATCCGGAGGGTTTACATGACCTGGTAGACTTTTCCATTAGACATTGTATGATTACGGATGACATGTTTAGTGGGTGCTGCATGTCTAGGATGACATGCAATGCTGATATGGATATACATTGATCACATCTATTATTAACGTAATGATACCTATGTGACATTTCATGGATCTTTCATATTTGTCAGTAGGTCATTGCAAGATTTGGCTAGTCATCATGGGGGATTTCACAAGACATTGATGTCATTCTCAGAGTGTCTCCTGTGAAATTCCATGGAATGTCTATGCGAAATGACATTCTCCAAATAGGATTTAAATAGAGCATCATATTATTTTTGAGACTTGTCCCATAGCTATTGCATATTCATGGTTTCTCATTTGAAGAAAATGATGATCAATGTACCCATCTTCACCTAAATTTCTCATCTTATTCAGTCTCTATACTATCCACTATTGCATATGATCTTTTGGTTCATGTAGTGTTATATTAATTTAGTTGTCACATGACCCAACCAACATGTGGGACCACATTCCAATGATCTGACCAAAACATCAAAAGGCCTCCTCATGATATCAAGTAATCTAATGAAGTGCTTATGTATGTCACCTGATCCATTGGCCCATTCCTATGATTCTACTAAAAAGAAGTCCTTTTCAATTATGGGATTGGTATCACTGAGTAGTCTTCTCATATCCTCTCATATGTTTCCAATCTTCAATGGTTTCTTTTTTTAAGGGGGGGGGGGATTGTAGGCCACATCCCCTTGATTATATTCCTCATTTTTTGTGTGCATATCTCAAGGTTTTGAATTGGAGTTGGTGAAGCATTTTTTAATCACGTTTTTTGAATGATCATACCATGGGTCATCCTTTGAGTCATTCAATATTCATCGAACCTGAGAATTTTCCTCCTTTACATTTATATTAGTGCTATGTCGATAAAAGTGAATTATCCTAAGAATTAGGACATGTCATGGGGTTTCCATATGGTTTTCCCAACATGACTATGGGTCTTTTATGGATCATGATGCTTATGGAAAAGCTTTCATGTGACCAAAGATGAATTGCGTAGGTGTAGTTAGCGAATCTAATTTGTTCTATTAGGGGAACCTTCTTGAGATTAGGCACATGTTAAAGGGGGCCTCTGAGTGATAGATGGTGATCTCCCTAGGTATATGAACCCTTTCTAATAAAGGAAAATGTTTCCTCAATCCATAAATATTTTCAACCTTTTCCACATTAATTTCCATTTTCTTTCTTCCAAGATAAGAGATATCACATAACCATGCTAGAATTATGGAAGCGTATCACTTTCATTTATTAAAATGCACTATGTTACCAATAATGGGTCTTCTCGTGATTCAAGAGAATTATCATGGAAGACCCTTCTTCTTATATATGGAGCTGATGCAGTTGTGAAACATTGAGTGGACATGTATGAGAACATTTACAGTGATTATTGTGATATGTCAACGGTCCCTTGTGTGATATGTTGGGCATGTTATGAGGGTTTTTGAGGTTTATTTCTTGAAATTTGAATGTTTCATGTAAATTTCAATGACTGTAAAAGGATTATTGATTTTATATATTTTTATCCTTTATCATGTAATGGGTTTGGATGATTTTCAGGGCCTTCTTGGTTGAAAAGTTGCATGACGCATTGGAACTCACTTGCTAGCCCTCACTCGGGAATTAATGCATGTCTGGTTTCCTTCACAATAAAAAAGAGACTTTTAAAATGGGATCATCATGATCTTTAGATGATCATGTTTTTCATATTACCCATTATCTTAACCTTCTTATAGTAATGTGATGATATGTAATTTTAATGGTTACAAAATCCACATGTAGGTCCAACATTCCCCTCTTTTAGTTTGTAATGAAAATAATACCCATGATTCGGGTATTTGTTTCCTTGAAAATTTTTTATTTAAAATTTGTAAGGTGACAACAAATGACCCCCTTATGAGAAATTTTTATTGGGAAAAGGGATCACATGCGAGGAAACAAAATTCTTTCCTGGGTTTTTCGGGATGCCACCAATTAGTGTCTTGGGAGACATTTGGGATTTCTGGATACACTTTGTATTTCATGTATTGCCCAAAAAATAAAGGACTAAAGGATATCTCATTCACCATTGACATCACTATTTATAGGTCATTATATTTTCCTCTTTCATGTGGTCCCTTCATGATGACCCAACATAATATCCCATTCACAGGACATTTTTCTTGTTGATTCAATAAATATATCTTATCACTTCTCCATTCCATATGGTTTTCTATTTTGAAAATCACAAACACCTTTTCTTAAGTTCTAAATATTTTGAGTTCTTTATTTTTCTTATGATCCAGAATTTTCATTCTGTTATTCTTACAGATATATCATTACGTTTATCCATTGTTTTAGACTTACATATCTATCATTCCGATTTTCCATTATGTTATACTTACAGATCTTTCATTACGATTTATCATTCAGTTTTTATGATTCCAAATATGGTGTATATGTGATTCAGTTTTTATGATTCCGATTCCGGTGTATTTGTGATTCCGATTTTTAATACCGCTTCTGGTGTATATGTGATAATGATTTTCAATACTGATTCTGGTCTATATGTGATGTCGATATTCAATATTGATTCTAGTGTATATGTGATTCCAATTTTCAATACTGAATCCAATGTATATATGACACTGGTTTTCAATACCGATTCCAGTGTATATATGATTTCGATCTTCATGATACTAAATCTGGTGTATGTGTGACTCCGATTTTATGATTCTGTTTTCCTGATAATGTTATTTCTAAGAATATGTTTTCTTGATTTCTTAAGATTGTGTTTTCATGACAATGTTAAAGTATACAAATGTATCATTCCAATGATATCAGATTCTAAGTTCTATTATACATATCCTCATTTCTATTACTTGAAATGATGTTGTACAATCTATTATAAACTAATCGTTGTATGTTTTCCATGTGTCAAGGTCCCTCCAAAATTTAAGGAAAATATGACCGTTGGAGAGGAGCCAACTTTTGGGAAGTTTTTTCTACAAATAAAAGCCCATTTTAATGAGAAAAAAATGACCACTTTGACAACTAACTTCGAAAGAATAATGTTGTGAAGTGATTTCTAGAGAGAGAGGTGCTTACAACTCCCAGTGCTTCGTGCGGATGTCATGAACAACTTGTTTAGGTGTGAACAACTAGTTTAGACATGATTTTTGCATACTCTGATCATGCTGATCATGGGCTTCCAGGATTGGAAGATAGTGGTTTCGATTTCCTACTAAATCGAGGGCTTGTGGGGATAGCAAGACAGATTCCGATCATAGGATTGAGGTCTTACCTGGTTTTGGGTAAGACAGACTTTCTTGAAGGTATAAATCAAGGGACCTTTATTCAAGTTTTTTGGATACCCTTCTCTTTGATTTAAAAGAATCTTATTGTTACTTGTTTACTATTACAAGTTGTTTTAATTCTGCTGTTGATTGTAACATTGCTAAAGATAAGAAGTATAACTTTCTTATACTTTTTAATTCCGTTACTCAAATTATATTACAGATTCTATACACATTAATGTAGTATCTTTCTTTTATGTAATTAGAAAATGTTTCTTTAAGAGGTCTTGTGAATGTTTTTTAACCTTGTTAAACAATAATTTAAAGGTTCCAAAGGAATTTTTAAAGTATACAATTCACCCACCTCTTGTATTTGAGTATCTCATTTTTACATATTTGATCCTAAAATTGGAATCAAAGGTTGGGTACCTCATACTCTGAATCAATATAACAATTTGTACTAGAGGAGGTCATAGAAATACTTATATCCACATATAAGTTTTCTTGTTCAAGGTTTTCTTTTATTAAGTTGTTGACATTTGTTTCTACACTTTTACTACCAATTATTTGTGTGGAAAGAAATATATTTTTAGTATGGAAGGCATTCATGTTGGATATTTAGATAATATCAATCCTACTCGACCACCGATCTTCGATGTAAATGACTATGAGTACTGGAGAGATAGAATGAATACCTTTGTGATAAACACAGGTGTAGACAATAACATTATAATAGCTAGAGATTATAATATTCTTGATAAGGAACCTAGAACCTTTAATAACCTAGAAAAGGTGGTATGTTAGCTGAAATTGAAGGTATGTAATAATTTGAAATGTTTTATGACTAGAAATATTTATATCCAGATTTCTTCCTGTGAAGCTACAAATAGTATTTGGATGAATCTTGAAGTAACTCAAATTGGAACATACAAAGTTATTGAAACTAGAAGTGCAATTCTCAGGGCTGAGTATCATGGTTTTTTCTTTCCTTATGAAGAACTCGTATGTAAGGTACAACAAAGATTTATAACTATTGTCAACAGAATACAATCAATGGGTGAGAAAGGTTTAGATGATGAGGCTCTTGTAGAAACAATTATTGACATCATGCCTAATGAATGGGAACCCAACATGACTATTATAGATAAGAATAGGAAAGAAACTCAAATTTATCTTGATGAACTATTTGGAACTCTTATTCAACATGAAACCATAATGAAGAGAGATACTGATAATATTAAGAAGAAGAATGGAAATTGAGGTTTCAATTTTACAACTACTTCAAATCATAAGAAATCCAAGAATCCATAGAGAATTACATGATCTAAATCTAAGAAGGTTGTTATTAAATCTGAATCTAGTGAACGTGAATCTTCAAAAAATGAATTAGCCGATATTTCTCAGAGGATAAAAAATATTTTTGGGTAGAAGAACATTAAATATAGATACAAGAAGAAAGATGGAAAAGAGAAGAAATATGGAGAAGTGACTTGCTATGAACGTAGAGGAACTGGTCATATCAGACCTGATTGTCCCATGCTTAATAAAAGAGGCAGGAAGGAAAAGAATATTGAGAGAAATAAGAAGAAGTTCTATAGATTAATGCATAAGAAAGTATTGAAAGGTAATGACAGTTAGAGTTCCAATGGTGGAGATTCTTTGGATGATTCTTCAGAATATGAATATTCTGGGCAAACAAAATATTTGTCTAATAGCTAGAGCTCTATTTCAAAATCATTGTCTTATGGATTAAGTACAAACTTTTGAATCCTTATCCAATTTGTCTTTAAGTGAAAATTTCCAATATAGACGTTTTTCTTCAGATGAAGAATATTCTTCATCAGATAATGATAATTATTTTCCTTCTTATAAGGAAGTTTCTAGATTTTCTAAGTTGTTAGAAAAGATAAATTTTAAAGTTTCTAAGAAACTTGATAAAGAAAACTCTAGAGAATATATTTTAACAAAAGAATTTTTTTTTATTTCCAATGCTTTTGATTAGAAAAATGATGTTTTTAAAAATCATTCTAAGAAACTTATATAAGTTAATTCTATGAAGGCTAAAATTTGTGAGGATCTCAAAAATCTATTTTTAGAAAAATAAGTTTTAGAGGATAAACATAAATATAAATCTATTATTCTTGAGGATAATAATTTAGTCCTGAGACTAAAATCTGAAACTTTTTCCTTGAAAAAAATTCTTTCAAATTTTACTTTTGGTAAAGTAAATTTTGACAAGATGTATTCTCAGATCTGACCTCAAGGTAATAATCAGGGTTTAGGTTATTCTCATGAAAAAAATATTATTAAAAATAATTATTTTTTTCCTTCTAGAGCCCCTTTTTGTACTAAATGTTAATGTGGTGGGTATTGGAAGAAAAATTGTTCTTTGAATAATGTTCAATCTCTTGGGTTTCATAAAGCTTATTTTTCTAAAAATATTTGGTTACCCAAACTTTTATAATCTAATAATTTCAGATCCAAGATAGCTTGGATTCCGGAAGCCTAAATCCTTCTTTTTCATGAAAAAGAAGGAAGTACCAATAGCCAATGGTTCATGGATAGTGGATTTTCCAGGCAAATGACTGGTAATAAAGACTATTTCAAGATTATTTTAAAAAAAATGTGGAAAGGTAATTTTTGGTGATAACTCTCATGGAGAAATTGACAGTATAGGTAAAATTATTCTTCTTGGTAAAATTGTTATTTCAAAACCAATCTTTCTTTCAGGGGGACTACATTGGTTTGTTTATTTTCTATATTTAAACTATTTTTCCTTCTTTTGAAAATATATGATTTGAAAATATATGATTTGAAAATATCGGATTTGAAAATATCGAATTTGGAAATATCGGATTCGAAAATGTTAGATTTGAAAATATCGGATTTGAAATATATGATTTGAAAATACCGGATTTGAAAATATCATATTTGAAAATATCAGATTTGAAAATGTATTATTTGAAAATGTCGGATTTGAAAATGTCGGATTTGAAAATGTCAGATTTAAAAATGTCAGATTTGAAAATGTTGGATTTATAAAACATTCAAAAAAAATTATTTTAATACTGATAAATCTCTCAGTGTATTCTAAAAGGTAGTATTTATTACTCTTTATACTCTTTATTTTAAGTTTTAGTTGTTGGTTTTTCAAAACATCTTAAATTCTGGTTTACCTTACTCCAAAAGATTGAAATTCATATTTTCTATATCCACTCTCAACCATTAGATCAGATCAGGTTATTAT